>JAJTUV010001160.1:0-685427 GCA_021653895.1 Mastomys natalensis | reverse complement strand
AGCTCTCAGACAGATACAGACATCCAGAGCCAAACAGTGGATGGAGCTTGAGGACTCTTAAAGAAGAATAGGTGGAAGGATTGTGGGCCCTAAGGAGATAGGAACTGCACAGGAAGATCAACAGAGTAAACGAACCTGAACCCTTGGAGCTCTCAGAGACTGAATCACCAACCGTGGAGCATACCTAGTCTACACAGATCTAGCTCCATGGGCTGAACCTAGGCCTCCTGCACATATGTTGTAAATGTGCAGCTTGGTTTTCATGTAGGTCTCAAACATCTGGAGTGGGGCTATCCCAAAACATGCAGCCTGTATATGGAGTATGGTCTTCTAAAAAAAAAAAAAAAAAGAAAAAAAAAAAAAAAAAAAAAAGGATGTCAACTCCTGCTTGTTTTTTTGAACCATTTTCTTGGTAGACTTTTTCCAGCCTTTTACTCTGATGTAGTAACTATCTTTGTTATTGAGGGTGTTTCTTGTATGCAACAAAATGCTGGATCCTACTTGTGCATCCAATCTGTTAGCTTATGTATTTTTTATTTGGGAATTGATTCTATTGATATTGATATATATTAAAGACAGATAATTTTTCGTTCCTGTTATGTTTGTTGTTGTAGGTCATTTTCTTCTTCAGTTTTATTGTGAGATGATTATTATTGTGTTTTGTCTTTGGTGTAGGTACCCTCCTTGTGTTGGAGTTTTCCTTCTAGGATTCTATCTATGGCTAAATTGGTAGATAGATCTTGTTTAAACTTTGTTTTGTAATGGAATATTTTGGTTTCGCCATATATGCTGGCATTTGTGTTCTCTTAGGGTTTGCATGACCTCTGTCCAAACTCCACTGGCTTTTATGGTCTCTGTTGAGAAATCTGGTATAATTCTGATAGTTCTTCCTTTATATGTTGTTTGGCCATTTTTCCTTATAGCTTTTAAGATTCTTTCTTTGTTCTGTGCATTTAGTGTTTTCTATTAATATGTAACAGAAGATTTTCTTTTCTGGTCCAATCTATATGATGTTCTATAGGCTTCTTGTACATTTATGATCATCTCTTTCTTTAGGTTGACAAAGTTTTCTTCTCTGACTTTGTTGAAGATTTTTCAGGTACTTTTAGCTGGGAATTTTAGCTCTCTTCTATCTCCAATTATTCTTAGATTTGGTATTTTCATGTTAACCTGAATTTCCTGAATGATTAAGGTTAGGAGATTTGATGTTTTGAGTTTTTATTGACCATTGTGTCCATATCTTCTACACCTGAGATTATATTTTCTATCTTTTGTATTCTGCTGTTGATGCTTGCAATTGTAGTTCCTGACCTCTTTCCAAGTTTTCTATTTCTAGGGTTGCCTCTGTTTGTGTTTTCTTTATTGTTTCTACTTCCAATTTTAGGTATTGGACCATGTTGTTCAATTCTGTCACCTGTATTATTGTGTTTTCCTATGCTTCTTTAAGGGATCAATTTGTATCTTCTTTAAGGGCTTTTACCTGTTTTCTCTATTTCTTTAGTGATTTATTTATATTCTCCTTACAGGACTCTATTATCTTCATGAGATAGGATTTTAGATTAACATGCTGGTTTTCAGCTGTGTTGGGGTATCTGGGGCTTGCTGTGGTGGGAGAACTGGGTTCTGATGATGTCAAAGTGTATTGACTTTTGTTACTTATGGTCTTGCCCTTTCCTCTAACCATCTGGTTATCTCTGGTGTTAACTAGTCTGGGTGTCTCTGTCTGGAGCCTGCCTCCTGTGTACCTGGTTTGCTGCAGGTCTCATGGGAGGCCTGTGGTCTAGCTGTAGCAGACCTTCTGTGAGGCCTTTAGACTGTGGGATCTTCAGCGGGGCAAACAGGTCGTGATCTGTTGCCCTGCATGCAGATCTCTTGGGAAACATTCAGACTGTGGGTCTGTTGCCATGGCTGCATCTGATCTCCTGGAACGACCTTCAGACAGTGTGGTCTTCATAGGGACATGAAGGCAGGTAATCTGTTGCCCTGCATGCAGCAAATCTCTTGGGAGGCCTTCAGACTGCTGGGTCTATTGTTCTGGTGCATCAGATCTATTGGGTGCCTTCAGATGTGGGGTCTTCAGAGTAGTGGATAAGTTGATGATCTGCCCTGATGGATGGTGCAGACCAGAAAGTGGTGTGTTAGAGCAGGGTTGGAGGATGGTCCCAAGTCAGCTGGGCTACTTGGGGCTCCCAGCTGCAGGGTTATTTGGCGGGTCCTTTACCTGTTGCTCTTCTTGCTTCAGTATCCTTGGAGGCCTTCTGACTAGGGTCTTCAGAGGGGGAGACTTCAATAGTCTTTTTCACTTTTTCTTTCTTTTTAACATTATAGATCTTTGGTTTATAAATTATGATTTCTGTTTATATTATTGCTTTTATGTTTTTGGAGTGTTACAGGTCTTATGCTTCTTGTAGCTTTCCTTGTTTTCTTATGTCTTGTTTATTTTTCATTTTTCGTAGATAGTTTTTGGATCCTGTTTTACTCAATGAACCGCCGCTGCCTCACTCCAATGCTGGATTAAGCATGCGCCACCACCGCCCGGCTTAAATCAATTGTCTGATATTAATTTTATTATATATTGGGCTTTATGTTTTTGTGAATGTGTGTGTACAGGAATCTATGTATGCTTCTTGTGCTTTCCCTTGATTTTCTTTATGTTTGTTTTATTTTTCATATTTTCCAGTATTATTTTTGGGATACCTGTTTTTATTCTAATGAAAGAGAGAAAGATAAGGTTGAATATGTATGTATGGATAAATGAAAACAATTTTGAAGGAGTCGGAAAGGGAAACCATAACCAAAATATATAATATGAAACAAATGTATTTTTTATAAAATAAATAAATAGATGATGATGATGAAGATAGGTAGATAAGAAAATTAACAAATAAAATAAGCATAATATCTATGTCGACTTCAGGATGTTAGAAATCCTGGGACCATGGAATGGGAACAAAGGAAATTTAGAGGGCCACGTGAAGTTGTATCAGCTAAAAATTATTCTCTATGTTTTAGAACTGAGCCATGAGATTTGTTTAAGATTGTTGGAACTTGTTTGTGATAGCCAGAAGCTGGAAACAACTCAGGTGTCTCACGACAGAAGAATGGATACAGAAAATGTGGTTCATCTACCCAAAGGAATACCTCTCAGCTATTAAGAAATAGGACATCCAGAGTTTTGCAAGCAAATGGTTGGAGCTAGAAAATATCATCATGAGTGAGGTAACTCAGACCCAAAAGGACATGCATGGTATATATATACTCACTGATATGTTGATATTATCCATTAAAAAATGTATAGAATACCCAAGATACAGTCCACAGAAAGGTAAAAATGCTGGAGGGCCCAAGTGAGAATGCCTTAGTCCCACCTGGGAGGGAGAAGAAAGCAATCACAAGTGGAGAGGGAGTGAGGGACCAGGGTTGGAAAGTGGACTGTCAGGGGAGAAGAGGAGAAAGTGATTTGGTATTGGGTGAGAAAAAAGAACTGAAGTCCTGAGGGCCAGCAGAAAGAATGGAAACAGGCAATATTGGGAGGTAGGAGGTAGCGGGACCCTCCGGAATGCACCAGAGACCTGGAAAATGAGAAACTCTCAAGACTCAAAGGGAGGAACCATAGAGGAAATGCCAAACACTAGGGAGAGGGAACCTTAGAGTCCACCTGCAACAGGAAGACAGGGCATCAAGTGAGGAAGGAGGTTGCCATCCCACAGTCAAAACTCTGACCAATAATTGTTCCTGTCTAAAAGAACTGCAGGAATGGAAATGGAGAGAAGCCTGAGGAAAAGAAGGTCTAGAGACAGGCCCAAATTAGGATCCAGCTCAAGGGAGACCCCAAGACCTGACACTATTACTGAGGCTATGGAGTGCTCACAAAAACGGACCTATCATGACTGCCCTCCAAAAAGATCCAAGAAGCAGCTGAAAGTGTCAGATGCAGATATTTGCACAAACCAATGAATAGAATCTGCTGACTCATTTTTGAAATGTGAATACTTATTCTGTGTTCTCACATCTTAAAAATCTGCTTATTATTATCATATTCATCTTTATCACCATCATCATCATCATCATCATCATCATCATCATTTTGCCAGTGCTTGTAAGAGACTATGTTGAGCCTCAGAAGAGCCTTTGGATGATTAAGTCCCATTATACCTGTTTAAGCTTACATACTTTTTAGGAAATAATTAAATTCACTCTTCATTATAGGGGATTATGAGACTTTGGATCCAAGAGTGAGATGCTATAATATAAACTGATATTCTGATGAGAATATAATATAAATTGTTAATCTGATGAGAGATGACCATGTGCTGGTTAATCTTCCTCAGCAACTTGAATGGAATTGAATTCTATAGAGCACATATGTTTTAGGGTTTCTTTGTGAGGCCTTAACTGTCCTGTAACTTGCTCTATAAACCAAGTTGACCTAAAACTCACAAATATCCACCTACATGAGCCCGTTGAGTGCTAGAATTAAAGGTATGTGCTACATCTGCTTAAAAGACAGGTTTAACTGTGAAGAAAAGATAAATTTTCAATTTGGGAACACAATTGAAGTATCTGGCATTCTAGTAGAAGAAAAGATGGAAAAGAAAAGAAAAACATGATGACTCTCAGAATTTTTTCTTGATTTCTGATGCGATGATGGCTGAGGGAAGTAGGGATCAGTAACTCTAAGGCAGCTTGAAAAGCCTCAGGGAAATAGTGTTTTCCTTAAAAAAAAATCCTCAGTGCTAAATTTTGGAATCCCTGAGTTATTGAATTGGAAAGAATGGCAAAACAATACAGGTTATTGCCATTCCCTTGGCTTCTTCCAAAACCTTAAACCTCATCATCTATTGCTGAAAACACTACACGTATTGAACACAGGATTAATGAGCTGGAAGTCATCTCAGTGAGGACTAATTCTCGCATATATGAAGGCAGACTAAGATATCTTCTCTATGATAGTTTTTATGTTATATATTAATGACACAGAAGCTGTACCCATAAACCCTCTATAACTTGATTGCCATAATAAAACCGCATGACAGCAAAGTTACTTGACATGCCAACGTAAGTGAAGGAAATCTTACAGAGCAGCAACCTAACGCATACATATGAGTGACAGTAAAAGACTCAGTAGGATATAAAATGTGTGTGTGTGTGTGTGTGTGTGTGTGTTTTGTGTGAGCAATAATAATTAAAGTTCAAGGATATGTTCTTCTCTTAGTCCCTTGTCTTAGGGTTTCATTGTTTTTAAGGGACAACAAGGTGACTCTCATAAACAAAAACATTTAATTGGGGCTAGATAACAGTTTCAGACATATAGTGTATTATCATCTTGGTGGAAAGCCGTGTCCAGGCAGACATGATATTGGATGCACTAACGGTTGTATATCTTGATCCAAAGGCTACCAGAATGAGGCTGTATTTGGCTGGAAGACAGGAGGAGGGTATGGATTACATTGGCCAGACATATACGTATAAATGATATTTTAAAACTCTGCCCCCATAGTGACACACTTCCTCTAACAAGGCTATACCTCCTACAATAAGGCCATGCCTCCAAATATTGGCACTTCCCATGGTCTAAGCATATTCAAACCACCACATCTCTTAGTGTGATGAATGATAAACAAATTTGAACCAAACCTGAATTTTATGTTCAAATAGATCTTCATGTATTACTATTTACAATTATTACTAGATCTCAATTAACATTGCTTATACTTTTTACACATCATTGCCTTTAATATTTTCTGGGATTTGTTTCTGGAAATGTCAGAAGGTATATATCTGTTTAGATGGTCATTTAAACCAGAAGGATTTCTGAAGAATGAGAAATCTCTTTCTCTTAAATTTTTACTTGAATTCAGGTGTCTAACTGCCTTAATCTTGTTTGACGGCAGTGGTAGAAGAATTATTTCTTGAAACAAATTTTCACAATAAGATTCTATTCATATTTTTTCTATATTTTAATAATTGTTTAAATGAATCAGCAATATCACATTGCTTATGAAATAAAGCTAAGACCATATAATATCTTTGAACAAAATCATCATTGCTATGGCACTTGCAATTTTACTCAAAAATAATAAAGTTTCTGAAACACTATTGTGTAAAATATAAAATTTCCTTCACTCAAATTCTTCCTATATTTGACCACAAAATTCTGATGTTAAATTTAAAGCTGTGATCTTGGAAAATTAGTACAAACATATAATAACTAATAGTCTATTTATTTTTATTAATCATTTTATATTTATTAATCATTTCAAATGATAGTCCCCTTTCTCAGTTTCCTCTCCAGAAACCCCCATCCCATCCTCTCTCCTTTTGCCTCTATGAGAGTGCTCCTCCACCTACTCACCCACTTTTTGCCTCACCTCTCTAGCATCCCCATAAGCTGGGGCATCAAGCTTCCATCACAGGACCAAAGCTTCTGCACCATTGATGTCAGACAAGGCCATCCTCTGCTAAATATGCAGCTGGAGACAGGAATCCCTCCATGTATACTCTTCTCTTGGTTGGTGGTTTAGTCCCTGAGAGTTCTGTGTAGTCTGGTTAGTTGATACTGTTCTTCCTATGGGGTTGCAATCTCCTTCAGTTCCTTTACTCCTTCCCCTAACACTTCCATTGGAGTCCTTTGGTCTTAGTCAGATTGTTGGCTGTATCTGCATCTGTATTGGTCAGGTGCTGACAGAGCCTCTCAGGGGACAGCCATACTAGGCTCCTAACAGCAAATGCTTAAGTAAGAATTGGGTGTTTGAAATTTCAGAGTAACCATAATCAGAATATGTACAAAACCACAAATGTAGTAGCAGAAAAAACCCATTTAGATGGGAAGTAGCACTTACAAGCAGCACACAACATTTTATTCCTAAGTGAATAACAGTTTACAACTATAGTTTCCAGTGTTATAATATAAAGTCTTTAAACCTATTTGGATTTGTGTATAATTATCACAGACGCATCTTCTCAAGGAAGGCATATCTTTTCATGAATGTTCAGTGAGGTATTTATGATACATGAAAATTTAAATCTTCATCACAAGCACAATATTTAAGTATAGATTGATCCCTGTATGCTTTTATTACTTCTTATTAGAGATGGTTCACATTTCTCCCTAATATAGGATTCATATCACATTAAACCTCTAAGGGAAGATTTTACAAATATTTCTCCAAGTCTATATAGAGCAAATTTTACATCCTTGTTCCTCAAACTATAGATCAAAGGATTCAGCATGGGTATAACCAGGGTATAAAAAATGGAAGACACCTTGTCAGTGTCAGTGGAATGACTGGACTGAGGCTGCACATACATAAATATTAAAGTACCATAGAACACTGTCACCACTGTCAGGTGGGACCCACATGTTGAGAAAGCCTTGTACCTGCCCTCTGCAGAATTCATCCTGAATTGCTGTGAGGATACACATGTAGGACACTAGAACAATAAGGAGAGACACAATCAAATCAAAAGCTGCAAAAATCATAACAATAAATGCGATTTCCTCTGCATGTGAACAGAGTAGAGAAAGCAAGGGATACAGTCACAGTAGAAATGATTAATGATATTGTAGCCACAGAAGGATGAAGTGAAAATATTCACTGTGATGAGAAGAGACACAAATGTGCAGTAGAGATAAGGCATTGCCATAAGAACCAACATACTTTTTGTGACATGAACAGTATAGAGTAGAGGCTTACAGATGGCCACATAGCGGTCATAGGACATTGCAGAGAGAATAAATAGCTCACTACCAATGAATACAAGAAAGAAAGCTAGCTGTGTAGCACAAAGATTAAATGATATTGTGTTTTGATCTACAACAAAATTTTCCAACATTTTGGGCCCCACGGCTGTAGAATATCCAAGATCTGTAATAGCCAAGTGTCTGAGAAAGAAATACATGGGTGTTTGTAGACGTGAATCCACTGTAGTGAGAACAATGATTCCCAAATTGCCTACCATTGATATCATGTATATGGCAAGGAACAGCCCAAATAATGGGGCCTGCAAATCAGAGCGGTCACTGATGCCCATTAGGATGAATTCAGTCATTACTGTGAGATTGTGTTCCTTCATTCACCTGTATAAAAACAAACAAACAAACAAACAAACAAAAAACATTGAATAGCTTTTGAACACTTGGCATATAAAATATTCATTATGCAACACCATTAGAATATGATGTATTACAATTCTGTATGTTCATGTGTTTGTGTGTATGTGTGTATGTGCTTGAAAATATACACTTTATACTTTTGTTAAAAAGATATATACAACTGCAGATTCATGTATTTTGCTTAACACATAATAGTATTATATTTATAATGATATTTATAATATACAGTGAAAAAGATATCCACTAACATGTAATACCAAAATGGTACTATAAGGCATTGAATATCACATTATGTCCAAGAAAAACTCAATCTGAATTATCAATAGATCATTTTTGAAAAACTGAGAGATAAATAAAGTAGACATATGGTTTGTGATATCTAGATGGAATAAATAATAAAATAATTATAAAATATATACCTGTGCAAATACATTTACAGGTCAAAAATAAAAGAATATTTAAAGATTAAACTTTTATTTAGAAAAAATCTCATGACATGAAAAATATTGCAGATTATGTATCAGAAACATAGAACCTAGAACTCATATTGAATTTGTTTATACAAAGTTTATGAAGGTTTCATGATTTATCTAAAACTCTATATAGCTTTGTGCAGTACCTGAAATGAAGCCAAATTCTTATAGAAAAACAAGCTTATACCTTCAAAAGCTTACTCCTAATAGACATAATAGTGTATTTCCACCTACTGCTAATCTGCTGTACCATTTATGTTATTTCAGTAGAATTTAACTGCTTTTATGTTTTTCAGATTTACTTTTCTATATATGTGTGAGTGGCTACATGTATGTATGTGCAATCTGTACATACCTGGAAGCCAGACAAGGACATTGAACTAGAGCTACAAACAATTGTCTGTCAAATGTGGGTACTCAGTACCAACCCTGCAACTGTGTAAAAGCAGCATGTTCCTTTACCTGCCAAGTCTCTCTCCAACCCTTTATCTACATTTCTATTGTAAATGCAGAATAAAATTGTTGATGCAAATAAGAAAAAAAAATAAAACCCTCTGTACTCTTTTATGAAAATGTCTCTTTCTGTTGCTGGAAAGAAAAAAGTTTCACAAAATATGACAATTGTTTCATGATATGTTGAAGTCATTTTCAAAGATAACATAAAATATGTATTTATATTTTTAAATGGTGGTGGTATTTAAATAGAAAGAAGTTTTATATATGTGGGTTTTTTCTGTGTGAGTGTTTGCATGTATGTGTTTGTCTGTATGTGTATATGGTTTGCCAGGTTTTAGTGATAAATATTTGTTGAACAGGTAGATAGTGTTGATCATCAGGATGAGTCTTGTCATCATTCTGAGACTGTTGCTAAACTTGGCCCTTCTCTTAGAAGCTTGAACAAAAATAAATAGTCATTTTGATTCTAAGTTTTCATAATATTTCAGCTTGAGTTATCTTTATATAAATTATCCTAAATATTGTTGATGCCAATGTAAAATGTCATGTTCATTAACATATTTTTGTGAAGCAAATTATCAGAATTTTGTTGTGCAAGATCCTGGGGGAATAATGGAAAAATCTTAAAAAAATTCTTAAAAAAAAAAGGAGAGACTTTGGTGTGGCTTTGGTGTCACACAATTAAGGCTAACAAAAGCTCATTTTATTTGTAAGAGTGATATCTTAAAAGAAGAAAAAGATAGATTCAGTAATTCATCATCTAATAATACATTGCATTATTGTAAAGATAACTATATTAAAGATGATTATATATTAGATGTTATGTATAATATACTCATATTCACTTTTATAACATTCATATTTATGAATGTCAAAGTCACTTATCGAATCCTCAGTGTAATATAATGTACAAAAATATCTACATGTTTTGTAGCACATTATTCTGAAAATTTTCTAAGTATAGTTAACAGTGCACAGGTTACTAAGTACAGCATGATGTCAGAACAATACATTAAAGTAAATAGATATTATTTTAGGTCAAAAATTATAACCACCAATATCTTTAATTTTTTACTGACACACTTCACAGCAGAAATTGAAAGGACAGCTGTCTTAGTAAATACAGTCACAATTACACATATAATTTGTGGATATTAATTTCATTTCATACAGAAGAGTCTATATGAATGTTACCATCTGGGAAAGATTCTTACTACTATTTCACTCTGGCCCTGTCTATGCAGCTTCCTTATAGATGAACACATATCAGATCATAACCATAAACAAATGCAGAGTTACAGAGTTTAGGTCTTGCTTTTGGTTCTTATTGCAGTTGTATTTGCAATCTGAAACACAACACTGTAAGCTGCATCTAATAAACATCTATAATCTGCTATTTAAAAGGAGACAAAAATGTTTTATCTTAGCCATATTTAAATTCAACAGAAAGAAATGTATTGCTGTTTCATATTTTACTGTTCATACAGAGAGCTTATGTTTACCTTTTAACAATATGATCAAGAAAAATATGTTTCCACAATCAAATACATGGCATTGTGCTATTATCACAGACTGGAATATTTAAAAATCCTTTCATACTAACAATGTGTTAGTATTTAAGAAAATTAGCACTCAGTCTCACACAAACCTTCATTTACAGAATGAATGAGAGGCAACACAGATCCACAGTCTTTAAAGACCTAAGTGTTTAGGATGTTGAATCTATTCATGTCCCTAATTTCTCTCAAACACAGAAAAAAACAAACAAACAAACAAACAAACAAACAAAAAACTCCCACCATGCAGTCTATGCTTTTAAATCAATGTTTCCTCTTTTTTTCTGTCATTTTTTTTCATACAAAATAATATGCAGACACAAATGATTTCCAACCTGAAATAAAAAATGTCAGTTTTCATACTGAGTGTGAGAATATTTTCTGTTAATTTAGTAGTAGATGGAGAAAATAAAGATGAAGAATAGAGCAGATGGCCCTGGCTACTGCTGCATATCATGAAAAAAAATGAAATCACAGATAAAATCAGAAATGAGCACTTACACTACCCAGGAAGGCCACAATAGCAGCCAATCATTACCACCGACACTGAGCACACACAGATCCCAGGAAAAATTTTGGTTTTGTTACCTGGAAAAAGACTTCTCTTCTAATTATTTGATCTGTTCCCTAACATGGAATTTTTAAGATAATTTCTACTTTTATAACTTCAGAGCCTTCCCCTAAGGAATTACTGAGTAATTTGTTGATTACGCTGGAGTATTTCATAAGGTCCAATAATTGTCGGGGACAACAACTTCTTTCTCTCTGTCCCTCTCTCTAATTAAACTTGTTTCTGATTTTTGTTCAAAAATATTGGTTGTTGCAAACAGGCTATTACTCTGCTTCAAGGAAGTTATCCTACCATGTATAATAAGAAAAGTAATCTTATAAAAAGCACCAAAATGAAATATATCACTTAGAGGCCAAATACTGCCAGCTGCCTCCTACATATCCTTATGTCTAGAATAATGCAGCCTTATAGAACCAAATATTGTATTCAAAGGAACAGGTTGTGAGAAATGATTATTGACTTCACACAAAATATGAGTTATAAAAATCATGTGTTCAAACAATTTGGTAAGAAGTTTGAGGTATTACTACTGTACTATGTATTTGAAATACTAGAAGTACCAATTTGTGTTTAGCACAATAAAATGCAATGAAAGCCGGCAGTGGTGGCACACGCCTTTAATTCCAGCACTTGGAGGCAGAGGCAGGCGGATTTCTGAGTTTGAGGTCAGCCTGGTCTACAGAGTGAGTTCCAGGACATCCAGGGCTACACAGAGAAACCCTGTTTCAAAAAACCAAAAAAAAAAAAAAAAAACAAAAACAAACAAAAAAAACATTTGTTTATAAAATGCAATGAAAAAGGCAAGTGAAGTCCTATTATGTATGCTAAAATATATGTGTATGTTTCTTGTGAAAGTTGGGCATTAGTATATACTGAAATATCTCTGAAAAAATTATTTTCCACTGACAATGCACTTACTGCTATCAGTTTAGGAGGACTTAGATGGCAATGTCCATATTGGTCAGCCTTCCCCAGGTACATTAGTAACAGAATGAACAGCCATTATCTGCAGAGAAAAGCTGTTAATGGAAGGAATGCTGATGATACAAATAGATGATTTCTTAATTCCTAATGATGATTCTATAAAACTTCTACATTTCTACTATTAATTATTGAGCCCTTTATAAAGAGGGCTAAATTTGGGACTCTGCAAGCCCTAACATGTCATGATTTAATTGCACTAAGATAGAAAGCAGGAGTGTAACAGATTTATAATCAAACATTCCTTTCATACAAACTGTGAAACCATTGTCTGATAAAGATCAAAAAGGGAATGAATAATTTTTTTGTAGGTTCAAGGACAGAAGATATAACATTGACTGGGCTTGTCTATACAGAACTTCAACACTAATAAGAAACTAGGCAGATCATTTGCTTCCTAATTTGACATTAGAATTACTCATTTAAACTCTCAATAAAACTATAGAGCTAATGAAGATAAAGAATGTTAGATAGCTATTCTTAATGGAAAAACATGTAAACACCTGTTTTATCTCCTCATTAAATTTTCTGATTTGAATTTATGTTTAAATGCATTGTAAACGTTTGTAAAATGATGCTTGAGATACCATGTTATCTAATATCTTGAACCAGTACAAGAACTAGAAATAATGATAATGGAGAGATGAGAAGAGACAAAGGAGATCAGAGCAGAACAGAATAGAAAGAGTAGACAAGCTTCTCAGCATGAGACAGGTTTTTTTCTTCTTTTCTTTTTTAATTTTTTTATTGGATATTTTATTTACATTTCAGATGTTATCCCCTTTCCCCATTCTCCCCCCACCAAGGAATTCCCTATCCCATCCCCCCCCCCTGCTTCTATTGAGAATGTTCCCCCACCCACCTACTCCCACCTCCCCAACCTTGAATTCCCCACACTGGGGCATCCAGCTTTGTCTGTACCAAGGACCTCATCTCCCACCTATGCCTGACAAGACCATCCTCCCCTACATATTCAGCTGGAAAAATGGGTCCCTCCCTGTATGCTCCAGGCTGGTGGTTTAGATCCTGGGAGCTCTGGTTGGTTGTTATTATTGCTCTCCCCATGGGGATACAAACCCTTTTAGCTCCTTCAGTCTTCTCTCTAACTCCTCCATTGGGAACTCCATGATCAGTTCAATGGTTAGCTGCTAGCATCCGCCTCTGTATAAGTCAGGTTCTGGAAGACGTCTAAGGAGACAGGTATATCAGGCTCCTGTCAGCACGCACTTCCTGGCATCTACAATAGCATCTACCTTTGATGACTGCACATGGAATGGATACCTAGGTGAAACAGTCACCAGACGGCCCCTCTTCAGTTTCTGTCCCACACTTTGTCTCCATATTTGCTCCCATGAGTACTTTGTTACTTCTTCTAAGAAGGACTGAAGCATCCACACTTTGGTCTTCCTTCTTCATGAGCTTCATGTTGACAGGAAGGTTTCATACTGACAAGGCTTTTTTCTCACTGATGTGGATTTTCTTCATTTATCAATAGAAAGCAGAAGATTTTTCTTTCTCTATGCAATAAAAACTGGAGCTTATTTTTCATCTAGAATGAGTGAGTTCTTTCTATGCTGGTGCTTGGTCTTTTGCTCCATCAACCAAGTGTGTGTGTATATATAGACATATATATGTATATGTTATATACATACATATATATATATATATATGCATATGTATGTATAGGGGGTCTCTCTATTTCTGTCTCTCTCTCTCTCTGTATGTGTATATGTGTGTATGTGTAAGTTGATGAGACAGATGGCTGAGTCTGGCCAAAGGATATATGTGTAACAATATGTATGTATGAATGGATATATGAATATATCTGTGTTTCTTTGAATTTTTCTTTTCTTTTTTTTTCTGAACAAGGTATACTTTTTATTCACTGGAAAGGTACAGGGCTGTGGTGTCCATGTGTGTATGGGCGTGGGTCTTATTGGGTGGAGTTGTGGTTCTCGAGTGTCTGCCTGTGGGACTGTGTAAGGGTATCCTGGTTCTTGGCTGGGCATGGGCTGGGAACCCTGAGACTCCAAGGGAGAAACGGCAGGAGTTTGGCCACATCCCCAGAACCCAGGGTCCTGAAAAGCAGTCTAATCTCCATGGACCTACATTGTTCAGTTACGTAGGCCATTACAGCCCCTCTCAAAGTGCACAGGTAGAGGGTGTGACTACAGGCCTCAGGCCCTAGAGATTTACATACTAATGAAGGTCAGAGGGCAGAGACAATTAAGCATTCCTCCCCAGACCCCACTTCTCCCTCCTATTTAATTCAGGTTTGCCCTGAGTTTGTGTGTGTGTGTGTGTGTGGGGGGGTACATCCAGATCCATCCACCACCCACCATGAAAACAAACCCTTTTGGAACCAAGGACTTCCTTGTGTCATTGGGGCCTGCTGGGCCTGCCATCGCCAAAGCTTCCAGCCCTTGGAACTTCAGACTTTCTCCACCACCACTTGACCTCCAGTGGGCTGGTCCTGGGCTGCTGCCTCCTGGGCCAGGGGCCTCCTGCTGCTGCGTCCCGCTTGGGGATCTGCCTGAGCTTGAGGAGATCTCAGGATTTGATGTCCCACAGGGCCAGGGCTCTAGGCGTGGGTCTCTGAGCCTAGGAAGTTGACCCAGAACCCAGTAGTCTCTGTCTTGGGCTCCCTGACACAGCCAGGAGACAAGAAAGGCCTGAGATTTGAGGGCATATGGCTGGACCATCCTGCAGCCAAAAAGAATGAGGGAGAGAGAAAGCACTGCCCTAAGTGACTGAAAGGCATGGATCAATGGAGATCTTGGCTGCATATCAGGAGCCTGGAGTCTGGGAGCATGGTGAAATGTATGCCATCCCTTGCAGGAATACCTGTTGGGGTCCTGGCCATCTCTAGCCAGTGCTCGACCAGACACCAAGCTACCCTTTCATGGTCCCACAGAATGGTATTTTCCACTGCTTTGGAAACATCAGGGAATACTTTAAAAACCTGAAATAAAATGTGTTTTTAAACAGAAGGAACATGGTTAAGTAATGTATGAAGTAAAGGGGACTAACTTGCCTACAAGTTAAGCATTTGGAAACATTTGTCTGTCTTTGAGAACTATAAAGCTTCTAAGTAAGGAACAACAGTTTCTTCTAACTCCAGTCTGTGACAAAGGTTCCCCTGGCAACATTCAAACAGTAGTTACACTACACACCTAACTTATCATTAGAAAATATAACTTATTCATTAATACCTTTACATCAGACAGACTGAACAAAAATCATTTAAAAGATACATGAGTTTAAATTCTGAACTCTGTTTAATTACTCACGTATAGTAAAATTTACAAAAGGGTGAGCTTCATACAAAAATTTTGAAGACACGATTTTCCTCAACAAGGGAGATTTGGCAAAATCTTTCCTACTAAACAAACAATAAAATAGATACATTAAAATTCTGAGACATAAATAAAAAGACAAGTAAGAGAAGGGGAGTTTTTCATAAAGTACCTTTTTATCTGCTCAGGAAACAGCAGATCACTTAAGCTGGGAGTGTGTTTCAGTGGTACGGTGCTTGTTTAGGAAACATTAGGCATTCCGCTTCATTCCACAGTGTCTCAAACCAGCTTCATTCCGCAGTGTCTCAAACAAAAAGGTATACCAGGAAAGCTACCTGACAGCAATGCTGTAGGAGTGAATGATGCAACTGGGATCTGAGGCATTGATAAACTGGAAAATGAACTGTAATTAGCAGTGCTTGGTCCACTGGCCCTGCTGCTGACTCCACTCACAATTGGAGGTGCTGTAGAAGTTACTGGGGGACCACTTTTCCCTTAAATTTGGAGAATTTTCCCTTGCCTTCTGTGCAGACTCCATCTTGAAGGTGAGGCTGAAAGTAGTGGGAGGAACTGGTGCTATGCTGGAGCTTTGTTGTATAGTCTTCCTCTAAGGGAGGGGAAGGGTGTTGGGCAGGGGCACATTATTATCCAAAGTATCCTCCATCTTTGCATTATTAGTAGCCACAGTGTCAGGCAGAGAAGAGGAAGGTATAGTGCAGTCTGTTACAGACTCCTTTGCATCAGTGCTATATTGTGAAGATGACACTGTGATCATTGCTCTTATTTCAGCAGACATTTCTGAGACAACTTTGGTTTCTTTTGCTGTTCCAGGATCTGTGCTTCTGACCACAACTGGGCTTGGCTTCTCTTGTCCTTCCAGCTAAACTTGTTGGGCATCTTTCACTTTTCTGTTTTTTAATGATCGTTCTTTTCCAATGGGACCAGGTTTATGTTCTTTGTTTTCTACCAGACTCAAGTCTAGAAACTTCTGAACTTTAATGGGCCCTGCCCAAGGATGTTTCTGATGCTGCTTTTTAGGTTCAGGAACTTTGTCAGTTGGTTTCTCTGAAAGCACAGGAACCACCTCATTTTCATTCCCATTTGAGACTGGAGCACCAAACTGAATTGTGTCAACTGCAATTTCAACACCACTCTCTTGACCATTTCTTGTTCCCTCTGATGAAGCTGTTGATCCAAATGATGTTAAGGGCTTATTCAATGCACTCACTAAGGTGACTGTGGTGGACTAATATGACCTAATTTTTTTAGAAATTCAGCACAGCCGGAGCAGCCATTTTGTTATCCCATAACTCAGCTGTTAGAGAGCCATGTGATTGTGAAGTCTGCATGGATTTCCCAGTGGCTACATAATCTGTGCCATTAGATGTCTGAGCTAAAGGTAATCTAATTGAAGGTGGTGGCTGCTTTGAAGATGGTGTTGCAGGTGGAAGTGGACTCTGGACTGTTTTGTGGGTCCGTGTCTGTGTCTCTGTGTACATTTTCTTGTGTAAAAGTTTTTTTTTTTTCTTTCGGCAAGCAAGACTCTCTTTTCCTGGTTCAGTAAAATTTAATTAGTCCAATCCTTCCACTTGCCTGACCAATGAGAGGAAAGGTTTCTGGGCAAAAGAGAAAGGAGCCTTAGCAATAAATTCTCTACTAAATTTCCCATTGCTATACAACATATGTTAATTGCCAGAGAATTACAATATAAGCAAGAGATAAGTTTTCTAGTGCTTATTCAAGCACAGAGAATTATAAGGTGAATTTATAAAGTAAGGGTTATGTTTTGCAGTGCTTATCAAGCAAAATAATTATATAGTAAGTTTATAAGTAAATAGCAGTTAATTTTTTCAGTAATTATCAAACACAGAGAAGTAAAAATTAAGTCTATAAAGTAAGCAAGAGTTAATTTTTTCTAGTGCTTATTCGGGTGCAGAGAATTGTGAAGTAAATAATAAGACAGATGATGAGTTAAGTTTCCTCAGTGTTTAATGAAGCACAGAACAGTAATAAAGAGTTAAGTTTTTAGCACAAAGCAACAAGATTTAAGTCTTCAGTGCTTAATGAAGCACAGAATAATAAGAAAGAGTTAAGTTTTTAACATGGAACAGTAAGAGTTAAGTCTCAAGCATTTAATAAAACACAGACATCTACAAAGTAAAATAAAGGATAGAGCATTAAAGAGAAAAGAAACCAATGTTTTCTGTGACAAAATAAGCAAGAAAGTGTTTAGAGTTGCAGAAGTTGTCAGCTTCAGAATCTGAAACAGTTAAAAGGCCAGAGATCATCACATATTTTACCTGTGTTCACTGCTGTGTTTCCCCTGAGGCCAGACAGGCTCACTACATTCCAAGTTGTGCATGTAAGTATCTATCACCTAAGGCTAGCAGATCACACAGTAAGATGAGTTTTGAACTTATTTTTAAAAATGAAAAAAAAAAAAAAAACAAAAACAAAGGAAGGAAGGAAAAGGAAAAGTTAATATATCCTATTCAGTAAAAATAAAATTTAATGTTTCTACTTTTTCCAACCATATGTTTTTGGGGTCTGGAGAGATGTCTCAATAAGTACTCTGTGCTCTGCATATGTGAGGACATTTCTTCACATGATTCAGATACACACAATAACTCGGGTATGGAAAAATATGTTTGTAATCATTGAATGGCTCAATGGAGATAAACAGTCCCCAAGAGAACACTGGCCAAGCAGTCAAGATAAAGTAGGAAGCATCCTGTCGTGACAGATCCTGTCTTAAGACAATAAGTATATATTGAAAGAGGAAGAAAAACAAAGTTCTGTTCTGGCCTCTGCCTTTGTGCATGCCTCCACTCTTATATGCATGCATCACACACAAACATGCACATTTTAACAAACATGTCAAATAGAATCTCCATGAAAATAATATATTTTATTTTTATTAGAGATTGTGCTAACAAACTGTAAGTAAAACAATTTATACTAAATTTAAAAACTTAGTAAAAATTATTGCATGTTGATTTAACATTTTACACAAGGTAACCTCTTATTTTAGAAATATAACAAATTATATGTACTAGTATTTGCTATTATAATGATTTTATTCTGTTTATAGTGTGAATTAAAAGCAATAATCTTGCAGACCTCTAAGGAGACAGCTATATCAGGCTCCTGTCAGCGTGTACATCCTGACATCCACATCAACCTCTACCTTTGGTGACTGCACATAGGATGGATATCCAGGTGGAATAGTCTGTAGATGGTCCCTCCTTCAGTTTCGGTCCTGCACTGTGTCTCCATATTTGCACCCTTGAGTATTTTGTTATTCCTTCTAAGAAGGACTGAAGGCTCCCCTATTTGGTCATCATTCTTCATGAGCTTTATGTGGTCTGTGAGTTGAATCTTGGGTATTTCAGGCTTCTAGGCTAAAATCCAATAATCAGTGAGTGAATACCATGTATGTTCTTTTGAGGCAGATGCTCACAGCTAACCATTAAAGTGATCATGGGGTTCCCAATGGAGAAGATAGAGTGAAGGCTGAAGGAGTTGAGAGGATTCGAGACACCATGAGGAAAGCAACAATACCAACCAACCAGAGCCCCCAGGGTCTAAACCACCAGCCTGGGAGCGCTTAGGGAGGGACCCATGGCTCCAGCTATATATGCAAGGGAGCTATATATAAGTGGGAGAAGAGATCCTTGGTCCCATGAAGGCTGGACGTCGTGAGGGGGGATACTCGAGGGTGGGGAGGTGAGGTACAGGGGAGGGTGGAAGGGGGTACACCAATGTGGAGGCAGGAGGAGGGGGGAAGGGATAGTGAGTTCCTGGGAGGGAGGGGGGGGAAATGGGGTAAGGAGAGAACATCTGAAATGTAAAAACAATTTTCCAATAAAAATTTTCCAATAAAAAAAAAAGCAATAATCTTAAATCATGATAAAGAATGGAAGACAGGTGAGAGTTTAGATGGGATGGTGGATACTAATGTTCCAATACATAGAAAGCCTAGCCAATGCATAAAAAACTACCAGCTCACTAGAAGTGAAAGATGGAGCAACTGCTAAGATTGACTGTGTTCTCATATAATGTTACTAAATTACATACTCAGATAAAAGACATGGGCACACAGATCAAATGTGGGGAAAACAGCCAAAAGATATTCCCATGCTACGATTTCAATGCAGAGAATATACTTGTTAGTTTTCTGTATTTGTTAGTATCTGCTACTTAATGTGACAAATAGACCATTGTAAAAGGAAAGGTTGTTTTCTCCTTGACAGGAAAGACAGGTATTACCGAGCAGATAATAGGCACCAGGTGCATAAAAGTTATTAAGAAAAACAGCATAATTCTGGAACTCAGAATGTGCACAATAACAAATGTATACTTCATTATACAAATATAGACTCTAACCTGAAAGTACATGTTATCTAAAGCCAATTGTTTTACACAATCTATTGAACTGTGTATGAAAGCAATGTGCTAAAAAATGAAGACTTCACAATAGGTACATGACATTTGAGCCTATTAATATATGAGATTTTCTAATCATTGTATGAACACAAATCTGCTGACAGCACAACTGAATGTGATTTTAAAACAATCTCCAGGAACATAAGAAGTCTAATGAGAAGTACTATGCTGACTGAAAAGGAGAAATATGAGTAAATCAACATAGATACTGGGAAAATCTCTTATAATAGGAATGCTACAAAGAGGAAATCAATTTCTCATATATATCCAGTTATTTTTCACATCCAAATAGCATACATACTGTTCTACATGCTTATAGTCCATAGATATAAATACATGCTGTTATACCAGATACATTCCACTATTAATAGTCTACAGTTTATCACTTTAATAAAGAAAAGCCAAGGAGAAGGCTAAACAGCTTGAAGGACTTGATGTTGAATTCTTTCCTCAGGACCAACATGGTAGAAGGAGAGAAATGATTCTTGCAGGTTGTCCTCTGGTCTTCATGATGAGACATGCATATGCATATACATATAAAAATAAATTTTAAAAGGCAAAGACATATTTTATAGATATAGATATATTTATAACATTTTAAAATGTAGTAGTACAAAGGCTAGCCCCTTTTTTACTGGGAATACTTTTATTCCAGCCCATTGTGTTAAAGCTTGTCTTTAATAACATCAACATGTTGACAATCAAAGTACATCACTTGCAACTGAAAATGGATCCCCAGACAGAGTTATTATTTTAACAGGCTGGCAGGCCAAGGACAGGTAAGATTCTGCACAGAGCCTTACCAACCTAAAACAGAAGTGCATTGCTTTTGATAATGCATATTCCACAAAGGGCAAGAAAGGCACTCTTGTCAGAACAACAAGACAGGATCAGTCTTGTTTATGAAATAAAAAAAGGGGAAGAGGCAGAGGGCTTTTGGACTGCTTGGCAAGAATCTGACATGAGCCAAGGACAAGGAAGTGGGCTTCAGGCAGGAATCTGACATTAGGTTAGAACAAAGAAATAATTTCAGGCAGGAATCTAAATCTTAGCTAGAACAAAGAAGTAGGCTTCAGACACAAAAAATGACTGCGCTAGGCTAGGACAGGGAAGTTGGCTCAGATATTTTGGTCATCCTGATAAACAAGCCCTTAGAAACAGTTATCATTGGAGTGTTCAAGGGACTTTGATTATTGACTTGCTTGTTCTTTGACTATTGTGTTTATTGTCTTACTTGACTACTTACACCTATTGTATTGCTAGACCCTCAACCTAGAACTGATCTGAATACTTGCATGTAATTAAAATGGTATAAAAGCAAAACAGAGGAGGGGGGATGGAATATGGAGTTTCTGGGGAGGGGAATGGGGAAAGGGGATGACATCTGAAATGTAAATAAATAAAATATTTAATAAAAAAGAAAAAAAGAAGAAGAAAACGAAAAGAAAAAAAAAGACACTGACACAGGACCACCAGAAGAAAGGGAAACATACAGCCATTTTTTTTTTTTTTTTTGCTTCTTTATTTTATTTTTTTTTATTAGAAATTTTATTTACATTTCAGATGTTTTCTCCTTACCCCATTTCCCCCCTCCCCCCAGGAACTCACTGTCCCTTCCCCTTCCTTCTGCCTCCCTGTTGGTGTACCCCCACCCACCCTCCCCCGTACCTCACCTCCCTACCCTCGAACATTCCCCCCCACAACGTCCATTAAAAACAATGAATTTGATAAATTCTTATATAAATGGATGGAACTAGAAAATATCATCCTGAGTGAAGTAACCCAATCACAAAAGAACATACATGGTATTCACTCATGATTATTGGATTTTTAGCCCAGAAGCTTGAAATACCCAAGATTCAACTCATCGACCACATAAAGCTCATGAAAAATGATGACCAAATAGGGGAGGCTTCAGTCCTTCTTAGAAGGAGTAACATACAGCCTTTTAATTTACATAGTTATCCGAGACGGAAGGTACGTTCCTATTGTCACAGAGTCAGTGCAATGCAAAAGTTATGCCCAGGGCCCCTGAGCTGGAGTTGTCCTGAGCAGCTCCTTAGTGAAGACTAGCTTTCAGAATGCCATAAGACATTATAAAAGTTTTCAAAAGACAGATACAATGATCTGTCCTGTTTACTTGTGATGCCTATGAATCTCAATGAACAGCATGCCTCAGTAACTGCTACAGCCACATATTACCACACTTATCTTGGTGGTAAAGCTCTATAATTGGACATAATTTTGCTCAATGATAGAGAAATCAAAACTGTTATTTAAAATAATTAATCATATTTATTACTAATACTAATGAAGTCATGTTGTTAGAAGAAAATCCACAACTATTAATTACTAAATTAGTAAATCCCTAACAGCATCCTATAAACATCTGTCTTTATATCCACAGATAAGTGTGGTCTTTATCTCTATCAATATTAAGTACATTTCTCTTTGCAATAGATGGAGACATTAAAAAGACTGTAATAAATTAAAGTCAAAGATTTGGAGCTCATTTCCAATGAATATGTCTGCAAAACACTCTTGCATTTAAGACTCAGGAAACATTGCCTAAGAGAGTAAGGTTAATTGTAAGAGTCAGGAGATCAGGGCAGTTGTTCTAAAGACTAGGTTTTCAAATAATTTTAGAAAATATTCCCATAATGTCTTAACAACATGACAGGCTCAATGTTTGCTGAACTAGAATTGTGCCAATTGCAATTCTGAAGTGAACATAAAAAGCCCATCTCCTCCAGCATTATGAAAGAACTACAGGCAACTGATACTACTGGAAGTAGGACCAACGGATTTGGCCAGAGAAGAACACACTTGTTCATCTGATACCAAATAATTCTCTCTGAAAAGATAATAAACAAGTAATAATATAAGGCCTCAAATGGCTATATTTATGAATAGTTATACACACACATATGTGTGTAACAAGAATTAATGAACAAAAGAGTCCATAGATTTGAAGAGAAAGAAAAAAGAGCTGTAAATTGAGTGTTTCTTAAGAGAATAAGAAGGAAATGATTTAACTATACTATCTTAAAAAGTAAAAAATAAAATAAATGAGCAACATAAAATTCTCTTTCTGTCTCTCTGCTTCTCTCTGTTTCTCTCTCTGCATATCTCTCTGTCTCTGTGTGTCTCTGTCTCTTGTCTCTCTTTCCTCTCTCTCTCTCCTCTCTCTCTCTCTCTCTCTCTCTCTCTCTCCTCTCTCTCTCTTTCTCCTGTTCTCTTGAGTCCTCTCTTTCCTGTCCTCATGAGAGTGAGGAATTTTCTATCTCTGACTCATTCTGTCAAAATTTTCTCTGAATGGTAACTTTGTCTGCCCATCTTCTCCTACACACTCACTTTACCTTCATTAATCTGGATTAAAGGGTCTACTAAGGGTGTTTCTGTATTCCAACCAGAGGGATTAAAGGTGTGTCATTCCATCCAGGTCTCACAGACCTTGAAGTTTTTGAAATGTGGTCTCTTGTCAGAAGAGCCTTTTTACCAAATTATAATTCCTCTAAAACTGTGGCCACTTTTAGTCTTGTCCAATGGATCCAATAAAATTAGACATTCTGTCTCTGCTGGCTATGATACATAAAAAATCAACTTTCATTTTTCTAATTTGTAGGACCCATTGAGCTATTCATCAACCGGACTATTCTGGTTTTCTATGGGTTCACCCTGTTGTGATTCTTTAGATAGGTTCTGCTGAAGGAATGAGAAAAGTTTTCTATATATGTGGCTCTCCTCACTACAGTCTTCGTCTATCATGGGACAATCCTCTTTATGTATGTGAGATTGAGTGTCATCTGTGCTTTGATGTATGACATGATAGAGTCTTTATTTTTACACCACTTTGCTCTCCATGCTGAAGACCATCTGTATCTATAGTCTGATGTAAAAAGAGTACATGAAAAGGCTCCTGGAAATAAGTTGTTTTTTAAGCAAAATATAAATTTAAGTAAACATAAATAATAATACTGAATATATTTCTCTGTTGTCAGAATCTAGAAAACAGATGTTCTTTTCATGCTACAATATATTATTTCTTGTTATATCATTAAATAAAATGTTGATTAGTTTGTCCATGTCTATTTTAATACATACACTTCATGTCTCTTCTATTTTAGTCAGTATTTCCAAAGACATATCCATTTATCTACTGTGCTAAATCCATTTTCCCTCCAAGATTGTGGAAAACTAATTTTAGGAGACATTTTTCCTTCCCTGATATATTCAGGCCCAGATGGAGATCTGTGCTCACTAAAGATATTCTAATGAAATACTAGTCATTCTTCCTTTAAGAATTACATAGGTCCAGGTACAGATCCTTCAGATTCACATCTGCCCTTTTCTATATTCTCTATAACAACATCCTGGATGTTTCTATTATAACTTTTTATTCCCTGGGAGAATAAAAGAAACTTCAAAGTTTGCCCAAGATGCAAAGTTTATGTGTAGCAATGATTTATCCTAGAGAACTATAATATTGATATTGACTTATGACATATTTATTCAAAGTATTTTTAAGGAACATTCCTTTTAGTAAAAGGCATGACTTACTAATGCACAATCATAGATCTTCTTTTAAATAGTATAAAACTAAAGAGCACAGAGAGCCTGGATATATTTATGAGTATACAAATATCTAGTGAATAAAATATTTAAAATCCATTAAGGTTTTGATGTCAAGTTATTCTGTAAGAACACACAGCTATCTCTGCTCTTATTTTAGCAACCTGGAAGCCAAATGGAAAGAATAGGTATATGAACCTTTTAGCACTATCATAGCATTGTATCAATGCTACACCTTAATGCACACTATTGAAAAATACTAATGAACGAAATAAACATTATTTCCCTTTATGAATTATTTATGTTTTCAATAAGTCAGGTACTGTCATAAAGCATTTTAAATATATTTGATAGCTATTTTAGAAGTTTTAATTCAATGCTAAAATTAATTATATTGGGTAGTGAGGTGGTATGAATAGTGACCCCTATAGGCTAATCTATTTGAATGCTTAGTCACTGGAGACTGGCACTGTTTGAGAAAGATCAGGAGTTGTAGCCTTGCTGGAGCAGGTGTGATGTGTTTGTAGAAGGTGTGTCACTGGAGGGACTTTGAAGTTTCAAAGACCAATATATGCCCAGTGTCATTCATTTCCTGAGGCCATATATATATATTATCTGACTAGAGAAGACTCTTTTTCAACTCTAAAATATGGATATTAATATGATTATCATTTCTAATAGTCAAGGTGAAACATATACGTAAATTTTTTGAAGTGGACCTAAGAGGAAGTGTCTAAAATTACAGACAATTAAATATGTATTTATAGTCATTGTATCCCTCATAAATATTGTTTTCAAGTTTCAACATTAGCACATATGAGGAAAGGAGATCAATAAATTAACATGTAAGAAGGTGAGATTAGAGAAAATAAAAGGAAAATTGCTAACAATCCAAAAAAAAAAAAATCATTTCATTGTAGGTCAGAGTAAGCCACAAGTCATGAATATAAAAACTGTACTAGTCAAGCCTCTCCAAATTAAAAAGAAAAATATTAGAAAAGATGTATGTGTCCACATATCTTTGTATTGTACATATGTGTGTGTATGTGAGTGTGTACATGTGTATATATGTTCATGTTAAGAAATGTACTGATGAAATTTTGGAGGCAGGAAAATGTAGCATCATTTTGAAAATTTATATTCATATATCATTTCCTATGCAATCAAAATATATATATCAACTAGGAATAATTATTATGTTTACATAAAAAGACTAATTTTCTTCAAATTAATAACTTTGACATGCTTTGATTTTTGGTTTGTTCAAACAAAAACCAGATTTTAATTTTAGATTTTTGAATTTATTTATATTTGTGTGCATCTGAGAGATGAATCTGAGATTACTAGTGAGGTAATATTAAACATACTATTTTAGTGACTAGTACCTAGTTATGTTTTAGGGGACAACAAGGGAATAATTGGAAAAGGCATAGATTTTTTTGCTTTCACCAGATATTTGCCTATATATAAATGAGAATAGAATGTAAATTAAAACAAACAAACAACAATAACAACAACACAAACAAAAATAAATAAAAGAAATAAAGAAAGAGATAAGAGACAGAGAGACAGAGACAGAGAGACAGAGAGACAAACAGAGACAGAGAGACAGAGAGACAGAGACTAAAGTTGCCAACTCTATGAACTCAAATACTTGAAATTTCACTCTGCAGTAGAAACTAATATTCTTGTATTTCACTAGGCAACAATACCTATATACTATCCTTCATCTCTCCTGACATCATTTCTGATTATAATTCCCATATATTCTCTCTTCTATTTTTATTCTCATGTGAATACATCTAAGTCTTATATCATCTTGAAGCAGGATACTTTAAAACCAGTAAGTAAACTGTATTTAAAGATACTGAATTCCAGCTTGTTTATAGCATTTTCCACATGATTGTGAACACAACATCACTTAAGCAGAATTAGAAATGGAACTGTGACTTTATGAGTGCAATATATTTCCTATGTGAAATAACACATAGTTTAAACAAAACCAGAATTGCTTCAGTGTAGTCATTGTCAGGCAGGACTTAGTTCATTTTCTTAAGATCATTTCTTTGTTTATGTCTTTTTAAAAAAAATGAGAAGTTTCTGTCCCAGTGAAGAAAATGTATTCTCCCAGGGGCTTCACTGTGACCTTTAAGTTCTGGAGGATGTGGTTTGTTAACATGCACTATGAACTGACCCATTACCTAACAGACCAAGAAGCTCACTTTTGTAAGTAAGAGTAGAGTTTTTCTTTATTTATAAGTTGTTTTAAAAGATAAAATGGATTTCAAGTTTAAGTAAATACTTAAAATAAGTTATGAAACATCCTACTAAACAGAGTTGTGATACAAATTGAATCAATAACTTATAAGAAGAAAAATGAAAAAGAATGAATAATTATTCACATATTTTGGAAATAACTCTCAAGTTTGATTTAATGTGAGTTTTTATAGATAGGAATTTTTCTGATTCCATTTTCTTTAAATTTGATTTCTGATATAGTTATTAGAATCTTATTATAGTCATTTTACTGACTATGTATTTAAAGTAATTTTAGCCATTTCTTTTTCCATTGTACAGGTTATTCAAATGCAGTATTTTTCATTTAATATTGCCAAATAGAAATTTTATCTTCTTTTATTTTTATGAAGTTATATTTTCAGATATGGCAGTAGAGAAAAAGATATAAGTATAGCATGGAAAAAGTATGCAGTGGGCTGGCATAGAATCCAAATATTAAATGCTGCTTTATCTATTAGATAATGGCAAGCAGGGTATATGGTACACCTATTTAAACCATAATTATTTATAAGATGATATTGCAATATTTATTTCATAAGTTATTATATCAAGAGAAATGCTCACATCATTTATAACTTATTACTCTTGTTCCTTATGTACATACTTTTACTACAATTTTTCAACTTCATTTTAATATTTCCAGTATTATTGCCATGGATTTGATTATGAAGATTGAGAAATTTATTTGTAACTTATATTTTTGATTGAGAATATTATAGTTCAAATACCTAATGCATAGAATTTACATTTATATTAAGTAAAATTAGAATATTTGTAGGATTATTATCCAAAATTTCTACTATCTTTAAGTGTAACTGAAGAGAAATATTTATTCAACTTTAATCTTGGAAAAAAATAGCAAGTATTATTTTTGTCATGGTATTTTCTTTGTCATGTCTAAAGTTCTAGCAGTGACCCATACAATGAATCAAGAAAAGCTCATTAGAAATAAAATTTATATCAATTCAGAAATTTTCTTCTTTTTTCCAGTCAATGTCAAAATTGTATTTACTAAAAATTTGATTTACCAAAGTATTAAGATAATTTAAGTAAACCAATATTTATTATACTAATATATTCTAAGTCCAGAAAAATAGTTACGGAGATAGACTTTTTCCTTATACAATATGAAGAGTCATTTTATTTAACTTCAAAAGAAGATGTTATGATATATATGTATTTCTGTTTGTGTTTAACTAATTGTTTAATGTATTATTTGAGCAGTAAGTTAACATGCCTTTATCATTCTGTTACATGAATAAAATTTCAGTCTTATAGTTTTATACATATATTTCCTGAAAATTATTAAAATGTTTATTCAGGTAAATATATCTTAATGAATAAGTAAAATTCTCTTTGGTTATCTGTGTTTATGTGGTAAAAGGAGTCAACTGTGACCACATTAATCTTAATTAGAATTTTCTAAGGTCACACTGTCTGTCAATGAGGCTTCTCAGAGAGTCTAACATCAGAATTTAGACTGAGTCAGTGAAATTCTTAGTCCTCCATAGTTGCTTTATTTCAGATCTTAGAGTAGAAAATAAAATCATAGATTTGCAGGATGTGTGATATTCCTTTGGTGAATAGCAATCAAATGAATTTTGTTATGTTTGATTAGTATACTATGAATAATTTTGAAACTCCATTTCCATATTAATTATTTTTACTGTGCTTACTTTTATTTACTTCTTTTTGTCCTTACCCTCTTCAGTAAAGATGTCTGAATACATTCCATTACAAATTTTGAAAGATAATGAGAAGTGAGACAGGAGAATAACAGAAAACTATTAAATGTATTTTTTAAGCCCATAAATTTATATTTTGCAGAATTGTGTAATTAACTGTTAAAATTATTTTATAAGCTAATTATTAAAATAATTATCAAATAAAACCATATATTAAAATATTTCCATATATTTTTATTTTTAATATTTAAATTATCCATGTTTACACAAATGAAATTTGATTATGTTTTTATATTTTACTATAAAATTATCTATGAAGTGTTAAATATTTTTGTTCTGTAGACACACATTTACAAACATATCTATATACTAGAACAAAACATTCACATAGACTTTAAAGATCTTCTGGGACAATGTAATTACATAATTTCCTTCTTGTTTTAAAATCAGTTAAGTCAATTTTCCTTTTATTGATTTTAATGATCAATTTAATTTGTCAAGTTTTACCATGCTTCGTATTATTAAAGCATATGTTTACATGACTGAATAACTCCTGCACTCGTATGTACAAACTTTTAGTGTTTTGTAAACTCTGACCTCTGGCACGGAGATAGCAAAATTCATTGTGCAGAAATCACCCCATGAGCATTTAAAAGGTTTAATGAATTGTGTTTTGTTGAAATTTACAATAGAGATACAAGTGATTTAAAACTACCTTCTTTTTAAAAAACATTACTATAATTTTTCACATTAAATTTTACCAGTGGTCAAAGTATAGAGTCTCATGTTAAAACTTTGAAAAAAGAGTGTTTCATGTATGTATAGCTAAAGGATAACTAATATACAAGTTTGTATTTTTTGCTATAACAATTTGAAAGTGAAGTAAATTCCACCTATATTCATGAGTCTTTGAAAATAGAAATTGATGAAAAAACAGATCCCAGACTATGGTAATATCAATGGATATACTAAAATGGAAGGGGGAGGAAATTTTCATGGAACTTTACCCTAAACAGATCCTAGGTAATTAATGCATTGCTAGGAGAAAGAGAATTAGCTTCTCCCAGAGAAAAGACTGGTAAAGGTTATCTCATGCAGAGTAGTCATCCCTGAAAACATATACAGACTAAAAACAAAACTGGACCCAGAGGTTGTGTTTTCCTAATTGTGTATGCATTATTACATTTGTAATAACAATAATAAAAGAAAAATAGGCTATCAAGTTGTGAGTTTGTGTAGTGGCACAGTGGAGAGATTTAAGGAAGAAAACAGAGAGGAGAAGATGATTCAATCTATTTCAATTAAATATATTGAAATACGTAATCCACACATACATACATACATACATTCATGCATACATACATAACAATATTTTAAAAGAAAATGCAGAATAATGAAAATAAAATTTTTATGTATAATTTGAACAGAGTGATGGGAAATTATTTAAATAACAAAGCTACTTTAGTTGCTGAATTTTTAACTTTATAAATACATTCAATAAGTAAGTGTAATTATCTTTTTCTTTTACTTCATATAGTAAAATATCACCACTTTCATCATATTATTTATCATTGTCGATCCCATTACCTAGGTGGTCAGGATGCTCTAAGAATCAAACATAGACACAGCTCTATAGGAACTTTCCTGGAAATACATAAATCAGAGCCAAAATGGAAAGGATCGCATCAGCTGTGGATGTCCACAAGATTCCGTTAAAGAACATGACTGAAGCTGCCATGTTTATACTCTTGGGCTTCACAGATGACTTTGAACTCCAAGTCTTCCTATTTTTACTGTTTCTTGCTATTTATCTCTTTACTCTGATAGGAAACTTTGGACTGGTTGTTTTGGTCATTGGGATTGTCGGTTACACAACCCCATGTCTATATTTCCTAAGTGTTTTGTCTTTCCTGGATGCCTGCTATTCAACAGTTGTTACACACCCAAAATGTTGGTCAACTTTCTAAGTGAAAATAAATCCATTTCATTCCTTGCATGTGCAACCCAGATGCTTCTCTTCATTACTTTAGGAACCACGGAATGCTTTCTCCTGGCAGCAATGGCATATGACCGATATGTAGCCATCTACAAACCACTTCTGTATGCAGTGACCATGTCACCCAGAGTATACTTGCCACTCATCATTGCTTCCTATGCAGGTGGGGTTGTGCATGGTGCTATACACACAGTGGCCACTTTCAGTCTGTCCTTCTGTGGATCCAAGGAAATTAGGCATGTCTTCTGTGACATCCCTGCATTGCTTGCTCTTTCTTGTTCTGATACCCACACAAATGAGCTTCTACTCTTGTACTTGGTGGGATTGATTGAAATTGTCACCATCTTGATTGTTCTGGTCTCCTATGGATTCATCGTCTTTGCCATTCTGAACATGCATTCTGCTGAGGGTAGGAGGAAAGTATTCTCTACATGTGGCTCTCACCTCACTGGAGTCTCTATTTACCATGGTACAATCCTTTTCAGCTATATGAGGCCTAGTTCCAGCTATGCTTCAAATCATGACATGGTAGTGTCAATATTTTATACCATTGTGATACCCATGCTGAATCCTATCATCTACAGTTTGAGGAACAAAGATGTAAAAGTAGCAATTAAGAAAATGTGGAGAAAATGTGGTTCATCATCAATGTGCAGTTATAACAAAACAAAATTAAGTTGTTAATTTCAATTTACATGAAATATACATTGTTACAAATTATAAACATTTCATAGTTTAATTAGTAGTGTGTTATATGTTCATGATTATATTAAAGGCATCAATCTTTCTCATGTAGAATTTTTAAATGATGATTTTTTCTCCTGTATATCAAATTAATTTGAACCAATTTATAACTATTTTATGTCAAGTTGTTCTTAGGTACAATTATATGATCTTTTTATTTATTTCTATTAAGTAGAGACTGTTTACTCAAAAGCCTTTGTTTAAATGATTGTCATGTAACTTGTGGTAAACTGCTAACATGTATTATATAACATAATCTGCATTCAAGATTCCTTATGGAGAAATTCTCATAGAGTACTTTTTTCTCAGAAAATTTCTCACAGAATGACATCTATTCAAGCTGAAACAGGCAACTTGTGTACCTGAGTTTATCTTTGCTTCTATTTTTTCCTGTTAAGAAGTTATTTCCTTGGCACTCACATGAATTGATTAGATCCATCATAAACCTATTGCAACACAGTTATAATATTTTTTATGATTCTTGTTACTGGTACTCTTAAAATGGAAAAAACAACATAAAATTTAAAAGTAAGAAATACACACATATGCAGAAGCATACACACACACATATATATATATACATACATATATACACCTATACATATATGTATTGTATGTGGTATTACATGTGTGTGTATGATGTATACATATATGTATGTATATTTATTTTTATGTACGTATAGGCTTCCCTGAGAGTTGATACAATAGACTTCTGTCTGGGACCCCTGTGATCCTTTATCCTCACTCAGTTGGTAGACTTGTTTTCACTGTCTTTTTGTCTTTCTATGAGATATAACCATGTATTGTCATTCAGGAAAATTTATGTCCTTGTAAAAAGTACAAGAATGAAAACAAACATACTATATTATTACATCCATCTACTTCTTTATTTTTTATTTACTTTAATTTTCCTAATATTTTTCTTCTTTAGTAGAAATTTATGTAGAAATCAATATTTCTTCCAAGGAAACACTGCTTTACCTCCAAGTTTATTTTATTCTCTGATAATTAGAAAAAATATAAACAAAACATTATAATTAAAGAATGCTTTACTTATTTTTAAAAGAATTTGTTGGGCTGGAGAGATGGATCTTTGGTTGAGAGCACTGGCTGTTCTTCCAAAGCGCAGCCAGTTCTCAGTACCCACATGGCACCTCACAACTGTATGTAACTCCAGTTCCAGGGAATCTGACAAACTCACACCAAAGCATATAGAAAGCATTTGTTACATTTATTCACAGTGTGTGTGTGTGTGTGTGTGTGTGTGTGTGCACGCACATGCATACTTGAATGCCATGGTATATGGGTAGACGCCAAAGGATGGCTTAAGCACAGGGTCTATTCTCTCCTTCTACCATTTATCTCACTGAGCTATCCTCAGATTGGTCAGCACCAGGCCTGTATCTCTATCAAGAACATCATCGACTTATCTGTCTCATAAGGTCACAACGTTCTTTTTATTTGATTGTTTTTTGCAGGCCTACAGTTTTCTTAACGTTTAAAAATTATTTCTTCCATTTTTTGAGATTGTAATATAATTAGATCTCCTTCTTTCCGTTCTTCCAAACAAATTCTCCCACACATTCCTCCTCACTCTCTTTCAAATTCATGTTTTACATGGCTACTAGTTTCAAGGTCACTCCTACATCTAACACACACACACACACACACACAGAGAGAGAGAGAAGAGAGAGAGAGAGAGAGAGAGAGAGAGAGAGAGAGAGGTGGGGAGAGAGAAGGAGAGAGAGAAAAAAACCCACAATATTATTCTTTTTTAAGAATTAAATTTGAAATGTGACTTTGAGATCTATGAAAATGATTACCTGATAACAGTGGTTTCTTGTTTCACTTGATCAGTCATGCAGGGGACCCAATTCATTTCTACTGCTAAATAAGGTTTTGCTGGCAAATAATGCACTGGGTGAGTTGGTTCATTCTAAGAAAGACAAGTGTATCATGTATTCTCTATTATGTGGGCCCTTGCTATGTATGTTTAACATGGAGGACTTGAAATTCATAAAATTAGGAAAAGATCAGCAAGGAGGAATCTCTTAAGGGAAATAGATATAAAGAATGGAGGTACAATTAAATTCAAGAGTGATTTTGACAGAACAAAGAAATTAATAGTCATGGATGGAGGACTGTGTATTTCAAAAATCAGTACAAAAATGTAAAGCTAAAATTAAATAAAGTATGTGAAAAAGAATTTAAAGAAAAAGATCCTGCTTGGCTAAATAATGCTATTCCTAGAAACTATGGGTTATTAGTGTAAGGAGTGAGATACATTCATAAAAGTCATTGGTTAATAGAGGCCCAAAAGTGTTCAAAAAAAATTAACAGCTCTTATCATTCCTCTTATACTGCCCACCAGAAACAGATAATAAAACCCTATTACTAAAGGCAGCTTAGGTCAGAGTTACATAGTATTGAAAAATCAAGCTGAGCCGGGTGTTAGTGGCACACGCCTTTAATCCCAGCACTTGGAGGCAGAGGCAGGTGGATTTCTGAGTTTGAGGCCAGCCTGGTCTACAGAGTGAGTTCCAGGACAGCCAGGGCTACACAGAGAAACTCTGTCTCGAAAAAAAAAAAAAAAAAAAAAAGAAAGAAAAATCAAGCTGTAACTATTCTGGATATTTTCTTGATAACTACTAAGTTAAACAGTACTAGATGGTCCTTTGGAGGCTGATGAGGGAAATGACATCAACACTTTTAAACAACTTTTAGTCCTACAAACTACAATACCAAACTTGCAAGCAAGATATACCCATTGGTGCAATTGTGGTATGACCATTGTATATTTAATTAACTGTTCTCTGATTCTACTTAATTGAGGAAGGACTCACTATATACTCTTCAATACTGAATTACTGGTTTCTGAAAGATTCTGGGAGAGTGGGAGTCATTATCTTCAGCTGTGTACTATAGTTGGTCCCAGCAAGTTCTGCAATCACTGAGAGTGTTTTCTTTAATCTCAGTACATTCTCAAACAGGAAAATAACACATGGATTTCTCACACTGTAAAAGACAGAAAATCCTGATAGAGAACTTACCATCATCACACAAATTCCCTTCTAAAAGCCTTATATTATTAAAACTCTCTTAAAAATAACTTCTCAATTATGTCCCATAGCAGAACACTCGTATTAGTAGGTCACATGCTCAAATTAAAATATTCCACCTTTTTAAACTCATAAACTTCTCACATGAAAACTGAATTTAATCTATTCAAATTGGTTCAAATAATCTTCATTCTCTCCAACATAAATTCAAACGTTTAGTTTAAATTATATAGAAGACACTCCAATAGTATCCTAATTAAGTTAAACATGTTATATGCTTCCAAAGTAAAATGGTAAGTTAAACTAGTGTCACGGAAAAAAAATCAGAACAAAAAAATGTCTAACAAGTTAGTCTAATAGTCAGTTGACAAACAGTATAATAGTTTGTTTGGAAAACAATTTGTATTGTGTCTACTAGGTCCAACGAGGGAAGATTATTGTTCCATCCCAATCTTCCCTTATGCTGAATTGAGAAGGTGAGAAGCCCAGGCTACTGCATCACACTGATGGCTGGATAGTCCTCAAATCTTAGGAGTTATTCTACTTTTTGGTAGCATTATCACAGTTGATGCTCTATTTAATATCTTTAGCTCTATAGCTGTTCATTTGTTCTATTAGGCCTCCTATAAGGAGAGAGTGATGCAGACCTTCCAACATCTAACAATAGCTTTAATAGTGGATGTGTTCATGTCATGTGAAACTATTGTTATAAAAGGATGGAAGTTCTTTAGTAATATTACCTCATGCTAGGCATGCAATATTAACTAATGAGAGGCAACAAATTTGCCTGAACATTGTTTGTTCAGGCTGGGAGACAAGGTAGTGACCATAACTGTAAACCACGAGCTTTAAAGTTCTTAATAAAACTAACTGGGACTTCCAGATCCAGATAAGACCCTTTGGTTTGGCGATGGAGTGTGAACATATATATGTTCTGTTTGAACATACTAAAATTGTGCAACAGATAGGAGTGGGAATTTAAGGACAGTGTTCTCTGTGTTGTTTTTGCTTCCCTGGAACTCATCCTGTTGACCAGGCTGGCCTTGAATACAGAGATTCATGTGCTACTGCCCTCTCAGTTCTGTGATTGAAGCCAAGCACCACCACTGCTAAAATTTATGGGTTGATGGATTAGAAAATTCATTTTTTCTTATGGGTGTCAAATAAGTGACAATCTTTCTTATGAATATAAGGGGAATTACTCTTTTAAAACCTTTCTCTCTCAAAATATTTAAACCGGCTCAAAGGGGTTTTTCAACTTATTCAAGGCTGAGTCTAGGGACTTTAAAAAGTAGCCTACCAGCACAACTAGGTTAACACTTCCAACCTAATAGGAAAAGCCACATTTTACCTCACCCCTAGTGTAACCCTTTCTTGCACTAAAAATTAATGTGAATGCTTTTTTTGACCTAGTAAAAGTTTTATTAAACCATGCTGCCCTTATCTTTTCAACCGCCCCTCAATGCTGCCTAAGATCTCACTGTTTTCTATCCTCGTGGTTTAAAAAATAACCTTTTTTCTTTTCCATCCTGTTGGTTTTGATATGACCTCAATTTCTACTCAGTATATCATTGCGTATACCAAGTTTCAAGCCTAATTGGAAAACCCTGTATTTAGGTCCTAATCTTCCAGGGATTAGTTTGATCAATGGAACTGGGAAAACAACTCATAACACTGTTCTTGTTTCAGTTCCTCCCTATTCCAAAGAGCCCTGACTATAGACTTCCAAAACCTTTTAAATCCCCCCCAACCTCCATGGGAACAGTGACAACCTACCATTGGGATTCATCTTAGGAAACCCCCCCCTTTCCTAACCATTGGCATCCAACCTTGGTTTATTCCTTTTGCACTAAATCCCTATGCCCAAATAACTGAATCAATGTCCCCCAAATTAAAACTAAATGTAATTTTCACCTCAAAAAAATTTAATTATTAAAACATGGTTAAACAGTTTTTAAATCCAATGTATAACTTAATCTTACACAGGTTATAGTTAAAAAAATCTATATACTACTTTGCCCCCCCCCCCCCCCCCCCCGCACATATTAATGACACAGGGCCTAACAAGGAGTAATAGTCTTCAAACTTTATATTGGGAAAATTTTGGGGTACTTTCAACTAAGGTAAAAAACTTAAAAAATTCTAAAATTGTTTAAACCATCCCCAATCTAAATCCTTAGCAAATAGAGCCCTATCTCAACTGATGCTTGAATGTCCCCAACTTAATATACCCGGGGAACAAATTCAATTAGCCTATTTCCAATTTAGCCCCCTAAGAGATTGTCTGCCTCCATAGGGGAAAGAACTTTATAGGTGTGCCCTTCCTTTTGGGTTTTAGTTCATGTCATATGTAGTAATGTTGCCAACCAAAACTAGCCATCACAAAATAAAATATTTTCACTAAAATAATAAAAAAGAAATGAAGAGATTCCACATATTTAGGTATGTAGATATTATGTAGAAGCTTTAATGTAATTAGTATTTATTTTAAAAATGAACATATAAGAACTGCATAATTCAAATAATGATACTTTAGAATAAAAATGAACGGAATTTCATGTTCTTCAAAATTCTAGCACTGAAGTGCTGGTAGATACCTCACTATGTAAAGTACCTGCTATGCTTGTTGGAGATGTGAGTTTGAATCCCTAAAACACACAAAAAGCCACAGATGACCAGATGCATCTGATATCACAGTGTTTCTATGCAGAAATGAATGGTGGAGACAGGAGAATTATCTTGTATATTATAGGCCAGCTAACCAGTTATAAGAAGGGACAAATGACAATGATTTTATGTGTGAAAAAAATAAAGACTGGTAAAAAAATGCAGTATAAAATATATGAAATCTTTTAAAGACCTTATGGTATAAGAAACACAGAAAAACATTTAACTTTTTAATACAATGTTTAATATTAATTTTTTTCTCAAAACTCTTTTCATTGCCTCTTGTACATCTTTGTTTCGTAGACTGTAGATGATGGGGTTGAGCATGGGAATCCCAATGGTATAAAATGTCGATAGTATCATGTCATGCTCCAGGGAATAGTTGGAACTAGGTCTTACATACATGAAGAGGATTGTGCCATAAAAAATGGAAACAGCAGTGAGGTGAGCTCCACATGTAGAAAAGACTTTTTTCCTCCCTTCAGCAGAATTCATCTTCAGAATTGCCAAAATGATAAAAGCATAGGAAAACAAAATGATCAAGATGGTGACTAGCTCAACGAAACTCACAAAGAAGAAGAGCAACAGCTCATTTACATAAGTTTCAGAGCAGGAAATAGCAAGTAGAGGACGTATATCACAGAGTATATGTTTGATTTCATTGGACAGACAGAAAGACAGGCTGAAAGTGGCCACTGTGTGGATAATAGCATGCACAATTCCACTAGCATAGGAAGCAATGATAAGTGGTACATAGACTTGAGGAGACATGCTCACTGCATACAGAAGTGGGTCATGAATGGCTACATATCTATCATATGCCATTGCTGCCAAAAGAAAGCATTCTGTGGTTCCAAATGTAATAGCAAGGAACATTTGTGTTGCACAACCATAAAATGAAATGATTTTGTTCTTAGACATAAAGCCTACTAACATATTTGGGGTGATATCTGAAGAATAGCTAGCATCTACAAAAGACAATGCACTGAGGAAATAGTACATAGGGTTATGGAGTTGGGGATCTCCAACAACTAAAATAATAAGTCCTACATTTCCTATTAGAGTAAAAAGGTAAATTGCTAAGAATAGGAAAAAGAGAATGATCTGAAGTTCACTGTTGTCTGTGAGTCCCTTGAGAACAAATGAAGTAGCTTCTGTGATGTTCTTCATGTTGGATTCTCATGCAACTGTGTTGAACATACTCAGGCTATGGTCCATAGTACTATGATAACAACAAATAGTATATATATCAATAAACATAGACTAATTAATATACACCAATCAATGGTCTAGGAGAAAATAGCTGTATCATATAAGTACATAGTGTAATCATATATGCCATTGAAATACAATGAAATAGAGATAATGGTATTTAATATTGTGGAGATGGATATACTACATAAAATTTTCCACTGGTCCAATGTAATCAACATCAAAATTTCAATAGAATTATCTACAGATTATAATAAAACAATACTGAATTAAATTAAATCTGAGAAATACAAAACGGTCTTCCAGAAAATAATTGTAAAGCTATCTCAATTCCTATGTAACACAAAACCTTAAGATCAAAGCCAGTGTCTACCAGTACAAAATTCATATGTATACTCTTGGATGGAAGAGACATAGAAATAAGCATTCAGAGATGTAAAATTGTAATATTTTTACCAAGACTTCATAAAAAATATTTGAAACAATTTTCTTCAATGAGTGGTGCTATGAAAATGGTGATGATGAGTAGAAGAATGAAATCAGATACCAATTTCTAATTATGCTCCAAAATAATTCTAAGTATATCAATTATCATAAAGTTAGGATTAGCTTACTGAAAATGCTTGAGGAAAAAACAAGGGAAACACACACACACACACACAGACACACACACAGACACACACACACACACATATAAATAATATATATATATATATATATATATATATATATATATATATATATACACACACACACACACACACACACACACCACAGGGAAGTACATTCTGAAAAAGAACTCTTATAATATAGAATATAATCCCTCAAACTGACGATAAAAATTACAAGAGATTAAATAGTTCTGTCCAATAAAGAAAATAGTCAGTATAATGAAAACCATCTATGTCCCCACAAAACTGATTTTCTTCAGTATTTATCACAGAAGATATTTTAATATATACTATAATGAAATTCTAATGAATCAATCCTTCCATACATGTGGGCCAAAGATCTGAAAAGATAATTCTCAAAAAAATAAAAAAAGAATGAAAGGAAGGAAGGAAGGAAGGAAGGAAGGAAGGGAGGGAGGAGGGAGGGAGGGAGGGAGGGAGGGAGGAAGGAAGGAAGGAAGGAAGGAAGTGGAATTATCAAAATAGTTGAAACAATGTTCAACTTTTTTAGGAAAACTGAAAAATAAAAGTGCTCTGGGATTCTTTCTCAACACAATCAAATATCTAGCCATTAGAAAAAAATGACAGTAGATACTGGAAAAAGAGGAATACTTAAATTGTCTAGTTAGTATGAAAACATGTGACCACATTAGAAAATTGTATGATATTTCATAAAACAAAATGAATTTGGATATCAAATTTTCTTCCACTCCTCTATATCTATCTCAAATTCTGCAAGTTCTAACACAAAGATAATTGCACATCCATGTTTTTTGCTACCTTATTCACAAAAGCAAAGTAGAAGCAGCCTAGATATTCATCAACATATAAATGTATAGAAGAAATATGATGCAAAAACAAACTTAAAATTGTACTGTACATAACTAAAAGTTAAATAATGTGGAAGAAATGGATGAAGCTGGGGATGATTTCTTTAGAAAAAGGAAACAGAATTTACAAAAGTGCACTCATTTATTCCTACACGTAGAACATGGATTTAAATGTGTGTGTGTGTGTGTGTGTGTGTGTGTGTGTGTGGTGTGTGTTTGATGGGGGTTGTTTCTGCCTTGAAAATAATAAAAGTAACAAGACAACATCAAGGGAGAATATTGAAAAAACACAAAAAGAACCCATCAAGGAACAATTGCATAAAATTTTATTTGGAAATCTATAAAGAATATAAATGGTATATTCCTAAGAAAGTATAGGTGTAGAGATTTACAGAGTCTGGATAAATTACAGATTAGCATACATATAAAATTCAAAATGAAAGATATATTTATGGTGACTTTATCAAAAATTGTGAACTAAATAAGATTTAATAGATGAGGTATAAGCATCCTTTTTAAAGAAATCATAGAAAAATTCTATGAAATCAAGTTACCAGGAATCAGAGGAAACTATCAGGTTAAATATAATACTTTAGATAACTTCAATGAGATATCTATCTTGAGATTTGAATGTAGAACATGAAAATTTAAATGTATGTTCTTTTTAATTCATGAACACAAGCCATTTGTAACATTAGATGTGAAGTTTTTTTTTTTTTGAAAAATTGTTTCCCTATTTTATATATCTATATCTATCTATCTATCTAATATATATATATATTATATATATTATTCAATAAGTAAGGTATGTGATGGTTGATGGTCAAGTAGAATGACAAAGAAGGTTCTGTAACATACTACATAAAGCAATACATCAAGATAAATATGGAATGACTATTTATAGTAGCATATGCTAATTTAGAAAGTATCCTGTATTAGATTGCAAAAAGATAAGAATTTAAATTATATTATTGAAAATATGTGACCAAATATTTAATTCTTCAGCTATACAAAATATTTTGGTTATTAATATATGTTCCAATATTACTTTATCAGGATTAAATCTAATGTTTTTGAATAGTTTTTTTTTATTGAATTATATTTTCACTTTATATCTAGATTAAGAATCTGTAATCTATTGATTTACTATTTCCACCATACTCAGATACAAATAACCACAACTCAGTTTGCTACATTAGAGTGAGTTCAATTTGTTCCTAGTTAATAAAATTGTAAAAACTATGCTATTGGGAATAATAATCAGCAATAAGTAGGAAAACAAAATAATATCATCAATAAGTAGGAAACAAAAGTCAATTCTATATAATAAGATTATTGATACTTTATTCTATCGAAGTACTAGTTCCCTTTACAGGATATGGATTGAGTGTATCTTTTCTGTCTATTGTGGCTAATATTGTTAATTCTTTGAAATGTTTGTTTTCTTCGGGAGAATAAAAATGCATACTAAATTTGGAATACTTATAAATACTCAAATGCATACGTGAATACTTGCTTTTATCTTTTCAAGGAAAAGTTTCTTTCAACATTTTGATGAAATTTGATATAAATCAGGTATTGATAAATACATTTTATTCATCTAAGCAGTAATCAGTAGTTAAAAGTTTTTACACTATATATGATAGACAAAATTGAGGTACAAAAATTTATGGTCCAATGTTGTAATCATCGTAAAATGTTCTGCAACTAAAATTTATCTTACCTATGAAGCCAACAAATTCATGTTTATTCATTCAAGCAGTATAGCAAATGTAGAACATCTATATCTACTCAATCAAAATTTGATGAATTCCCAAGAGACTAGCCAAGGGGAATATACACCAATTAACAACTGGTTCAAAATAGCATCATAATGAAGTATTTCATCATAAAAGAATTAGTATTTTAGAAAACACATTCCAGATTAATATTCATGAAATGAATTAAGTTTTTTAGTTTCTCATTTTGTATCCTAACATAGAAACTCTCTTTTATATTGTTTGATTATTAGTGAGAAAATAATCAGAGTTGGTAAATATTATGACATAGGTATGTAATTTTGTTATAAATTTCACTTTCCTAATTTGATTTTCTCTCTCTGATAATTCAAGACATTAAATGTTTCAATTAATTGGTAATTATGGTAAATTATAATGATGTGAAAAGTATCAATTTTGAGTATCTGATAAATGGGTTCTGAGCTTTTGAAATGTGATACTTTTGCTCAATTGAAATTATAACCTAAACTATTTGGCATAAGTCAATTATAAATGCTAAGTGTCAAAGATTATTATTATAAATACTTATAAAACTATAAAATTTTTAAAAGGCAAAATATAAAATTCAGACTTTGTTAGTCATATAATTCTATTAATTTTGACTACCCTCAATTTTCATAAATAAATTCACATATTATATAATATACCATATTCACAAGCAAATGCAATGAACAGACATAACACTGGGACATATAAGAAAACATGCATGACCAAACAAATGCATGTCCAGATATGTGATATAGAAACTTGATGTTGATTAATATAATGGCATGAAGTTTTCTCCTTCTTAATCAGTATTCTAGATGCTTTTTACAGAATTTTATATTGAAATTGAACAGGTAGAGAATATAAGGTTCTTATTTTATGGACGAGTGGTTATAAATATAATACAACTTGGCACGCTAGTACTTCTATGTTTGCAATCTAAGCAATTGTAATGTTAAGTCATTAAGACTGCATTTTGAGTCTAGGCTATATTGGAACACCAAGCTCAAAATCTTGTACAAATCTTGAGATAATGTAATTATTAACTCTTTAGGTAAATATCATGACTCAAAAGCAAATCTCAATAAACCTGAAGTACAAAGCACCATAAATGACATAAAGAAAAAATATAAGAAAATGAAAATATGTAATACTGTCACAGGCTTGAACATATTATTGATAGACTGAATAGAATGTCTCTACAAAGAGATCAATCTTGAGCCAACGCTTAACAACAGATCAGTACATAAAACTGAGAATAATAAATAAGAATCTTTATTTAAGTATGAGCACAGAGCAAAGATAGCACATGAGCAAAGAATGTTATACATATAAAGAACTAACTATTCTACTAGTTAAAAATCAAAAGAAAGATTAAAAATTAGTACAAAATTGAATGGAACTGAGTCAGATATGGTAAAATGGTATTCTTTATTAGTAAACTCCCTATATTGTTTTAAAACAGTTGATGAAAAGAAAAAACTGGAAAAATTTCTCTTAAAATGATAACAAACCCAATAAAAAATATAGTTAAATGATTATGCACCATGATCAAACTCAAATCACCCTAGGATGATTGAGTATAAATTAATCAATAAGCATACTGAATAAAGCATAGCAAAAAATAACAAGACAAAACTCACATGTGGTTCTCAATGGATGCCAAGCAAACAATTGATAAATTAAGCATTTATTCACTGAATAAAACACAAATGTGATGAAGAAAGAATATTTGTCATCATAAGGATGTCTATTTTCTTAGTAACAGCTAACCTAGTGCAAGAAGTGCTGAAAGCTTTGTATGATTTGAGATAATTCAAACATGCCCAACTTCACCATTTTTCTTCCAAATGATACTAGAAGGTGTATACAGTAGTCATGAAAGAAAATGCAAGAAAGCAGACCAAAAAGAGACAAGGAAATGTCAACATTTTTTCACAGTTGGCAGAATCTTGCAGATTGTAAGACATACAATCTCAATCTGATTAAAGGATTTCAGCAAAGGTACAAAATACAAAAAAAGGCAACACAAATCAATAACTTAGCTGTATTATCAGTGCCAAATCACCAAATAAAGATCAAGAAAAATTTCCTATTCATGACTGCTCCAAAAATAATAAGGAATTTATTCACATAAGGTAAGTATTTGATATGATGATAGATGCATTTGACATTGAACATGAAACAGAAGATATTATTTCGGTGCACTTTAAATCTTCTATTGATAGTATTTGTTTTTATGACATTTAGAGGTAGAGAGATTTCAAGGATACCTTAGAATGTCATGAGATAATATTTAATGTATAAATTAATGAGCATAAAAAATGTGTCTAAACATCCCCAAATTATATCTTTAGCAAAGAATTATAGGAATCAAATGAGTTATCTAAAATCAAACATTCAAAGAAATGTCTTGAATATTATGAGTCATAATAAAATAGTCTAAGAAATAACATAGTTTAGGAATGTCTGTTGTGTCCTTCTAAGTGGCGTATTATATCCTTTCTCCCGATCATGATTTAATTTTCCATATATCTTTGAGATTTGGTGCTCTTGGTGTATGTAAGGGTCTCTCTCTTTACATTTTCAATCCCTTAATGAACTATTGGATCATGCTTACCTATGCTCATTTGTTCATATTCCTATAATGGGCTTTCTATATCGTTTTTTCACTTAGCTTTCAATTAGTTTTGTTGTTTATTTCTTGCTGCTATTCAAGATTTATTGGATGTTTTAATGGCAGTCCTTTATCAGACATGTGTCTTCCACATAATATCTGATATTCTATGTTTTTATTTCTTTTGACATCTGCATTTTCCCATTTAAAGAAAGTTTTATAATTCTGTAGATTACTACATGGTAGTCCCAATATTTGAAATGACCTAACAGAAATAAAATAATTGTCAATTAATTGTAAAAAAATCACCAATAATAAAAAAATTTAAATGTACATATTGTCCCAAATTTCTTGTTAAATGTCATCATGTTCATGAATTTATATCTTAATGATTCAAGTGAGTATGGGAATGCCTCCATTAAATTTCAATATGCTCTATCTCTTTTTTATCAATTATTTTTTATTAATCTTTCCATTATTTTACATCTCAAATAATATCCCACTTCCTGGTTACTCCTCCACAGGCCACCCAACCAAAAACCTCTATCTCTTCCTTCCCCTTTGCCTCTTTGAGGGTACTCCCCTACTCACCCAGCCTCTCCTGCCCCACCCCTCCCACATCCCCCTATCTTGGGTCATCAAACCTCCACAGAACCAAGGACTTCTCCTCCCATATATCAGATAAGGCCATTCTCAGCTACCTATGTATCTAGAGTCATTAGTCCCTCCATGCACACTCCTTGATTGGTGGTCTAGTCCCTGGGAGCACTGCATGGTCGGATCAACTGATGTTTTTCTTAATATGGGATTGCAATCCCCCTTAGCTCCTCCAGTCCTTCCTCCAGGTCTCCCACTAGGGTCCCTGAGCTCAGTCTGATGGTTGGCTTCAAACATCCACATCTGTATTTGTCAGTTGCTGACTGAACCTCTCAAGGAGCAGTCATTCCAGGTTCCAGTCAGCAAGTGCCTCTTGGCAAGGACAACAGTGTCCGGTTTGTTGTCTGCAGACAGGATGGATCCCCAGATGGAGCAGTCTTGGATACTGTATCTCTTATAGCACTTGCAATGATTTGTCAGTAGTCATTATTGCATGCAAATGAAATTTGACTTTAATTTATAAATGCCTGTTTTTTAACAAGAATATGTGTACAAAATATTAGAGTAATGAAATAGTTTAAATCTCCAAGAGAAACTAACTTGATTTCAAAGAATTTATTAAATAGCTTAATTACTTTTGGAGTTGTTACTCTTCTCTGGTTCATCATATTCATTTTAGAATTTTATATATATCCTTTTCCTCATGAAATATCACTTTATACTGTCGATCTCTGATTCATATTTTTATCCTGCAATTCATTGTTCAAATGATCCCTTTGATTTTGAAATAATTAAAATTACCTGGGTATATACTGTTCCTGAAATAATTAATGTTCTCTCTCTGGAACATCCTCTGTACTTTTCTTAAAGACAAAGAGCCTGGTTTGGAAAAGAAGACATAATGATATTAATAGATTTCCTTGACTGACAGAAAATTCTATTTATCTCTTGCATAATATTTAGAAATTTTAGTTTCAGATTTAAAACTGAATAATATACCTCAATAAGTAAAAGTAAAAAGGAAATTTATCTAGTCAAAATGAGTTTACAGATCTAGCAAGCAGATCTAGTGGTCAATAGAACAAAAGAGTGCAGTGCAGAGAATTAACCACAAACAAATTTTCCACAAACAATATTCAGCTTTTTTTTATTTGGTTCTATAGTAGATAGGAAGTGAAGGAAAGGAAGGGATAATGGCAATGGAGGGAGGGAGGGAAGGGACGAAGGGCGGGAGAGGAAGGAAGAAGGGACGTGGAAATATCAAAATAGTTGAAACAATGTTCAACTTTTTTAGGAAAACTGAAAGAATACAAAGTGCTGGGGCTGGGGATTCTTTCTCCACACAATTCAAAATCTAGCATTGAAAAAAATGACCTAAAGCATCACGTATACACAAAAAGGTACTACAACCAGAGTAGACAGAGGACATACTTAAAATTGTCTAAGTTAGTTAATAAACATAACATATCTACATGAAAACATGTGACCACTTAGTAAATTGTATGATATTTCATAAAACCAACATGACCGAACCAATTTTGGATATCACATTTTTCATCCACACCTACTATCATCTAATAACATCCCTAAATGTCTGCAAGTTCGTAACACAAAGAAAATTGCACATCCCCCATGTTTTTGCTACCTAATTATCCAAAGCAAAGTAGAACAGCAGTATTCACAACAATATAAATGATATATGAAGAAAAATATTATCAAAAACTAAACTTAATAATCTTGTAGCTCGCAAAAAACAGATTAAATAAAAGTCTAAAAATCATATGTGGAAGACAATGCTGTGATGAAGGCCTGGGGATTAATTTCTTATAGAGCAATAAAAATAGCGAACAACAGAAATTCTAACCTCTCTCACCATAAAAAAATAGCCCTCTAGCACCCTAACCCATTCTCCTCCATATCCCAAAATTCAACCCGTAGCAGAACAAACACCACTGCGCGCCGTCCTAACTGCCACTGACTACACTCGATACCGTTTTCGTGTTCTCGCGCATACACCACATGATAGTGTTGCTCGCAATTAACTCGTTTAAAAACTTCTCTTCTAGCGCACCTTCTGAAAACACAATTAACAAAGTCAAACACACAAGAACACACTAACATAGAATCCTCCAGCACACAGCGAGAAACGATCATCATTGAAAATGAATCCACAAATAAAGAAATCCCCCAATCAAAGGATCAAATTAGAACACTAAAATTTTCTACCTAGGATTTAGCGGCAGCGAACCTACTATAACTCAGAATTTAACAAAATCGATAAGAGCGTCATGATGAATCACCCTCTCTAAACAAATCTCCACACAAACAGTGACCCGCACACGCAAGCCAGCCTCCAACACACGCAGCTCAGAACCACAATTATATAAACAAAAATCAAAAAAGACAGCCCTTCACCCGAAAATCTAATGAATAAAAGATACAATGATCTCTCTCTCTTACAGCATGGTGACTTTAATCAAAAAAGAAACAAACACAACACAGAAGCACAAACAACTAAAATAAAGATTTAATAGAGAGGTATAAGCCCATTTTTCCCTTTCACCTCTTCCTTTCACACACCCCAGAAATCATAGAAAAAAATTCTATGAAATCAGTTACCTCATCAGGAATCCTAGCAGAAACTATCACGGTTAAAATAATAATACTTTAGATAACTTCTAATGAGATATCTATCTTGAATTTGAATGTAGAACATGCAAATTTAAAATGTATGTTCTTTTTAATTCATAGACACAAGCCATTTGCTAACATTCAAGATGGAATTTTTTTTTTTTTTCTGAGAAAAATATGTTCTCCACTCAACATTATGCGATTAGCTATATCTATATCTATCTATCATAACTCTACATCTCAAATAAGTCCTACACAACCATGATAGTAAGAACCGATAAAAGATGAGTTGGCGGGCCAAACATGAACCCACCCCTAAGTCTCTCACCCACACACAAAATGTCGAACAATCCCAGAAGGGACATAAGCGTATCATCCTGTACTCTCTCTAGCACATTAGCCAAACAACAGACACATCAAAGAGAAAATTAAACATAATATTATTTAATTGAAAATATCCTGTCGACGCAAAAATACAGTTATAAATTCTTTTACAGTTTTGGTTAATCAATGATTCTAAATACTATATTGATTTTGAAGAATAGTTTTTTTCTAAAATTTTATCTGTTAATTGACATATACTATACCTTATTTCTCACCTAAACTCAATAATCATCTAGCATTAGCAGATACCTCTACCGCCCACCTTCTCTCCGCGCGCTACACCCATTAGAGTGTTGCTCGTGACTCCAATTGCTCTCCATACCTCTACTCACTTCCAACTAAAGAATTTCAACCAGCCACCTACCCACTACGCGCTAAAACCGACAATATTCCAGAGTACCTTATTAAACCATCGAAGAGCGCGGGAATAATCCTCCAAACTCTAAGTGTACAAGGAAAAACCCCAGAACAAAGTCAATTCAATTAAACATACAAAATCATCTGCCAATATTTAGAGTGGCTGTATACATCTCTTACACACCACACATACCAATACCCTCTGCCGAGAAACTAGACTGCACAATGAGTACATCCCCCTGTCTTCTCCCAACGAGATAATCGGAGAACATTCCGCGAACGTAAAGCCTATCAATTCTGTCCTATTGTGTGCTCTAACTCTAATTGTCTTAAAACCTCTCTCTACTTATAAGAAAATCTGCAGTTTGATAGGTGTCTTTCGCGGAGATAAATTATCATTCACAAATCGAACAACCTAACACTAAATTATTTAGCGAAAAATCACACCTCACTGACGCGCTTTTAAGAATATATCCAAGTTTTAACACAAAAGAACGACGAACACCCGGTCTGCTCACTTACCTCAACATTTTTGCATGAACAAACTCTCCAATTCATGCCACTAATCCACTACAACTAATTCCACTCTCCATGTCATTGCGAGCAACATCAATACGACTTAGCTAACTCGTCTCTACATAAACTAAGACAAAACTCCAGCTCCCGAACATATAACCTACAGCTAACAGACTTCAAACCACTCCCTTGACTATTACACGAATATCACTACGATCCTCCTGATAAATCCTTCGCGCTCCAGTAGACAAAACTTGCGCGCGAGAGGTACACAGCAAAACCCTACCCCAAAATTTTTTTCTCACAACGTCGTCCAGATCAGTATCAATCGTAACATCATCCGAGTAACAATCGTAAATTCATCTGCCAACTTAACAAAGAACTGTAAAAATCTGATATACCTGACGAACGCCCCCAAACACATATACACATGTCATCTACACAATTAAACATGTCAACCACTGCAGTAATATACATCAAATGTAAAATCATCTAATTATCTAACTCAAACCCATCAAATAAGATTTAGCGCGAGCGACACACATGAATACTACCCAAGAGAACCTAGCTCATCGGGAGAATATAAACAACCAAATATCCCCTAGACTCGGTTACCACCCCCAAAATCAGCGCATCCATAATGACACAGTTAATTCCATCCATAAAAGGAAATAGGGCTCAAAATTTCTTAGAAAACCAACACTCTCAACCACGATTAATACTTTTCATAGAAAATATTATGCGTACTTTTGTCTAGTCTTCCTCTACTCATGTTCTATGCGCTATCCCAGATAAAAAACCATACGAAATACCTCTCTTCATTAATTGTTTGAAACTATAATTTAGTGAGAAAATAATCTCATGTATCGTCTGGTACCATTCCCACCATTAATGACATATGGAGGCTAATACCGGCAGACTAACCTCTGTCCCTACTCTGCGTCTAATAATAATCCTATCTCTACACGAACCTTTCTCCCCAACACTTTTTGATTCTCCTTACCAACTCCCTCTCTCATGACCATACTCTAGCAAGAGACATTCTCAACACCCAGCCCATCTGTTCCTCCTTCGAACTCCATCACACGAAGCAGTACCAGTCTCCACATACTCACCAATCTCCGGCCTAAAAGTATCTACACACACTCTAAGCTACTCTTCACGAGCGTTAAAAAGTCTCAGAAAATAACACTCCCGCCTTGCGCTCCCCAACCTTGAAATAAACTACAAAAACACGCCTAAACTATCAAAGCTCTATCTAACCTTATCAGAGAAAACACAATAACCTTTATTCCAACAAAGATCAAACAACGTAACTATAAAACAATTTATTTCTCTCTCAAAAAATCAACCGCTAAAACTACATAAAACTATTATCCAAGTCAACCTATCTAAGATCATCTCCTCAAACTGACTCTCCAAGACCTCACCTAGATACAAAAAGTCGCTCATTAATTTGCACTACCCCAGTAGTTAACCCTCCAAATTGTTTCATCAAATAAAAATTCACATATACCCGAACTAAAATGTTAGTAATTATACCAACTAATCACAAAAGTCGAAATGCAATGAACAGTGAAAAAAACATAACACTGGACAATAAAAGAAAACATGCAAGACCAAACAAATGCAATGTCCTATTATATGTTAATACTAGTAGAAAAACTTGATGTATTGAATTAACTATAATAGGACGATCGAAAATACCAGAGTATGTTTCTCGTATCCATCATTACAAATAGCAATAAACACGTAACAAAAGACTCAGGATCTGCTTTAATATACCAGAAAATTATCTAACGTAATTAGACATACAGTACAGAAACAGGCGCTACTAGCTAATAATCAAGTGTTCGTAATTTTATATAGGGACCTAAGTGGATAAAAAATATAATCTCAAACAAGGACACATGCGGCACCGCAGAACTATCACTTCTCTACACATGGTTTTGCAATTCTATAGCATAAATCTAGATACCCTGTTAAGACTTCATTACAGAACATCTTCAATTTTTATGAATAAGGTCTACGAGCGCAATTAATTGTAACACGAATTCCAGCTCAAAATCTTATGTCTCAAAGCAATCGTTAGATCATTTAATTGTATTTAAGCTCTTTAGGTAACATATACATCCACTACAAGAAAAAGCAAATCCCTCATCAATAACCCTGAAGAGTCAACAAAAGCCTAACCATAAATGCCATAAAAGAAAAATAATATAAGAAAATCTGAAATATGTAATACCTGACACAGCTGGAACATATTATTGATGAACTGAAATAGAATGCTTCTCCTACAAAGTAGATTCCAAGTCTTGAGGGCCCACCGCTTAACTAAACAGATCAGCTACATAAAACTGAGAATAATAAATAATAGAATCTTATTAAGTATGGCAGCACTAGAGCAAAAGAAAGCTAACAATTACAAACTTGATAGGGCGAGACATGTTTTTAAATAACATCATCAAATAAAAGAGAACTAACTATTCACTAGTTAAAAAAATACCAAAAGAAAGATCAGCTAAAAAATACGGAACACAACAATTGAATGAAAACATTATTTTGCTCAAACCCAAGTCTCCAATCGATTCTACAGCCAATCCTATGAGTAAAGCGCCTCACTAATCTCTTACAATCTAGCGGCTGTTTCTCACACCAAAAAAATCAAAGTATCGAGATAATACAAGACTAAAAAATACACGGAAGAAAACTACGCAACATGTACCAAGTACTTTTCCCTCTCTACCATCCACTTCTCTAAATATGATTCCCACAACCCCCCAACCACGTCGTAATTAACAAACAAGCTAAAGACATCACCAAACAAGTCATTACAAAACTCGATTAAATCATCCACTACATCACAGAAACTCACACATTGTATGATCCTCACAATAATACTGGAGACATTGCCAAGCCCGTGAAACACATCTAAAAGTCGCCACAAGATATCAACAATCACTTTGTCCATCATACCCGGAACTGTCTCTATTTCCTTCTAGTAAACAAGAATTCAGCATTAACCTAGTGCAAGAGAAGAACTGACCTTAAGAGCTTCGTTGTAGATTTTGAGATAATCTACTACTTACACGCCCCAATGCCCAACTTTCCACACACAAGAAAAGGAGTCGCCTTAAACAACACGAAGCTCTAAGTCATGGCGCAAAGAAATAGGCCATGAGAAAAGCAGTTAAACCAAAAAACGACAGACACACAAAGGTCAAATGTCAACACAACATACTTTCTTCTTATATCCAACAGCTGTCTATCTCGGACAAGAAAAATGAACCTTGCAGGCCATTTCTAAGCGCGTACACATAGCGATAACACAACTATCACTAAATTACTCAACATCCTGATTACAGGCTCAATTCAATCAGCATAAGAGATCCACGTAGCTATAGGTCTACACACAACAAATCAAGAAAAAGAGCTATCTACAAAAAAAGTTTCAATAACCTTTATGCATCGTAATTACAAGACTCACGACCCAAAAGTCGATCTACCAATAAAAACCATCTCACCAAAATAGTAAAAGCATCAAGCGACAAAAATTAACCTAGTTCATGACCCCCCAAAAGTTCATTAATAAAGCTGGAATATAAATCTATATCAACAACCACTACAGGTAAGTAAAACTTAAGTGCACTGAGATGATAAGAAAACATATGAGTGACTCCAAACACCTATCTTTTAGATCCAATTAGTCGACCCGATTCACTTTCTAAATCGTCTATTCTTGATAGTAAATTATTCGTCGTACTATTCATCCTAATCTCTGCACACCATTTACACTACTGGCGCGGCTCAGTCAGAATAATCTTCTTAAGGATACCTGCTTAAATGTCCCATGAAATAACTTAAATTAAATAGTATATAATCTAAAATGACAGCGCATTAAATAAAAATGTTTGCTGAAACATCCCCCAATACTCTTAATATATTTTAGCAATAGAAACGTATAAGGAATCAATCGTGCGAGCTATATCTAAAAATCACAAACCTAACAAAGACATGTCCTTGAATATTATAGATCATAGAATAAAATAGTCTAAGAAATACATAGATTTAGGAATGTCTGTTGTGTCCTTCTAAGTATGGCGTAATTTACTCACATTTCATCCGCGACCATAGAGCAGATTTGAAATGTATACACTATACATATCTTTGAGATTTCATTGGTGAGGACTCAATCTCCGGATTTGCGATACCTATTAAGCCCGCTACTTCTCTCTCACTCTTTAGTCGATAATTTGTCAATCCCCTTAAATGAACTATTGGAACATAGACACCTTACCACAACATAGAGCTCCATATACACATTCTTGTTCATAATTCACTAAAAGGCTTAGATTCTAGTATCGAGTATTTCATTCACTCATTACGCCTTCACATTAGTATCTTTGTTATTGTCTTCATATAACTTTCTTTTGCTGCTCTTCGTCAACGATTTATTGGATGTTTTTAAACTGGCAGTCCTTTATCAGACATGTGGTCCTTCCACATACAATTCTCGATATTGACCTGCATGATTTCTCATACTCCATATATCTTTTAGAACATCTTGCATTTTATCCCATTTCTAAAAAAGTTCTTTATAATTAACTGTATATTACCTAAATATGGTAGGTTCCCAATATTGAATACTGAAACCTTCAAGCATAAATAAAACACAATCTGAGTCAACTTCTAATTGTAAAAAAAATCACGAGCACCAATAATAAAAAAAATTTAAATGTACCATATTGACCTCAAAGTGTTCTCTTGTTATAATGAGAGACTCCAATTCTCTGTTCCCATGAATATTATATACTTTAATCGAGAACACTTCAAAAGTGGCGCGAGAGAATCTATTATAGAAGGACAATCTCTCAATTGCCTTCCCCAAATTAACAAATAAATAACTTCCAACAATCAAGCTCTATCTCTAACTTTATACTCTCAAAATTAATTTTTCTGATTAAGGGGGGGGTCTCTTCCTACTGTTAATTTATAATACATATCACATCTCTACCAACAACACCGATCTACGCACTACTTCCTCTATTTTTCACACAACTCACATTTCACACATAGGCACACCACGCAACACAAAAAAACCAAATACAATCTCTTATCCTTCCACCTTTGCCACTTTGATGTTGGGTATAAGTCTAATCCTTCTATCTCACAAAACGCAAAAGCCTGCAATTTCCTGCCCCCAACCCAACATTACACCACATTATTTTGATCCCGTCACAACTACTAACTTAGCGTCACTCAATCAAAAATTTGGAAACCTTTTTGGGCAGCAAGGTTCCCCAGAGAGCCCCTTGGAAGTAACAGTCTCTTATTTGCCAACAGGGGATCTTTTTGGACAGCTGAAATTTGACTTTTTTAAATGCCATGTTTTTTAAAAAGAAAATTTTTGTGCAAATAAATTGACTAATAAAAATGTGTTTTTTAAACAAAAAGGAACAAATTATTTAATAAATTGATATAGTTTTAATTTTGGGGGAAACTTTTCGGTTTATAATATTTAAATTTTAAAATTAAACTTTCTTTTCAAAAAATCTTTTTAATTTTAATATACCATCCTATAAATAATTTTAAAATTCGATCCCTTTTTAAAAATACCTCAATTCGTTTTAAAACCCCTAATAAAATTAAAATTTAAAAGGGGTATATATGTTCCCTGAAATAATTAATGTTCCCTCTTGGAACATCCTCTTACTTTTCTTAAAGACAAAGAGCCTGGTTTGGGAAAAAAAGACATAATGATTTTAAATGAGTTTTCGCTTGACTGACAAAAATTCTATTTATCTTTTGCATAATAATTTTAGAAATTTTTTCAGATTAAAAACGAATAATATACCTCAATAAGTAAAGTAAAAAAGGGAAATTTTATTAGCATATTTAAAAGATTAAACCCGTTTATGGGCAAGAGACAAGGGTAAATGACAAAGATTCACCAAAAAAACCACAAAAAATTTTATTCATTTTTTGTTTTTTTGGGTTCTATAGAAAATTTGAAAACAACGATAATCTTTCACATTAATTTTCTTGCTCGAATTGGTTTAGAATCTTTCTCAACACAATCAAATTCTAGCCATTAAACAAAAATGAGATATGCCCATGGCCACTTTTTAAATTTTTTTTTTTATTTATGAACCTACTGGTTAGCCAAAAGTGAGGGTTTAATTCTCAAATTTCTGGTAAAATTTGTTTAGAATGTTTTTTTTGTAAAGTAACTTTGTTATCCAAAAACAAAATTTTTAAATTAATTTTCTTATTCATAATATTTCTTAATACTTTTTCATTACCCACTCAAATTTAGATTTTTAATTTTGACCAACATTAAAAAGAGAGGGGATAAAAAGGAAATACAAGATTTAAATTCCCTCATGGTAGCATGATGTGGGGCTATGATGCTGGCTATATCCTTCATTACGTTGAGTGTATTTTCTGCATTTTTCTTCTAAGACTTTATAAGGAAAAAATATTGGATTTATCCACAACTCTTTTTGCATAATTGAGATCATCACATATTCCATTGTAGGTATTAATTTGTATATTTAATATTCTCTTTACTCTGCATATGCTAAGTTATTCAAGGTGAAATACCCTTTAAGATGCATTTTTATTATTTGTTTGAGAGTTTCATAAATGCATACAATGTAGTTTGCCATATTTTACTCCTCATCCTTCCCTAAAACTTTCTTACTTCCTCCAAATGTCTCACATCCTCATGTATAAGTTTGGGTGACTGTGCTCCGAGCGCATCGTCTCGCCAGCAAGAATGCCACGCGGCACCAGGAATCTTCTGCAACAAGCGTTTATTACCATGAAAGGAGGAAGACCCCCCCCCCCCCCCCCGAGCCCCAAAAGACTGGCGCTTAATACACCCAGAGCGCGTGTCCATACCTGATTGTCTGCTAGCTCAATTGCCCCTAGATACGCCCTTCTGGCTGGGCCGGACTTGGCGCACTCTCGCCTTTTGCACATGAGCACTAGCTTGTTTAACAACAAAGTAGGGGACACAGGATGTCAGCGCCATCTTGTATGCCTGAAACACCCACAATTGGTGCTTCTCGAGCCTCTAAACAGGTGACCATGTATGTATTTATTGGTTCGAGGTTACCAACTGAATGTCTGTGTCCCTAGCAAGAGCATCCCCTTAAAGACCAATTGATTCTCTATTTCTTATACAGAGAGCTTACTATCATCTAGCAAGAGGAAATTTCCCTTAATTATCTGATTTACTTTAAAGACATGATGACACAAAATCTATTGTTGCTAAAAATGAGGAGTGGAGCGTTTCTTATCTGGGCTATGACAGGAAGATTGGAGGAAGGGAGTTTGCGAAGAGACAGCAGCAATGGAGGATGACAGAGGAAGATGTTGCTGGAAGGAATATGGAAGGAATCACATGACCTGGAGGAACTGCAAGTAAAAGGGTTTTTTCACAGTTGGGAAGAAGACAGTGTTGTAGAGGCAAATGTGCCCATACAACTGAGTTGTAATTGTCTTGCAGTGAGCTTTATTGGGGTTGAAGATTCACTGCAAAAATTTGCATTTTCTTTTAATGGCTTTTTGAGGTTGGAAAATGTACCACAATCTAAAATGGCATCACTGAAACATGGCGCAGGAACCGACAACCTGGGGATTTAGGAGTCTCATGCAACAAAATGGGCATTCCCAACATATCAATTAGAACTCAACTAACTGAGTATAAAAAAGATTAGTTACTGTACCCTCCTTCTCACCCCAATACAAGGCTGAATAGTAAGTAAAAATGTAGGCTGAGGCAGTAACATGGATTAGAAAGCTGACTGGAGTCTGAGAACTTCATATGAGACTTCCCTTCCAAGCCCCATGACAGGACAGTTTCCGGGCGATGCAGCACCAACTACGTGGAGCTGGACTCGGGCAGACACAGATGAACTGATCAGAACAAGAGAGTCTTTCTGTGCTTTCTGTGTTTGCTTTCCATAATCCCCAGCAATGCATAAACAGGACATGAACAGTCAGACTCTGAATTGAACAGCAGAGGGAGCTAAAGGTACAAAGGACTGCCAATCAGGCAATAAGTATGGGAATAGATACTTATAGATGAGAAACACAATAAATACCTTTTGGGCATTAAGGGTGTTCTGAGTGTTTTCAAAGGGTTTAGATTTAAAGGAAATAGACACTTTATCATTTACCGTATTAAGCAACATTTTATTCTCTTGATCAAACCAAAACTTCTTCTCAAAAGACAGAGCCCTAGATAACAAAGATTCTTTAAGAAAAGAGAGGATTACAGATAAAAACTAGAAGCAAGGTTTAGAATTTTATAGGTCAAGATAAGCAACAGAAAGAGGAAATTAAACTGTTGTAGACAGGAGCTAGAAGAGATGCAGAAAAAAACAGGATTCAATAATTCACAGATCAGACTGAACACAACGAGATTTGGAAGCAAATCTAGAGGATTAATTTACTAAAGCTAGCATATCAAAATAAAGCTGATGCATACTAATATTAGAATTACAACATAAAAGAGAAGTCAAGATTATGGAAGCAAGGCCCTAGGGACAGAAGACATAGGAAAATTATAGAGCAACATGAACAGGGAAAAAGTAATTAAGACTTGGAAAATGTGGCCTATGAGGAAACACAAGAATTGAAGGCACTGGAAATTATAGATCAGACTAACAGAGAGAAAAGTGAAAATGAAGGTGGGAGGCAGGAGATGAAAAAGATGCTAGAACAAAGGATGCAGCAGCTCACAGATCAGGCTGAGCAGCAGAGAGAAAATAATGAGGATTGGAAGCAAGACTTGGAGAATAACCTTTTAAAATTAATCAGACAGAATAAAATGGCTAACATACTATTAAAATTACAATATAAAGAAAAAAATTAAAATGTGGAGGCAGAACCTTGAGCAGAGAATGCAGGAACTCAAAACAGGAGGAGCAACAAAAGGAGAAATATGGAGCATGGACAAAGACATTAAGGGAAGAATTTAAAATTTCAATAAAGGAAAATACTCAGGTAGAAACAGAAGATAAAATTAAAGAAAGTCCACAAAAAGTTATTAAAAGACAAACGTTAATCTATCTGCTTAGTATACACTAAAGACCTCCAGACAATGATCATCCACAGGGTTATCAGGAATTTGAAATGACAACCCATTGATGAGTTTGAACTGAGAAAATTTACAGAAAGTGTCACTAATTTGGTAATGCATTCGCCATTTGTAAACCAAATCCTGACTTCTTGAGCTATTAAAAATACAGTATTGCTTTTTGCCATATCCTTTCAATATTGGGAATAATATCCAAGGGAATTACAGACTGTCTAGGCTGTCCATAAAAAAGACACAGCAGAGACTGACAATTTAGCTCTAACCCTAGGAGCCACTGTTGATAAGACACCAACAGCCTTACCACTAAGGTGACTGACTGACCAACCTATTTGGATTGATCAGTGGTCTATGACAAAAGAAAAACTACAGGCATTAGAACAGCTAGTCCAGGAGCAGCTAGAGGCCCAGTATATAGAGGAGTCTACCAGCCCTTGGAATTCTCCTGTATTTGTCATTTAAAAACAAAAAAGTCTGACAAATAGAGGATGTTGATAGATCTCAGAGTGATTAGCAAGATTATTCAGCTAATGGACTCCTTGCATCCTGGAATCCCATTGCCTTCCTTGTAGCCTAAAAAATGGCCTCTATGATATAAAAGTCAATTTTTCCTTTGAGCCCCCAGAAGGAAATTCTTCACCCAACTCAGCTGAAAGCAGAAAAAAAAAAGCTCAATCCTCTTCGTGGTCCTGTATGTTAGAGAGCTGGTCCTGGATATGTTACAAATTATAGGTACCTTATCATTTTAAGGGATACTTTGCAGATGTTGGTTTGAACAGGGAAAGAACTAGAGAGATTAAATTCAAGGATTTCTACCTTACCCTTTGTTTCCTCTTCTCTATCCTTTCTTTTAGGTAAGGTAGGCAGAGGTGGAAGAAGGGGGATACAGAAATATCATAAATTAGAGAAATAGAAAAACAACTGTAGGTTATCAAAATTACTCTTGAACAAAATTTTTCATAGCTTTATCTTATGTTCGTAGAAAACATTATAATTGTTACAATGTTTTAATTTCTGACATTGGTACAGAATTTATATTTGCTTCATTGTGATTCATATTTAAGGTTTTCATTGTTATAAATTTCTTCTATTGATATAAAGAGTTAAGACTACAAAGCTTACACTCGGTCCTTCTATAGCTTCTATTACAGACCGTTTTTGAATGTTTAAGCGATATGTGTTAAGGGTCAGATAGCAAATTCATGGTTCTAAGTTAATTAAAATGGTGATTTTGAGATATTTCAATTAGAGAGGGCTGAGAGTAGTTAAGGCTTAAGAGTTCAGATATACTTTGCATAGATAGATAGTTTTAGAAAATATCAGAGATCCACAGAATATGACATTTAATGCTATTTGATCATTGATGCTAAGACATGTCTGCTCCTGACAGCACCTCATTTCTTTAGTTAAAAGAAGATACTGAGCATCTTCATGTCCAGGCAAGGTTGTATAGTGTGGCAAGGTAGCCACTGGGCAGAAATTGCCTATTTCTTCTACAGACCTATACTGTTCATAAGAGGATACAAGATACAGGATAGTCAACACATTAGTTCTGCATAGACATAATAAGCTAGTCCTTCATAATTCCTGTTTTACAAGGTCTATCAGTTGATCCTGTACCAGAAGGCTACAGATTGATGCTCTAACATGTTGTAATCTGAGGGAATGTCCAGATGATCAGCTGTCTCTATAAATTGGTTAAGTTTTAGAAAGTACGTTCTATGCTCCTTATATTTTCAGGTAATATTTGGGTCATTCTTGGATTTCTGATGGGGTTGAAGACTAGTCTTCAACTTAGTTGAAGTCTGAGCCAACCCAAGCCATTTTGCATTGAGAGAAATGGCATAGATTTAAGAGGATGACTTTCAGATTGTATATAATCTAAAACCAGGACGTAATTCAGGTGTAGAACTTAGTCTTTTTTAAGTTAGATGAATGGCAGAGTGCTTTGTCTAATCAACAAATTGTTGGAATCAATGTCATTTTTACCTCATACTATGTAATTTATTTGTCATAATTCTTTTCAATTATATCCTGAAGAGTTTTTATTTGTTTGTTTTTTATTGATTTATTTATTTATTGAACAGAAAAGAGATGTAGAGGAATTTCCCTTAATTATCTGATTGGCTAAGAAAGATGACAAATAGTTAATTATTGGTTAAAAATGATGAGGCAGATTTTTTGGGCAAGACAGGAAGAGGAGGGTAGAAGGGGAGTTTGGAGGAGATGACAAATGGAGAAGGACAGAAGGAGAGTTGTTATAAGGAAGATGGAGAAGAATCACATGGCCTGGAGAAACTGCAAGTAGCAGGGATTTCATAGCTGGGCAAGAAAGTGTTGTTAGAGGCATCTGTGCTCAATACCCAAAGAAGCTAAAGAAGAAGGCAGGCACAATCAAGGATGCTTGAATTTCACATAGAAGGAGGAACAAAATGATCATAAGAGGCAGATGATGGGATCGAATTGGGTGGGAGAGGGGATGTGGAAGAGAATAGAGAGTATAGGATCAAGTGTGGAGAGTGATAGGAAGGATGACCAAATGACTATGAGAATAAATGAAAATCTGCAACTGATGAATGTGTAGAGGTAGGGGGCATCTCCAGGAAGAAACAGAGACCTAGGATAAGGGAGCCACCCAAAAACCACTGGAGGTGTCCTTAAACTGTGACTCACAGGATTGGGGATATGGAACCTGAAAGCCTAACCTCCTGTAGCCAGCCAGGAACTACTATGGAGCAATTGGTACAGCAACCTTAACAGAAAACTTTGACCCAAAATTTATCCTGTCTACAAGCAATGCAGGGACAGAGGATAGAGCAGAGACTTAGAGAATGAATGGTCAGCCAATAACTTGAGTCCCATCCCATGGCTAAACACCAATCTTTGACACCATTAACGATACTCTGTTATGCTTGCAGAGAGGAGTCTAACATGGTTGTCCTATGAGAGGATCTACCTAGCTGCTGACTCAGACAGATTCAGACACCCACAGCCAAACAATGGATGAAGCTTGGGACTCCTATGGAAGAGCAGTTCTTATCACTATGCCTCTGTACAGACTGAGGTCAGGGATGTTCCTTCTGATGTTCTTTTATTCTTCAGAATTGTTTTTTCTATCATGGGTTTTTTGTTTTTCCATTTGAAGTTGAGAATACTTTGTTTAAGGTATATAAAAATTGTTTTGGAATATTGAGTATTTCATTGAATCTGTAGGTTGCTGTTGGTAAGATGGCAATTTTCCCTAGGTTACTCTTTCTGTTCCTCAGCATGGGATATCTTTGCATCTTCTGATATCTCCTTCAATTTCTTTCCTCAAGGACTTGAAGTTCTTGTCATATAGATCTTTCACTTGTTCGGTTAGATTTATACTAAGATATTTTTATATTATTTGTAGCAATTGTAAAGTTGTTATTCCCTGAAATTCTTTCTTACAAGGTATATAATTTGTACAAAGGAGGACTACTGATTTCTTTGACTTAATTTTGTATCAAGCCACTTTTCTGAAGGTGTTTATTAGTTGTAGGAGTTCTCTAAGAAATTTTGTGGTTGCTTGTACATACTATTATATCATCTGCAATTGACAATACTTTGACTCTTTCCTTTCCAGTTTGTATCCACTTGATTTCCTTTAATTGCCTTATTGCTCTGGCTAGAATGTCAAGTAATATATTATATAAATAGGGAGAAAGAGTGCAAGAACACAGCCCTGTCTTGTCCCTAATATTAGTGGAATTGACTTAAGTTTCTCTTCATTTAGTTTGATGCTGACTATTTGCTTGTTGTATATTGCTTTGATTATATTTAGTTATGTGCCTTATATGCTTGATCTACCTAATCCATTTAAAGTGAAGGGGTGTTGGATTTTTTAAAGGCTTTTTCAGCATTTAATGAGATGATAATGTGTTTTTTCCCCTTTGAGATTGTTTATATAGTGGATTTCATCGATACATTTCTGAATACTGAGCCATCCCTTCATCCCTTGGATGAAGCCTACTTGATTATGATGAATGATCACTTTGATGTCTCCTTGGATTCGATTTGTGAGAATTTTATGGAGTATTCTTGCATCAATATTCATAAGCAAAATTGGTTTTAAATTATCCTTCTTTGTTGGTTCTTGTTTGGTTTAGGTATGAGAGTAACTGTGGCTTCATAGAATGAATTATGTACGTTTCCTTCTGCTTTGTGGATTTGATTTGTACTTACATAGAAATTTACATGTCCATGGTGGGACCCTGCCAGCAGTTGGATATTTGACAGGTCAGTAAAGGGCCAGAAGCCAGTGGCTAGTCTGTGGGACAAAAGCAGTACTTTGAGGGTTCCCCAGTCAAGAAACACAGAGAGGAGAGAGAGAGAGAGAGAGAGAGAGAGAGAGAGAGAGAGAGAGAGAGAGAGAGAGAGAGAGAAGAAGAGAGAACTTCCACCATTAAGAGAGATAAGATATTAACTACTCTGAAAGAGGTACAGGAGGAAGAGCCCTCTGATATGTAAGGATCAGGGAAGCCACTCCCCAGACTGTGTCTAGGGTAGCAGAGATGAAACACAGAATTAGCAAGTATTAACTCGGGAATATCAGAGGGATCCATGTTGACCACATGGAGGTTCAGGATATAAGTAAGATATATTATAAATAAGTCAGCGTGTGTGTCTTTCATTCCATGACTCCAGAGCTTTGTACCATAGCAAGAAGCTCCATCACCCACCTGGAGCTCAGAGTGCTGAAACACATTACTGCATCACTTCTTTTTCTATTTTGTGGACTAGTTTAAGGGATATTGGTATTAGCTCTTTGAACATCTGGTATCATTCTGCACTAAAAACCATCTGACCCTGGGCTTTTTGGTTGGTAGAGTTTTAATGATTGCTTCTATTTCCTTAGGAGTTATGATACTGTTTTAATAGTTTATCTTCATATTAACTTTGGTCTAGAAAATCATTCATTTTGTCTAGATTTTTCCAGTTTTGTTGAGTATAGGCTTTTGTAGCAAAATCTGATGATTTTTTAAAGTTTCTTTAGTTTCTGTTATTATGTCTCCCTTTTAGTTTGTTAATTTGGATATTGTCTCTTTGCTTTCATTGAGTTATGATGAGGGTTTATCTATCTTCTTGATTTGCTCAAAGAACCAACTCTTGGTTTTGCTGATTGTTTTTATAGTACTATTTGTTCCTAATTGGTTGTTTTCTGGCCTGAGTTTGATTAGTTCTTGTTATCTACTTTGCTTCTTTTTGTTCGAGAGCTATCAAGTGAACTGAAATATATTTGGTGTTCTGTAGGTTTCTTGTACATTTATGCCTATATCTTTCTTTAGGTAAGAAATTTTCTTTTATGATTTTATTGAAGATTTTTCTGGTCTTTTGAACTGGGAATCTGCATTTTATTCTATACCTATTATTCTTAAGTTTGGTCTTTTCATTGTGTCCTGAATTTCCTGGATGTTTTGGATTTTTTTGCACTTTGTATTTTATTTGACAATAAATAGATAAATTGGTCAATATCTTCTATGCTATCTTCAAGATCTGAGGTTCTCTTCTATCTCTCTTTCTTTTTTCTCTAACATTGACCTGTATTTTTATGCCATAGCATGCAAACATGTGCCATAGCTGGGGCAAAATTCTAAAATCTGGCATGATCCTTAAGTTATGTCTTAAGTAGTAAGAAATAACTTAAGGACTTCTTCAGTTGCAGTTAGCTGTGGGTGCTGACAGTGGACACTGGTTTATTGAATAGTCAAAAAGAAGGAGTTATACCCCAGCACGCAATTCACTGTCAAAATTCCAGGAGCCCTATGTTGAGGTGTTTGATCATTGATACTTTCTACCTACCAAAACATGTACTATGATATTAAAAATCCAAACTATTACCCAAATCTTTGTGTGCATTTATTTAGTGTTGTGCTCAATATTGCTTAATCCTGAAAATTTTCATATATTCATTTTGCCTTTCCTTTTAATCTAAACATAATTAGTTTTCCACATCTATTTGGCATGATTTAGTGATCATGCATTCCACAACTGTATCACAAATCTCCCATAAACCATTGATCATAGCATCTCTAATACACTCTGTCTGTGTGACATTTAGCTGTGATACAGCCCACTTTTTACTTAATCAAAGAAAGCAGCTTGTCAAACACAAGAAGCCTATTTCTGAGGATTCTAGTCCTTTTCAGTAAAAAGCTCCTCTCCCCTTTTCAAGTATCACTTTTCCAGATGTGATTTCACCTAATAACTGATTTTTTATTTGTTGTACCATATATTACTTGATTAGCAACAACAGTATGTTATGAGCTATTACATTTAAAATATAGAAAGTGCATCCTCCCGTGGTTTCTCACTTTTAATTTTCTTTTTTTCTTATTTATTTATTTTTATTTTTTCCCAGTCTGCTTTTATACCATTTTAATTACATCCAAGTAGTAAGGTCAGTTATAGGTTGAGGAACTAGTAGTACAATAGATGCAAATAGTCAAAGAACAAGCAAGGCAATAAACACAAATAGTCAAAGAACAAGCAAGGCAGTAAAAAAGTCCAGTGATCACTCCTGTCACCAAAGTCATTTTCATGCCTGAAGCCTGCTTCTTCGTTCTAGCCTAAGATTTAGATTCCTGCCAGAAATTACTTCTTTGTTCTAGCCTAATGTCAGATTCCTGCCTGAAGCCCATTTCCTTGTCTTTGACCAATATCAGATTCCTGCCAAGTAGATCCAAAAGCTCTCCACATCATCCCCTCTTTTATTTCATAAACAAGACTAAGCCTGTCTTAGGTCATTTTTGACAAGAATGCCTTCCTTACCCAACATGAAATATATATTATCAAAAGCAGTACACTTCTGTCTTAGGTTGGTGAGGCTCTGTGCAGAATCTTCCCCATCCTTGACTTGCCAGTCTGTTAAATTAATAACTCTACCTGGGGATGCATTTTCAGTTTTAAGCCATGTACTTTGGCTGCCAACACATTGATGTTCTATCTCTTCTGTTCTGCTGGTGATGCTTGCATATGTAGCTCCTGATCTCTTACATAAGTTGTCCTTATCCAGGGATGCCTCCATTTGTGCTATATTTCCAGTTTTAGGTTTTAGACTGTTCAATTCCTTTCCTTGTTTGGTTATATTTTTATGAAACTTTAAGGAACTAATTTGTTTCCTCTTTAAAAACTTCTGTTTTCCTGTATTTCCTTATGGGAGTTTAAGCATTTATATCCTCCTTAACAATCTCTATCATCTTCCTGGGATAGAAATTTAGATCAGAATCTTGCTTTTCAAGTATGTTATGGTATCCAGGGCTTTCTGAGGTAGGGGAACTGTTTTCTGATGGTGCCAAGTTACATTGGCTCTGTTGCTTCTTTTCTTGTGCTTGCCTCTTGTCATCAGTTATCTCTGGTGTTAAGTGGCCTGAGTGTGTCTATCTAGATTCTGTCCCTTCTTGAAGGGCAGGTATAGCTTTGTGACCTGAGTTAGCACAGTCCTCCTGGGAGACAGGCAGTGCTGTCTCTGATTAGGTGAGGTGTCCTATGTCCCTATTTAGAGTAGACCTCCTATGTCCCTGGTTACTGCAGACCTCCTGGAAAATAGGCATATGTTCCTGTTAATGGCAGTCCTCCTGAGAGATAGCCATACTCTGGGGTATAGGAGAGGAGCAAGAGGGCCGCATCTGTTCCAGGGGATTTACATTACAGAAGGAAGATGGGGCCCTGACAGAGTGGGTAGGTTCTGAGTTTGCTGGGCTTCTTGGGGATCCCAGCTGGGGAAGGTTTTAGGGGTAGGAGTCTTAACTGTGTCACTAGTTATGGCAGACCTCCTGGGATACAGGCAGGACCTGGGGTATGGGAGATGTGCAGGTGCACCAATTTGCCCTGGCTGGAGTTGCAAACTGGAAGGAAGATGGGACTGGAAGGAAGATGGGGACCAGAGCAGTATCTGTTGGACTCCCTGGGAGTCCCAGCTGGGGCAGGTATTGGGGCAGGGGCTCTCACCCATGGGAGAGCAGTATGTTGTGGGCTGTATAAGAGGTAATACAGGCTTTTAAAGTAAGACCTAATGATTCTTTGAATTTATTCAGGATTTATTGTTATGTCTCCCTTTTCATTTCTGATTTTGTTTGAATACTGTCTCTCTGTCTCTTGGTTATTTTGGCTAAGGGTTTTTCTATCTTGTTGATTTTCTCAAATAATCAGCTCTTGGTTTTGTTGATTAATTGTATTGTTTTCTTTATTTCTAACTGAATAATTTCAGCCTTGATTTTATTTCCTGCTTAAGACTCCTCTTTGGTGTTCTTTCTCTTCCTCCTCTTCCTCTTCCTCCTCCTCCACCTCCTCATCTTCCTCCTCCTCCTCCTCTTCCTCTTCTTTTTTTTTTTTAAATCCTAGAGCTTTCAAGTGTATATTTAAATTGCTGATATGAGAACGTTATAATTTTTATAGATAAATTTATTGCTATGTACTTTCCTCTTAGGTCCACTTTCATTGTGTATCATAGATTTGTGTATGTTGTCTCTTCATTTCATTGAATTCTAAAAGTCTTTAATTTGATACTTTATGTCTTCCCTGACCCAGAGATCATTGAGTAGAGAGTTGTTCAGTTTCCATAAGTATGTAGGCTTTCTGGTGATTCTGTTGTTATTGAATTCCAGCTTTAATAGATGGTGGTCTGACAAGATACAAGGCATTATTTCAATTTTCTTGTATCTGTTCAGACTTGCTATTGTGATTGCACATGTGGTCTATTTTGGAAAAGAATGGACGAGGTGCTGAGAAGTAGGTATATTCTTTTGTGTATATTGTGTATTGTGTATATTCTTTTGTGTTTGTGTGGAATATTCCACAGATGTCTTTTAGATTCATTTGATGTCAGTTAGTTTCATTTCTCCATGTAACTTTTGTCTGGATGACCCGTCAATTGGTGAAAGTGGGGTATTTAGGTCTCCTGCTATTAATATGTCAGTTAATTTTACAAATGTTAGGGACATAGATGTTCAGAATTGAGATATCATCTCTGTATATTTTTCATTTGATGAGTATGATATGCCCTTAAATGACTCTTTTGATTCCTTTTAGTTGAAATTCTATTTTATTAGATATTAGAAAAGCTACTCCAGCTTGCTTCATGGGTTTGTTTTCTTGGAAAAATTTTTTTTTCTAGGCTTTTTCTCTAAGGTAATGTCTATCTTTATTTCTTGTATAAGTCAGTATAATCCCATTTTAACATCTATTCTATGAGCCCATGTCTTTTTTTTTTTTTTTTTTTTTTTAGAAAATTAAATCCACTGAAGTTGAGAGATATTAATTACAAGTAATTGTTACTTCCTGTTACTTTGATGTGAGTGGTGTTAATGTGTTTGTATATTTGTTTGTTCCTCCTTTTTTTCTGACATAGAAACACTTATTTTTCTTGTGTTTTCTTGGACATCGTAATCCTCTTTGGATCAGAGTTTTTCTTCTAGTATATTCTGTAGAGCTGGCTTTATAGATAGATATTGTTTAAATTTGGATTTGTCTTGAAATATGTTGTGTTTTCCATCTATGGTGATTGAAAATTTTACTGGCTATAGTAATCTTGGGTGTCATCTGTGGTTTTCTTCAGAAAGATATCTGTCGAGGTATTTCTATCTTTCAGTGTCTCTATTGAGAAATCTTGTAGTTCTGATAGGTCAACCATTGAATATTATTGTCCTTTTTGTTTGACACTTTTTATATCCTTAAACTCTTCTGTATGTTTTGTGTTTTGATTATTGTGTGTTGAGAGGATTTTCTTTTCTGGTCCAATCTAATTTGTGATCTATAAGCTTCTTGTATGTTTATAGACTTCTCTTTCTTTAGTTTAGAAAAGTTTTCTTCTATGATTTTGTTGAAAATATATTTTGTTCCTTGAAGCTAGGACTCTTTACCCTCTTCATTTTCCTAGGCTTGGTCTTTTTATGATATCACAGATTTTCTGGATAGTGTGTATTGGGAATTTTGTACATTTAATATTTTTTGATTGATGTATCAATTTCTTCTATTGTTTCTTCTAAGCCTGAAATTCTGTCTTGCATCTCCTGTATTCTGTTGTTGTTGCTTACATATGTTCTTCCTGTTCTCTTTCCTAGACTTTCATTCTCCAGAACTCTCTTGGTTTGAGTTTTCTTTATTGCTTCTATTTCCACTTTCAGTTCCTGTAGAGTTTTATTTATTTCCTTACCCTGATAAAATGTATTTTTCTGAATATCTTAAGAGATGTATTTGTTTTCTTTTTAAAAACCTCTATCTGTTTGATTATGTTTTCCCCTATATGTTTTTAAAGATTTATTTATTTCTTCTTTAATGACCTCTATCATCTGTTCAAGATTGGAATTAAGGTCATTTTCTTATGTTCCATTTATATTAGGACAACCAAGGATTTCTGTTGTATGGTAGCTGTGCTCTGAAGTTGTCAGATTGCCCTGGTTCTTGTTGATTGTGTTTTTTGTCGCACATTCAGTTATCTTCTAGGCTATATTTCATGGATGTTCCTGTTGTAAAAGGTATTAGGAAGGGGCCTAACTTTAATCATTCTGGTGTGGCAGGCCTCTGATGGGTATCCTTGACCTGTATGGTTCTGGATCAGTATGTCTGATATCAGGATGAGGAGTGGTGGGAAAATGGAGGTCAGCAGAAAATAAGAATGAGCTCAAGACAGCTGTGGATGACCCAGTAGACTCAGCAGACAGGGAAAATGAATACAGAAAAATCTAATCTCTCTGCTTCTGATCTTAATGATAATTGTTTATCAGACATTTTTCTGCCATGATTATGTCTGATAATGTGCCAATATTTGAGAATACATATATATATATATAATATATATATATATATATATATATATATATATATTAGATACAATATGTATTTCCATATATTATATATTAATATGTCTTATAATTCTATATATCAATGTATTGCATTCTGAGGCAAAAAAGTATTTAAAATTATAATTTATTTTGAACATTATACATTTTATTATATATAGTAATAATTACAACTATATGCACATTCTAAATATCTATGTTATATTACATACTCATGATTATATATCTTAATGTAAGCATCCCTTTGTTCCCTCTACAATTTCATTTTCAGTAAGAATAAATCTATCTTGCATGCTATTGGGAATTGTGGCATAATTATTTTTAAGTCAGTTTAAGTTTTGAAAATATATTTAATTTAGTAATGCTGTAAATTTATAAGATTTTAATAGGTAATTTCTCTAGAATATTTAGATAAATGGGTTATATTTCTAAGAGAAGAAAACTGAATTTCAGATAAATTTATGTACACACATAATTAGTATTGGAGTTGTAACTCCTCTCTGTTACATTCATTTCTTGGTCCTATGTATATGTGCTCCTTTCACTGAGAAATTATTTGGCATCAATCACTTTATATCATATTCACTTGAAAATTATTCATTTGCTTGTTATAGAAAAACCTAAATCACCTGGGTATTTTTCTATCCTGAGAGAATCAATATGTTCTCTCCCTGGGGCATCCTGCATACTTCAAGAAAATTTCAAAGGGCTGCTGTAAGAAGGAAAATACACAATTTTCACAGCTTGCCTTATGTGACTGAAGCATCATTTTCAGTGTAAGAGGAAAATCTATCTTATACAAAATATTTAGAAATTCTGAATTTTAAATTATACACATGCTTTAACATACAAGTTTTCTTTAATTTTTAAAATTCTGTAGTATTATTTTACTTTTGAGATTATACTATTTTTACATTATTTCCTTTTCCCTTTTTCTCCCCACATACCCTCCCATATATCCATTCCTGCTCTCCTTCAATTTCATGATAACTTTTTTATTAATGGTTATTTTATGCATATATGTATATATATGTAAATATAACCAATTCAGTCCATATAACATATATTCATATGTTAGAACATGGATGTTATATATATTCATGTTTTAACAGCTGACTGTTTTGCACTGTGTAAACAGGAGAGATGGTGTTTCCCAGGAATGGGCATATCAATTAGTTTTATATGTAATTTGATGATAAGGTTCTACTTAAGAAACTGTATACTGCAACTGAAGCATATGTATCCTATGGAGACTTAATGTGTCTTATATTGACCACATATTTGTTGATTAGAAATCTGCTTTTTACTTGTACAAGAAAAGTAAAATTATGAGAAGAAAAATTTAAGGTTATATTTCAAATTAGGAAAATATATGAAATGCATAAAATTTTAAAGACTGCAAAACAAAAACTGTTTTATGCTCTGTGGAGAGTTTGTTGTTATTAAGTGATTTACAGAAAATTTAACTTTATTTCTAAATGTTAAGAATTCAATATAGAACCAATCAGTCTTTTTATTTAATTTTCTTATATAAATTAGTTACTTCAAAAAATGAATCAGATATAAAATTCTGTGTTCATTTCAGGAGCTAATGATTCCTAAGTATTGATACATCATAAAAAGTACACAACAAATCCCCTAAAAATAATACAATGGGGAAGCCTGAGTTTGAATCCTGGATTTGCAAATTGTGACATGGTTTAGTTCATTTTCAGCTCTCAATTCAATAAATGTATGTTGAGTCATTTATTTTACAGATTATCACATTGACTGTAAAAGAAAACACACACACACACACATTCTATCAACTCTTCTAGTATTAGTATAAAGCGGCACCTGAAGTTACTGTTTTCTTCATGTAATCTCTGTGTTTCTGATTCTACTGGAGTAGTATATGCGTTATGCCAGCATTAATTTAGTTCACAGCTTTCTTTCATATTGATCATTATTTGTTAAAAATATTATATCTATATTTCTTTACCTTTGTTATTTCTTTCTAAGAATGTCAATTAGATAAAACTATTATTAAAACAAATTGATCTGTTTTATATAGAAATGTTTGTGTTATAAGTATGTGTTATAAAATATTTAAATGATACATTTAATTTTGGCTACAGGGACTCTTACCAGATACCTAATGAGAATTAAATGATTATTTCTGTGTAATTTAATGTTAATTAGAGTATATTGGCAAATTTCTAAACATCTTTGCTTTAAAAACAGAAGTGTGAGAAAGTGAATAATTTGCAAGAAAAAATATTATCACATGACTGGTACGAATTTATCTTCCAATCTATGACCTTTACTAACCAAAACAAAATGTACTGGAAATTTAATTAAATATGCTTATTACCTGATTTTAAGTAGATGTAGATAAATGTGAGATCATTAAAACTTATGAGACTGCTAGTTAGTATTTTTTTTTTTTTTTTGGTTTTTCAAGACAGGGTTTTTCTGTATAGCCCTGGCTGTCCTGGAACTCACTCTGTAGACCAGGCTGGCCTTGAACTCAGAAATACACCTGCCTCTGCCTCCCAAGTGCTGGGATTAAAGGCATGCGCCACCACCGCCCGGCGCTATTTAGTATTTTTAATCTCACTGAACTTCTTTTTGAGATATAAACTGTTGATAATATATATAGTGTGTGTGTGTGTGTGTTCTAACCCATTAGTGTCTCAATACTATGAAGTAAATCCATTATTTTTAGTATTAAATAAAATATAAATTCATAATTCATATTGCTCTTTATTTAGGCTTTGCATTATATTTTTCAGTAAATCACATAATAAACAATCTGCATAAGTTACTGTTGAGTTTGAACAAGGTATAATGTTAAAACAAGTTTAATCAATATTACTTATACTTATTTATACTTACCAGTATTATATTGATATAAAAGAAACAACTTTTGCCAGCTTACCATGTCCTTAAGTAGTACATCTGAGATTTAAAACACAAAAATTTTACTTAAATATAATGTTCCTAGTTCCTTACAACCATCCTTTTTCAGCTATGTGAAGGTCATGTTGTGATTTAACTGTGTATTCTTCTGCTTGTTTATAAGTTAAGATGATATACTTCTTTCTGAAGGTCTGCTTCAGAAAGTCTAAATGATGGACCATCTGCTATTACGTTATACAATTAGGACTATCGAATTTATATTGTGATTCTGATACTTTGTGACTTTGTGGTGCACATTTCCACATGTATCCTAGGATTCTTTAAGCAGAACAAGAGGAATGGGAAAAACAACAATGTTTAATAATCATGTTATTTTGTCATATATTTTGTATATTTTAATATATGTATAAATAATTCATTAACATTCAAATTAAAGTTAAAGCTATTATATTTATATATATTTATGAAAAGTGTAATGTTTTATTTTTTAATACAGATGTGGGAGTTTTGGATATTTTGCATTTTAGATTTCTGAAATTATGTAAGAACTTAATGAAAGTTTTGTTTGTTTAACACCTCACTATTGACTCTATAAAAAATAAGGCTACATATCTAAGACTATTCTTGAATACAAAAACAAGTCTTTATTTCTTAAGAATCATACAATTGCTGTACAGCTGATGATTGGAAGTTTCAATGTAACAATTACCATGTGTTTCATAGGGAATATAAATCAATAGGCCAAAAATGATTTAGCGAATCCTAATATAAAGATTCTGTTCATGAATTCAAATATGTTGATTTGTCTGAAATCCTGAAGAGAAAGCAATAGCATTGGTAAAAATCTGTTTTTTCTGATTCTAGAGATTGAAACCAGGATTTGTTCACAGTAGGTGAGTAGGTTACATTACCAGGACCTCATAATGAACACTTGCTGTGACTTTCATTAAATGTGATATTTTTGTTTCAAACACAGAAGCTTCATAACTGGTCCAAGATTTGTCAGAATTACCTGTTGCTTAATGTATATGCTTCATATCATAACATTTATTTTGAAAAATATTTTTATAATTATTAATATTGATTGTTACTAAAAGATATTTAGCTTATAGTAAATTTATTAGTTCCATCAACCAGTACTAAGAGAATAACAAAGCATTATTTATGAAACAAATGTGTCTCATATTAAATCCAAAGATATGTTTTCAGTTCTTTTGGATGTGTTTCTTTTTGACCCTGGCAAGTTTGGACATAGTTACTTAGACCAAGCTAAACTCATTAAACTCACAGACTTTAAGCCTAGGTTTATGATTAAAGACATGAGCCACCATGTCTTCCCCCAAAATAGATTTTTTTTCATATGCATACCTCCTTGCCTTGTGAATTGAAATCTTCCATATTACAAGTTAAATTGTTTTAAAAATAAAGGAAAAAACCCACCAAAGGTAAAAAAAAATAGGTAAGGGACAATGTTCATTTCAAGAAAGAAAAGTGAAAAACTAAAATACATTTCAAAATGAGGTACTTGTTGTCTTTATTTTTTTCATTTGCAAAAGGATCATCTCCCCCTTTATGATTCTTTTCTGTTCATCATTGTTCATCATGAGTTAATGAAATGAGGAACTGTTATAATAATGGCAGCTCTGAGCGAAATGATTATCTAAGACAAATTCATTCCATATTCCATTATCTCACATTCAATAATTGATGCTCATTCAATTTCCCTCTGTTAAACTCTAATGATCTCACTATCTATATATGACTCAGACACTGAGGAAACTTGTTAGACAGACCCTGTTTATAACATATATCTTTATGTTAATAATTATGAGCACAATATAACCTGAAAGGGGGTGAGAGAAAATAGAGAACAATGAGCACTCTCAAGATTAAATTTGCTAATTCTAAGTATGAAAAGACTGCAACAATGTAAAAATACTTTTTTTCAATGAATTTTTAACTCAATAATGCATCTGCTTATTGTCAACTTCTTTATTACAGCTGCATCCTCCAAGGAGAAAGTGTTCATTATGAATTTCTAAAACACAAACCCAGAGATGCGACAGTGGACACGGTTCTCAAAAGGCATTGAATCTATATGGTAAAAGAGTCAGAAATGTCAAGACGTCCACTAGGTTACACAGTACAAAGAATTCCAATGAACAATGTGACAGACATCACCATGTTTATATTAACAGGCTTCACCAATGATGCTGACATGCAAGTGTTGTTATTTCTTTTGTTTTTTGTGATTTATCTCTTTACTCTCATAGGCAACTTGGGACTTGTTTTGTTAGTAATCGGAGATTCGCGGCTTCACAACCCCATGTACTATTTTTTAAGTGTTTTATCATTCCTAGATGCCTGTTATTCCACAGTTGTCACTCCGAAGATGTTGGTCAATTTTCTTTCAAAAGATAAATCTATCTCATACCCTGGCTGTGTGACAGAGATGTTTCTCTTTGTTACGTTTGGAACCACAGAATGCTTCCTGTTGGCAGCAATGGCTTATGACCGCTATGTAGCTATCTACAACCCACTTCTGTATGTAGTGAAAATGTCACCTAGAGTCTATATATCTCTCATCATAGCTTGTTATTCAGGTGGAATTATGCATGCTACTATACACACAGTGGCTACTTTTAGCCTTTCTTTCTGTGCATCCAATGAAATTAGGCATGTCTTCTGTGATATTCCTCCATTGCTTGCTATTTCTTGTTCAAACACAAATATAAACCAGCTTCTGCTCTTCTATTGTGTAGGTTCCATTGAGATTATCACCATCCTGATTGTCCTGGTCTCTTACAGTTTCATACTCTTTGCAATTCTTAAGATGCATTCTGCTGAAGGGAGGAGAAAGATCTTCTCTACATGTGGTTCTCACCTTACAGGAGTGTCCATTTATCATGGGACAATTCTTTTCATGTATGTGAGACCTAGTTCTAACTATGCCTTGGAGCATGACATGATTGTGTCCACATTTTATACTATTGTGATTCCAATGCTGAATCCTATCATCTACAGTCTGAGAAACAAAGATGTAAAAGAGGCAATAAAAAAGATTTTTGAGAGAAATTTGTTCATCAACAAAGTGAATTTTAAATTATAAAACTAAAAGTAATGTCTGTTGTAAATCTGTATTTTACAGAGAAAAGCACTCCTAAGTTTTGTTAATAGTGCCCATGTTCCAAAATGTTAGAGCTAACCTGTTAATACTATCTTAGCTACTGTTTGTCAAAAATAGCAATGAGCACTGTCACTTACAAAGCTATGGATGAATTCAAACACAGGTATATTAGAAATACTATGGATATATAAGTTGTCAATAAATTCTTTGAATTTTCAATAGCATTCACGTCTTCAGGAGTCTAGTTGTCATTTTGGTTGCAATAACTCCTCTCAATCCAATCTAAATTTAATGTGTCATGCTTTGGATCCCTTCTTCCCTGGCTGTTAATGCAATTGCTCAATTTCTGTTAACATACTCCTAACAAACTAATCACCTCTGTTGGTTTTTGACATGTTTAATTTAAGCCATACACTTTTAGTCTTGTTCTTCTTTCTTTCTTTCTTTCTTTCTTTCTTTCTTAGATTTTTAAATTCATTATTCAAAGGTATAAATTCCAGTGTGCTATAAAAGAAATAAAATAGGAATAAATCTACATGGAATTAAACTATACACACTGATACAATATGTATATTTAATGCTTTAGGAAGAGTCTATAGTGATGAATTTCTACATGTTTTTTTTTTCAAAGATATTTCTTTCACCTGGTCAACACAATCTCTGCCCCCATTTAACTATTCTTATTCATTATTTCCCCTTCTTACAGTTATTTAATTTTATAAAAACACAGCACTAAGCCATCATTGATGACAAGAGGTCATTTTATAAAAACTAATGTATTTAAAGCCAAACCACTATTATTTTAATATTAAGGCATGTGACACGAGAATTTCCCTGTTTCATAAATAAAATTGATATCCCTATCTTATCATACTTAAGTATACCAGAGTTCTTTTGTTTGGCATTGAATAACAGTGTATAAAAATATAGTTTTCTTTAAATTTTTGGAGGGAAAGATGTTTTTATTAATCATTTTATTTGTTTACATTTCAAATAATATTCCCCTTCCGGGTTAATCCTCCACCAACTCCTATCCTTCCTTCCCTCTTCCCCTTTGCCTCTTTGATGATGCTCCCCCACACATTAACCCACTCCCACCTCACCCCTCTAGCATTCCCCTAAGCTGGGGCATCAATACTCCCTTGCCCCTCCCATTGATGTCAAATTAGGCCATCCTCCACTATGTACCTGGAATCCTGGATCCCTCTATGTATATATTTTTGTTGGTAGTTTAGTCCCTGGGAGCTCTGGGTAGTCCAGTTAGTTGATATCGTTCTTCTTATGGGGTTACAATCCTCTTCAGCTCCTCCAGTCCTTCCCCTAGCTCTTCCACTTGGGTATATGGGCTTACTCCAATGTTTGGCTGTAAGTATCTGCATCTGTACTGGTCAGAGAGGGGATGATTTAATCAATGATATATTTTTTAATGATTATATACCTGTTTTCAAATAAATAATGATAGCAGTTATCAAGGAAGGAAATGATGAATAAGAAAAACAATGATTTTATTTATAATCATGTATTTTAAATGTTTAGCAAATTTATTCATGAAGAATACAGACTCAGTTCCACTTTTTGCAGGAAATTAGATTACACTGCGAACTTGAAATTGTGTTATTTACTGAGAAAATTTGTTTTTAGTTGTTGTATAACTCAGCTCTTAGCACACATCTTTAATCCATTTGGGTGAAATACAGATATGCTCTTATTACACATCTTTAATCTCAAACAATGAAGGTAAATTTAGTTTGTAGAAGGATGCACCCTGCAGTTCTTTTAGACAGGAACACTTTTGGGTCAGAGATTTGGACTATGGGTTGGTAACAGTTCCTCCTCTTGAGGACCTGTCTTTCTACTGGAAGTGGACTCTTTGATTTCCCCCTCTCAATTGTTGGGCATTTCATTTAACATCACTCCCATTGAGTCCTAAGAGTCTCTCACCTCACAGGTCTCTGGTAATTTCTAGAGGATCTCCCCATCTCCCACCTTCTAAGGCTGCATATTTCCATTCATTCTGTTGGCCCTCTGGGCTTCTCTCCTGGGGTTCCTCACTCCATACCTTATCCTGTTCTCCTTTTCCTCTCCCCTTCCCATTTCCTACCCAAATCTCACCATCCCTCCGCCTCCCATGATTATTTTCTTCCCCCTACTAAGTGAAAATGAAACATTTGCACTTGGCCTTTCTGCTTGTTGAAGATCTTAGTTCTGTGGGTTGTATCTGGGTATCCTGTACTTTTTGGCTAATATCTACTTATCAGTGAGGACATACCATATATATCCTTTTGGGTCTGGGTTACCTCACTTGGGGATATATTTTCTAGTTCCATTCATTTGCCTGCAAAACACATGATGTTCTTGTTCTTAGTCTAGTGTTGGGGGAGCATCCTCTTGAAGACAGGGAGGAAGAACATGGTGAGCAATTGTGGGAGGGAGGACCTGGATGGGGCAACAGCTCGATTATAAATAAATAAAATATAGAAAAAGAAATCACCCATGTTTGATAGTGATGTCTAATTGAGTGGCAGGCTTAGAGACAAATCAGGAAGATTTTGATAGAATAGATTATGCCCAACTCATGAAAAGAGAAAGGAAAGGGATGCTACCTCAGGGGCAGTGCAGAGAGAGAGAAATGAGAGGCAGTCTTACCTAGACAGTTATAAAAAGACAAGTTGCAGAGGAAGAACAATCTAGATACAGGTGAAGAGAGAAGCCAGAGAATGAGAAGCATCCAGATTAGAACATGTTACCAAAGTTACTACGATGCCAAGCAGAGCAATTAAGGAAAGGCTAAGAGAGAAGACAGATTGAATTAGCCATGTTGGAGAGGACTTTGAGCCAGAAGAGCTTAGGGGAACAGCTAGCTAGAGTTCAAAAAAACAAGAAAAGGTGAGCTTCTAAATCACAGAAGCTCTAAACATTCTAGGCCTAGATTAGATTGTGCAAAATCTAGAAGTGTCCACGACTAGGCCTAGGTTAGCAGATGGAGGCAGTAAGACCCAGAGACAACAATTACACAATTATGTCAGACACATAAAAGATACATTTACAGTTATTTTTGATCAAAATTCCAGTTATCTTCTTTTCTGCTTTTTAAAGTCAGTATTCTAGAAATCAAGTGGTAGCATGACTTATCTTTTTGCTATTTGTTCCAGTCAATACATTAAAGTTAATTAATCTTTGTTCTTTACTTTCATCTCAGTTCTATTTAATTATACCAATTCTGACATGCTCCATGCTCAAAGGTATGTTTTTTTAACACTTGAATAATTTGAATACCACCTAATTTTTTAATGTGTTAAAGCTATGCTCTTTGTTTCTTTTCTTTCTTTTTGGTATTTTATTTTATATTTTGAAATGTTTTATCGATTATTTGTATATTTAATCATTTTCTTCAATTTTACTCATCTCCCTTTCTCTCCACATTAGCCCTCTGTCCATGTAACCTTTCCCTCAGGAAGACAAACAAATAAACAAACACATCTTACCATGACAGCTATACTATGTCCTGCTGTGGTACACAGTATACAGTTCTTCCCAAAATTCTTTTCTTTCAAATGTTCATCGGTTTGAGTTCTTTGGCTTCTGCTACACTATGTAGTAATGGGTCCTTACTGGGGCTCTTAGATATCCTATTGTTTCCCTGAGTCATGGATATCTTGCAGCATTGGAATCAAGAAGGCCATTCCCTTCACAGGCTCTAGCATTTCATAGATACAATAGATCCAATGCCTGGATCTGGAATTGGGTGGTACCTGAGTTGGTCAGCATGACTGCTATCTCCTTCTCAGGATACTGGGACCAGCTCTACAGTCCTACTCAGGGGAGGGGCAGAAAACCTCAGCTGAGTGCTAAAACCTGCAAGGGGATGGACCAGATCTTCCACTTTCAATCCCTCATGGTCATAAAACTGTACCCTTAGATAAAACTAACTCTTCATACTTCACCATTAATAAAATGCAAACCCAAATGTATTGAGGACCTGAATGCTAGACCTGATTTTTTTTTTATTTTATTTACTTTACCTCCTGATCACTAACCCCTTCCGAGTCACTCCCTCCCACAATTCCTCCCCAACACCTTCCTCTTCTCCTAGGAGAGGTAGGAGGCCCCCATACATATCCCCCAACCATACCACATCTAGTCTCTGCAGGCTGAGCTTGTCTTCTCTCACTGAGGCCAAATAATGCAACCCAGCCTGAAGAACATGTCCCACAGACAGACAATAGCTTTTTAGGATAGTCCCCGTTTCAGTTATTCTGGACCCACATGAAGAGCAAGCTGCACATCTGTTACATATGTGTCGGGGAGCCTTGGTGTAATCTGTGTATACTCTTTTTTTGTGGTTTGGTCTCTGAGAGTTCCAAGGATGTATGTTAGTTGACTCTGGTGAAGTCAACCTCCTGTGGAGTTCCTATCCCTTCAAAGCCCTAAATGCTTCCCTGAACACTTCCACAAGGCTCTCCAAGAGCCATCTAATATTCGGTTGTGGGTCTCTGCATCTTTGAGTCAGCTGCTAAGTGGAGCCTCTCAGAAGACTCCTTAATATGACATGCTAGCCTTCTGTCTGGAAGCATAAGAGAGTATCATTAATAGTGTCAGAGATTGACATTTGCCCATTGATTGGTTTTATAGTTGGGCCTGTTATTCTTAGCCATTCTCTCAAAAACCTGAAATTATTAAATTGATGGAAGAAATAGTAAGGAAAATGCACCTAGACCTAGATGGCCTTGTAGTATGTCTCACACCCCATTCATACATCATTACTGAGTTGTCTGAAGAGTGAAAGCAAATGACATTAACAGAACCATAATCTGACAAGTTGAGATCAAATGAAATGGAGCTCTGAGCACTCACTGGATAAAGGTGAAACCAAGTTTTTATAATGAGAAACACTTCTGATAGTCAATGTCCAGATATCTGGGTCTCAGTCTGGAAAAAACCAATATGAACTACTAAAGACAATATAAATCACCTCTAAAATTAGTATCCCCATAAAATTATCAGCTTTAGTAACACACAAAATAATGCTTTATAAATAACAATTATACATATTTCAAAGAATTCAGAGAAAAAATATATAAAAGCCAAGATCAAGATAACAAAGACAAAACAAATTGTTGAATGAAATAATGAATATTCTGGATATTAAAATAAAATTTAGTAAATATGTGTTTTGAAGAAATTAAACCTTAAACCTTGAAAAAGAAATTCATTGAGTCAAATAAAAAGCTAATTAGAAATTCTTACCAGTAGCTTAGATAAACTGGAACAAAGATGATCATGTTTTAAGATATGATAAAATTTTCATCACTCAGTCCAAAAATAATAAATAAATAAATAAATAATATAAGTTAAGTCTTAAAATCCATGTAAGGAACAGCCATGAATTTTGTGAAATCATGAAAAGACAAAAATCTACAAATCAAAGATAGAGAAAAAGGAGAGGAAACTTATATCACATTGAAAAAAACATCATAAACATTATGATCAAAATTCCCAAATTTAAGAAAAAGTCTGTATCCATATGCAAGAACTGTGCAAAATTCAAAAGAAACATGACAACAACGCCCCAAATCATATGAGAGTCAAAATAATAAATGTACAAAGCAAGGAAGAAATAATAAGCCTTATACAGAGAAAGACTCACCAGAACAACAGATTTGTCAATAGAGACTATAAAAGCCTTAATAATTTGGGCCAGCTATAAAAGTTACATTATGAAAGATAACAGATGTCAACCCAGATTGTTATACTCCAAAACTATGTCATGATCAAATGAAAAAAAAACTTTCTATGTAGATTAAAGGAATTTATCGTAAATATACCAACCCTTCAAAGTATACAAGAGGTTCTGAAAAGAACAATGAAAACATACACAAAAAGAATGAGGAATACTTAAACAATTTTTGAACAGTTTATCAAAAGATGGGTATGAAAACATTACAGAACAAGTGCCAAGAATCTGTATACGTTGTACAATAAGTATTAATGTTGTTGGCCTCTACTCACTATTAAAGACATTCAGGTCAACATGATGGATGAGAAAATATGTCCCACATTTCTGCAGCTTTGAAGAATCACCCCATTTTCAATCACAGACATCAGGCTAGGATTACAGATTTGAAAAAAATATTTCAAACAAATGTAACATGAAACTAAAAATAGAGTAACTATTCTCAGATCTAAAAAAATAGACTTTAATAATGAACTAGTAAGAAGAGATAGAAAATTGTGCTCATTAAAGGAAATATTCAAGAATCTTGGATCTGCAATTTATTCCCCAAGACATAACTCTCTGCCTGTGACCCTGAGGCCTGCAGCCATCTCAGACAACTATAGCCACTGCGGCTGGGCTCCAAAGAAAGCCCAGCAGACATAAGCTCTGTCCTGACATCTCTGTCCTCCATATTCTGATCCACACCTCTACCTACAATTCTGGGTCTGAACACCATTCTCTAGGCCTCATAAGGCCACAATTTTCTTTTTATTTGATTGGATTTTTATAGACCTATAATTTTCTTAAAGTTTAAAATTATTTCTTCCATTTTTAAGATTGTAATATTATTAGATCTCCTTTCTTCCAAACAAATTCTCCCACACATTCCTCTTCACTCTCTTTCAAATTCATGTTTTACTTAGTCACTAGTTAAAAGGCCACTCCTACATATAACACCCAGAAACACACACACACTAAGAGAGAGAGAGAACAGAGAGAGAGAGAGAAGAGGGCCAAGAGAGAGAGAGAGAGAGAGAGAGAGAGAGAAACACACACAGTGATAGAAAGGGGTGGAAAGAGAGGGAGGGAGAGAGATAGAGAGAAACACACAATAGTATTCTTTTTTTAAGAATTGAATTTGAAATGTGACTTTCAGATCTATGAAAATGATTTGAGATCTATGAAAATGATTATCCGATAACAGTGGTTTCTTGTTTCACTTGATCAGTCATGCAGGGAGATCCCATTCATTTCTACTATTAAGTAAGGTTTTGCTGGAAAAAAAAAATGCACTGGGTGAGTTGACTCAGTCCAAGAAAGACAAATGGATCATGTATTCTCTATCAAATGTATATTTAACATGGAGGCTTGAAATTCATAAAATTAGGAAAAGGTCAGCGAGGAGGAATCTCTTAAGGGAAATGAATATAAAGAATGGAGGTTCATATTAAATTCAAGAGGGACTTTGATAGAACAAGGAAATTAATAGTCATGGATGGAGGGCTGTGAATTTTAAAAATCAGTACGGAAACCTAAAGCTAACATTAAATAAAACATGTAAAAAAAATTTAAAGGAAAAGATCCTGCTTGGCTGAATAACACTATTCCTAGAAACTATGGGTTATTAGTGTAAGGAGTGAGATGCATCCATGAAAGTCATTGGTTATAAAGGCCCAAACGGCCTCAAAAAAAAATTAACAGGTCTTATCATTCCTCCTATATGGCCACCAGAAACAAATAATAAAACCTTATTACTAAAGGCAGCATAGGTCAGAGTTACATAGTATTGAAGATCAAGCTGTAACTATTCTGGATATTTTCTTGATAACTACTAGGTTAAACAGTACTAGATGGTCCTTTGGAGGCTGATGAGGAAAAAGACATCAATATTTTTAAACAGCTTTTAATTCTACAACTTCCAATACCAACCTTGCAAACAAGATATACCCGTTGGTTCAATTGTGGTATGACTGTTGTATATTTAATTAACTGTTCTCTGATTCTACTTAATTGAGGAAGGACTCACTATATACTCTTCAATACTGAATTACTGGTTTCTGAAAGATTCTGGGAGAGTGGGAGTCATTATCTTCAGCTGTGTACTATGTTGGTCCCAGCAAGTTCTGCAATCACTGAGAGTGTTTTCTTTAATCTCAGTACATTCTCAAACAGAAAATAACACATGGATTTCTCACATGTAAAAAACAGAAAATCTGAAGAGAACTTACCATCATCTCACAAATTCCCTTCTAAAAGCCTTATATTATTAAAACTCTCTTAAAAATAACTTCTCAATTATGTCCCATAGCAGAACACTCATATTAGTAGGTCACATGCTCAAATTAAAATATTCCACCTTTTTAAACTCATAAACTTCTCACATGAAAACTGAATTTAATCTATTCAAATTGGTTCAAATAATCTTCATTCTCTCCAACATAAATTAAAAGTTTAGTTAAATTATATAGAAGACACTCCAACAGTATCTAATTAAGTTAAACATGTTATATGCCTACAAAGTAAAATGGTAAATTAAACTAGTGTCACGGAAAAAAAATCAGAACAAAAAATGTCTAACAAGTTAGTCTAATATCAGTTGACAAACAACAAAATAGTTTATTGGAAAACAATTTGTATTGTGTCAACTAGGTATACAAGGGCAGATTATTATGCCATCCCACACTCTGGTAATCTTCCCTTATGCTGAACTGAGAAGGTGAGAAGCTGAGAATATATATATATCAGCTCTTATGCATTGCAGTAGCATGCTATGGCATTCCTGAGCCCAGGCTACTGCATCACACTGATGACTGAATAGTCCTCAAATCTTAGGAGTTATTCTACTTTTTGATAGCATTATCACAGTAGATGCTCTGTTTAATATCTTTAGCTCTATAGCTGTTCATTTGTTCTACTATTAGGCCTACTATAAAGAGAGAGTGATGCAGGCCTTCCATCCTGTAACAATAGCTATTAATAGTGGATGTGTTCATATCATGTGAAACTATTGTTATAAAAGGATGGAAGTTCTTTAATAATATTACCTCATGCTAGGCATGCAATATTATCTATTGGAAAAGCCACATTGTTACCTCACATCTCAGTGTACCTTGCTTGCCATCTAAAATTAATGCTGAGATGTCTTTTTTTTTTTACCCTAGTAAGAGTTTTATTGAAACCATTTCCTTGCCCTTATCTTTTCAACCTGCCCCTCAAAGCTGCCTACAGTCTCACAGGTGTTCTGTGTCCTCGTAGCTTTTATAATACCACGTGACTCTTTTCCACTCCTGTTCCTGTTGATATGACCTCATTCTGGAGCTCAGTTTACCATTCCCTTATACCAAGTTTCAGGCCTAATTGGAAAACCCTGGTATCAGTTTCTGAGTCTTCTCAGGCCAGTAGTGCTGACTCCAATGACTGTGAAAACAACTCACTAAACACTGTTTTTCTTCAGGTCCTCCCTGAGTTCAAAGGATGCCCTTAACTATAGACTGCCAAAACTGTTTTAACTCTCCCAATCACTGCTATGGGAACAGTGACAACTATTCCATTGGGACTCATTTTAGGAAACCTCTAGCGTAACCAATTGGCATCCAGCCTTAAGGTCCCCAAATTTATTCACTTTTGCAACTAAATCAGGCCTGATTTCCTTGGATAACTGAAACAAATTTCCCTTTATAAGACTATTATGTATAATTTTTGTACCTAAAAGATGTGTAAGTATATTAAACATGATTAAACAATTTGTAAAATCCATTATAAAAAACTTAACTTAAAACTCATATCACAGGGTTTATAGTTAAAAAATCTATATTCAAGTAATCTTAAAGGAACCATCTGATATGTCAGCATTTTGGAAAATAAGCAACCTGTGTCTTGCTACCATGTTTGCTGCAGTCCCTGACCAGGACAGAGGCAGCTATATGACTTCAGTAAACTTTTCTAGAGTTGGAGAGGCTGGATGCCATATGACTTCACTGTCACATTGATTAAAGGTGACCACATGGTGCTAGCTAAACAAGGAGGTAACAATAGGTCTTCAGAATATTTTATATTGGGATAAAGTTTTGTGTAGTAATTCTTATCCTGAGACTAAAGTAATAGATGAAAAAAAATCATTTAAAAAGACATTAAAATTAAAAACAGCATTTCACCACATTCAGCAAAGAATTCCAAGAATTCACCAGAACAAAATTAGAGACCTATTACTAGACTGCCTTAGAATGTCTTTCTTACAATGTATCAAACTTAATACTGAGACCCCAGATGGGAAACAACTTCTTATGACTTACTTTTTTGCCTATTTGCCCAAAGTTTCACAGATACTAGAGTCAAACTTAAACACCTAGAGGGATATATCTGCCTCCATAGGGAAATGTTTTAGCAATGGCCTTCAAGGTATACAATGTAAGAGATGAGAAATTCATAAACAAAAATATCCAATGTTTCTTCAACACTTTCAGCTGGCTACAGTAACTGTCACTTCCAAAAGCCCAAGGATCTCTGAGTCCCTGTTTTAAATTTGTTCAGGAAGCCTGTGCATGCCAAAGCCCTCACAACAACACTCAACGGTGTCCAAAATGTCATCAAAAGGGAAACTGGATTATTAACCACACACATAACCTTCATAGAGTCAGAATATCAGACATGATCACATGTCAGCCGACCTCTTAGGTTTGATCATGGGTGACTGAGTGGGTCCAACCTTTCTTGAATTGACTACTGCCATCTCCAGTAAGGAGCAAGGAGCCACGGGTAGTAATAATGATATTGGGGTGATCCATGTCCTTCCTTTTGTAAACTAAGACCACTACTCTGACCTGATGGAGTTTGGGGGATACACATCTCCTTTTATTCCCCCTATTGTTAGGGTGGGGATATAACCTTACATCCTCAGAAAACCACATCAATAGTTTCAATTTTGGGGGAATGTATCCCTCTTACCCACTCCTTCCCAATGTTACCAACCTGTCTCTTTTGGTGATAAGTATCTCTTAACCACAGTGGGAGCTATTCATCTCCTTCTCCTCCAAACCACATAACCTGACAGAACTTTCCCTTTACTGGGCTCTCAAGTGGAATCTAAACTGAGTCTTCAAGTGAATCCTTAAATGCTTCTATAGCCAAATATCATCCCTTTCTTGTCATCCATTTATAAAACCCTACCAATTACAGCAACCAAACTCAATACCAACTCTCTCTTTAAAGTCATATGGGGACTTAAGACTTATTTATGACCTCTTAAAAGAAGGTCTTTCATGCCAAATGACTTTATTTGCCCTTTTAGTCATCCCATACTCACAGTTAAAAATAACAAAAAAATAAACAAAACCCAAACAAACAAAAAACTCCACCAAAACAAAACTCAATGTACTTCTTTTTTTGTTTGTTGGTTTATTTTATTTATTTTTTTCTTTTTTTTATTGGAAATTTTATTTACATTTCAGATGTTCTCTCCTTACCCCAGTTCCCCCCCCTCCAGGAACTCACTATCCCTTCCAACCTCCTCCTGCCTCCACGTTGGTGTACCCCCACTCACCCTCCCCTGTACCTCACCTCCCCACCCTCGAATATCCCCCCCCCCGACGACGTCTAGTCTTCATGGGACCAAGGATCTCTTTTCCCACTTATATATAGCTCCCTTGCATATATAGCTGGAGCCATGGGTCCCTCCCTAAGCACTCCCAGACTGGTGGTTTAAACCCTGGGGGCTCTGGTTGGTTGTATTGTTGCTTTCCTCATGGTGTCGTGAATCTCTCAACTCCTGCAGCCTTCACTCTATCTTCACCATTGGGAACCCCATGATCAGTTTAATGGTTAGCTGTGAGCATCTACCTCTGAGTATGTCAGACTCTTGCAGACTTCTAAGGAGACAGCTATATCAGGCTCCTGTCAGCATGTACATCCTGACATCCACATCAACTTCTACCTTTGGTGACTGCACATAGGATGGATATCCAGGTGGAATGGTCTGTAGACGGCCCCTCCTTCAGTTTCTGTCCTGCACTGTGTCTCCATATTTGCTCCCTTGAGTATTTTGTTACTCCTTCTAAGAAGGACTGAAGCCCCCCTATTTGGTCATCATTCTTCATGAGCTTTATGTGGTCTGTGAGTTGAATTTTGGGTATTTCAGGCTTCTGGGCTAAAATCCAATAATCAGTGAGTGAATACCATGTATGTTCTTTTGTGATTGGGTTACTTCACTCAGGATGATATTTTCTAGTTCCATCCATTAATATAAGAATTTATCAAATTCATTGTTTTTAATAGCTGAGTAATATTCCATTGTATAAATGTACCACATTTTTTGTATCCATTTCTCTGCTGAAGTGCATCTGGGTTCTTTCCAGTTTATGGCTATTATAAATAATGCTGCTATGAACATAGTGGAGCATATGTCCTTGTTATGTGTTAGAGCATCTTCTGGATATATACCCAGGAGTGGTATAGCTGGGTCCTCAGGTAGTGATATGTCCAATTTTCTGAGGAACCACCAGACTGTTTTCCATAGTGGTTGCACCATCTTGCAATCCCACCAACAATGGAGGAGTGTTCCTCTTTCTCCACATCCTCGCCAGCATCTGCTATCACCTGAGTTTTTTATTTTAGCCATTCTGATGGTGTGAAGTGGAATCTCAGGTTGTTTTGATTTGCATTTCCCTGATGACCAAGATGCTGAACATTTCTTTAGGTGCTTCTCGGCCATTCGCATTTCCTCAGTTGAGAATTCTAATACTGTGGTTTTCCTTCTTTCTATATTCTTGTTAGGCCCCTATATGAGGTATTTCTTGTCTCCTCCCATAAGTCCCTTCTTGCACCAATTGCTAAGTCTTTTCATAAGCTTCAAAGAGCCTTCCAAGTCCAAACCACTAATCAACAGGATAAACTAGCCTTTCCTAGGCAAAGAGATTCTGGCACACTTAATCATTCTTTTGATCTGACTTAAGCTCTTGATTTGACTCTCTTAAGTTATGAATGGATTTTTTGTTTCTGTTTGTTTTGTCCACTCATCATGTTTGATTTGAAATTCTAGATTCTGTCTTTTCAGTTACCTCTTCATTCCACCTTCTCTAGTCATTTGTCTTTGTTTGGTGCCACATATACTTCCCAGAGTTCCCACCACATGGGCACCTCCCTGCTAGTAACTTCTAAGGCCTCAATAGGTAAGAAACCCTCTAGTTACTAAGATAACTATTCTTCTCCTTCTACTAGAATTCACACATTTTCTTTGCTTCCTCTCCGTAGGAAGTGTCTAGTACATTCCTTAGGCACTTCTGGGTCCCTGAGATTTTGTCCTTCCTGAACTCCAGATTCCTCCTGCAACACTACTTTCCTAGGCCTTCATGGGCTTTACTCTCTTAATACAAACAGCTTGACCTCAGTGCAGCTTAATGTCCAAAATTAGCATGCTAAACTTTCAAACTCATATGTTTTCACCTACTACTACACAAACAAGTAATACAAACGTCTTTTATATCTAAATTTGCTCTTCTCATCTGTTTCTTCCTATCTACACCTGTCTGGGGAAACACTTTCATACGGATATTTAACATCAAAGACAAACACTACTTTAACCAGCAATCCATCCTAATAAGGTTGAGAAATTGTTCTATATCAGGCTTTTAAATGCCAGTCCAATTTTGTATGCCTCTTATAAGTTTCTTATTCACTGGGCCTTAAATCCCATATCTGTTTCCCCTATGATTACAGAAAGATTTTTGTCAAAGATAGTTATGATGACAAAAGTTAAATGATAATTTCTATACTTTCATTGTTGGATGGGGGCAATAAAGGATGAATGTATTTTCATAACTTCACTGAACTATATTATGAATAGAGTCTAGGTAATGGACAGTATATAGAGGAGGAAAGAGGGTTATACAGGAGAATGGAAGATCTACCACGTGTTGAAATTTAGACAAGCATGCAATAGTTTCATTGTTCTTGAGTTTTAATATAATCCTGGCATGTATTGATGTCTAGTTTTCTTTTCTTGAGGAATTGAAGAATAAGAATTATTTTCTTCATAAAGCAACAACAACAACAAAAATATATTCATCCTTAGATTAAGAACAAGAGAAACATCATCTGTATTAATTGAACCATAAGTCATGATTAAATTTCTAGAGACATATAATAAATATATCACTGGAAACTTTTGGTGCAATTTCGCAGCAAAGCAAGTGGTGACTTCCATGTGTAGTGCTCTATTATATTTTCTTGTATGTTGAGTGGGAGGAAGGAGTGCAAAAGAAAATGAAGTCTGAGACTGAGACATTATAAAAGTTTTATATGTGTGTGTGTTTTACATATTGATGGTGGCATTTTACCAAGTTAGTCAAATACAAATATGAAATTGTATAGAATTACAAAACTAGAGAAACAAGATAATTTGTTTTTAAAACAATGATCACATTAATATATATCATGTATTTACAAATGTTTCCACATTGACACACATATACATAGAATCAAAATTAAAAATAAATACCTACTGCTTCAGAATATGACTGCATTTAAAGATATGGTTTTTAAAATATAGGTAGATATAATAAAGTCCTTTTGTGGATATTAATCAAATATAATTACTATGCTTATAAGAACAAATTAGCAAAAATACATATGTAGGAGAAAACTACAAGGGAGACAATGAGAAAATATAAGCTTCTGCAATCCACAAAGCCTAAGAGTAATTTATCACTGCATACTTTCTGACTTTAGATATCTAACATCTAGACATGCATAAAATAAGGTTTTGCATGAACCATGTCCTGTTTACTGTATTGTTATGATAGTCCTACCAAGCTACTAAAACCACCTCAGCATATTAGTGACTGTGTCTGAAATATCTGTAAGCACAGATTTTTTTTTTAAGAAACAAAAAGATTCCACATATTTAGGTAGTAAATATAATGTAGAAGCTTTAATGTAATCAGTATTTATTTTAAAAATGAACATATAAGAACTGCATTGTTCAAATAATGTTACTTTAAAATAAAAATGAACCCTATTAAAAAATGGAGTAAGGAGCTAAACAAAGAATTCTCAACTGAGGAAATGTGAATGGCCGAGAAGCACCTAAAGAAATGTTCAGCATCCTTGGTCATCAGGGAAATGCAAATCAAAACAACCCTGAGATTCCACTTCACACCAGTCAGAATGGCTAAAATAAAAAACTCAGGTGATAGCAGATGCTGGCGAGGATGTGGAGAAAGAGGAACACTCCCTCCATTGTTGGTGGGATTCCAAGATGGTACAACCACTATGGAAATCAGTCTGGCGGTTTCTCAGAAAATTGGACATATCACTACCTGAGGACCCAGCTATACCACTCCTGGGTATATATCCAGAAGATGCTCCAACACATAACAAGGACATATGCTCCACTATGTTCATAGCAGCTTTATTTATAATAGCCAGAAACTGGAAAGAACCCAGATGCCCTTCAACAGAGGAATGGATACAAAAAAATGTGGTACATTTATACAATGGAATATTACTCAGCTATTAAAAACAATGAATTTGATAAATTCTTATATAAATGGATGGAACTAGAAAATATCATCCTGAGTGAAGTAACCCAATCACAAAAGAACATACATGGTATTCACTCACTGATTATTGGATTTTAGCCCAGAAACCTGAAATTCCCAAGATTCAACTCACAGACCACATAAAGCTCATGAAGAATGATGACCAAATAGGGGAGCCTTCAGTCCTTCTTAGAAGGAGTAACAAAATACTCAAGGGTGCAAATATGGAGACACAGTGCAGGACAGAAACTGAAGGAGGGACTGTCTACAGACCATTCCACCTGGATATCCATCCTATGTGCAGTCACCAAAGGTAGAGGTTGATGTGGATGTCAGGATGTACATGCTGACAGGAGCCTGATATAGCTGTCTCCTTAGAGGTCTGCAAGAGTCTGACATACTCAGGGGCAGATGCTCACAGCTAACCATTAAACTGAGCATGGGGTTCCTAATGGAGAAGATAGAGCAAAGACTGAAGGAGTTGAGAGGATTCGCGACACCATGAGGAAAGCAACAATCCCAACCAACCAGAGCCCCCAGGGTCTAAACCACCAGCCTGGGAGCGCTTAGGGAGGGACCCATGGCTCCAGCTATATATGCAAGGGAGCTATATATAAGTGGGAGAAGAGATCCGTGGTTCCATGAAGGCTGGATGTCATGGGGGGTGATACTCGAGGGTGGGGAGGTGAGGTACAGGGGAGGGTGGGTGGGGTACACCAACGTGGAGTCAGGAGGAGGGGGGAAGGGATACTGAGTTCCTGGGAGGGAGGGGGGAAATGGGGTAAGGAGAGAACATCTGAAATGTAAAAAAAAATTTCCAATAAAAAATTTCCAATAAAAAAAAATAAAAAACAAAATCTTTTCTGGTTGTTCTCAAAAAAATAAAAATAAAAAAAAAATAAAAATGAATGGAATTTCATGTTTTTCAAAGTTCAAACTTTGAAAGTGCTGGTAGACAGCTCAGTATGTAAAGTGCCTGCTATGCATGTTTGAAGATGTGAGTTTCAATTCATTGAACACACACACAGCCACAGATGTCTGGATGCATCCGATATCATAGTGCTTCTATGCTGAGATGAGTGATGGAGACAGAAGAATTACTTTGAATATTACAGGCGAGCTAATCAGTTATAAGAAGGGACATATGGCAACGATTTATGTTTGCAAGAATGAAAAACTATTTAAAAATACAGTATACAATATATCAAAACTTTTTAAAAGAACTTATGGTATAAGAAACACAGAAAAACATTTAATGTTTTAATACAATGTTTAATGTTAAATTTTTTCTCAAAACTCTTTTCATTGCCTCTTTCACATCTTTGTTTCTCAGACTGTAGATGATGGGGTTGAGCATGGGAATCCCAATGGTGTAAAATGTAGACACTATCATGTCACGTTCCAGGGAATAGTTGGAACTAGGTCTTACATACATGAAAAGGATTGTGCCATAATAAATGGATACAGCAGTGAGGTGAGCTCCACATGTAGAGAAGACTTTTTCTCCTCCCTTCAGCAGAATTCATCTTCAGAATGGACAATAGAATAAAAGCATAGGAGACCAGAACAATCAGGATGGTGACCAGCTCGATGATACTCACAAAGAAGAAGAGCAACAGCTCATTTACATAAGTTTCAGAACAGGAAATAGCAAGTAGAGGAGGTATATCACAGAATATATGTTTTATTTCATTGGACCGACAGAAAGATAGGCTGAAAGTGGCCACTGTGTGGATAATAGCATGCACAATTCCACCAGCATAGGAAGCAATGATAAGTGGTACATAGACTTAGGAGACATGCTCACTGCATACAGAAGTGGGTCGTGAATGGCTACATATCTATCATATGCCATTGCTGCCAAAAGAAAGCATTCTGTGGTTCCAAATGTAACAGCAAGGAACATTTGTGTTGCACAACCATAAAATGAAATGATTTTGCTCTTAGACATAAAACCTGCTAACATATTTGGGGTGATATCTGAAGAATAGCAGGCATCTACAGAAGATAACACACTGAGGAAACAGTACATTGGGTTGTGGAGTTGGGGATCTCCAACAACTAAAATAATAAGTCCTACATTTCCTATTAGAGTAATAAGGTAAATTGCTAAGAATAGGAAAAAGAGAATGATCTGAAGTTTATTGTTGTCTGTGAGTCCCTTGAGAATAAATGAAGTAGCTTCTGTGATGTTCTTCATGTTGGAATCTCCTGTAACAATGTTGAAGATACTCAGGCTATGGTCCATAGTACTGTGATAACAACAGATAGAATATATGTCAGTAAACATAGACTAATTGATACACACCAATCAATGGTCTAGGAGAAAATAGCTGTATTGTATATGTACATAGTGTAATCATATATGCCACTTAAATATAGTGAAATAGAGATAATGGTTTAATATTGTGAAGATGGGTACACTACATAAAATGTTCTATTGGTCCAATATAATCACCATCAAAATTTCAATAGAATTCTCCACAGATTATAATAAAACAATACTGAATTTAATTGAAAACACACACAAAAATATGAAAAATACAAAATGGTCTTCTAGAAAATAATTGTAAAGTTATCTCAATTCCTAATGTAGCACAAAACCTTAAGATTAAAGCCAGTGTCTACCAGTACAAAACTCATATGTATACCCTGGGATGGAAAGAGACGTAAAAATAAGCATTCAGAGTTGTAACATTGTAACATTTTTACCAAGACTTCAAAACAAATATTCTTCAATGGGTGGTGATAGGAAAATGTGATTATTAGTAGAAGAATGAAATCAAACACCAATCTCTAACTATGCTCAAAAATAATTCTAAATATATCAATTATCATAAAGTTAGGATTGGCTTACTGAAAATGCTTGAGGAAAATACAAGGGAAACACCTCTAAATACAGGGAAGTACATTCTGAAAAGAACCCTCATAGCATAGAATATAATCCCTCAAACTGACAATAAAAATTACAAGAGATTAAATAGTTCTGTTCAACAAAGAATATAGTCAGCATAACACAAATATCTAGTCATTAGAAAAAAAATGACAGTAGGTACTGGAAAAAGAGGAATACTTAAATTGTCTAGTGGGTATGAAAACACATGACTATATTGGAAAATTGTATGATATTTCATAAAAAATGAATTTGGATATCAAAATTTCTTCTACTCCTCTATATCCATCTCAAGCTCTTCAAGTTCTACCATAGAGATAATTGCACATCCATGCTTTTGCTAACTTATTCACAAAGCTAAGAAGTGGAACCAGCCAAGATACCCATCAACATGAGAATGTGTAGAAGAAATGTGGTGCAAAAGCAAAGTTAAAATTGTACTGTACATAACTAAAAGTGAAATAATGTGGAAGAAATAAATGAAGCTAGGGATAATTTCTTTAGAAAAATGAAACAGAATTTACAAAAGAGCACTCATATTCTCACATGCAGAACTTGGATTTAAATTGTGTGCGTGTGTGTGTGTGTTTGTGTGTGTGTTTGGTGGAGGGTGTTTCTGCCTAGAAAATAATACAAGTAACGAGACAACATCAAGGGAGAATATTGAAAAATCAAAAAGAACCCATCAAGAGACAATTGCATAAAATTTTATTTGGAAATCTATAAACTATATCAATGGTGTATTCCTAAGAAAGGAAAGGTGTAGAGATTTACAGTCTGGATAAATTACAGCTTAGCATACAAGTAAAATTCAAAATAAAGTATATATTTGTGGTGACTTTACCAAGAACTATGAACTAAATAAGATTGAATAGATGAGATATAAGCATCGTTTTAAAAGAAATCATAGAGAAATTCAATGAAATCAAGTTACCAGCAATCAGAGGGAACTATCAGGCTGAATATAATATGTTAGATAACTTCAATGAGATATCTCTCTTGAGATTTAAATATAGAACATGGAAATTTAAAATATGTGTTCTTTTTAATTCATGAACACAAGCTATTTGTACCATTATATGTGAGGATTTTTCTTGGAATATTTGCTTCTCTATAATATTTGAATAAGTAAGGTATTACATTTGAATAAGTAAGGTATGTGATGGTTGATGGCCAAGTAGAATGACTACATGGGGGGGACATTTTCAAATAAGGTCCTGTAACATACCACATAAAGCAATAAATCAAGATAAATATGGAATGACTTTTTATAGCAGTATGTGCTAATTTAGAAAGTATCCAATATTAGATAGCAAATAAGAATTAAAATTATATTATTTAAAATATGTGACTAGAGACTCAAGCCAAATATTTAATTCTTCAGTTATATAAAATATTTTTTATCATTAATATATGTTCTAACATTATTTTATCAGGAATAAATTTAAAATATTTTGAATAGTGTATTTTAATGAATTATATTTTCTCTTTATTTCTAGATTGAGAATCTGTGATGTATTGATTTACTATTTCCACCATACTCAGATACAGATAACCACAACTCAGTTTGCTATATTAGAGTGAATTCAATTTGTTTTTAATTAATAAAATCGTAAAAAAACTATGCTATTGGGAATAATAACCAGCAATAAGTAGGAAAAATCATATCAGCAATAAGGAAACAAAAGTAAATTCTATATAATAAGACTATTGATACTTTATTCTATCAAAGTTCTAGTCCCATTGACAGGATATGGATTGAGTATATCTTTTCCATCTATTGTGACTATTATTGTTAATTCTTGGAAATGTTTCATATTTTGGGGGAGAGTAAAAATACATACTACTAAATCTGGAACATTTATATATACTTAAATGCATAGGTGAATACTTGCTTTTGTGTTTTCAGTGAAAAATTTTTTTTCAGCATTTTGATGATATTCAAAATAAATCAGGTATGGATAAATGCATTTTATTCATCCAAGCAATAATCAATAATTAAAAGTTTTCACATTATATACATTAGACAAAAATGAGGCACAAAAATTTATGGTCCAATGTTGTAATCATTGTAAAATGTTCTGCAAGTTAACTAAAATGTATCTTACCTGTGAAGCCAACAAATTCATGTTTATTCATTCAAACAGTATAATAAATGTAGAATGATTATATCTACTCAATCAATTTTTGATGAATTCCCAAGAGATTACCCAAGGGGAATATACACCAATTAACAACTGGTTCAAAATAGCATCATAATGAAGTATTTCATCATAAAAGAATTAGTATCTTAGAAGACACATTACAGATTAATATTCATGAAATGAATTAAGATTTCTAGTTTCTCATTTTGTATTCTAACATAGAAACTTTTTTAAATTGTTTGATTATTAGTGAGAAAATAATCAGAGATTGTAAATATTATGACATGGGTTTGAAATTTTGTTATAAATTTCATTTCCCTGAATTGATTTCCTTTCTCTGATAATACAAGATGTTAAATATTTCAATTAATTGATAATTATGGTAAGGTATAACAATGTGAAAAGTAACATTTTTGAGCATCTGATGAATGGATTCTGAGCATTTGAAATGTCATACTTTTTTTTTATTTTTTTTTTTTATTTCAGCAAATCAAAAAATTTAAAAAGCATTCAAACAGAATAAAATGAAAAGAAACAAACAAGCAAAATACCAAGTGTCAGATATACTTATACAAGAATTCTATAGAGTCTTCAAACAAGCAATACTTTTTGAGTTATGTTTAAAAAAATTCAGAACCACAATAAGCTCCTTCACAAAGCAAATAATATTGAAATAGTGAAATCAAGTATAAACCCAACAAAAATATATAAGTTATAGTCCAGTATCCCTCATGAATATACATACAAAAATTCTCAATGAAGTAGTTGCAAACTGAATACAAGAGATATAAAAAAAATAATATTCCATGAACAACTGAACAACTGTTTTTTTTTAGAAGACCATACTCCATATACAGGCTGCATGTTTTGGGATAGCCCCCACTCCAGATGTTTGAGACCTACATGAAAACCAAGCTGCACATTTACAACATATGTGCAGGGAGGCCTAGGTTCAGCCCATGGAGGTAGATCTGTGTAGACTAGGATGTGGAGAAAGAGGAACACTCCTCCATTGTTGGTGGGATTGCAAGCTGGTACAACCACTATGGAAATCAGTCTGGCGGTTTCTCAGAAAATTGAACATGGTGTTACCTGAGGACCCAGCTATACCCCTCCTGGGTATATACCCAGAAGATATTTCAACATGCAACAGGGCCACATGCTCCACTATGTTTATAGTGGCCTTATTCATAATAGCCAGAAGCTGGAAAGAACCCAGATGTCCTTCAACAGAAGAATGGATACAGAAAATGTGGTACATTACACAATGGAGTACTACTCAGCCATTAAAAATAATGAGCTCATGAAATTCTTAGACAAATGGATGGAGCTAGAAAATATCATCCTGAGTGAGATGACCCAATCACAAAGGAACACACATGGTATGCATTCACTGATAAGCGGATATTAGCCCCAAAACACACAATACCTAAGATGCAACGCATAAACCTCATGAAACTCAAGAAGAAGGAGGAAGACCAAAGTGAGGGTGCTTTTGTCCTTTTTAGAACGAGTATCAAAAGATTCAACCAGAGCTCCCAGGAGCTAAACCTCCAGCCTGAGAACAGACAGGGGCAAGCTGTCCTCTGAGAGGCTCTAACCAGCAGCTGACTCAGACAGATACAGACATCCAGAGCCAAACAGTGGATGGAGCTTGAGGACTCTTAAAGAAGAATAGGTGGAAGGATTGTGGGCCCTAAGGAGATAAGAACTGCACAGGAAGATCAACAGAGTAAACGAACCTGAACCCTTGGAGCTCTCAGAGACTGAATCACCAACCGTGGAGCATACCTAGTCTACACAGAAATGTCATACTTTTACTCAATTGAAATTATAACCTAAACTCTTTGACAAAAGTCAATTATAAATGTTAAGTTTCATAGATTATTATAATAAATACCTACAGAACTACAAAATTTAAAAAGGCATCTAAAGTCTGAGAAACAAAGATGTAAAAGAGGCAATAAAAAAGATTTTTGAGAGAAATTTGTTCATGAACAAAGTGAATTTTAAATTATAAAACTAAAAGTAACATCCTTTGTAAATCTGTATTTACAGAGAAAAGCACTCCTAAGTTTTGTTAATAGTGCCCATGTTCCAAAATGTTAGAGCTAACCTGTTAATACTATCTTAGTTACGGTTTGTCAAAAATAGCAATGAGCACTGTCACTTACAAAGCTGTGGATGAATTCAAACACAGGTATATTAGAAATACTATGGATATATATGTTGTTGTCAATAAATCCTTTGAATTTTCAATAGCATTCATGTCTTCAGGAGTTTATTCTTTAGAATTTTGTCATTTTGGTTGTAATAAGTCCTCTCCATCCAATCTAAATTTAATATGTCATGCTTTGGATCCCTTCTTCCCTGGCTATAATGCAATTGCTCAATTTCTGTTAACATACTCCTAACAAATTAATCACATCTGGTGGTTTTAGACATGTTTAATTTAAGCCATAGACGTTTTCTCTTTTTCCTCAGTCTGTTTGTTTATTTGTTTGTTTGTTTGTTTGTTTCTTTTGCAGTTATTTGTTTGTTGATTATATATATTATATATATATATATATATGCTCTGTATTGGTCAGTGAGGGATGATTTAATTAAGGAATTTTTATGATTATATACCTGTTTTCAAATAAATAAACATATCAGTTATCAAGGAAGGAAATGATGAATAAGAAAAATAATTATTAAATTTATATATAAGTATGTATTTTAAATGTTTAGCAAATTCATTCATGAAGAACACAGACTGGTGTCACTATTTGCAGGAAATTTTTTTATTTAAATCACATTGTAATTTACTTATTTACACAGAGGTTATAAACACAAAAAGGCAGGATGTGGGGAAGGGAATGGCACCGGAGCATAGGTTTACAGGGGGAGTACAGATACCTTTCAGAACAGGGTATCATCTGGTGTAGGTTCAGGGACAGGTCACTATGACTCTGCCTATGATTCACTTGTCCTTATCTAAGTTGGTACTGTCTGCCGAGGCTCCTATTTATAAGACCTATGACTACCTGGGCTGGTAAATTTCCACAGATGCTGCCTGTTTATAAAAGTTTAATGGAATAAATAGATACCCCCACAAAGCCAGGCCCAACTATAAATAAGATGAATAACAATTAACCTCCAGGGAAGAGAAATCTCCCTGAAAATTCCCTTCTTTTTCCTTTCCAGGTAAAAATGAAACACCGGTGATGTCTGCTGGTAGAAGCTCTAATCCTGACGCTGGCCTCCAGACTTAGACTACTCAGACCTTTGATGGGCCATTGACAAGGACACCAAACAGCTAGAGATTGACATCACTAATCCCTCATTTCAATGTCTGAAATGATCTCCAAAAATTGCAAAGGACTTTATTGGACTTGATTTACTCTTCTACAGTAGAAAAGACTGTGTACAGCTCTTGACTGTGTACAGCCCTTAAAGAAGAATGTTGCCCTTACATATGCAGGAAATTTGATTACACTGTGAACCTTGAGATTGTATTATTTACTGAGAAAATCTGTTTCTAGTTGTTGTATGACTCAGCCCTTAGCACACATCTTTAATCCATTTGGGTAGAATGTAGATATGCTCTTAATTCCCATCTTTAATCTCAAACAATGAAGATAAACATAGTTTGTAAAAGGAGGCACCCTGTAGTTCTTTTAAACAGGAACCCTTCTGGGTCAGAGATTTTGACAGTGTGTTTGTAACACCACGCCTCCTCTTGAGGCCCTGTCTTTCTACTGATACTAAACTCTTTGAGTTCCCTCTCACCACTGTTGGGCATTTCATCTAAGGTCACTTCCATTGAGTCCTATGAGTCTCTCACCTCACAGGTCTTTGGTAATTTCTAGAGGTCTCCCTACCTCCCACCTACTGAGGCTACATATTTCCATTCATTCTACTAACCATCTTGGCTTCTCTCCTGCCCCTCACCTGACCTGTTCTTTTCCTTTCCTCTTTCCATCTCCCACGCATATCCCACACTCCCTCTGCCTCCCATGATTATTTTCTTCTCCCTATTAAGTAGGAATGAAGCATCCGCACACTTGGCCTTTCTGCTTGTTGCAGTTCTTAGTTCTATGGGTTATATCCTGGGTATCCTGTACTTTTTGGCTAATATTCACTCATCAGTGAGTACATACCATATATATCCCTTTGTGTCTGGGTTACCTCACTCAGGAGTATATTTTCTAGTTCTATTCATTTGCTTGCAAAACTCATGATGTTGTCATTCTTAGTCTGGTGTTGGGAAAGTATCTTCTTGGTGACAGGGGAGGAATATGATGAGCAATTGTGGGAGGGGGAACCTGGATGGGGCAACAGCTAGATTGTAAATAAATAAAAAAGTAGAAAAGAAAGCACCCATGTTTGAAAGTGATGTCTAATTGAGTGGCAGGCCTGGTGACAAATCAGGGAAAATTTTTATAAAATAGGATATGCCTAACTCATGAAAACAGAGAGGAAAGAGAAGTTACCTCAGGGTAGTGCAGAGAGAGAAATGAGAGGCAGCCTTACCTAGACAGTTATAAAAAGACAGGTTGCCGAGAAAAAACAATCTAGATACAGGTGATGAGAGAAGACAGAGAATGAGAAGCATCCAGAAGATTAGAACATGTTACCAAAGTTACTGTGAGGCCAAGTAGAGCAATTCAGGAGAGGCTAAGAGAGAAGACAGACTGATCAGCCATGTTGGAGAGGATTTTGAACCAGAAGAGCTTAGTGGTAACAGCTAGCTAGAGTTCAGAAAACCAAGAAAGAGTGAGCTTATTCAGCAGTAAATCTAAGAGGCTCTAAACATTCTAGGTCTAGATTAGATTGTAGAAATTCTAGAAGTGCCCAGGACTAGGCGTAGGTTAGCATATGGAGGCAGTAAGCCCCAGAGACAATTACACAATTATGTCAGACAGATAAAAGATACATTTAGAGTTATTTTTTATCAAAATTCCAGTTATCTTCTTTTCTGCTTTTTAAAGTAAGTATTCTAGAAACCAACTGGTAGCATGACTTATCATTTTGCTATTTGTTCCAGTCAATACATTAAAGTTAATAAATCTTTGTTCTTACTTTCATCTCAGTTCTATTTAATTATGGCAATTCCAACATACTCCGTGCTTAAAGGTATGTTTTTAAGACAGTTGAATAATTTGAATACCACCTAATTTTTTTAATGTGTTAAAGCTGTGCTCTTTTGCTTCTATTTTTGTTTTTTCTTTTTTCTTTTTTGGTATTTTATTTTATATCTTGAAATGTTTTATTGATTATTTGTATATTTAATCATGTTCTTCAATCTTACTCATCTCCATTTCTTTCCACATTAGCCCTCTGTCCTTGTAACCTCTCCCTCAGGGACTGAATAAAAAAAACATCTTACCATGCCAGCTATATTATGTCCTGGTGAGTTACACAATATACAATTCTTCCCAAAACGCTTTTCTTGCAAATGTTCATTGCAATGAGTTATTGGTCTGGTTTGAGATCTTTGGCTTCTACTACATTATCAGTACTAGATCCTTACTAGAACTCCTCTTAGATATCCTGTTGTTTCCCTGTGTCATGGAGATCTTGCAACTTTGGAATCAAGAGGGCCATTCTCTTCATGGGCTCTAGCATTTCATAGATACGATAGATCTAGTGCCTGGATCTGGAACTGGGTGGTACCTGAGTTGGTCAGCATGACTGCTATCTCCTTCTCAGGACACTGGGACCAGATCTGCAGTCCTACCCAGGAGAGGGGACAGGAAAACCTCAGCTGAGTGCTATAACCTGCAAGGGGATGGAGCAGATCTCAATCCCTCAGGGTCATAAAACTGTACTCTTAGATAAAACTAAATCTTCACACTTCACCATTAATAAAATGCAAACCCAAATGTATGGAGGACCTGAATGCTAGACCTGATTTTTTTTTATTTTATTTACTTTACTTCCTGATCACTACCCCTTCTGAGTCACTCTTTCCCACAATTCCTTCCCAACACCTTCCTCTTCTCCTAGGAGATGTAGGATGCTCCCATACATATCCCCCAACCATACCACATCAAGGCTCTGCAGGGCTGGGCATGTCCTGTCCCACTGAGGCCAAATAATGCAACCCAGCCTGAAGAACATGTCCCACAGACAGACAATAGCTTTTAGGATAGTCCCCGTTTCAGTTATTCTGGACCCACACGAAGACCAAGCTGCACATCTGTTACATATGTGTCAGGGAGCCTTGGTGTAATCTGTGTATACTCTGTTGTTTGAAGTTTGGTCTCTGAGAGTTCCAAGGATGCTGGTTAGTTGAATCTGATGGAGCCAACTTCTTGTGGAGTCCTATCCCTTCAGGGCCCTCAATCCTTCCCTGAACACTTCCACAAGAGTCTCCAAGCACCATCCAATATTTGATTGTGGGTCTCTGCATCTGTGAGTCAGCTGCTAAGTGGAGCTTTCAGAAGACTCCTGGATATGACATGCTAGACTCCTTTCTGGAAGCATAACATAGTATCACTAATAGTGTCAGAGATTGGTGTTTTCCCATTGATTGGTTCTATAGTTGGGCCAGTTATTTCTTAGCTATTCCTTCAAAAACCTGAAATTATTAAATTGATAGAAGAAATAGTAAGGAAAATGCATCTAAACCTAGATGGCCTTGTAGTATGTCTCACACCCATTCATACATCATTACTGAGTTGTCTGAAGAGTGAAAGCAAATGACATTAGCAGAACCATAATCTGACAAGTTGAGGTCAAATGAAATGTAGCTCTGAGCACTCACTGGATAAAGGTGAAACCAAGTTTTTATAATGAGAAACACTTCTGATAGTCAATGTCCAGGTATCTGGGTCTCAGTCTGGAATAAAAATATGAATTACTAAAGACAATATAAATCACCTCTAAAATTAGTATCCCACAAAAATATCAGCTTTGATGACACACAAGATAATGCTTTATAAATAACAATTATACATATTTCAAAGAATTCAGAGAGGAAACGTATAAAAGTCAGGATCATGTAAAGGAGCTATAAAGTGGGAGAAGAGTCCTTGGTCCATGAAGGCTGGACATCGTGGGAGGGGGTATTTGAGGGTGTGGAGGTGAGGTAAGGGGGAGGGTGGGTGGGGGTACACCAACGTGGAGGCAGGAGGATGGGGGAAGGGATAGTGAGTTCCTGGAGGGAGGGGGGAAATGGGGTAAGGAGAGAATATCTGAAATGTAAAAAAATTTCCAATAAAAAATAAATAAATAAAAGAAAAATAAATTTAAAAAAAGTCAGATCAAGATAACAAAGACAAAACAAATTGTTGAATGAAATAATGAATATTCTGGATATTAAAACATAATTTAGTAAACATATGTTTTGAAGAAAAGCAAACCTTAAACCTTGAAAAAGAAATTCATTGAGTCAAATAAAAAGCTAATTAGAAATTCTTACCAGTAGCTTAGGTTAACTGGAACATAGATGATCATGTTTTTAAGATATGATAAAATTTGCATCACTCAGTCCAAAATAATAAATAAATAAATAAATAAATAATAATAAATAAAGTTAAGTCTTAATATCCATGTAAGGAACAGCCATGAATTTTGTGAAATCATGAAAAGACAAAATTTACAAATCAAAGATACAGAAGTAGGAAAGGAAACTTATATCACATTCAAAAAATATCATAAAGATTATAATCAAAATTCCAAATTTAAGAAAAAAAAATCTGTATCCATATGGAAGAACTGTATAAAATTCAAAGGAAATATGACAACAACTCCCCAAATCATATGGTAGTCAAAATAATAAATGTACAAAGGAAGAAAGAAATAATAAGCCTTATATAGAGAAAGACTCACCAGAACAACAGATTTGTCAATAGAGACTTTAAAAGCCATAATGATTGGGCCAGTTCTGATATTAATGTTATGAAAGATAATAGATGTGAACACAGATTGCTGTACTCCAAAACTATGTCATAATCAAATGAAAAATAAAAACTTTCTGTGCAGATTAAAGGAATTTATTGTAAATATACCAACCCTTCAAAGTATACAAAAGGTTCTGAAAAGAACAGTGAAAACACACACACAAAAATGAGGAATACTTAAACAATTTTTTAACAGTTTATCAAAAAATGAGTATGAAACATTACATAACAAAACAAGTGCCAAGAATCAGTATACATTGTACAATAATAACTATTAATGTTGTAGGCCTCTACTCACTATTAAAGACATTCAAATCAACATGATCGATGATAAAATATGATCCACATTTCTGCAGCTTTGAAGAATCACCCCATTTTCAATCATCGACACCACACTAGGATTAAAGAATTGAAAGAGATAATCCAAACAAATATAACATGGAACCAAAATAGAGTAACTATTCTCAGATCTGACAAAATAGGCTTTAATTATGAACTAGTAAGAAGAGATAGAGAGGGGGAAATGTTGTGCTCATTAAAGGAAATATTCAAGAATCTTCAATCTGCAATTTATTCCCTGGATATAACTTTCTACCCATGTCCCTGAGGCCTGCAGCCATCTCAAACAACTATAGCCACTGCCTGCTGGGCTCCAAAGAAAGCCCAATAGACATAAGATCTGTCCTGTCCCCTTGGTTCTCCATATTCTGGTCCACATCTCTACCTACAATTCTGGATCTGCACACCATTCTCTAGGCCATAGTTCTGCATTCATCCTAGGAGTCCTGTGCCCACACAGGAACTAGCTTTGCCTGCTTTCCTGGAGGCCTGCTTCCACAGAAACAACAAGAGGCCTGCTGCCATCAAACACTACTAGGCCATCCAACACCAGGGACAGCCAGGAGTCTACTAAAGGCCAGCATAAGAATACAATCAATAAATGCCAGGACAGTATGGTACCACCAGAATCCAGCTGCCCTATTAAAGCAAACTTTGATTATATAATATATTACATTGATAGATTCTCCTAATATGGAACTATCCCCTTGCATTCTTGGACTGAAGCCTACTTGATCTGGTGAATAATGTTTTTGATGTGTTCCTGGATTTGGTTTGAGGGAATTTTACTGAGTATTTTTGCATGAATATTCAGAAGCAAAATAGGTCTAAGATTCTCCTTCTTTGTTGGGTCTTATATGGTTTAGGTATCAGAGTACCTGTGGCTTCATAGAATGATTTAGGTTGTGTTCCTTTTATTTCTATTTTTTGGACTAGTTTGAGGAATAGTAGTATCACCTCTTCTTTGAATGTCTAGTAGAATTCAGGTGTGGAAGAAGACAGAAGAGAAGCCCAGAGAGCCAGGAGAATGAAACAAAATATACAGCTACATGGGGTTATGGTTGGGAGATGGAGGAACACCTAGAAAGTCCCAGAGACCTGAGATATGAGAGGCTTCTGGGATTCAATGGGGCTGACCTTAGCAGAAATGCTCATCGGTGGAGAGATAGACTCTTGAATTGACCAACTCCAGCAGAGGGATGGAGACACCAAGCACTCTTTCAAAATTTTGACCCAGAATTGTTCCTTTCTAAAAGAAATGTCAGGAGAAAAATGGAGCAGAGACTAAAGGAAAGGTGGGCCAGTTGCCAGCCAAACTTTGGATCTATACCATGGACAGGCAACAAACCCTGACACTATTAGTGATGCTACATTGTACTTGAGGAATAAATGCATATGAAATAGGGAGGTACATAAAATAATGTTTATGCTTGCAAAGTCTTAAGGAAACATATATTAATGATTTAATTAAGTGAAAATCTTATAGCACACATCCTCCTCTGGCTTGATAATGTTCCCTCCAGGAGACAAGAACTACTTTGCAAATCATACTATCTGACACAGAGGACCTGGTTTGAAGTGTTGGCCATGGCTGTCAAAGAGACTCCCAAAACCTTTCATTTTACCCTTAGTTCTCCCCAGGAGATGAAAGGTAAGTCCCTATTAACAAAAATTCAGTACAATTCAAAAGTTATACCCAGAGCCACTGAACTGGGATTGTCCTGAACTCCTCAATGATGACTAGCTTCCATAATAACAAAAGACATTATACAAGCTTCCAAAGGAGACAGCCAATGATCTGTCCTGTTTACCTGCAATTCTTCTGAATATCAATAAACAGCATGGTTCAATAATTCTATGGGCCAAATAGTATCATGCTTACCTTGGTAGGAACTGATATCTTCACTACTGGACCTAATGTTATTCAATGAGATGGAAACCAAAACTGTTATTGGAAATAATTCAACTAATTTCTAATGTAGCCATGGTATTGGAGGAAAATACACAACTATTAATTTAGTAAGTCACTGAATCCCTAACAATATCCTATAAACATTTGTCCTTATACCAAAGAATCAATTTATCCCAATCAAATATATTTCTCTTTGCAACAGATAGAGATAATTAAAGAAACCATAACCCCTCAAAGTACAAAGTTGTTGAACCCATTCCCAATGAATATATCTACATCTGCCTCTAAGGCTCAGAGAACATTGCTTAAGAGGGGTAGATATATTGTAAGAGACAGGAGAGAACTGCAGCTAACTTCCAAATATGTCTCTGAAAATGTTCTGAACCAGACTTCCAAATGAAGACTGTTATTTCCAAAATTGGATTGATTTCTAGACCAATACATGAGTATTGAGTCCGAATAATGGGTCACCCTAAGAAAAATCCAAGAGTCATTATATCTTCTTTTTTTGAGTCTCTGTTCCACAAGGTCTAAAACTTGAGGCAAGGCAGCTTGTTTCATCAGGGGTATAGATAAGCAATGGTGGGTCAGGAACATATGACCAATACAGCTAGATCAGAACATTCGTTATACAGCTGGTATCCGAGTAATTTCAGAAAATACACGCATAATGTCTCACCAACATGACTGGCTAAATGTGTGCTGAATAAGAATTGTGCCAATGGCAATGTCAAAGTAGATATGGAAAAGCTCATTCAGCTCCTGCATTTTGAAAAAACTATAGGCTACTAAAAACTACTGGAAGCAGGAGCAGTAGTTTTGTCCAGGGAAGGACATACTTGTTAATCCAATACCAAATGATCCTCCCTGAAAACAGACAAACGAGTAATATTATGGTGACACAAGTGGTTATGTGTAGCAATATCTATATATGTATACACACACACACGTGTGTATGTAACAACAATATAGCAAAAAAAGAGTCCATATACTGGAAAGAATGTAAAAGGGTGTATATGGAAAGGTTTGTCACGAGAAAAAGAAAGAAGCAAATGATTTAATTATATTATGTTAAAAAGTAAAAAAAAAAAATTAGATGAATAAAATAAATTCTCTCTATGATGAATGAAAAGAATGCTGTTCTAAAATAATGAACCTTACAGCCAGAAAATTTGCAGAGCAGTAACTTGTCATGGGTCTGTCAGAAGTGTGAGTGTCTACACAGCACAGTAACATGAATTTCATGTAACCTGGTTCTCAAAGACAACATGAGACATGAGGAAAGATGTGATACCACTAGGATATTGTTGAACTAAGTATGTTTTGATATATTTGATATATTTTGAGGTTTAAGGAATAGAACTATAGAATAAAAATGCTCATGAGAATAAGAAACAAATGAATATTTTCAATCAAGTGTTATGGTGCATTTTTTTCTGATTTGTTTCTTTTATTTTTTAGATTATATAAGTAGATTATTTGTCCTTAAACTTTTTCTCCCTTTAAATCTTGTCATATATTCATCTTTTCCCTCCTTCAAATTCATGCCCACATTTTCATTAATTGTTGTTACACACAAATATGCATATAATACTCTATAATATATATTTCCAAAGACAACCTGCTCAGTCTGTAAAATAAAACTTTTATGTATATCTCTGGGGCTTACTGGAGAAATCTATTTTCCTACTCTAAAAAATGAACATTTAAAAAAGTAAAATTGTCAATGTAAATAATGTATATGGATACATGAATTTTTTTTTCAGAAATGAATCTAAAAGTATATAACAAAAGGCCAACACTAAAATATGTGTTCACAGTCTTTGTATCCACAATAAGCATTGTTCCAAAATTTGAACATTAGCACATGTGAGAAAAAGAGTTCTATATATTTACATGTAAAATAATAAGGTTAGTGAAGGTAAAAGGAAAAATACTAACATCAAAAAAATATTAAAATATCATGAAATTGTAGGTTACAAAAAGCCAGAAGTCAGGACCATAGAAATTTCACTAGCCAAGACTCTCAAAATGAATAGAAATATTACTAAAGATGTATGTGTACACATGTATGTGCACTGTCCACATGTGTGTTTATATGTGTGTCTGTGCCTGAGTGCTTCTTTACATATCTGTACACATTCATTTTAAAAAGTATACTCATGGAATTTTGGAGGAAGACAAATCCAACATTGTTTTTAAAATTTATATTCACATATAATTGTCTATGCTATCAAAGTATGTATCATCAAAGAATAATTATTATAATTAAGTAAGCAGTCTATTTTTTTTCAAATTATTAAACTTTATGGGATTTGATTATGGCTTTGATAAAACCATAACCAGATTTTAATTTTAGATATTTTTTAATTTATTTTTTTTCTGAGCGATGAATCTGGGATTACATGGGTGTTATATTAAACATACTATTTTAGTGACTTGTACCTGGTAATGTTTTAAAGGAAAACTGGGAACATTGGAAAAAGGCATAGATTTCTATACATTCACAAGATATCTTTTAATGGATAAATATGGTAGGGAATAGAATTCTAGACTTACAATACCTGTGAAATTCCTTCAATACTAGCAACTAACATGTATTTTGTTATGTTTATTTATTAAGCCATTAATGATTTTAAAAATCCATATTATTTTTCTATGCTTCATATTATTTGATTACTTCTTTTTGTACCTGCCCTCTTCACTAACATATCTGATGAAATACCATTACCAATCTTGATAGATAATGAAAAGAAAGGTAAAAAAATATTTAAGTACATTTTTATAAGTACATGAATGTATATTTTGCAGATTTGTTTAGTTAGTTAATGAGATGATTTTATAGCTAAAGTTTTATTACTAAAATAATGATCAAAACAAAGTTCTATATCAAAATATTTTCATGCATTTTTATTTTTAATATTCAAATTACCTATGTAGACTTAAGCTAAATTTGGTTACATTTTTATAGTTTATTCTAAAGTTATCTAAGAAATGATAAACATATTTAGTTTTGTAGTCACATATTTACAAAACTAAACTATACACTAGAAGAAAAATTCATACAGATTGTAAGATCCTTCTGGGACAATGTAATTACATGATATCTTTCTTGTTCTAAAATTACTTCAGTCCTGTTTTATCTCATATATATATGTATGTCTATGTATATATATATGTATATGTATATGAGTATGTGTATGTATATGTATGTGTATATTAAATTTACTTTGATCATCTTTACCAAACTTCATATTGTAAATGTATACATTAACATGGCTGAATGACAGTTGTATTTTGTGCACATGCTTTCAGTGTTTTTTAAATTATTGTTCTCTGAAATTAATTAAAAATTAAAAAAGTCACTGTGCGGGAATCACCCCATGGATGTTTAGGGGCTTCAGTGAATTGTATTGTGTTTTCATAAGGTTTACAAGTAGAGATACAAGTGATTTTTGAACTATTGTTTAAAAAATAACATAATTTCTCACATTAAAATTTACTAGTGATAAAAGCATGAATACTAATATTTAAAGCTCTGAAATATTAATGAATGATGATTGATGTACTTAAAGTAAAAGGAAGGGTAAAACACAGGTATGTATTTTTTGTTATAACAATTTGAAAGTTAATTACACTTATATACATGAGTCTTTGAAAACAGAAATTGGTGAATAAATAGGACCTGTCTGACCTGTCTGGTAATATCAGGGATATGCTAATATCAGTGCCATAATAAAATGGCAGGGGGTGGCGAAATATTATGGGATCAGATCCTACCTCTAAACGGATCTACAGGTAATTGATAAATTGCTTGGAGAAGGAGAATTAGCTTCTCCTGGGAATAAGACCCTCATAGGTTGTCATCCAATGTAGAGTGATCACCCATGCAAGCATATACACACAAACAACAAAAATGAATCTGAAGGTATATTTTAATTTTTGTGCATGAATATTTACATTTGTAAGAATTATAACCAAAAAAAAAAAAATAGGCTAAGAAGTTGGGAGTGTATGTAGGGGCACATGCAAGGAATTTAGTATACGATGCAAGAAAGTGGCAGTGGAAGAAATGAAGAGAAGAACATGGTGCAACTCTACTTCAATTACATATGTTGAAATACAAACATGTACATACAAACACAATACATATACAATATTTTAAAATAAAAATGCAGTAAAATAAAAATGAAAATCTTAAGACTATAACTTGAACAGAGTGATAGAAGTGGATAGGAGAGGATGTGCCTAACCTGTAGAGACGTGATGTCCCAGAGATGTGGGGGGAGGGCGATAAGGTGAGGTGGAGGTGAGAGGGTGACTAAGGAGGGTTGTGAGAATGTGGGCGGGTGAGGGGATGGGAGGGTAGGTGGGTGGTTTGGGAAGGGTGGGGGAGCCTGCTCTCAGAGGGAAAGGGAAGGGGGTAAAGTACTCTGGAAGGGGGGGTCACTGGAAGAAGGCAACATTTGGAATTTAAATGAATAAATCAATTAGCAAAACTACTTTAACTACTGGATTTTTAATTTTAATAATTTATCCAATAAGTAAGTGTAATTATGTTTTTCTTTTACCTCACACAGTGAAATGTGTTCATTTTCAACACACTACATTGCATAGCCAACCTAATTATTACAAATAAGGTAGATAATCCCTAAGGACCAAACATAGACTCAGCTTTTATAAGTGACTTTTCATATGCAACACATAAATAAAACCAAAATGAAAAGGATCATATCACCTGTAAATGTCCACAAAATTTCCATAGAGAATGTGACTGAAGTTACCATGTTTATTCTCTTGGGCTTCACAGATGACTTGGAACGCCAAGTCTTCCTATTTTTACTGTTTCTTGCTATTTATCTCTTCACTCTGATAGGAAACTTTGGGCTGGTTGTTTTGGTCATTGGGGATTGTCGACTACACAACCCCATGTACTATTTCCTAAGTGTTTTGTCTTTCCTGGATGACTGCTATTCTACAGCTGTTACACCCAAAATGTTGGTCAACTTTCTAAAACAAAATAAATCCATTTCACTCCTTGGATGTGCAACACAAATGTTTCTCTTGTTACTTTAGGAACTACAGAAAGCTTTCTGTTGGCAGCAATGGCATATGACCGATATGTAGCCATCTACAAACCACTTCTGTATGCAGTGACCATGTCACCCAGAGTATACTTGCCACTCATCATTGCTTCCTATGCAGGTGGGGTTGTGCATGGTGCTATACACACAGTGGCCACTTTCAGTCTGTCCTTCTGTGGATCCAATGAAATTAGGCATATCTTCTGTGACATCCCTGCATTGTTGCTCTTTCTTGTTCTGATACCCACACAAATGAGCTTCTACTCTTGTACTTGGTGGGCTTGATTGAGACTGTCATCATCATAATTGTTCTGGTCTCCTATGGATTCATCGTCTTTGCAATTCTGAGCATGCATTCTACTGAGGGTAGGAGGAAAGTGTTCTCTACATGTGGCTCTCACCTCACTGGAGTCTCTATTTACCATGGTACAATTCTTTTCAGTTATATGAAATCAAGTTCCAGCTATGCTTCAAATCATGACATGTAGTGTCAATATTTTACACCATTGTGATACCCATGCTGAATCCTATCATCTACAGTCTGAGGAACAAAGATGTAAAAGAGGCAATGAAGAAATTATGGGGAAATGTGGTTCATAATTAATGTACACTTGTAAAAACCATCAAAACCAAATTAAGTTGTTAATTGCAATTTAAATGAAATGTACATTGTTACAAATTACAAACATGCCAGATTTAATTAGTAGTGTCTTAGGCTCTCCTTGGTCCTGTAAAGGCTCGATGTCCCATTTTTAATTGGGCTATTTAGTTTTTTTGGAGGTTAGCTTCATGAGTTCTATATATATTTTGGATATTAGTACTCTGTTGGATGTGGGTTTGGTGAAGACTTTTTCCCATTCTGTAGGTTGCTGATTTGTTCTTTTGACTGTGTCTGTTGCCTTACAGAAGCTTCTCAGTTTCATGAGGTTCCATTTATCAATTGTTGATTTAGAGCTTGAACCATTGAAGTTCTGTTTATGAAATTTCACTGAGTGCCAATGAGTTTGAGGCTCTTTCCCAATGTCTCTTCTATTGGACTCAGTTTATCTGGTTTTATGTTGAGGTCCTCGATCCACTTGGAGTTAAGCTTTGTGCAAAGAGATAACTATGGATCCATTTTTATTTTTCTACATGCAGACCCAGTTAGACCGACACTATTTATAGAAGATGCAATCTTTTTTCCAAAGTTTAAGTGTCCATAAGTGTGTGGGGGCTTACTTCTGGGTCTTCATTCCATTGGTCAACCTGTCTGTCTCTGTATCAGTAACATGCAGTTTTTATCATTTTTGCTTGTAGTGCAGCGTGAAGTCATTGATGTTTATTCCCCTAGATATTATTCTATTGTTAAGATTGTTAAGAACTATTTTGCTATCCTGTGTTGCTTTTTTGTCCATATAAAATTGAGAATTGATCTATCCGTTTATGTGAAGACCTGTGTTACAATCTTGATGAGATTACTTTGAATCTGTAGATTGCTTTTGGTAGGATGGCCACTTTTTCCTGTGATAATCCTACTGATCCATAAGCATGAGAAATCTGTCCATCTTCTGAGGTCTTCTTCAGTTTCATTTTACAGGGATTTGAGTTCTTGTCTTCCAGATCTATTACTTGCTTGGTAAGAGTTACACTAATATATTTTATACTATTTGTGACAATTGTGAAGAGTGTTGTTTTCCTAATTTCTTTCTTAGCCCATTTATCATTTGTATAAAGGAAGGATACTGATTGTGGGACTGCGTAAGGGTATCCTGGTTCTTGGCTGGGCATGGGCCTAGAACCCTGAGACTCCAAGGGAGAAACGGCAGGAGTTCGGCCACGTCCCCAGAACTCAGGGTCCTAACAAGCAGTCCAGTCTCCATAGACTTACATTGTTCAGTCACGTAGGCCATTACAGCCCCTCCCAAAGTGCACAGGTAGAGGGTGTAACTACAGGCCTCAGGCCCTAGAGATTTACATACTAATGAAGGTCAGAGGGCAGAGCCAAATAAGCATTCCTCCTCAGACCTTCCTACTTCTCCCTCCCTATTTAATTCAGGCCTGCCCTGAGTTTGGGGGGGGGAAGGGGAGTACATCCAGATCCATCCACCATCCGCCATGACAATAAACCCTTTTGGAACCAAGGATTCCTCATGTCATTCGGGCCTGCCCTTTCTGTCACTGAAGCCTCCAGCCTTCTGGAACTCCAGACTTTCTCCAGTGTGGGTCCCCGGTTCTGGAGGGTGTCCCATGATGATCTCCCGGCTGAGGACAGAGTAGAGCAGGGAGGGTCCTCTACCCACGTCTCCGCTGTCTGTTGGTCTTCAGCCCAGCCTGGTGTGAGAGGTCTGGGCCAAAAGGGTGCGAGTGCAAGCAGGGAGGAGAGATTGCCTGCCTCCGCTGCTGCCTCTGCTCGAGTCTCCGCTGTCACAGCTCGGTCACTCCAGGTGCTGCACCTGTCTCTCCACGCTGAGCCGCCTGGGCTGGGCCGATGGAAGCCGGTAGCAGGCAAGGAAGCAGCTTGGTGCCCAGGAAGGTTCCGGGAGAGTGGATTTCTCCCCAAGTGTTACAGCTCTTGAGACAAAACTCCCCGACACCAAGATGATTCTCGAACACACTCCCTTACTTCTCCTAATAGAGCCTTTATATACAGTTTCAGGGTGGGTTAGGGTCTGACAGCAGATAACGCTTATTGGCTTGGTCAGAGAGCTTAGAGATACCTCATCTGCATGTGGGTTAGGGTCTGGCAGATAATGCCTATTGGCTTGGTCGGAGAGCTTAGAGATACCTCATCTACATGTGGGAGGGCCTGAGGCACTGTTCCTCGTGACTGATAGTCATAGACCTCCCTTTGGGAGAGGCTGTGGAGGGCCGAAGCTGAATGAAAAGAACCAGGGCCTGGGGGCAGCGCCGAACACCTGCCGTCCTGGTAAAGGTCCGGGGTTCAAGGCTTGCTCAACCAGGCACCCAGCTGCTTCCCACAGCCCACCGCCCACACTCCGTATGTGAGACCCGCTGCCTGGAAGCCTCCAGGTAGCCTCCACCATGCATGTCCCGGGCCGTTGCCACATGGGCCTGGGGCCCGCTGCGCTGCCCCCGTTTTTTTCCCACAACTGATTTGTTTGAGTTAATTTTACGTCCAGCCACAATGCTGAAATTGTTTATCAGCAGTAGAAGATCTCTGGTAGACATTTTGTGATTGCTTATGTATACTATCATATCATCTATAAATATTGGTACCTTGAATTTTTCTTTTCACATTTGTATCCCCTTCTGTTGTCTTATTGCTCTAGCTAAAACTTCAAGAACTAACTGAATAGATACAGAGAGAGTGGGTCTTTTTGTCCTGTTGCTGATTTAGTGGGCTTGTATCAACTATCTCTCCATTTACATTGTTATTGGTGGACAGTTTGCTGTATATTGCTTTTATTATGTTTAGGTAAGGTCCTTTAATTATTGATCTCTTCAATACTTTTAACATGAAGGGGTACTATATTTTAAGTATTGTTAAGCATCTAATGAGATGATCATGTGATTTTTTTTCTTTGAGTTTTTTTATTTAGTGGATTACTTTAATGGATTTTCTTATATTGAACCATCCCTGCATTCCTGGGATGAAGGCTACTTGATCATTGTTCATCATAGACTTGATGTGCTCTTGGATTCGATTGGCAAGAATTTTATTGAGTATTTTTGCATCGATATTCATAAGCAAAATTAGTCTAAGTTTTCTTTCTTTGTTGGGACTTTATATGGATTAGGTATCAGAGTACATGTGACTTAATAAAAAGAATTATATAATGTTCCTTTGGTCTCTATTATGTACAATAGTTTGAGGAGTGTTAGTATTATCTCTTCTTTGAGGGTCTGGAAGAATTCTGCACTAAAGCTGTCTGTCCCTTGGCTATTTTTTGGTTACGAGGTTTTCAATGGCTTCTTCTATTTCCTTGGGTGATATGGTATTGTTTAGATAGTTTACTTGCTCTTGAATTAACTTAGTTACATGGTGTTAATTTCTGTTGTTATGGCTCCCTTTGAATTTCTGATATTGTTATTTTTTATACTGTCTCTGGGTCCTTTTAATTTTTTAATTTGGCTAAGTGTTTATTTATCTTGGTGATTTTCTCAAAGAACCAGCTTTTGGTTTTGTTGATTTTTTGCATCCTTCTCTTTGTTACCTTTCAAGGTTACCATTGAATAGAGATTCATTCAGTTTCCATGGGTGTGTGAGTTTTCTATTCTTTTTGTTGTTACTGATGTCTAGCCTTAGTCAGTAGTGATAGTATAGGATGTATGGAATTATTTCAATCTTCTTGTATCTGCTGAGGCCTGTTTTGTGACTGATACATAGTCACTTTTGGAGAAAGTACCTTCAGGTGCTGAGAAGAAGGTATATTCTTTTGTTTTAGTATGAAATCCTCTGTATATATCTGTTAAATCCATTTGGTTCATTACTTGTATTAGTTTCACTGTGTCTCTGTTTAATTTCTGTTTTAATGCCCCTTCATTGATGAGAATGGGATGTTTAATTCTCTCATTATTATTGTATTTGGTTCAATGTGTGTTTTGAACTTTAGTAAAGTTTCTTTTACGAATGTGGGTGCCCTTCCATTTGAACCATAGATGTTCAGAATTGAGACTTCATCTTGGTGGATGTTTCCTTTGATGAATATGAAGTGTGTCCTTTCTCATCTTGTTTAATAACTTTTGGTTAAATGTCTATTTTATTGGATATCCAGCTTGTTTCTTGGGACAGTTTGTTTGGAAACTTTTTTTCTAGCCTTTTACTATGAGGTAGACTCTGTCTTTGTGTTTGATTGCTAGTTTCATTTATGCAGAAAATTGTTAGATCTTGCTTGTGTATCCAGTCTGTTAGCGTCTTTTTTGGGAGGGAGGGGAATGCATCTGTTGATGTTAAGAGATATTAAAGACGGATGATTGTTATTTCCTGTTATGTTTGTTGTTGGAGGTGATATTATGTGTGTGTGATTCTCAGCTTTTGGGTTAGGTGTGAGATGATTAATTTCTTGTTTTTTCTTTGATGTAGATACTCTCTTTGTGTTGGAGTTTTCCTTCTAGAATCCTCTGTAGGGCTGGATACATAGATATACATTGTTTAAATTTGATTTTGTCATGGAATATTATGCTTTCTCCATCTATGATGAGTGGAAATTTTCCTGAGTATAGTAGCCTGGATTGGGATTTGTGTTATCTTAAGGTCTGCATGACATCTGTCCCAGATCTTCTGACTTAGAGGCTCTGTTGAAAAGTTTTGTGTAATTCTGATTGGTCTGTCTTTATAAGTTATTTGGCCTTATTTTACACACATTAAATTTGTTTATGTTTTTATTTTTTACACTAAAATTATTTAAAAAGTGCTAAATTTTCTGTTGTGTAGGAACACAGTTACAAATATAATCTATATTCTAGAAGACAACATTCACATAGACTTTGAATACTTTCTTTGAAAATGTAATTTCATTTCCTTCTTGTTTTAAAATTAGTTAATTCCATTTTCCTTGTATTCATTTGAATGTTCAATTTAATTTGCCAAGCTTTACCATACCTCATATTGTTAATGGATATATTTAAAATGACCCTTGTACTCATATGTACAAACGTTTAGCAATTTTTAAACTCTTGGCCTACGCATGCAGAAAACAAAAGTCCCTGTGCAGAAATAATTCCATGAGTGTTTAATAGGTTCAGTCAATTGTGTTTTCTTGAGATTTATAGTAGATATACACATGGCTTTTAAGTAATCTTCTTTAAAAATAATATATATGTTTTCACATTCATACATACCATTGATAGAAGGGTAGATTCTCAGGTTTAACATCTGAAATATTAAGGAAGAGTATTTGATGTACTCACAGCAAACAGAGAATGACTACACAGAGGTGTAATTTTTGTTATAACAATTTTAAAGTTAATTACACCTGTATTCACGAGTCTTTGAAAATAGAAATTCATACATTAACAGGTCTTAGAAAATGGTAATATCAATGGAAATACTAAAATTGAAGGTCAAGCAATTTTCAGGGGACCTCCCCCAAAACAGATGGCAAGTAATTAATGAACTGATGAGAGAAGGGAAATTAGCTTCTCTCTGGTATAAGGCCCTTATAAACTGTCCTGTGCAAAGTGATCATCCCAGAAAGCATATATTCAGAAAGCCAAAAATGGACCCAGAGGTTGTGTTTTTATAATTGTGCATTCCTATTTACATTAGTAAGAACAATAATAAAAAAAATAATGTATCAAGTGGGGAATTCATACAGGGACACATGGGAGGGATTTAGCAGTAGGATACCTGAATGGGTTAAGGAATGAAAGGAAGAAGAGATCATGATTCTATCTATTTTGATTAATGTGCACACACACACACACACACACACACACACCACACATACACACACACACATACAATATTTTAAAATAAAGAAAATGCAGTATAGTGAAAATGAAAATATTTTAAAGTATAATTTGAACAGAATAATGGAAACTTATTTAAATAACAAAACTACATTATTGATTGATGTTTAACTTTATAAATGCTTACAATAAGTGTAATCATCTTTTTCTTTTACCTCATATAATGAAATCAGTCTACTTCCATCAAATTACCTATCATTTTCTTCCTTATTATCAAGATGGTCAAGATATAACTAGGTGTCAATATGTAACTTTCCACTTGGCTGGTCTCCTTAAGGCTGCTCTGAAAACAGTTAAAGTATGAAAAAATTCCAAGTCACCAAGACAATCTTAAAAATCCATCTCAATTACTAGACTGCCTTACAATATCTCTCCTACAATGTATCAATCCTAATACTGAAACTTCAGATAGGAAACAACTCTTTGTGACTTACTTCCTTGCCCAAAGTTTCCCAGACACTAGGGCCAAACTTAAACACCTTGAGACGGAACCCCTGACTTCATAGGAAGAAATCTTATCAATGGCCTTTGGGTGTAGCATGTAGGAGATGAGAAAGTCCATAAAAATGCTTAATATTCCTTAAACACTTTCAGCTGGCTACAATAACTGTCCAGGCTACCTCACTTCTAACAACCCAAAGATCTCTGAGTCTCTGTTTTAAATTTACTCAGGCAGATCACTGAGCTTGTGTCTTCCAAACCCCACGCAACCCCTCTCAACAATGTCTATGATATCATCAAAAAGGACATTGAGTTATTGACCATATCCATAGCCTTCATAGAACCAAATTATCAGACCAAATGACCTTTCAGCCAACCTCTTAGGTATGAACATTGGTGGCTGAGAGGGACGAACCTCCCTTGGCCTGACCACTTTCATCTCCAACAGATATCCATGGGTAGTAATAATGGTATTAGGACAACCCATATCCTGCCTTTTGTAAACGAAGACTACTTACTTGATCCTGATGGAATTTTGGAAACCCACATCTCCTTTTATTCATCCTATTGTTAGGATGGGGATATAGCCTTACCAACCTGAAGAAACACCTCCCCTAAGTAGCATTTTAGGAATTAGTTCTTGCTAATGCTACCAATATGTCCCCTCCTTTTTTCTGGTAAGTGATCTCTTAGCCATTGTAGAAGCTATTCCCCTTCTCCCACAAAACACATGACCTGCCAGACCTTTCCCGTTGCTGGGCTCCCAAGTGGATCCTCAATTGGACCTTCAAGGGAATCCTCAAACTCCTCTATAGCTACACATCGCCACTTTCTTGTAATCCAATTACAAAACCCAATTATCACATCCAGTCACAATACTAACTCTCTCTTTAAAGTCTGAAGGAAATTAAGTCCTTTATTTCTGACCTCTTAAGAAAAGGCATTTTATGCCCAAGGTTTGCTTTGCTTTCCTGTTAGCACTCCCATACTCATAGCTTAAAATTTTCAATGAACCTCCTGCTTGGTTCATGATCTTGAAAGTATTAACTCTGCAATGATTCCCCTTAACCCTCTATACTTTCTTTTTCTACCATCCACTCAGAAATTTCTCATTTCTATGTTGTAGATCTTAAGGATGCATTTTCCAATTCCTCTCAATCACCAGACATAAAATATCTTTGTGTGTACTTGTACTGACCTGGATACCCACCATGGTAGTCAATTTACCTGGACCATTCTCTGCCAGGAATTCTGGGAGAGCCCACAGTTATTCTGGCATGCTTTAGCTTCTAACTTACTCTCCTTATCTCCTTTTGAATCTAAGCTTATAAAACAAGACCACTAAGGGATAACAGAGACTGAGCAAGCAACAAAATGGATGCAGTGGCTAGACCTAGGCCCCTGAAATATTTGTAGCAGATGTGAAGTTTAGTTTTCATGGAAATTCCCTAACAATTTACTCCAATTTTATTGCCTACAAGCAAATCCCTTTCCCTAACTGTACTTCATAGTTAGACCAAAGTGGAAGAGGACTCAATTAAGCCTAATAAAACTGGATGTCCCTGGGTAGCATGGTATAATATGGGAGACTTGCCCTTCTCTGAGGAGAAGAGGAGGGGGTGAATGTTGAGAGACTTAAAAGAATGAGACTGAGAAGACAGGAGGTGTGGGAAGCAATGATCGTGTGGAAAATTAATAAATGAATAAGTTAAAAATATATAGCTATCTTTACATCTGCATTATGTCCCTACTAATGAGCCTACTACTACTACTACTGTATTAAAATTCCTGCCTGTCCAATGTTCAAATACCTACCACTCAAGTTACTTATCTAGGACTAGCTATTACTCCAGCACACAAAGCAAGATAGAAAATATTAGATAGAAAACAATTAGTCCAACCATTTATAGTCCCCACCCAAGAATAAAATTATATCCTTCCTAGGAATGATTCTTTTCCTATACTGTGGTTTTCCCTCTTTCTATATTCTTTTTCGCCATCTATCTATATGAGGTGTTTCTTGGCTGTTCATATATGCCCCTGCTTGTACCAATTTCCAAGTCTTTTAATAAGCTTCAAAGAGCCTTCCAAGTCCAAACCACTATTCAACAGGACAAACTAGCTTTTCAACTGGCAAAATAACTTGAGCAATCTGAACCAAACTTTTGGTCTGACGCAAAACTGATTCTCCTAAGGTATGTATGGATTCTTGGTTTCTATTGGCTTTTGTCACCCAGTATATTTGAATCAAAATTCTAGAGTCTACCCTTTCAGCTACCTCCTCATTCCACCTTCTCTAGTCATTTGTCTCTTGTCTGGAGATTTATATACTCCCCAGGGTTCCCACCACATGGGTACCTCTCTGCTATTATCCTCTGTTGCCCCACTGTATAAGTAACTCTTTAGTTACTAAGATATGTATTCCTCTCCTGCCAATGACTCTAGTTTAGGCATCTATGTGGTAGATAACTAAGGCAGGCAGCTTTTGGGGAATCAGTGCTTAGGACCACTGACAGGAATGCAACCAGGTACTTACAGGGGTTACTTCCAAAGGCAGCTAGGGATTGTAGAAGCTTTTCATCAGACATTTCTCTGAAGGACCAAAGCTTAATTAATGGGGCTGGTACTCTCTGTGGCCAGTGGATAAAGTATGAATTCTTTTAACTTCTTGGGGCCAGTGTGAAAGAGAAAGAAAGAGAGAAAATTTACACACACACACAAACACACACACACACACATGCACACACATACTGAATGAACAAAACAAAAGACAGAATCCAATAACTTCATATACACAAATACATACGCATACATACCTACATTGCTACATACCTACATAGATATATACAGACCTATAGGTAGACATATATATACATTCACACATAGAATTGTTAGAGCCCAATAAGCAGGATCTAAGTATTCCACACATATATACATAAATACACACAATTGGTGAATGGAAGGAATAATGTTCTGATACCCATTTTAGCAAGCTTTACGCATACACATATAGTTGATGAATGGGAGAAACAATGTTCCAGTCACACCATACCATAACATACTTTATTCCTTCTTACATAGCATATTTATCCCAGCAAAATCATTCAAGCAGTATGGATTTACAATGTGATTACATGTTAGTTTTCTTTTAGTAAATGTGTATGGAAAAAAAATGCATTTTCCAATATCTACACAAAAAATAACATTACATACTACAGGTAAAGAAAACAAATTATTCTTAAAAACTCACATACATACAAAACCAAGCAATTTGTTATAGATTAACAAAGTATAAGCAAGCAAGGTAGTTTTCTCAGACAGTTTTTCTTACTGACATGTAGCAATTTGCAGTTACAAAGAAAGTAATTATTTTATTATTTACCTTTGCTGGTGATCTTGTAAGAATCTTAAAAGAATAACAAATCTAAACTTTTATATAAAAATCAGTCATATCTACCTTAAAACGTTAGAAAGCATATCTAATCATCAGCAATTGTTAATAAATCATATCAGGAAGCAGAAGGGAAAGTGGATATAAGAAATCAATTATCACCATTCCAGCCTCAGTGAAAGTCATGTCAATCCTAACTATAAAGGGTCTCTAGCATAACTCTTAAGAATATGCCTTTCTGAACCTCATATTGTTCCCTAAGTTGTTTTACTTTTTTCTTTTTCTTTTTTTTAATTATCAGAGCCAGTAGTAAAAATATCTCAACCTAGCATCACTAAAATCTCTATTTTTCCAAATGTTTTTCTAAGAGTGGTAGTCATTGTTGATGATCTATCTGCAAGTCTAAGTGCTTCTCTAAAGTGGTGATAGAACCATCAATCTGCTCCAGCAGCAATGCCTGAAAGAAATCGAGCATTAGTACTGTGATTGCCAGAAATACTTTGAAGCGAGGGAGTTGAAACCCCCTTAAATTTTCATATAACGTTTAGATTAAGAGGGATGTGAGGTCAACAAACAGAGTACTCCATAGTAGCAAAAAGTCCTCAAGACACATGGTTATTGGGGTCCATCTCATACTAAGGCCTACCCATGTGGCTGTAGTAACCCATGGGCTTCATTCCATTAGTTCTAAAGCCACTTGTCATTCCTCCTGCATGGCCATCAGCCCTATCCTTCTATTGGAATCCTTCCTGTTTCTCTGCCTCCCCTCTGTAGGAAGTATGTTAAATCCAGGAGATTACTTAAGCACCTCTAGGTCCCTGAGATCTTGTTCCTCCTGAACTCCAGCTTCCTCGTGCAACTCTTACACCTTTTCTCTCCCCTACTGAGCCTCACTCTGTTACCACAAACAGCTTGACCTTAGAACATCTGAATGTCCAAACTTCTCATGCTCATCTTTCAAATTCATTCATATGTAACCACCACCATTCACTGCTTTGCAATCAAATAATACGAACATCTTTTATATCTAAACTTGCTTTTATCCCCCATTTCTTCCCATCTCCACTTGCCTAGAGTAGCACTTCTACATAAATATTTAATATCAAAGACAACCCCTACTTTAACCAGCAGTTCATCCTAATAAAGTGGGAAATTGTTCTATATCAGGCTGTTAAATGTCAATCCAATTATACAAACCCTCTTATAAATTTCTTATTCATTGGGCCTTAATTCCCATACCTGTTGCCTCTATGATAACACAAAGATTTTTCTCAAAGCTGGCAGTGTTGACAAAACTTAAATGATATTTTCTGTACTTTTATCCTCAGATGTTTGCAATATAGGATGACAGTATTTCTGAAAGCCTAACTGAACTAACCTGAGTAGCGTCCAGACAATAAAGAGTATATCGAAGTAGAAACAGGTTTATTCAGGGATGGGAAAATCTTTCATGTGTTGAACTTTAGACAAGCATGCTTTAGTTTTGTTGTTCTTGAGTTTTAATATAATCCTTACAATTATTGGTTTTCTTTTCTTGAGAAACTGAAGAATGAGACTTATTTTCTTCATAAACAAACAAACAATACCACCAGCACCACAAAAAACAAAAGCAGATTTATTCCTTAGAAAATTAAGACCAAGAGAAACATTATCTGTATTGATTAAACCATATGTTATGATTAACTTTCTAAAGACATATAATAAATATTTAACTGGAGGATTTGGGTGCCACTTTGCAGCAAAAGTATATTTTCTTCTGTGTTGAGAGGGATGAATGAGTGCAAATGAAAATGAAGTCAGAGACTGGAACTTTATGATATATATATATTCATATAATGCACATATATATTAATTATATAGAATTACAGACATGAGAACTTAGAATATTTTCTCAGTAGAGGGAGAAAAAGTTTGCTTTTAAAACAGTGATCACATGAATATGTCATATATTTACAAATACTTGCATATACATACACATACATAAGATTCAATGTTAAAACTAGGTGTATAACAGTTTAGAATATGGCTGAGTCTAGAGACAGTCTTTAAAATGAAATTAGTTGTAGTGAAGGGTTTTGATGGCTGATAATCCGATATACTTACTATCCTTATAAGGAGAAGTTAGCAAAAAGACACACATAGAAGCAAACTATAAGAAAGAGAATAAGAAAATATAAACATCTGTAATCCATACAGAAAATCCTAAGAGCAATTTATCATTGCACATATTTTTGTTTTGTATATCTAACGTCTAGACATAGAAAAAATAATGTTTTGCCTAAACCAGGTTCTGTTCACTGTATTGTCATGTTAGTCCTACCAAGCTACTACAATCCCTTCAGCATATATGTAACTGACTGTGTGTGAAATATCTGTGAGCACAGATTTTTTTTTATAAGAAACCAAGAAATGCCTTATCTTTAGATACATAAATATCATATCAAAGTTTGGATGTAATGATATTTAAGTAAAAGTGAATATATAAGACTGCATGATTCAAATAATGATAATTTAAAATAAAAATGAACTGAATTTTATGTTCTTCAAAATTTAAAAATTGAAGTGGTGGTAGATGGCTCAGTATGTGAAGTACTTGCAATGCATGTGTGGAGATGTGAGATTGAATCCCTAGAACATACACAAAGCCAAGGGTCACAAGGTATGTTTATGCTGAGATGAGGAGAGACAAGAGACCGTATGTCAGCTAACCTGTAATAAGAAGTGACAAACCAAAATGATTTTATGTATGAAAGAATTAAAGACTGGTAAGAAATACAATATAAAATATATCAAAATGTTTTCAAGAACTTATGGTATAAGAAACACAGAAAAAACATTTACTTTTTTAATACAATGTTTAATATGAAATTTTTTCTCAAAACTCTTTTCATTGCCTCTTTTACATCTTTGTTCCTCAGACTGTAGATGATGGGGTTGAGCATGGGAATCCCAATGGTGTAAAATATAGACACTATCATGTCATGCTCCAGGGAATAGTTGGAACTAGGTCTCACATACATGAAGAGGCTTGTACCATAACAAATGGAAACAGCAGTGCGGTGAAGCTCCACATGTAGAGAAGACTTTTCTCCTCCCTTCAGCTGAATTCATCTTCAGAATTGACAAAAAGATAAAAGCATAAGAAAACAAAATGATCAAGATGGTGACAACTCAATGAAACTCACAAAGAAGAAGAGCAACAGCTCATTTATGTAAGTTTCAGAGCAGGAAATAGCAAGTAGAGGAGGTATATCACAGAATATATGTTTGACTTCATTGGACCGACAGAAAGATAGGCTGAAAGTGGCCACTGTGTGGATAATAGCATGCACAATTCCACCAGATAGGAAGCAATGATAAGTGGTACATAGACTCGGGAGACATGCTCACTGCATACAGAAGTGGGTCATGAATAGCTACATATCGATCATATGCCATTGCTGCCAAAAGAAAGCATTCTGTTGTTCCAAATGTAACAGCAAAAAACATCTGTGTTGCACAACCATAAATTGAAATGATTTTGCTTTTAGACATAAAACCTGCTAACATATTTGGGGTGATATCTGAAGAATAGCAGGCATCTACAAAAGACAATGCACTGAGGAAACAGTACATAGGGTTATGAAGTTGGGGATCTCCAACAACTAAAATAATAAGTCCTACATTTCCTATTAGAGTAAAAAGGTAAATTACTAGGAAGAAGAAAAAGAGAATGCTCTGAAGTTCATTGTTGTCTGTGAGTCCCTTGAGAACAAATGAAGTAGCTTCTGTGATGTTCTTCATGTTGGAATCTCATGCAACAATGTTGAATATACTTAGGCTATGGTCCACAGTACTATGATAATAATAGAGAATATGTAAGTCAATCGAATAAACTAATTAATATACATCAGTCAATATTCCAGAAACATAGCTACACAGTAGCATAATCACATATGCCACTTAAATACAATGAAATAGAAATACTGCTGTTAATATTGTGGAAATGGATATACTACTTAAAATGTTCTATTGGCCCAATCTAATTAACATCAAAGTTCTTCACGACTTTAATAAAACAGAACTGAATTAAATGGAAAATGAAGGGATCATCTTGAACAACATATAATAGTTTCCAAGAAAATAATTTTAAAGCTATCTCAATACCTGATCTCAAAATATATTACAAAACCTTCCCGACCTATTGCAATGCTGGACCCTCAACCTAGAACTGACCTTAATATATGCATGTAATTAAAATGGTATAAAAGCAAAAAGGAGGAGGGATGATGAGATGGGGGTTCTAGGGAGGGGAAATGGGGACAGAGAATGACATCTGAAATGTAAATAAATAAAATATCCAATAAGAACATTTTTAAAAAAGGTATCCAATATTAGATCACAAAAAATAAGTATTAAAATAATATTATCAAAAATATGTGACTAAAGAACAAAGGCAAATATGTAACTTCAGCTATACAATCATTTCTGATTATTAATATATATATATATCTAATATTAGTTTATCAGGATTATATTGAAAATATTTTCAATACTGTATGTTAATTATGAAATATGTTTTCTCTTTATTTCTAGATTGAAAATAAGTGGTTTGTTGATATATCCATATCCACCAGACTCAGATACAGATAACCACAATTTAGTTTGCTATATTATAGTGAGTTCTATTTGTTTTCAATTAATAAAATTATAAAAAACTATAATACATGGACATAGAGATATATCTGTCTTAAGACAGAACTAAGTTTGTTGTACAGGACAAATACACAGGAGGGAATTTAGAATTATAAAATTAAATTTAAAAATTCTGGAAGAATTTAATAATGGTGAATGTGAAGTGTAGTACCCAGTGCCTGTCATTCTAGCACTGTAAAGGGTGAAGTAGTAGAATTATAGTGAATTTGACATATCTTGAGTAACATAATGAACTGCAGGTTACCTACCCTGGTATACAAATACAGAACTAATTATTAAACTACAACAAAACAGTACCAACTTGTCAGTTTTGAAAACAATATAAAGTCTGAAGTACTGTGCTTATATATTAGCAATATATGTATATATATCCTATATCTGCATGTATGTATGTGTATTTTATATATTATATAACATATATACACACACACACACATATATATATATATATACATGTGTGTGTGTGTGTGTGGTGTGTGTGTGTGTGTATGTGTATGTGTGTGTGTGTGTAATGGCAATTAGTGTATCAAAAGTCATTAAATTTTAAAAAGAACAAGGAGAGTTATATGGGAGTATTTTCAAGGAGGAAATCAAAGGAAAAGTAATGATATAATTATAGTATAATTTCAAAATAAAAGACTTTAAAATGTAACAATCTATAGCTGCAAAGCACAATTTTAATAGACACCACAAAATCATCATTGCTTCATCCTACAAATTACATAGAAATAAATTCCCATTATTCGCAGAGGAATTAAGAAAATACATTGTTCTTGTAATTGTTTTTCTCAAGATTTTGAACTAGAAAAACATCACCAATAAGTAGGAAACCAAAGTGGATTCTAGATTATAGGACTATCGATACTTTATTCCATCAAAGTACAAGTCCTACTGAGAGGAGATGGATTGAGTATATCCTTTCCATCTACAGTGGCTATTATTTTTAATTCTTTGAAATGTTTGTTTTCTTTAGAGAATAAAAATACATACTATTAAATTTGAAACATTCTTATATATAGTCCAATGCATAAGTCAATACTTGTTTTTTATGTTTCCGAGGAAGATTTCCTTTTCAACATTTAGGTGAAATTTGATATAAATCAGGTATGGATAAACACATTTTATTCAACCTCGAAATCAATGATCAGTAATTAAAAGGTTTCACACTATATACAATGCAAAAACTATGATAGAAATGTTTATGGTCCAATATTGTAATCATGTTAAAATGTTCTTCAAGAGAACTAAAATTTATCTTACCTGTGGAGCCAACAATTTCATGTTTATTAGTTCAAACAATATGGTATATGTAGAATGTTTATATCTACTTAAACAAATGATGATGAATGCCCAAGAGATTACCCAAGGGGAATATTCACCAATTACCTACTGATTAAGAATAGCAACTTAATAAAGTATTTCATCATAAAAGGATTAGTATCTTAGAAAACATTATACAGATCAATATTCATGAAATATATTAAGTTTTCTAGTTTCTCATTTTTAATTCTAACAGAAAACTCTCTTTAAATTGTTTGATTTTAGCGAGAAAATGATCAGAGATGGTAAATATTATGACATGGCTTTGAAATTTTGTTTTAAATTTCACTTCCTTTAAACTTGATTTCCTCTCACTGTTAATACAACATGGTAAATGTTTCAATTAATTGGTAATTATGGTAAGGTATAATGATGTGGAGAGCATTTTTTTCTTGAGAATCTGATGAGTTGATTACAAGAGCTTTTGAAACATACTTTTACTCAGTTGAAAATATGACCTAAACTCTTTAACATAAGTCAAATATAAATATTAAGTTTAATAGATTATTATAATAAATACTTACAAAACTACAAAATTAACAAAGATAAAATATAAAATTCAGACATTGTAAGTCATACAATTCTATTAATTGTAACTACCCTAAATTTTCACAAATAAAATCATATATTTTGTAGTATATCATTTTCACAAGAAATGTAATAAACACATACATCACTGAAGCATATTAAGAAACATACCTAATGAAAAAATGCGTGTAAAGAAATGTGATAGAGAAATTTAACATTGATAAATATAATGTCATAAATACCTTTTTCTCTATCTATTCACCTGTCATGGGACATCTGGGTTGCTTCCAGCTTCTGGCTGTCACAAATGAGCCTGCTATGAACAAAATAGAACACCTGCCACTGTGGCATGCTGAGGCATCTTTTGGGTATATTCCCAAGAGTGGTATTGCTGGGTCTTCAGGTAGACTTATTTCCAATTTTCTGAGGAACCTACAGATTAATTTCCAGAGTGGTTGCACCAGTTTGCAATCCCACCAGCAGGAGGAGTGTTCTTTCTCCACATCCTCGCCACCATGTGTTGTCACTTCAGGTTTTGGTCTTAGTCATTCCGATGGGTTTAAGGTCCACTCAGGGTCGTTTTGATTTGCATTTCTCAGATCACTAAGGACTTTGAACAATTCTTTAGGTGCTTCTCATCCATTTGATATTCCTTTGTTATGAATTCTCAGTTTAGTTCTATAAACAATTTTTTGATTGGGTTGTTTGGTTTTTTGGTGGTTAGCTTCTTGAGTTCATTATATATATTGGATATTAGCCCACTATCAGATGTAAGTATAGTGAAGATTGTTTTTCCCAATCTGTAGGTTGCCAATTTGTCTTATTGACTATATCCTTTGCTTTAGTCTCATTTATCAATTCTTGATCTTAGAGCATGAGCCATTGGAGTTCTGTTTAGGAAATGTTCCCCTGTGCCAATGAGTTCAAAGCTCTTTCTCACTTTCTCTTGTGTTAGATTGAGTGTATCTAGTTTTATGTTGAGATCCTTCATCAACTTAGACTTGAGCTTTGTGCAAGGTGACATATATGGGTCTATTTTCATTTTCTACATACAAACAGCCAGTTAGACCACCACCATTTATTGAGATGCTTTCTTTTTTCCAATTGTAAATGTTTGGCTTCTTTGTCAAAGGTCAAGTGTGCTTAATTGTGTGGTTTTATTTCTGGGTCTTCAATTCTATTCCATTGATCAATGTGTCTGTTCTGTACCAATACCATGCGGTTTTTAATCACTATTGCTCAGTAATAAAGTTGAAGTCAGGGATGGTGATTTTCCCAGTTGTTCTTTTATTAGTAATAATTGTTTTTTAATTGGATATTTTATTTATTTACATTTCAGATGCCATCCCTTTCCCTATTTCCACTCTGTAGAAACCCCCTATCCCATCCCCCTTCTTTTTGCTTTTATACCATTTTTTAAAATTAATTTAAATGACATCGTAATTTGCTTATTTACACAGAGGTTATAAACACAAAAGGGCAGGATGTGGGGAAGGGAATGGCACCAGAGCATAGGTGTTCAGGGGGAGTACAGATACCTTTCAGAACAGGGTATCAGCTGGGTGTAGGTTCAGGGGACAGATCACTATGGCTCTGCCTATGATTCACTTGTCCTTATCTAAGTTGGTACTGTCCACCGAGGCTGCCTATTTATAAGACCTATGACTACTAGGTCTGGTAAATTTCCACAGAAGCTGCCTGTTTACAATAGCTTTAGAGCCTTCTGTTTTCAGTGTTTTTCCACAGAGACCCAAGACTTTGTGTTAGCATGCATGTATGTCAGGCCTATTGCTGACTTTAGGCCTTTGGCTGATTTTAGGCCTTTAGTGTATATGCAGGGCTGCTCCTGACATCTCCTCCCTTCTCTAAGTATAGAAGGGCCTTGGCGATTCTATTCTTGTGAAGGCAGGGATAGAGGCCTGACCTCCAATAATTGAAAGGGACCTTGTAATGGCTCAGGTCCTCCTGTCGTTGTCCAGTGAGGCATGAGGGTCATACCCATCCTGATGTCTTTTTCCTGGAGAGAGGCTACTTTGACATCAACCCCTATGCAGTCAGGCTTGTCCCTCAGGGAACCCAGATAGATATTTTTAAGTTTTATTCAGAGAGAGGCTACCCAGAACCCTCTCTGACTGGTGATCTGAATTCTTGCTTAGGCTGTGAGGCTAAGCACTGCAAGGGACTATAAATAAAAGCTTTTATACCATTTTTAATTACATGCAGGTATTAAGATCAGTTCTAGGTTGAGGAACTAGCAATACAATAGATGCAAATAGTCAAGGAACAAGCAAGAAAATAAACATAAATAGTCAAAGAATAAGCAAGGCAATAAACAAAGTTCCGTGGACACTCCTGTGATCACTGTTTTTAAGGGCTTGTAGTGGTATTCTGTATATATATTTTTTTTTGTCTATTTTCTTTTCTTTTTTTTCCCCTTTCCAGATGAACTTAAGAATTGCTCTTTCCATGTCTTTGAAGAATTGTGTTGGGATTTTCACAGGGATTGCTTTGAATCTGTAGATTGCCTTTGGTAGGATGGCCATTTTTACTATGTTAATTCTGTCAATCCATGAGCATGGGAGATTTTTCCATATTCTGAGATATTCTTCTATTTCTCTCTATGAGGAACACCCTCATAGAGGCAGGGGGAAATGGTTGAGACAGATGGCTTCCAGGGAAGAAATCTGGGAAAAAGGATAACATTTGAAATGTAAATAAAGAAAATATCCAAAACATAGGCACTGTGTAGACTAAATCACTGCATTTGCATATATCAGGTTGATGCTGAACTTTTAGGAGTAATTACAAAGAATTATGTATGAAATATCAGAATTCTATTAACTTCAAAAAAATTATACTTAACTTCCCTGCATATTCAAAAACAAAAAAATTGCATGTATTCTAAACTGTTCATTCAAGAGTACTAATATTTTTATGCATTATTAGTAGAATATGGGATGGAATAAATACTTCATAAGATGAAATAAGAGTATAAATGAATGGATTAGTTTGCCATATAAATAACATATATATGATTTTATAGAGAGAGACCAAGAAAGAATTCCCGTTAATAACTGCTCCAAAAATGTTAAAGAATTACTTACATAATATAACTATTTGATGTGATGGATTCATTTTACGCAGAACATAGAACAGAAGACATTATTTTGGTGTACATTAAATATGCCATGAACATTGATAGTACAGGTGTATATGACATTTAGAGGTAGAGGGCTTTCAAGGATTTCTTTGAACATCATGGGGTAATATTCAAGGTATGAAACAATGAGTTATAACAATTTTTTTCTAAATTTTCCCAAAATTAAACCCAAAACAATGGCAATAGGAATCAAATGAGTGATTTATTCATTAAACATTCAACAAAAATGTCTTGAATATTATAAGTTACAATAAAAATACTCATGGAAATGATATATAGTTAAGGAATTTCTGTTGTGCCCTCTTAAATGGGTGAATTATATCTTTCCCTCTGATCATGAATGAGAATTGATTTTCCATATATCTGTGAGATTTAGTGCTCTTGTTGTTTTAGAGTCTGTCATTCTTTTAGGCATGTAAGAGTCTCTCTCTATGTTTTCTTTTTTACTTTCTTCAATTTTTTTATTGGATATTTTATTTACATTTCAGATGTAATCCCCTTTCCCCATTTATCCCCCAACCAGGAAACCCCTATCCCATCCCCCTTCCTTCTGCTTCTATTAGGATATGCCCCCACCCACCATCCCACTCCAATATCCCCACCCATGATTTCCCCCACACTGGGGCATCCAGCCTTCACAGGACCAAGGACTTCCTCACCCACCTATGCCTGACAATGTCATGCTCCCCTACATATACAGTTGGGGCCATGGGTTCCTCCTTATGTGCTCCCAGGCTGGTGGTTTAGACCCCAGGAGCTCTGCTTGGTTGGTATTGTTGCTTTCCCCATGGGGCCACAAACCCCTTCAACTCCTTCAGTCTTCCCTCTACTCCTCCATTGGAAACTCCATGATCAGCTCAATTGTTAGCTGTGAGCATTCACCTCTGTATAATTCAGGCTCTGGGAGGCCTCTAAGGAGATAGGTATATCAGGCTCCTGTCAGCATGCACTTCCTGGCATCCACATCAGTGTCTACCTTTGGTGACTGCACAAGGGATGGATACCCAAGTGGAGCAGTCTCTGGAGGGCCCCTCCTTCAGTTTCTGTCCCATACTTTTTCTCCATATTTGCTCCATGAGTATTTTGTTACTCCTTCTAAGAAGGGCCAAAGCACCCATACTTTGGTCTTCCTTGTTCATGAGCTTCATGTGGTCTGTGAGTTGTTTCTTGGATATTGCAAGCTTTTCTATCCCAAATTAACTAAGATTGCATCATGTTTACACAAGCTCATTTGATCTTGTTCCTCTAATGAGGTTTTTGCATAGACTTTTTACTTAGCTTTCAATCAGCTTTGAAATTTCTTTCTTGCTGAGATTCAAGAGTTATTGGAAGTTTCAATGGCAGTCCATTATGAGACATGTATCTTCCACATACTGTTATCCTGTGTTTTTATTTCTTTTGGTATCTACATTTTTCCTACAGTATTTTAAAAAAAGCTTTATAATTCTGTGGATTACTACATGGCATTCCCAGGATTAAAAATGAACTAATAGAAATAAAATAATTGACAATTATTTTACCCAAACACTAACACTCTAAAAAATATTAAAATGTATATATTACCCCAAGTTTCTTGTTAAAATGTTATTACGTTCATGGATTTATGTCTTAATTATTCAAATGAATATGGGAACATGTCCATTTGACTTTCAGTATGCTGTATCTCTTACAATACTTGGAATGATTTATCTGTAGTCATTATTGGATGCAAATGAAAGTTGACCATAGTTTATTAATGCCTATTTCTTAATAAGAACGTGTGGACAAAATACTAGAATAGTGAAATAGCTTAAATTTCCAAGGAAAACAAACTTCGTTTCAAAGAAGTTTTATGTAGCTTAATTACTATTGGAGTCGTTACTCATCTCTGATTCATTGTATTTACTTTAGTATTTTATATAGTTCCTTCTTATGATGAAATATCACTTTATAATGTCTGTATGTGATTCATGTGTTTATCTTGCAATTCGTTATTCAAATGACCATTTTGATGACATTGGGTAAATGACAATTACTGTTCCAGAGAGAATCCATATGTTCTTTCTCTGGAGCATCCTGTGTACTTTAAAAAAGCTGAGGGCCTGGCATGAACAGGAGACATAATTATGATCAGAGCTTGACTTAACTGACAGATCATTTCATCTTTCTCTTGTTAAATATTTATAAATTTTAGTTTTAGATTTTAAACTAAATAATATGCCTCAGTAAATACCTGCAACATGGAAATCTGTTCAGCACAATGTTATTTGACAAGTAAAACATTTGTCTTTCAGAATGTTATCTGTTTATGTAGGTCAATGCAGTTACTAACTCAGAATTTTTATTGGTTTAATTGAAAAAGTCAGGTTAAGAGCAATAAAACCAAGGGGCTAATCCAAATTTGAAATAGTATACAGTATAGAAAAAATTACACCAACCATTAATCCAATCTGTAGGTATTGTTGAAGTTAAATGATTTCAGTGAATTTTAAATCTACAAATTAATTTTAGGATCTTTGTGTAATAGACAATTAAGCCATTTTTAAATTTTCATGTTCTACTTAAAGTTAGTTACATTATAAAAGAAGAAAATATAGGAAAACTTGATTTTCTATTGTTTCTAGGAGATAATTATTTGCAAATTATGACATAACTTAGGGTTCCAAGAAAGTCCATTTCAGTATGGACACAGAGAAGCCTGGACACAAATCCTGTTTGGTTACAACTGTGAGCTGATCAGATTCTCTGTCTAACTTGAGATCAGTTTTCTTATCAATGCTGAATGATTTATTTACAGATTTTTCTCAAAGATCTAAGAAAAGAGAGTACATACAATATGGCACTTCTGCTAACATATTGATGATGGTTTTGCTGCTATCAATATCCCCTTCCTCATGAACTCTGCATTTCTATGCTATTAAAGTATATGTTTTGACAGACAGACAAGGAAATGATTTCAGTTTTACCTTGGACTTTTGCTTATCTTTCTAGTCTTTTTCTATGGGTATCAGATAGATGGAACCATGATAAATTCCTATTTCCTAAAATAAAATTTCACAAGCTTATAGCATATCATGGCCAATGAGTTATCTAGTGTAGACTTTCCCTGTTTTGCACAAATGTGATATATGTTATGAGTTACTCTTTTATTATCAACTTCTGTAATAATCATATTAGATATTACTGTAAAATGTTTAGCTTTGAGTATTTTATTGATTGCCTAATAAAACACGTCCAGAGAATAACCATGCATTATTTCTCAAATAAGTGTTTACAGTATATTCACTTTGCACACATATTGGACATTTGAATTGAGATTTCTGATAATTTTACTGTAAGAAAAAAAATAATGGCACAATCACTTGGTTTTATTTGTTATTATTACCACCTGCTCCTTTGTTGAAATTTATGGTCAGGTCTTGAATTTTTCTAGTGCAATTTTTAGAATGTCTTGTGTAAAGTATTATATCATCTAAAAATGACAATTTTTAAATTATTTACCTATTAATATAATTTTTTATTTCTATTCTTTTTATCTCTTAATTTAGCTTTGAACAGTATATTAACTAGAGATGGGGATTAAGAAAATATCAGACTTATTCCTGTTTACATTGGGACGGTGTTGGCTATGGATGAGCTATGTATAGGCTTTATTATGTTGAGGTGTATTGTCTACATTTCTGTTTTAAGACTTTTATGAGAATAGAATTTTGGACTTATCCAAAGCCTTTCTGCATATATAGAGTTGATCATGTAATTTATATTTCATGCAATCTCTTACCTTTATCAATTTGTATATTTTAAATTATCTCTTCACTTCTGTCATAAAGCTAAGTTGATCAGGGTAAATGAACACTTAAGATGATATTTTTCTTATTTGTTTAAGAGTTTTATAAATGCATACAATGTATATTGTCTATATTTACTCCTCAGATATTCCTGAAACTTGTCTTAGTTTTACCCCAACCTCTTTTAACCTCATCTACATTTTGGGCTGGCCATGTATGTGTACATGTGCTTGAGACTCCCAGCTGAGGTTTCTGCTCCTATCAAGAGCCATACTCTTAAATAAAACTGATTCTCTCTTCATTGGAAGCTATCAATTGACATTACTTATCAACTAAAATTGGGGAGATGTGAGTCCCTCCCACTTTCATGATGATATTCTTAAGGGAACAACAACTGCTATGAGTTAATATGAGCAGAAGTTCTCTCCTTATGCTGATCTTCCTCTACCTCTGATTATTACAGACTTCTAGTGTAATTTCTATGCCTAAGTTTTGAAAAGGGTAGGTATGGTATAAAAATACAATTTGTAACTGACCACCCAACAGTCACATCTGTACAATCTGACCAGTTGTAAATTGACCACTGTTCAGAAAACAAAGAAATTTATTTGATGAGGAATCAATGTTGCACAAATTGATAGGTACAGAGATAGGATTTAAGGACAGTTTGATACTGTGTCCCTTTACCAAATAATAGTTGTAGGTTCAGTCCTGAATCTGTTAGATTCACAACCACCAATCATTAAAGGTACATTAAAAAGTTACATGGAAACCTACTCTTTTAGAAGCTTCACACAAACTTAAGTGCATGTACATGTGTACAAATATTTCATCTAGGTTAGTTGGAGTCATCCTACAAAGGTGAGAATGTTCATCCTAGAAGTCATTGGTTGCCAAATACAAAATCCAGTAGCAGTTGTGAGAAGGCTACCTTTGAATTTTTGATCAGGGTAAATTCAGAGACCCAAACAATACAAGCTATAACTATTGTACTTGGTTTCCCTACCAGAACTTGATGATCAGAGCCTATTGCTGTAAATACATTGGAAATGAGTCATAAAAATAAATAACTAAATTGATACTGACCAGGAAGCTTTTACCCTATTTCCTATCTTATATAGTACTGGGAGGTGCTCTTTGGTGGGCTGGGTGGGGATGTAGGTTCATCAACAATATCAAACAGCTGTGAACCCTGTGAGCAAAAATAAAATGACAAGAATGGTCAGGCATGTCCATGAGGTCAATGGTGACATGAATGTCCTTGAGTATCCAAAACATTTTTTTTTAATTAGATTAAAGCCTGCTCCAAGGAGAAATGCATGCCTGGTACTGAGAATCAGCTCCATGATCATTTTGATATTCACCTATTTGATTTGCAAGTATTTCATTCCATCTATGTTCATATAGGACATTGGTATTGGCACATGTCTATCTGGTATGACCTTTAAAATAGTGCTGGTTTTATGAAAGGACTTTTGTAGTTCATCAAATAATATGAAAAACATTATTTGGTTATAAACTTTTCCTTGAAAGTGTCATATAAAGTGCTGTTCAGCTGCTATGACACCTTTTGATCTGTGAAGTTTATTGAGGAGATTTTACTTTATTGTACATTGTTTTGCCTGTATGCATATCTGTGCATGATGTGCGTGCAGTTCCTCTTAAGGCCAAAAACTGTAGTCTCTGGTATTTCGAACCTTTTAGTAAAACAGCTGGGAATTAAGGAAAGTAGCCTTTTTGCTATGTCCACAGAAACTTTTGAGCCCTAGCTCCCAGCCTGCTAGTTGAGGTCCCAGGGGAAAAAAAAGAACACTTTGAAAAGTGGTTTTACCTGGGCATGAATCCCATATACAGACACCAAACCCAAACACTACTGCGAATGTCAAGAACTGCTTGCTGACAGGAGCCTGATATAGCTGTCTCCGAGAGGCTCTTCCAGAGCCTGACAAACACAGATGTGGATGCTCACAGCCAACCATTGGACTGAGCAAGGGGTCCCCAATGGAGGAGTTAGAGGAAGCACTGAAGGAGTTGAAGGGGTTTGCAACCCATAGGAAGAACAACAGTATCAACCAATCAGACACCCCCCCCCAGAGCTCCCAGGGCCTAAACCTCCAACCGAAGAGTACACATGGAGGGACTCATGACTCCAGACATTTATATAGCAGAGGATGACCTTGTCAGGCATCAGTGGGAGAAGCCCTTGGTCTTGTGAAGGCTCAATGTCTTGTGAAGGGGAATGCCAGGGCAAGGAGGTGGGAGTGGGTGGGTGGGGGCACACTTTCATAGAAGCAGGAGGAAGGAGGATGGGATAAGGGGTTTCTGGGGAAATGCGGAAGTAGGGAAAGGGAATAATATCTGAAATGTACATAAATAAAATATCTAATTAAAAAAAAAGAAAAAAAAATAAAAGAGTTTATTCAGCCTTAAGCCTCAGAGGCTGAAAACATTGGACACCTAGATTAGATTGTACAAATTCTAGAATTTTATAGAACTAGGTCTAGGTTAGCCTACAGAGATAGTAAACCTCAGAGACAACAATTACATTAGGCAAATAAAAGATATGTTTGCAATCAATTTTTATCAAAATACTGTTCACTCTTGCTCTTGCTCTAGCTCTCATTCTTGCTGTGTTCCAGAGACCAGTAGCATGTCTTATCTTAATGGCATACTATTTAATTTGCTGCTTGTTCCAGTTAATACATTTAAATTAAAAGATCTTCATTCTTTACTCATCTCAGTACTACTTCTCTATAACCATTCTGACTTCTACAGTCCGTAAGAGTCTGTTTTTAAATCATTTGAAATATTTGAATATCACTTAAGATTTTACTGTGTTAAGGCTATATTCCCTTTATTATTTTCCTAATTTTTTGACATTTTATTTAGTTTTTAAAACTTCTTATTGATTATCTTTGCAAATTTATTCATGTTCACCAAACTCACTCATCTCTTTATCTATTCATTTTTGTCTTCTGCTGTTTCAAACTCCCCTCTGAAAGAAACTAAACACACAAACACTTCCTACCCTGGCAGCTCCACTGTGTCATGATGTGTTATACAGTATACCCTTCAGTCCTACTGACTAGTGTTCATGGTACTTGAAAGAACTCTGCATGTACAAGAAGAGAAAGGTAAATACAAAATGATCTGCTCAGCCTTCTATCTATAATGGTGACATATGATGGAATAGTGGCACCAAAATTATTCGTGTAATCAATCCCTCCACGATAATATTTAAGGTATGCAATAAATCCCATCTCTATTAGTGCTCCTGTGGCCAAGAACATGAAACTCGACCGGCCACTGAGTTACGATTATACAAATACTACGGTTCTCTTAAAAGAACAGGGCACTAAAATGACTCCTAACAAGATTTCATTATTCTTACATATCAGTGTCTTAGTAATCCACCATCAGAGAAGGTTCTTTATACAGTAAATGATAGTAAATACAGACACTTACAACTGGACAATGTGCAGAGAGTATAAGACCTTGGAACATTCAATTCTAAATGGGATGACTTCGTCAAATCCCTCACCTCAGTGTTCAGAGAATTTTATGGAAGTGGAGGCAGAAAAATTGTGAGAGCCAATGGGAATGAAAGCTATAAAATAAATAAACAGAAAGTAAAAGAAAAATAAGAATAACAAGAACAAAACAAAGCCTTCTAGACACATCAGGACTGATGGACATAGGAACTCACAGAAACTGTGGAAGCATATGTAGAGCTGGAACAGGTCTAAGCCAAGAAGTAACCCCTGGTCTGAAAAGGCAAATGGTCACAAATCCCCATTTTTAACACAGAATCTATCTGAAATTGGAACTTTTTACAAAGGAAAAGTTAAATTTCTTCAACCAAGTCTCACTTCATATACAAACCATACTTAATGGCAGAGCTAATGTTTAGCAAAGGATAGTCAACTCAAAGTAAACTCAACAGTGTTTTTGAAAGTGGTTTGTCTCATGATGGTTTTTCTGGACATTTTTGGGTTTTGTTTGTTTGTTTGTTTGTTTGTTTTAACTTACTTACCTTTTGCTTGCATATTATGTCTTCTGAATTTCTGCATGAATGGATGTATGTGTCTTTGTGTGTATGTGTCTCTTGTGCTTTTTCTTTAGCCCTTTTATATTTGTTTTTTCCTAGTCTGGTTTTCTTATGGTTGTTTTAGTTTACTGTTTTTTCCTAATGAGGTAGAGAAAGAATGAGTATGGATTTAAGTGCGTGAAGAAGTGTGGGGAATATGGGAGAAATTTGGAGGAAAAATATGATAAGAATGTATTTTAGGAAAAAAATCACTATGTAAAAAGAACACAAGCATTTGAGCCACAGGGAAAAAATAAAAGTTAAAAAAATATATTTTCCATTTTATTGGATTATATATTTTTAATGTGTGTCCTTATGATTAAAACCAAATTGTATAGATTAATATGTTAACTTAATTTGCATCAAGAACAGTATTTTGCATAGTACATTACAGTCTTTAAAACTCATGTTTAGGGATAGGAAAATGAAAAACTATAATCAGAATATACTGTATGAAAAATTATTTTCAATAAAAACAAATACATGTAGATATGGCATAAGGTATTTTAGCTTAAGCTAGTTTACAAATCACCATATATAAAATACAGTATATAAAAATATGTCTATATTTAATATACAAGGCAAGCATATTATATTTATTGGAAGTTGTACTTACATAACCACATATAACCTATTTATTTTAGGTGACCTGTATCATGAAGAAGATAGATAATTTTATATTTATCTTAATTGAAATGTGTTTCTTTTCAATTCAGAAGCTATCTAGAATGTTATATATACTGTTGACCTGTATGGTCAACTACTAAGTTTTCTGAATTGTAGAAACAAACATAGATATAAAAAAGTGAAAACCACATGTTAAATGAATGGAAAATAGGAAAGAGTCACAAAAACCTGAATAGCATATTCAGCATCAGAAATGACAAAATCCAGTAAATGTGTCATCTACAAATGTCTTAAAATCATTATTTTAATAACAAAAATAAAATAATAGGAAAATAAAAAACAGATTCTAGAAAACACAAATAGTACGAACAACATAAATCATAAATGCTTTCTATAATATTCATGTATAATAGAACCAGTTGGGAAACAGCTTATGAAAATGTGGTGATTAAATACATATTACACAATTTTTAAAGTAAAAATAAATATTCTTCCTATTTGATGAATTTCATGTCAGTCAAGACATTATAAATTTATTATTAATCATTGTTCTTAGTGTGTCACCTTTTTAAAATGTGAAAATGGAGTAGGTAAATGCTTGTCATACTTGCACAGAGAAGGGAGTTCAGTCCCCAGACCAATAAAAGGGACAAGGCAAGTAGACATATAACAAAAACTCTTGTGTAGAATAACATAGATACTTGTATTCCCAGAATCCTTGTCCAGCCAGAGTAGGCAATATGTTCATCCTAGGTTCAATAAGACAACCACTCTCAAAAACTAATGTGGAGTACAATACATAAGGACACCTGACATTAATTACTGGTCTTCCCTTCCCCATGCATCCTCAAGTATACATGAATACATACAAACACAAACACATACATAGGACATTGATACTTACATAATACATAAACACACATGAAAAATTAATAAAATGATTTGAATACTAATTTATTAAAGAATTTATTTTAAAATAATTTTATAGACACAATTTGTCATATAAAAGAAAATTAACTATGGTTATTGCAATTAATTAAGTCTAAGAATTGTATTGCTCTCAAGGGCTTAATATATACAACAACAACAGGACAATATAACAACAGGGACAGTACTGCTCACAGGTTTTGAACTTGATAGATTTAAAGTATATCATGTCTAAAGTAACATAAAATAGGACTACTGATATATCCCACTAACTAACTAACTCACAGTTTACTATGACAAAAAACTTTCAAGTGAATGAATACAGAGAAAAATTTGTTCTATGGGACATAACTGACAAAACATTCAGTTATTGACTAAAAAGAACATTCTTTTGAGTTTCAATACTCTTTAACTTTTCTCTTCTTTCTGAACCTTAAATGTTTTCAAAATTGTCACTAACATGTTATGAATTACAGCACAGTATTATTTTCTTTTAATTTAATGGTACTTCAGACATTTATGTAAAATTCAAATTCGGAAATAATTGAGTGTATTCTTTAAAGTAGTTACATGCTTGTACATTGAATCATCTAAAAATAATTTATAAAACACCACAGAATATTCTGAAAGAAATGACAATCATTTAAAATGTCAGGAGTTGAATTTATTAATCACAACAAATCAGATTTTATTAGTTCCTCAAGTATATTAATTCCATCATCTTATCACATGTATGTGAAATAATTATTTATCTTGTAGTGCTGAAATAATTTAATACTAAATTTAGTTCTTTGTAAAAAAAAAAAAAAAAAAACTACTTAAGAAATAGATTGCAAATTATATAGTGAGTGATATCTCAAAAATACAGTCATTGCCCAAATTATCTTTTCATTAGATTTATCTAAAAATTTAGCAAGTTTGACATTTTATATGAACCTAACAATTTCAAACATGTTTTCTTATGTTGCAAATAGTATTCCTTAAAACAAAACAAAACAAAAAAAACAAAGCAAAAGATGTGTTTTTACTATATTTTCTATGAAATTCATACAGAAAAACTGACATCTTAAAACTGCATTCTGGGAAATTATCAACCTGTGTTTGTATGAGAAAAGACCCAAATAAATAGAAAAAATAAAAATAACTGTAATTGGTTATAAAGACTCACTAAGGGAACATGGAAGTAGAAACAGTGTGACTGACTGGTTAATATCACTGTTATCTTAACTTCGTGGATCCGTGTCTCTTCTTCACTAATCTAGCAATAGCACTTTTGACTTCTTTGTTTCTGAGACTATAAATAAGTGGATTCAGCATGGGGATCACAATTGTGTAAAAAATAGAAGCTACTTGATCCTTTCCCAAAGAATAGGAGTTACTTGGCTTTAAGTAAGTAAAAATCAGAGTACTGTAAAAAACAGTCACTCCGAGGAGATGAGAGGCACAAGTGGAAAAGGCTTTTTGCTTTCCTGAAGTGGAATCTATCTTCAAAATAGTAGAAAGAATGAACACATAGGATGCAGATATTGTGAGAAGGGACCCCAGAATTGTGGAACCTGCAAAATGAATATAATGATTTCAACTACATGAGTATCACTGCAAGACAGAGATAGAAGTGGAGATGTGTCACAATAAAAATGATGGATGACGTTGGACTTGCAGAAATGTAGGGTAATCATGCTAAATACAGTTACAGAGGAATCCGCAGCTCCAATTACATAGGACCCAGTAAGGAGAGCAAGGCAGCATCGTGAAGACATAAAACTGGGTAATGTAAGGGGTTGCAGATGGCTATGTAGCGGTCATATGCCATTGAGGAAAGAAGAAAACATTCAGTAGCTGCTAAGAGGATGAAAATGTACAGTTGGGTGAAACAATCTGTGTAGGAAATGCTCTTGTTTGTTGTTAGCAGGCTCTCTAAAGTTTTTGGTGTGATGGCAGTTGAATAACTGAGGTCAAGAAATGACAGATGCGTGAGGAAGAAATACATTGGAGTGTGAAGCTGAGTATCTAGACAGATGATCAACATCATGCCTATGTTCCCCAGAACAGTGACCAGGTATATCATGAGAAACAGTACAGAGAGGACCAGCTGTATTTCTTTGGACTCTGTCAATCCCATGAGGATGAAGTCTGGTTTATTGTGTGATTCCAGATATACATAGTCAATGACCCTAAATAATGAGAATTCAGAGGTAATGCATATGTTGTATGGTGACATGTTGCAGTAAATCTCCAACCCAAATATGACCGGTCAAGGAAAACACAACTCAATAATTATGAATATAAGCTGCATGCCTAGATTGGGAAGATTCACTAATACACTACTCTATTCCCCAGCTATGAGATCCTTATAACTTGTGGGTTTTCCAAGTAACGCACTTGTCCTTTCACCTCCTGCTCCTCCATCATCTTCTCCTCTATCATCTTCCTCCTCCATTGTCTTCCTCCTCTCTCTGTTTCTGTCTCTGTCTCTCTCTCTCTTCCCACCAACTTTTATTTCTCCACCTTCCCTTCTGTGCCCAATCATTGGCTCTAGCCTTTATTTTACAAATTAAGGTGGGCAGAAGGTTCAATAGAAGTCACCTGTGTACTGATTCACTCCTCTTCTGCAGCCCTTCACAGGAAAGGGGAATTAACATTAAAATACAAGGCCGGGGCTATCCACAACAGTGACAGAGATATTTGTGTACATGTTTGTAACTGTGCTTTCATAACTACAGTATATTACTATACATAATGAGATTTCCAAATAGAAATACAAAGCAGAATTTGATTACAATATTATAAGTGTTATTATGTGCTATAAAACCAAGAAAATAGTACTAGTCTAAATAATTTCTTTTTTGAATTTAATTTGCATGAAATGTTGTGTATGTGCTCATATTATTCCCATATTTTATACAAGAAATGGAAAATAATCAGTTAATTTATGAATTCATTTGAACACAACACAAATTCACATTGAATCTATAATCATGTTAAAATTGTGACACACCAAAGGATCTTAATCACACTCTTAGTCCAGTAAATTTAAATAAAATGTCATGCATTTAATTAACAAAGATAGAAAACAACTTCAATATGTTTCCAGTTCTTTTCAATATCAATTAACTCTATATTTTACTGAAAGTTAATATACTTCATTAAGTATAATGTAGTACATTAAGACAAAAATATTATTTAAAAGATGGATCTTCTGAGAATTTCAAGCAAATTTTAACTAAAATTATTTTATCAAAATATAAATCATCACTGGTATAATCTCCTTCCAACTATTCTAAGCTTGCCACAATCCTGTTACTCCTGTACATGCCAAATTATATGTGCTCTTATATTTTAAAATATAATTCTATTTTATTTGCTTCAATCTTTACAATTTTAAAAATACTTACTCACGATGCCAAAGTTGACAGAAAAAAACAGGGAAAATATCTCCAATATCATGTGTCTGAATTTTCTCACAAGTGAAATAGAAAATTCACTTAAATATCTGAACACATCAGCCCGAGATCTTTTGTTTTCCTTGGTATTATTTTTTCATTCTTTTGTGTATTCATTTTTTAAAAAATTATCCTTTCCTCATGTTTCTGTCAAAATCAAAATTTAAAGGAACTTTACTGTTTATTCCATGTGTGAGTATAAATATGAAGACGGCAGACTAGGCTTTTCTTTGTAGTTTACAATTGTGGGATTTATCACCTAAAGTCATGAGCATCACTTAACATGGTCATCCTCAGGAGGCAATTTCAAAGCCAAGTTTATTGGCAAGGTTTCAAAGGACTGAGGTGAAAGGACTAATTCAACAAAGGTTTTGCTTATTCCTGGGATCCTTATAAATAAGAACATAATAACTGTACTGTTTTTCTGATTATTCATAGTCTCATTGATTCAATAAATTTATAAACTATAATATTTATAAACCACTCTATTCACATCACTAGGATATATTTAAGTAGTGTGGAAAGAAGAGAAATTTATTTTTAAATTTAAAGTGCTTACTTTGCTAATGAGATCATGATTGAATAATAGAAATATTTTAGCAAAAAGTTAAAGAAATGATTTTATTACAGTTAAAATATGTTGATTAAAACAATAAAATATGTGGTCTTATCACTGATAAGTGTAGTTCTCATCTCTCATCATGGAATTTCCCTTTGCAGCAGAAAGATACCATTACAGAAAAGTGTAACCTATAAAATTGTACTGTTTAGGAGCCAGTCCAAACTGATAAATTTACAAAACAATTCTAGCAGCTAAGGCTCATGCATTATTTCAAAAGGCAGGAAAGTAATATTAGAAGGGCCACAGGAATAGGGGATTTACTATGAGAGGGTGTGTCTTTAAGATATCAGAAGATAAACTTACAAGGTCTGTTCAAAAGGTCTGATTAAGCATGAGCTGAACAAGACAAAAACAATGGATACCCCATCTTGGATAGGGAAAGCCATACCATTCCTTGGCATATAGCCTAATGACTAGACATGATACAATACATACATTCGACCATCCATGCTCATTGATACTCTATTGACAATACCTAGAAAATTAAAATCAAAAAACAAAACAAAATAAAAACCTGTATGTTCTTCAACTGATGAGTGGATAATGAAAATGTGACACATAGTCAGTATGAGATACCATTCAATTCTAAGTAAACTCACAAACATTCCAAGAAAATGAATGAACTAACAAAGTTTATGTTGGTGAGGTAACCAAAAATTTACACCTAGAAAGACATATGCCTTCTGCTCATGTTCTTTCTCATCTGTGTTTCCTAATTCCAAATCATGAGAAGGTAGTGCATATCCATGATCAGTTGATGAAACTGGGAAAGAAAAATGGGAGCACTGAGATTCTGGGAGAATAGGGAGCAATGTAGAGGGAAATAGCAGTGTACAGGTGGTCTGTTGGGAGGAACGAACTCCAAATAGGAAAGGGTCTAAAATAAATATAGAAGGTTAGGAAGATAAAATAGGATAGAAAGATAGAATGAAGAATATATGAAAATGACATAAGAAATAATACTTTTAAGTGTTTAATCTAAAAATACTTATAATACATGTAAACTTGTAAATAAATAAACATATATTTAAAATGATATTTTCTCATCTGGCTGAAAACGCTTCCTCCAACAGTCAATGACCATCTACCAAAAACCATATCAGTCACAAGAAGTACTCATTTTACTTGTTAATCAGGGTTGTCTGAGAGACCTCCTCAGAACAATAAAGGGTATTACTATTTTCACTAGTTTTTCTAAGAAGTCAAGGTTTCTATTATTAGAGACACCATGGACTTCAGACACAGGTGCCAGAGGACCCTGAACCAAAACCGACAAAATGGCTCCTCCCTAGGGACTAGGTTTCATGGTACCAGAAGTTTCTATACAACCTTTAATGAAAGAACGCAACCAACAGTGCTGTACATCAATGATATCTAGGAACCACAGGAAGAAACAGAATGGAAAACAACAGCAGCAACAACAAAAACAAAAACAACACACCTACTGGTGCATTAGTGTCACACATATCATGATGGTAAGCAACAACACTCAAATTGTATTTAAGATCGATACGGCAGCAATGAATCTATGCTGGTCCCAGCTACTAAGATCTAGTGAAGTCATGGATCTTGGAGAGAAACTTGTAACTCCAACTTTAAAAACCCAGTATAGTTTGTAGCCACATCCTAATTAGTCTTCTTATACTACAGATAGTCAACAATCCTGTTCTCTTTGCAACTGATACAGATCATTTAAGAAAAATACACAAGCCGGACAGTGGTGGTGCACACCTTTAATCCCAGCACTTGGGAGGCAGAGGCAGGCTGGATTTCTGAGTTCGAGGCCAGCCTGGTCTACAGAGTGAGTTCCAGGACAGCCCGGGCTACACAGAGAAACCCTGTCTCAAAAAACCAAAAAAAAAAAAAAAAAAAAAAAAAAAAAAGAAAAGAAAAGAAAGAAAATACACAAAATCAAAATACTACCATTCCTGAACCTCAAAGGTTATTGAGGATGAGGCGACCCAAATTGAAAGAGTCAGAGGAATTCAGTATTTGCTGAGAGATGGTATCTATGATGAATATTAGAGGGTACATTTATGAAATTTCACCATCAGGTACAACAATAGATATGCTAAAATACAGAGGGAGCTCAAGAGGCTTCATCCCTACTCAAAACACTTGAGGTAACTAAGGAATTTGTAGAATAAGGGGAATATATTTCTCAGGGAAGATAATGGTTATGGAGAACTGCTATGTTAGTAGCAAATGGGGGACTCCTTTCTCAGAGGATCTTCCCTGTCTCTGCCTGTCGGAGATTAACCCTTTGCCTGGTCTGGTCTGAAAAGGTATCTTTTACAAAACTCTCTGTAAAATTGCAACTATGAAAGAGCCTTGATTGAAGAAAATAAAAAGGAAAATGGAGTGATTAGATTATAATGTCAAAACAAAAATATATTCATAGAAAAATATCACATTTCCACAACCCACCTTTTAAATGGATAGTTTAAAAATAAGCACACATTCTTAATCTGATTTCCCACCAGCAGGATAATTAAGTGCTGTACTATAACCAATCAGCCCTTCCTGCTTGCTTTCGAGTCATCCCATTCATACTCACAGACAACCTCACCCTGGTCTCCACCTCTGCCACCTTTCTCCTCTCAGGCTCTTAGCCAACAGCCTCAGGGGAGAAAGTAGGGAGGCACAGGTAATAAGAGTTTCTTTTCCATTATCAAATAGTCAGCCCTGAAAACATACATTCATATAACATTATATAGATTGGACAGGCTATATTTATTTATCTAAAATTCTTTATTCTTTTGAAAACATATGTGTGTGTGTATGTATATATATATATGTGTGTGTGTGTGCATATACACATATATGCACACATCACACACACACACATACACACACACACACACACACAACACATATATATATATATATATAATTAATAGAAAAGAGATCATGAATTTTCAAAAAGAGCAAAGAGCCATATATGGAAGAGGCTTGATTGAGAAAAGAAAATAAAAGAGAAATGGAGTGATTATATTACAATGTCATAAAGAAAAAAAACTATTCTTAGAAAAATCACATTTCCACAACCCAGTTTTTAAATGGATAGTTTAAAATTAAGCCAATTAAAAGGGAAGGGGTTGTTTACTTTTATCATTTTGCTGTATGTTTTGTGATTGTCTTGCATTTCTTCCACTATTAGGTGGCATCTTTGGAACCACTTTGATTCTCTTTTAATTTTCTTCATATTCAATTTTTATGTATCTATGATTATGGTAAAAAATTTTACATTACTTTTATTATAATTGCTTTAATGGATGCCATCTGAACTTTGAGAGTGCAGTAGTTTAAATGTGAAATGTTTCCCACAGGATGGTAATGCTGTTTGGAAAGTTTGGTCATAGAACCTTTAGAAAGCAGAACCTTGCAAGGAAGAATGAATCACTGGTGTAGGACCTGATTTATTACCCTCTCCCACATCCTATTCCTTATTTGATCCTTACTGTAGATGAAATATGACCAGTCAGCCTCCTCTTGATGCCACGATGTTCTTCCTGCCATATCTTCTTGACCATAATGCCCTGTATTCTCCTACAACCATAAGTCACAACCAGCATTTTCTCTATTACACAAAAAGGAAAGATAATGAGGAAAAAAAGGAAAAGACAAAAAATATTTGCTACTACGACTATTCTGTCTCTAATCTACTACTAGTAGTAGAATTGTCATAGTAGTCGTAGTAGTAGTCATAGTAGTAGATGTAGTAGTCACAGTAATAGATTTGAAATTGTGGTATTTGGTGGTGGTAGAGGAGGAGGAGAAGGAAAAGGAAGATAAGAAAAATGAAAAAAAAAAAAAAAAAGAAGAGAAACAACTACTACTGCTTACCCTGCTGCTGCTGCTGCTACTGTGGATGTTATTGCTGATCCTGATGCTACTCCTGCTACTACTAACACTACCTTTATTAATATTACTGACCACTAAGGAATGCTCAGACTGAGAAAAGTGGTATTACTATTCTGTGGTAATAGCACAGCAGTCAGATATTCAGTTACCAAAGAGTAAACTTTGAAAACATCAGAACAGATAATATTATATAGACAAAGCATATAATATTTACATATTTTGAAATATAAAGATGTAACAATTAATGAAAAAGCCATGAATTTGAGAAAGAGAAATGAGGGGTAAATATAGGATTTTCTAGTGAAAAATGAGCAGGGAAAATTACATGACTGTATTATATTACCAAGCTGTAAAATATATTATTATTTATTATTTATTATTGAACTTCTTTTAAGTTAAATTATAAATGAACATTTTTATGTTTGAAAGTCAAGCTCATTAACTGCATATTTTATTAATATGTATCAGTTAATATTTCAATACATATTACTGCATTAAATGTTGTACTATGATTTGAACAATGTGTTTTGTAAATATGTTATGCAATATTTTCATTTCCTCAGTAAAATTGTTAAACTTTAAATCAGAAAATTGGAAATAGATCTATGTGAAGATCCAGCTATACTACTCTTGGGCATATACCCAAAAGATGCCCCACCATGCCACAGGGGCACATGTTCCACTATGTTCATAGTGGCCTTATTTTTGATAGTCAGAAGCTAGAAACAACCCAGATGTCTCACAATGGAAGAATGGATACAGAAAACATGGTTCATTTATACAGTGGAATACTACCCAGCTATTAAGAACAAGAACATCTTGAGTTTTGCAGGCCAATGGACGGAAATAGAAAATATTATCTTGAGTGAGGTAACTCAGACCCAAAAAGACATGCATGTTATGTACTCACAAATAAGTGGATGTTAATCAAAAAATACAGAATACCCAGGACACATCCCACAGGACTCAAGAAGGTTAACAAGCAGAAGGACCTAAGTGAAGATACTAAGAAGTCATGGAGTGTGGTGTTGGGGGCAGAGGAATGGAGGGACTTGGGTGGGAGAGGGGACAGGCAGGGAAAGGGGGTAACATGATCAGGTATTGGGGGGAACAGGACTGAAATACTGGGGCCAGCAGAAAAAATCAAAACAAGTAGCCTCTGGAGGAAGGAGGTGGGGGACTCTCCAGGATGTACCAGAGACCTAGGAGGTGAGAGACTCTCAAGACTCAAACAGAGGGACCTTGGATGAAGTGCTCTACAGTGCTGAAGGGGAACTTGTGGAGTCTAGCTCCAGTGGAGAGACAGGACATCAAGTGGAGAGATGGGGTTCCCATCCCACAGTCCAAAGGTCTGACCCAGATTTTTTCCTGTCTGAAGGAATTGCAGAGACAAAAATGGAGAACATGAGAGAAAGGAGGCCCAGTTACAGGCTCAAATTGGAACCCAGCTCAAGGGGAGGCTGTAAGGCCTGAGACTATTACTGATGCTGCAGTGTGCTTGCAGACAGGAGCCTATCATGGCTGCCCTCTGAAAGGCCCAACAAGCAGATGAAAGAGACAGATGAAGACAATAGCATCCACCAGTGGACAGAAGTCAGGGACTCCTGTGGTGAAATTGGGAAAAAGCTGGAAGATTCTGAGAAGGAGGGCAACACCATGGGAAGATCAGCATTCTCAACTGATCTGGGCCCCCAAGATCTCTCAGACACTGCACAAACAACAAGGCAGCATACACCAGATGATATGAGGCCCCCGATACATATACAGCAGAGGACTGCCTGGCTCAGCATCAGTGAGAAAAGATGCACCTAACCTTGGAGAGACTTGAGGCCCCAGGGAGTGCAGAGGCATAGTGGGGTGGGAGTGAGTGATGGGGACATCAAAAAGAGTAAAAGTTATCACACTTATAAATCTTATGTGAGAATTATGTGAGAGAATTTGTAAGGATAAATGGAAAGGTGTAACTAAAGTCATTATATTATAATATCAAAAATAAAAAATGAAAAGATTAAAATCAACTTAAACCATGGTTTTATAAAAGGTACAACATTTCCTTTATGATCATTTTCTCAAAATTAGCATAGGTAGAATATGAGATTTTTTCTTATGAGAAACAAGAATGAGAGATTCTTATTCTTATTTCATGTTTAATTTAATTTTCCCATAAATTTTTAGCAAGAATGATTATGTCAGAATCTTAGGATGTAATTTACTGGGGTAGTTATTAATATTAGTTTCATATGAATCACACACTTGAGAATCACACATTTGATCACCTTTTCTGAGAACAATGCAATTCATGAGAAGAATTGTAGTTTATAATGATTAAGCAAGAAAATATAGCTGACTCTAAAACAACATGCAAATTGTGATAAACAGTACACAATTTTCTATACCCCATCATAGATGAAAAGTTATAGGCTCCAAGACATGGAGATAAGTACTTTCATGATTTAGCTAACTAATAAGATGTTTAACATAGATAGTCATCTGGGAAAAACAAATCAAAACATCTTTGGAATTCAGTCTTTCACTAGTCAATGACTAAGATCAAAAACAAATATGAGAGCTAGTGAGGATATGTAGCAAGGGAAACACTGCCAATGGGGGTGGGAGTGCAAACTTGTATAGCCACGTTGGAAATCAATATGGCACTTTCTCACAAAATTGTGAAACTATTTTATCTCAATCACTCATATCACTCCTGGGCATTTGCCAAAAGATGCTCCATCATAATCAAGAACACTTGCTCAACTATGTTAAAGCAGCTATATTTATAACAGCCAGAAGCTGAAAATAACTAGATGCCCTTCAACCAAAGAATGAATTTTTTAAAACTGGAAGATTTATACAATAGATAGAACTAAGAAAAAAAAATCATCCTGAGTGAGGTAATTAGGACCTAGAAATACAAACATTGTATGTATTCACTTATCAGTGGATATTAGCTGTGAAGTAAAGGAAAATCATGCTAAATACACATACCCAGAGACATTAAGTAACAAGGAAGACTTGAAGGGAAAAGCAATGATCTTCATAGGAAAGGAAAATAGATTTGATTTTGTTAGTTAACTGGGGGTGTGTTGGAATTAGAACAGGAGGATCACATGTGTGGGGGGAATGAATACTGGGACAGACAACTGGGATGGGTGGGCATTTCTGGAGGTTGGTAGAAACCTAGTACAATGGAAACTCTACGAAATCTATGAGCATTACACTGATGAAAACTCCTAGCAATGTAGGATATGAAGCTTGAACCAGCAATCCTCTACAGCCAGGCAAGGCCTCAAGTGGAGGGACTGGGATACCAACCAAGCTACAAAATCTCTTACCTATAGTTTGTCATGACTGCAGGATGTACTGAGACTGGAGCATAGTACAGATGTCATCATAAAGACCAGAGAGACTTTTTCTAGCAACTGATAATAGTAAGTGCAGAGTCTCACAAATAGTAAGCAGAGCTCATAGAGTCCTGTGCAGGAGCTGGAAGCAGGATTGGAGGAGCCAGATGGATAGTGAACATGGCACATAGAATCAAATGACCTGGAATCAAGTGGGTTCACAGATATCAGGGAGTCTGTATGTTTCTGAACTAGGTCCTCTGCATATAAGTTATGACTATATAATCCAGTGTTCTTGTGATATTCCTAACAGTGGAAGCAGGGGCTGTCTCAGACTCTAGTATGCTTTGTTGTTGAGATTCTTTTCTTCCTGCTGGATTGCCTTATCCAGCCTTAATATCAGAGTATGTGTCTAGTCTTATTGCAGTTTTTTATTGCATTTTTAGTTTATGTCCCTAGAAAGCCTTCTTTTTTTCTGAGATGAGGTAAAGGGAGGTGATCAAGAGGAAAGGGAATGTGGTATGAGACGAGATTATAGGGAGGAAACTGTACTTGAGATGTAATATAAGAGAGAAATAGATGAAAAGCACAAAAAACACTGAAATAGAAAAAAACTTCTACATAAATTTAACTCCAGAAGACCTTGGAATCATCTGCTTACTTTGAGTGAGGGTTATTTGATTGATTTTTTTCTTAATACATCGCAGTGTTGATCATATTTCAATAACTTTATGTTATCTAGCCACATATAGTATTAGTACTGTCAACAGAAATGTAAGTATATTTAGGGATCTTAATTCACTGTGACTTTCAACAACAATAAAGCCCATACCTCAGCATATTTAAACTGTTATTTATAATTTATTTTCACTGTCTACTTCTTTCAGCGTTTTTTCTGTCTCTGTATGTCATCTTTATCATTTATCATCTATCATCTATCTATCTATACTATCTATCTATCTATCTATCATCTATCTGTCTACCTATCATCTATCTATGTATCTATTTATCATTTACATATCTACTTTGTCTTTCTTCCTTCTTTTCTGAATTATATTTACAATTAGGTTAAAATATTTTTTTCTGTCACTCCTTAGGAAGCAGAATTTTTTTTTCCTTGTACCTAGTTTTCATGTAATTCACCATTATTTTTACAGTGATATTTATTTTATTTTGATAATGTTAACTCTTCTTTCCTGTTTCACTCTCACTCCTCAACCTGGATTATCTAGTTCCCCTTCCCAAATAATAACTCCTGAAATTTTGTTTTCAGATTTCATATGTAAGTAAAAACACATGACATTCACTTTTTTGGTCTGGTTAATTTCACTTAATAAGGTGATCCCCATTCATACAAATGTTTAAACAATCCACAGTATTTTTCCATTTAATTTATGAAGAATATTGCAGACTGTATATGAGACATATTTTCTTTACTCATTCTCTAAAGCTGGGTACATAGGTGCTTCTAATACTTAGTTATTGTGATGTGTTAAATGAGTGTGCTTCTCTCTGTGGTACATTTTGCCTTTCTTTAGGTATACTCATTGGTCTCTGTAGGATCATCATAATGACCTTCTTGTCTTTTGAGGACACTACATAGCAAGTACTAAAGTAACATCACTGCTGTACATTGCAAGCACACACCACACACACCACACATACAAGCAAGCAAGCAATAGTATTGGCCTTCATCCTTCCCAGCTTTCTTTGATTTTTCATTTCCTGGTAATGGTTGACGTTTCATTTCTTGGTAATGGCTGTTTCCACTAAATAAAATTGAATCTCAGTATAAATTTTATTGCATTTTGCTCTTGGACAATGATCTTAACATGTGTATGTGCTCTTAGATAACTTGAACTTCTGATAAAAGATTGAGAATTGTCTGTTATGCTCAAGGCTCATTTACTAAAAATTCCTCATACACAACTACAGAAATAGATGTTTTTGTTTCACACAAATTCATAAAAAGTAGTAATATCCTTCCTTATCAAAACAAAACAGGAACTAGGAATATCACCTTGATATAACTAAATTCTGTGCTCAGGATGGTCATAAAAAATGTTTTACTGAGTTTCTACAAAATCCTTGCTTCTCCTCAATAAAACTGCTCCATACAGAAAGGCACAGGAGCATCTGAGCATATAAACACTGTGATGCACCCATCTACTGCTGTTCATCATTTGATCATAATTGTTAGTCTAATCACAAACACTCTCCTGTCAATTCGTCAAATACCAAAAAATATCTAAGTACCGATGTCACACAAAATATAAAATGATGTTGGGGTTGTGCCAGTTAAATTGTCTTTGCAATTTTATTTTCAAGTAATTCAGAATTATTATATGATATATGTATATAAGAATAAAATAAAATTATTACTTTATTTGAAAATATTCATGTGCGCAATAAAATGTGAATCGTTGTTAATATCATGCCTGAGAGCATTTCTTTCTATGATGCATTGAAATATCTGTCAATCATTTGATTCAAAAAGTTATTTTGAACATTTTACAAATTAAATTAATAAGATAAAGACAGACAACAGCATACAGACCAAACAGTACTTGCTGTATCCCAAACGATCCAACAAAGGTCATACAGAGGTAATTGCTGTAAGTAAGTAAACTTCAAACTTGTTGTTTATAGGTTATGTGCTCTAACAGAATGTAAGATAAGAAGTAAGATCTTGTCCACACACTGAGAGTACATTCAACTCACAACTTGTAATGACAAAGATGATCAAGTATTAGGCTTTTAAGTGAGTGAAGAAAGTTGCAAAAGAATATAAAGGGGAAACGGGCACTTTGTGGTTTTTTCATACATTTTCAGATGTGCAGTGAAATTATAATTGAGAACAACATGAGCACAGATATTAATAATTATGACACTTTCTTTTCTTTAATAACTTTAATTACTTTCCATATTGTCACCAATATTACAATAGCCATTTTCCTATCATTTAGTTTTCTTAACTAATTTAAAACAAATCAAATTTCAGAAACTATTGATTTTATTCCTTTCAACCTATTTAACTGTGATTAAGTGATAACATATTTAAATATTTGTGAAGATCCTACAAGCATATTATGCATAAGGTTTAGCAATATCTTTAAATTATAATCACAGAGACTTTCAGTTTCTTCAATATGTTATATCCATTTTGTTATCACATTGACACGGACTTATTATTAACTTTGTGCAAATGAGTAAACTGATACTTATATTTTACTCACTTGCTACAGATTGGAGATATAGTGAACAATTTCATATTATAAAATGGATGACTTTAGAAATTATTAATGCTACACAGTTATGTTTCCTAACACAAATAACTGATATTTCATTATATATTAAATTCCATATAAGCTAAAGAATTACATGCATATATTTTTGATATTACATGCTATTTGTCCCGATGAACACAAATTTTTAAAGCATGGATTTAATGTACATATCTTAATTTCTAATTATGACATAGACTTTTAAACTCCCATTCTGAGATACGCTCAAACTATGTTTTTGTAAGTAAAGCTCCACTGAACTAAAAAGAAGAAGAAAGTCTGTCAGTTTCGTTCCAAGAGAGAAGCTGAAGAAATGCTCAATAGAAAAAAAGAATTTAAATATTTAGCAATTGTGTTATTTTAATTTGTGCATTCTTTTTCAACTTCAGACAGCATTTCATTTTTGTTCTGAGATAATAAGTGGGTTCACATGGATCAATAGTAAAGACAGACATATCTTTCCAGAGTAACTTACTTTAATGTAAAGATCATTGTACCATAAAACAGTATATAGATGTGAGGCACAAGTGGAGAAGGCTTTGTGCTTACCTAAAGAAGAATTTATCTTCAAAATTGTAGAGAGAATAGAAACATAGGATGAGGATATTGTGATCAGGGACAGCAATAGAGTAGAACCAGCTAAAATGAATATAGTGGCTTCTGCAGCATAGGTATCACTGCAGGATAGAGCTAAAATTGGGAATGTGTCACAAAAGAAATGATGAATTACCTTGGAGTTGCAGAAATTCAGTGTGCTTAAGCAAAAGACAGTGACAGAGGAATCCATCGCTCCAATCATGTAGGACCCAGTGATGAGAGCATATGAGCGCCTAGGGGACATAATAACTGGATAGTGTAGAGGGTTGCAGATAGCCACGTAGCGGTCATAGGCCATTGAGGAGAGTATAAAACATTCAGCAGCTGCCAATAGGACAAAGAAATACAATTGGGTGAAGCATCCCAAGAAGGAAATATTCTTTACGGAGGTCAACAGGTTCTGTAAGGTTTTAGGTGTGATGACAGTTGAGTAACTGAGGTCAAGGAATGACAAGTGGGTGAGGAAAAAGTACATCGGAGTGTGAAGCTGAACGTCTAGATGAATTATCAGTATCATGCCTATGTTCCCCAATACAGTGAGCATGTAAATCAGGAGAAACAGCACAGAGAGGACCAGCTGCATCTCCCTGGAATCTGTCAATCCCACAAGCATGAACTCAAGTTCATTTGTATGATTCCAGGCATTCATAGTGAACGGTCCTAAAATGTGGAGACATTAAATACAATACTTAGCCTGAATTTCAGAAAAGTATTTGTTTATATGTGTCTAAAGGTCTTCTTATAATTGTTTTGTCTCTAAAACTTCATATTATTTTATAGTTTGCAGTTGTGAGAAATTTAACTGATCAAATAGATGGATACATAAAGCATCATTTGACTGTGATCTCATATACATTAGCATACTTCATAATCTTAGTGAAATTGGTAACATTCTGAATAAATTCCTTAAGACTACAGAAAATATTATACTGTATAAACTACTATTATCTGTTTATTTCATATTAGGCAAATATCAGAAAAGATCAAATTAATAAATAAGAATTAATACAGTTGAGTTTATGAGTACATAATAAGACTTTGACATCAGAGTATATAATTTTGTGTTTTTAATTGTTTTACTAATTGAGCAATCCCAATTGAAATATTGGACATACGATAAACAAAACTTGGAAATAAACAATTTATCTTCAATTACTTATTATTTAATGATGTCAATAACTATGATTACAAACAAAGTTTTTCACTTTTTAAGAAGAATATAATAGACTCTACTAAGATAGATAATTATTAATTGTGACACGATGTCGTTAATTCCTGAAAATCCAAAATCAGTGACTTCTAAAGCTGCAACCACAAATTATGATGATTTACTTTATAATCTTATTCCATCAATCACATTAACAAAAATTCTGAATTACTTGTAAAATTATCAAATGATACATGTTCACAGATACACTTTAATAGAACCTATGTCTCTTCAAATTTTAAGAATACTTACTATGAGCCAAAGTTAGAAATAAGCAAACAAAAATATTTTAAATATTTATGCCTAAAAAATTTCAACTGTCAATTTTTCTAAAAATGATACAGAAAATCTACTTAAGGATATGAAAATGCCTCTATTACAGCATTTTTCCCTTTACATATACATTATTGCATTTTGTGAATTCATTATTTTTACTTGGAAGATAAATTTAATCACCGTACAAATTTTATGCTGGTCTCAGTCAGATGGCATTTCACTTAAAATCTTCCAGAAACTTGTGGTATAAGCAGGCCAGTTTATGCCTTGCCTCCTTGCTTTATTATTCCAAGATTCCTCATGTAAGGACATTGAGCATCACGCAATATGTTGTCATCTGCAGGAGCCAATTTCCAAGCAAGTTTACTTGGCACACTATCAGAAACAAAGTTCAAGAATAAATTAAGCCAGGAAATGAATGATCATTTTTTTTCTGGTTCACCCAATTCAATATATGTGAACATATTTATGTATACTATGTGTATTAAATTGACTCAATTGCTAAATAATTTCATGATTTATAATTTGTATAGCACATTGACCTAGTAGTTATATTTTATCTCCTACAGAAATAAAGGAATTTTTATGTGATACAATAGCTACTTTGTCAATAACATTGTTTTCTTACAGTCTCTCAGAATTGATAAAGTATAGAAAATTTGAAAATGGCTATGCAGTATTGAACAGTATAGTGTCACAGCAGTAACCCAAACTATACAGACATTTATGTTTAAACACTAACTCACATTATTTACTAACTTGCTATATTTTAAATTTTGCATTTACAGCTTTATTTTTCCCCACCCTCTTTCTCTGTCATTCATTTACTTTTTCTTACTCCCTGTCCTTTTTCTCTCTAACTTCCTCCTTACCTTAATTTTCCTACTGTTTATTGTTCTTTTTATTTTATTTAGTTTACATTTAGTTTTGTTCATATATATTTATTGCATTTAATAAAGAGAAACATTTTCACACATGTATATAAAGTACTTTGATCATGTTAGCACTTCTTAATTCCCTCTCTTGTCCTGTGTCTACTGTCTTAGTAGTCATCTTCTTCCTTGATCATAGTTTCCTTAAAAACTTCAAATTTTATTCGTTCTACATTCAACATATGATAGAAAATGTGATATTTGATGTTGTAGTTATTTTATGTGATAATCATCTATCTCTAGCAATTTTGGTCCACCTAGTATCTAATTAGTAGAGTGCAACATGTACCAGATTTGTTTTACTCTCTCATCTATAGCTAGACAATGAGATTAGGTTCATAGCATCACTATTTGACTAGCACATAGATATGTTCTCTCTCTCTATTGTATAAAGTTTGCAGTCTTTTTGTGTTTATATAGTATTATTAAAGTTGTCTTTATTTTCTATAAAAAACTATTTATGAACTCTTAACATAACTGAACTAATTGACATTCCAACCAATAAGGGCCCCTATTTTTCCTCTTCACCCAGTATTTGATCTTTAAGTTATTTGATAACAGCCAATATGACACAGAAAAAATGATTCTCAATACAGACTTAATTTCATTTCCTGCATATTTGGATGTTATTAGTTTGAAGGAAAGCTACTTATTTCTCTATGTATAGAATTAATATCTACCAAATGAATGTAAAATATGTTAGATTTACTAAAATTTTCAGGAAAAATCTTAAATCATTGTATTCCCAAAATGACCTATAGTGTTATATTATGCAGGATTAACTTTTATCAATTATAGATAAACAATCTTATTAAATTGTACAGTAAATATAGTTAGTTATGCTTTTGAGGCTTGGTCAGAGAAACTTCTTTTACAGTTAATGATGAGTTTCCTGTCTGGTAGAAACACCAAGAGTAAATGACTATTGAATGATCAGCTGCAGACTAGACATATATAATAACCCCCTTTATGGTTCACAAAAACCAAGAAAATTGACAGAAAAAATGTAAGAGACAGAAATAAGGAATGGTGTCATAAGAAGTTTTCTGTTCGACATGATCTGGGTATAACAATCATATAATCAGAGCATATTTACAAAGATCACATGATTAAGTATAAGAAATTCAGGATCAAAGATGGGCCTAAAAGTCAAATGTGTATACTATAAACAAATTTTAAATTCTTATTATAATCACAGAAATAAAAATAGGAACACCAGGACTGGAGAGCTGCTCAGTGGATAAGAACAAATCCAAGAGACCATGTGGCAGATGACAACCATATTCTAACTTGTAGTTAGAATTCTGGAATTTTGGTTTCTTTAAAACACACAGAAATATTTTAAGAATAAATTTCTGTTTTAAAGCCAGGTATGTGGACAGGTGGCTGCTTTGGACCAGCTGACTGCAATTTATCTGCCTTGTGCTTTAGCAGAGGCATGTTTTTGCCAGCTGCAGATAGTTTCTTGCCATTGTGTGACATTTCAGAATTTTTCAGAGGGTATTTAAATTCTAGAGCCCCAATAGGTATTGTTGCTTGTTGTTGGCTGTTTAGAGGGGTTTGGTTGTGGTATGATAGCAGTTATGATAAAAAAGAAACAAAGGAAAAGAAATTAGATTCAGGGATCTCTATTTCTCTCTCTCTCCCCTCTATCCTTTCTCTTCTATCTTGTGTTAGGATATGAATTGGAGAGGAAGGCAGAAAGGGTGGAAAAAAGAAAAATCTACAAATTAGCAACAGTCCGACTGCAGTATCTCAAATTAAAATGAACCATTTGGCTTCTTCTGTAATGTAGTAGACAGACAAGGCAAAACTTTAGTAAACATAAAAGAGTTGATAATTAAATATTTATTTAAAAAAACAGAACTACTTTTTCTTATTGTTGTTTTTTGTTTGATTTGGAACACAGGACTTGGCAGTGCTTAAGTGGCGTGCTCCTAAAGCCAGTATCCCATAACAACTGATGACTGTGCTTGCAAAAATGTGGAGCAATGCATTAAAGCAACATTTGGAGTAGTGTATAAAACCAGATTATCCAAGACTTCTTGTCCTGTTCCTGCTTTCAACCCAGTGAAGTTCCTAAGTCTCCTCCCTTGATAAAGGATGTATACTTCCCCACTCTAAGGCTGAAAGGTTTCCATTTGATCCCCAAACCACAGTAATTCATCAGCTGGAGTTTCATGAAGTTTTTTTGTTTGTTTGTTTTGTTTGTTTTTTTTATTGTTGTTGTTGCTGGTTTTGGTTTTTTTTTAATAGCTCAGTGAAACTGAAGAATGAATTACATTTTTCGGTAATGTTAAACTTATGGCATTGTGTTTTTTATTGGTTATGTTATTTATTTACATTTCAAATGTTATCTCCCTTCCCAGTTTCCCCTTCACAAACCCATTCTCTCCTCCCACTCTCTCATTCGTCTAAAAGCCCAACCAACCCAAACCAAACAAACAAACAAATAACCAAAACCAATCAGTTTGAAGTAGAAAATGCTACAGATGACATTAATGATTGTCTCCAGACTCTATCATCAAATACCATTGGACATAAAGCAAATATGGAGAAGAAAAAGTTTAGGGTATAGGGCTGAGAAGTGAGGAACAAGCAGCCTGTAAGAACTCTACTTTCAATGACACTCTTACTTTGGCTGCAAAGATAGAAAATGTCACCTAGTCACCAGCTAAAGTCAATCCTGCTGTGGTGATGGTAGCTGAGCTGGAATTTCACATACATTTGAAAGCAGTAGGAAGTGTGGAAGCTACATAAGTTGACGGAATTTGTAGGCTAAATAAATAAATGGATAAATGAAACAAATGAAGTTCAAAAATCGAAAAAAGAACTTCTTATAAGCATAGAGTCCAGACTATATATTTGTCCTTAATATATTCTATATTCTTTTTTTATATATAATATTAGTATATATATACTATATATATATATACACACACATACACACATATGTACACACTTGAAAATAATAATCCTTTCCAATTTGTATCCCTTTGGTCTTCTTTTGTTGTCTAATGCTCTAGCTCGAATTTCCAGTACTATATTGAATAAATAGGGAGAGATAGACAGCCTTGTCTTGTCCCTGATTTTAGTGGGATTGCTTCAAGTTTCTCTCCTTTTAGTTTGATGTTGGCTATTGGTTTGCTATATATTGCTTTCATTATGGTTAGGTATTGGCCTCAAATTCCTGATCTTTCCAAGACTTTTAACATGAAAGGGTGTTGTATTTTGTCAAAGGCTTTTTCAGCATCTAATGAATGATCATGTGGTTTATTTCTTTGAATTTGTTTATATAGTGTATTACATTGATGGATTTCTGTATATTAAACCATCCCTCCATCCCTGGGATAAGGCCTATGTGATCATGGTGAATGATATTTTTGATGTGTTCTTGGATTTGGTTTGTAAGAATTTTATTGAGTATTTTTGCATCAATATTCATAAGGAAAATTGGTCTAAAGTTCTCTTTCTTCGTTGGGTCTTTATGTGGTTTAGGTATCAGAATAAGTGGGGCTTCATAGAACAAATTAGGTAGTTTTCCTTCTGTTTCTGTTTTGTGGAATAGTTTAAGAAGTATTGTTCTTATGTCTTCCTTGAAGGTCTGATAGAATTCTGCACTAAAACACTCTGACCCTGGGCTTCTTTTTGTTATTGTTGTTGTTTTATTGTTGTTGTTTTTGTTTTTTAACTGTAACTTTTTTATTGGATATTTTATTTATTTACATTTCAGATGTTATCCCCTTTCCCCATCCCTCCCCCAGAAACCCCCATCCTATACCCACTCCTCCTTCTTGCTTTTTTTTTCTTTATTAATATTTTAAGTTAACATACAAAGTACTGGGTTTTATTTCAGCATCCTCATACATGTGTCATTAGAGTTCTGATTTGTTTCCCTCAACCCTTTCTCTTTATTCCTCCAGCTAGTTTCCTCATCTGATTTCCTGTCATATGTATTCCATCACCCTCCCTCCTCATCCTTTTTTTAAATGTTAATCAAAGGCTTTATAACGTTTGGTAATGTTCAATAACAAGATGCCCATACAATCAAAAGTGTAACCCAATACCCAACCTAGATATTCCAACTATCTTTGACTGGCAGAGACATGAGAACATCCACCTCCATGTTCCACACACACCCCCCCTCTCTCTCCTAGCTCCTCCTCTCCTACATATCACCCTTCCTGTTAAAATAAAACTTATCTCTCAAAATACAATTAGAGCATAACTATACCAATTTGTGTCAGTAAGGTACAAGATAGACCTAACACTCATTCCAACATTTTGTTGACTAACCAGAACCTCTGTCATCTCTCCTAACTAAAAGACTTAGTTCTGAACCTGGCTTTTTTCTTGGCTTTAGAATGAATATCAGATGAAAACCATCCTCTCAAACCTTTTCTCTCAAAGAAAATAGCCGGGATTAGCTATGAGACTATAAGTCTTCAACCCCATCAGAAATCCAGAATGACTGAATTAACTGAAATTATGGGAAGCACAAAAGCATAGCTTCTAAAACTTAGCCAATTTTAAAGACAGCTGCACACCTGGACAGTCCCTATACTACAAAGTATTGGAGCATCCGATCTTCAGACTTCTGGCCAGGATCTGACAGACCTAGTGATGCAGAATTATTAAGGGCTGATTACTCTGTCTCGGCAGATATAATGAGTTGACTATTCCGCAAGTGTGTCCTTTTCAGGACAGTAATTTGTCTGTAAAAGGAAAGAGGCAATTCTTGCCTAGTGGCTGTCTCACCACAACTGGAGTAACTCCAAAGATGCTCAATTTCTTCTTAGAATCCAAGACAGGAATCTGTTAGGAGCAGACAGGTCTCTAATCAAAATGAACATTAATACAGAAATGTTTATAACATCAATTCTGTGGACTTCTGCGTTTTCAAAACCAACTATCCATGTAAGGCAATCTGACTGTTGTCTGTTAACTCCTCTCAGCTATTTCTAAATAAATCGAAAACACCCTAACAATAAATCAGAGTCATGAATTTGCTCTAGGCCCTTAACTCACAGGCTAACCATCTCGAATCAGCTAAAAGAGTTAAAGAAGGACTGGGTCTAAGCCTTGTATTCCTAAATGTGTTATATAGGCACAATGCCTATGAGAGTAATAATATTAATCTCACTTTTATATCAATAAGAAACTTGTACCAATGAAAACCTTAAATTTGAAATTAAATTTTTTACCATTTAGAAATTATAACTTCAGCTTACTAACAATTATACAGACTTCTACCAAAAGGTTATGGCTAAGCAATGAATCCTAGCTATTCCTCCCTGTTCCAACAAAACCACTATTTTCCCTAGAAAGACAGCCCAATATTAACCACCTCAGTCTCCAAGCCCAGGGAATAGGGGTGCTGACTCTTCATTAACTTCTTCAAGCTAGTTACAGGTATTGAGATATTAGAAGAGGGGTGGGGGGAAGAGTAAATTGATAAGCCTCTGATGTCTGTGTCTTCACTGCATTCAGCTGAAATTCCAGGACATCAGAGGTTTAAGTAGATCTGCTCAGCTTGCTTGATGAGTAGATACACCAAGGCTGTGTATTCTAAGATACTGCCCTGGGCTTCTTTTGGTTGGAGACTTATAATGTATGGTTCTATTTCCTTAGGGGTTATGGGACTGTATAGATATTTTATCTGATCCTGATTTAAATTTGGCAGATTCTGGTTCAACTGGTGGTTGGCATATAGAAGAATGCAAATTGATCTGTATTTTTGTTTTTTCTCCTTGTACAAAGCTCAAGTCCAAATGGATCAAGGGCTTCCACATAAACCAGATACACAGAATCTAATTGAAAAGAATATGGGAAAGAGTCTCAAACACATTGGCACAGAGGAAAATTTCCAGAACAGACTACCCATGGCTTAAGTTCTAAGTTCAAGAATTGGCAAATGGGACCTCATAAAATTGAAAACTTCTGTAAGGCAAAGGAGACTGTCAATAGAACAAAAGTGCAACCTACAGATTGGAAAATATTTTTACCAACCCCACACCAGATAAAGGGCTAATATCTAAAATGTACATAGAACTCTAGAAGTTATACTCCAGAGAAGCAAATAACCCTATTAAAAATGGGATACAGAGCTAAACAAAGAATTCTCAACTGAGGAATCTTCAAAGCCTAGAAGCACCTAAAGAAATGTTCAATAACCTTAGTATTAGGGAAATACAAATCAAACCAACCCTGAGATGCCACCTCACACCAGTCACAATGGGTAAAATCAAAAATTTAGGTGAAACAGATGCTGGCAAGGATGTGGAGAAAGAGGAACACTCCCCATTGCTAGTGGGATTGTAAGCTGGTACAGCCACTTTGTGAAACAATCTTGCAGTCCTTCAGAAATTTGGAAATAGTTATACCTAAAGACCCAGCTATACCACTATTGGGCATATACCCAAACGATGCTCCAACATATAACAAGGACACATGCTCCACTATGTTTATAGAAGTCTTATTTATAATAGCAAGAAGCGGGAAACAACCTAGATGTTCATCACTGGAAGAATGAATACAGAAAACGTGGTACATTTACACAATGAAGCTATTAAAAACAATGACTTCATGAAATCACAGGTAAATGGATAAAACTAGAAAATACCATCCTAAACGAGGTAACCTAAACACAAAAGAAACGCATGGTATATACTCACTGATAAGTGAATATTAGCCCCACAACTCAGAATACTCATGTTATAACCCACAAACCATATGAAGCTTAAGAAAAGGAAGACCAAAGTGGAATGTTTCAATCCTACATAGAAGAGGGAACAAAATAATCACAGGAGGTAGAGAGAGGGAGGGACCTATTGTGAATAGAGAAGGGGGAGGGAAAAGGGGGCAGGATCAGGTATGGGAAGGGACAGAGAGAAGTACAGAGGGTCAGGAAATTAAATAGAAACATGTAGCAGTGCGGATGGGAACTGGGGGTTGACAATAGAAAGTCCCAGATTCCAGGAAAGCAAGAGGCTCCAGGATAACATTAGGCAAACTACTCAGCAATGGGGAAATAGAACATGAAGATACCACCTCCATTAGATAGGCAAAGCCCCAGTTGAGGGAAGGGGCTACCCATCCATCTCAAAATATTTAACCTGGAATTGTTCCTTCCACAAGGAAACAGGGACAAAAAATGGAACACAGACTGAAGGAAAGGCCATCCAGAGATTGCTCCACCTAGGGATCTATCGCATCTGCAAACACCAAACTCCAACATTATTACTGATGAAAATAAGTGCTTGCTGATAGGACCCTTGTATAGCTGTCACCTGAGAGGCTCTACCAGCACCTGAATAATACAGATGCAGATACTCACAGCCAACCATAGGCCTGAGCCCATGGATCCCAATGGAAAGAGGAAAGGTGAAGGACTGAAAGAGCTGAAGTAGATTGCATAGGAAGATCAATATCAACTAACTGGAGCACACTGAGCTCCCATGGACTAAACCAACAACCAAAGAGTATACATGAAGGGACCTATGGCTCCAGCCACATACACAGCAGAGGATGCTTTATCTAGCATCAATGGGAGGGGAAGTTCTTTGTCCTGTGGAGACTTGATGTCCCAGCATAAGTATATGCTAGAGTGGTGAGGCAGGAGTGGGTGAGTGGGAAAGAGGAGCACCCTCATAGAGGCAAAGGGGAGGGAGACTTAATGGGGTCTTGGGAAGGGGAAACCAGGAAAGGGGATATCATTTGAAATGTAAAGGAATAAAATGATTAATGAATTTAAAAAATTATAAAGCATTTAATGTTATTGATGTGGAATAAATCCCATATCAAAATAGACTTTAAAAATAGGTGAATATTATACACATTTAGAAGGTTAGTTCAATTATCTGCTTTGTATTTATTAAAAAAAAAATTGTTAAACAATTAACCAGGCAGGTGAAATTAGAGAATTTGGCTAAAAATACAAAAAATAAAAGCATTCAGGAAAAAATAATTAAGTTTTACTTTTCAGCAACAGCAAAAGTTATCAAACTTTAATAGTTCATGAAATCATATTGATGATATTTAAGTAACTGTTACAAAAGTTTAATAATAAAATTTAAAACTTCTAAAATGGAAATATATTTGTAATGTAACATTGAATGAATAAAGATATCTCTTTAGGAATTGCATAATGTGTATATATATTTTTTTATATTAAAGAAAATGATAATATTCATTATTGAAGTAATGATCTGAGAGTCCAGGTGTTAATCTGAACAGGAAAGTTGGCCTCACTGATGACACTTTTAGGCTGCTTGGACCAGAAAATGTTCCATCTTCTGATATCTACCACTTTGAGATTATAGAGAACTAACATATATATAGAACATCCTGTGCCAACAATTTATGACCCTGTAAAATCTTAAGCCCCAGAGACATGTTTGCACAGTATATACTTCTGCAAAAAGACAGTGGCCCTCCATTTTTTCTGTTTAAAGAAATAATGTTGCTTTTGCTGATGTCTGTCAGTTTTCTTTTACTTTTGAATTATCTCAGTTAACCCTAATTTATATTTGGTGCCAACCCGAGGATTTTTTGGGCATTGCATTCCAGCCTCCCATTTTTGTGATCTTTCCTTCTCTCCTCTTACCCATCTCCTCCTATTTTCCAAGACCCATTCATTAGGATTATAGCTGCTTGAGAGCTTAGTATCATTTAACAAATAGCAATCATCTCTTAAAACCTTTTGTGAGCTATGTAAGTTCAGTTTGGATCATTTCTTCAACTTCCTTTCACTCCCTCACTATCTTCTGACCTCAGTGGAGTCTCTTTGTTCTTAGTCTAGTTGAGTACATCTACCATAAAGAAGGTAAGGTCTGGCCAATGTCTGAAGACACCCAGACCTAAGTCTTCTAAATTTCAGGAGTTCTCCAGGTTTTCTCTCTCAAGTTTTGCCAAAAGCTTTCCACACAAATGTATTGCCATCATCTACAAAATCAGGCTAGCTCCTCAGGTCGGTTTCTGACCTCAGATCATGACTTAAGTAACAACTGTAGCTGCTTGTGGCAGCCATGACAGGATCAGGTACTGAGAAGGGACAGAGGATTGGAAGACAACAAAGGCTGATGACATCTGGCCTTAACTCTCTCACCTTCTGAGATCCAGAAGCTGATGGATTCTGGATATTGACTACTACTGATAGCAGCAGAAGAATAAGAAAGGAAACTTAGTTATTTGAACTCTTTTCTCGTTAACTCATGGGGTCTCTCTCTGGCCGTGCAAGAGACTCAAATCTTTGTGAACCACAGAGAAAAGAAAAGACAAAACAATGAAAAAAGAAAAAAGAAAGGAATGAAGGAAAAAGGAAAGAAGGAAGGAAGGAAGGAAGGAAGGAAGGAAGGAAGGGAAGGAGGAGAGGAGAGGAGGGAGGGAGGGGAAAGGAGGGAAGGGAAAGAAAGAAAAAGAAATTCAAGCACATACAGAGAAATATGCTCATTAGGTAAAACAGAAAAGGGCCACACCCACCACTATTACAGCTTTCAGCCTTTACAGATTTTTAAACAAATATTCTCTTATTCTATTAAAGAAAAGTTACTTCACAGATAAAATGTTACATAAAAGTGGGTTTCAGAAGGGTGTGCATAGTAAGCTCAAAGCACTGTTTTATTCTACAAGCTCATTGTACATTCAAAGCAACAATTTCACATGACTTTGCTTTATCATAATGTATACCTATAGCCTCTTCCTTAGGCCAGACCTGGATGAATGTTTTTCCTTGGTCAAAATTTGTCCCAAACCTATTTCTCTTCTTAGTTCAATTTAGGAAACTCATAGTATTCCTTATTATGCAGATCTTACTATTCTATGAGGAGGGGCCACATTCTATGAATATAACTTTAGCATATCTTTCTGGAAAACAACTAAAACCATTTCCTTAAAGTTTCTTCCTAAAGTTACTTGAATAAAATCATGAATTATATAAAATCATTAATTCATCTAAACAACATTAATTCATGAAAGTTCATCTTTATGTTGATCTGCATTAAGTTTATCAAATAGGGTAAGCTATCACACAGGACATAGTTACACCAGGTTATAGGCAGTGAGGATCCCCTAGGGGCTACTAACACTAACACCAAGCCAAATAAATGAATATGGCAATGAAAAACATGAGAAGCTACCAAAGCAATACTGGGATAAAGTTTCTGGGGCTGTGCCTCTTCAGAGCACACCCATCAAAGCTGAGCACGATGGCAGGCCATCTCCAAGGAGATCACTTGCCCATTTCAGGCCTTCCTGCACAGCATCCATCAGGTACCATTCCACTCCTCTATTTTATGAGATGGTTACAAGTTGTTTGTGTCCAGGAAAAACTTTTTGGTATGTCTAAAGTTAAACTTCAGAAATTTAGGTTTCAACTTTAGACCTGCAACTTTTATGAAGCTTTCTCATAAAATCTGGTTCCAATATCAATTAAACAACAATCACATCTGGAGTAAACTCAGTACTTTCTACTTTAAAAATTCTCACCAATTTAGAAAACGTCAGTAGATAAAACAGCCATTATCTCTGAAGTTGCATGCTGTCAAGTCTGCTTTTTTCTTCATTCCTATCCTTTCTTTTATTTCTTCATTTCTGTAGTTAAGGTTTTACCATCTCAAACTTCTAAACCCAGATCCACAAATGCTGTCAGATAGTAATCTGGCTGATAAGTACCCTTCCTTTAAAACAAAATCATGTAAAATTAAGTAAACAAATTGTCCTGTCTAATGGAATCTGGAATGTCCCAATGGGAGATAGGATTATTTTGTGGGGAAATAACAGGAAGAAGAAAATAGTCATGTGATTTCTTGCCATTTTGGGTGGGTAGTCTCATCAAGATAGATGTAACCTTGTGATAGGACCTTCATCTTTATTAATTATATCATAACAAGGGCAAATGTCATGTGGATTTACCATCATCTTGGTCAGTGTACCTACATACACAAACCAAAATAATTTTTCTACAGCTTTTTTACACAGTTCCATCATTTTGTCCTTACAGCCAACTCCTGCAGGTCACTCCAGGGAACCTGCTAGCCTAGCTGGCCAGGGAATAAAGTAGACTACATTTACTTTCACTCCACCCTTTACTTCTATTTTCCCAGTTGTATTCTCAGGTCTTTAATAGACTATCTATTGTGGAATCTCTTTGCTATCTTTCCCCATTTTTATTAATCTACATAGATCCAAATAACACACCTAGCTTCTTCTCTCCTGTTGATGTTTTCAGCCAAAACCCCTTTTAACCTTTCCTATTCCATAGTGATAGCTGCCAATACCTAGAAACACTTTCTATTCAGGATCCCCAATGTCCATACCTGGAAGGATCTCAGATACCTTCTCTACCAAGCAACCCACAACTACCACATCATCATAAGAACCAGAAAGTAATCCAAGGAATTAAATAGCTACCAAACAAAGACAACACCAGATAGCAGCACCTAGAATCAAGATTATGCCTAAACCAGATATATAGTGTCTTATAGTTTCCATTGCTTTGAAAAGACACCATCCATGTTCAAGACAACACTTATAAAAACAGTATATAATTGGGGCTGTCTTACAGGTTCAAAAGTTCAGTCCATTATCATTATAATGGGAATATATTAACATGCAGGCAGATGTGATATTGGAGAATTTCTACATCTTGATCCAAAGGCAAGACAGAAATACAATTGGGCAAACTCCTAACTCTGTATCTCTATGTCTGATATCAAACCACTCTTCAGATTTTAAATTCTTTTTCTCTTTCTTGGCTATAACAGACTTCTTTCCCTTGGCTGGATTCACTCCCTGATAACAGCTTTTCTGGGCAGGTGTACCATGGCTCTGGCATCTGTAACATCTTGGTGTATCCAAGGCAACTTCAACTATAAAATTCTTGTTCCAGTATTTGGGATCTACACATGATATTCTGAGCTCCACCAAAGTCATCTCCTCAGCTCTGCCCCCTGTAGACTCTAGGCTCTGGTTGATGTTAATATGCTACTGCTTCTCTTTTTGGTGGTCATCCATGATACTGGCATTTCCAATACACTAGGATCTTCTACTCAACTAGGCTTACCAGTAGACTCTTCAAACCTTTCTCCATGATACCAAGACTCACTATTTTGGGGATCCCTTCAGTCTTGAGATGTCAACTGTAACTGAAGCTGTACCTTCACTTTTGGCATTTTCTGACTTCTAACAGTTTCTAGCCTCTCAGTTGCTCTCCATGACCCCTTTATTCCTTCAAAGTCAGTAGCACCTGGGTGATCTTTACACAGTACCATGTCTACCTGCAGGTATCTCTAGAATAAACGTTCTGTGTGGTCTTAGAACAAACTTCCCAGAAGATTTTCACTCTGTGATGTTCGTCTCTTCTTAATCACTGCTAATTTCTTAGCTCCAGCTAACCAGCATTAAATGTCCCAGAAACCCTTTTTATTCTTGTCTCTAAGGCCAGAGCCATGTGACTGATGGTACTAAGGTCTGTTGCTTGCCCAGTATGGAACATAGTTCCCTTGGTCTATTATATCATACATTGTTTAAGCTTGGATGTCTTGAAACTTGCTCTGTAAACTGACCTTGAACTCAGAGGAGATCTTCATGCCTCTATCTCCTTAGTGTTGGAATTAAAATTGTGTATTACCATGCCTGGACCTAAACTTTTTTACCTGGAACTTGTTCTGTACCAGCCTGATCTTGAACTCAAAGATCTGCTTGCCTGTCTCCTGAGATTAAAGGAATATACCACCATGCCTGGACCTAAGCATTTCTTTGATTCTTTTTAACATGATCTTTATAAGCATGGCCACTATGCCTCAATATCTGTATCACATGTATGTCAGATATTTCTGAACTGTACTTCCTTCCAGATTAAAAGTTCAAATGAAAACAATGAACAGGTCATAAAACCACCTTACACAATATAACTTCCCTTGTTCTACTGTAAAAGTATAAACAATAAGCTTAGTTGGATGAAATTTTGCCCTGACGTACCACTCCCATAATTACATGTAAAATCCTTGAACACAGTATTTATCTACCTTCCACTTCCTGGTGCCACTTTAGTATTTGAACATGTACTTTGTATTTTTCTTTCTAGATTGATATGCTTGATTAAACTGAGTAAACTAGGGGACAAAGTCTATTCTGGGCTTTTAGAGACTTCTTTTGTCAATGCAGTTAATCTGAATCTGTTTGCCTTACCCTCAGGCAGACTCTTTAGACAAGGGCAAAATGCAGCCATATTCTTCACCAAAATATCACAAGAATGATCTCTAGGCAACATATTAAATTCTCCTTTGAAATATCTTCATCCAAACCCTACAATTCAATCAAATCACACTCAGATGCCATGTTTTCCATACTTCTGCTAGAATGGCCCATTAAGCTCCACTTAAAGCATTCCACTACTTTCCAAATCTAAAGTTGCAAAATCTACATTCAGCCAAACAAACAAACAAAAAAACCATGATCAGGCTTATCAAGCAATTCCCCATCTCTGGTACCAACTTCTATCTTAGTTAGGATTTCCATTGCTGTAAAGAGAAACCACCATGACTAAGGCAACACATGACTAAGGAAAACATTTAATTGAGGGTGGCTTATAGCTTATTATCATTATAGTGGGAAGCATAGTAGTATCTAGGCAGGTACTAGAGAATTTCTACACCTTGAACTAAAGGCAGTCAGGAAGAGATCGGTTTGTGAAGTGAGCCAGCAGAAGGATCTCTTGAGCACCAGGAGGTTTCAAAGCCCACCTACAATGAAACACTTCTGCCAACAAGGACAAAAATATTCTAGTAAGGCTAAGCCTCCTAATAGTGCTACTGCCCAAGGGCCAAGCATATTCAAACTCATTTAGTTACAGGTATTAAAATTCTAGTAATTTGATACTGCAGGAAAATTGAAATAAAAGTGGTGGGCGATATTAGAGTTGAAGATGAACTTGCTCATACCAACACATAGACTGAATTCATAGAGATATCATGTATGATCCAATGGAGAGAATAAAGTAGTCTATTTGATATAATAATAGAATAGTATAGAGGATTGGAGATAGCTACAAAACTATCATAGCCTACTGAAGCATTAAGAAAACATTCAGCTGGATCTCCTTGGAATTTGTCATTTCTGTAAAGATAAATTCAGGCTTATATGTGTAAGTCTAGGCGGCCATAGTGAACAGTCCTAAACTGTTGACAAATCAGAGGTCATATTTGTTTTCAATGGTTTCTAAAGGGTTTTATTTATATGTACATTCCAGGGATTACATAATCACCTACAAGTATTTAACACTGTTTGACTATAAAAATTTTGGTTGAGAAATTCTAAGATGATATTTGAATATGTTATAACTATAAATACACTTCAGGGTTTAGTTAATTTGGTAATTAATTTCATGTTTAACACAGGTATAGGGTTGCATTCTAGACACTACCATTACCCACTGATGTTATATGTACTACCTAGAACATAACAGTCTGGTAGCATGATTTTACTGCACATATATGCTAACTCTATTACTTGGTCTATTTTGTTGAACTCATAGAATATGTTCATGTCAATACAATCTCATTTATGAATAATTCACTAAAGCCAAACATGATGTTAGATATATAATAGATAAAAATTTGAATATATAATTTACTGTTCATTTCTTTTCAATACACTAGGATTATGTATAAATAAACTTAACTTTTCAAGACAGTAATTGGTGACACTAAGACATAAAATTATTTATGGACTTTTGCACTTTTGTTTACCTGATCAATAAAACTGAATTTCTACTTAAGTTAATTATAAAAACATGGTCATTGCTAGGACACTCTTCTCTTTTGCAAACTCTTATATTAATCATGTAACACTAAATTTATTAGTGTACATGTATTAGTTGATAAATCACATGTTTTTACCTTAACTGATCTAAAACACTCTAATTGTAAGATTATTTACTATGACCCAAAGTTTTTGATGGGAAAAAAAAATCTTCTTAACTCATAAGCCTAAAAATGTATCAACTACCAATGTTACCTTTCAATGTAAGATAAAATCTATTTAAAGTTATAGAATAATTCTGAATTGTTGCTATCATTTTCTTATAGATTAATATTCATATTTTGTACAATTACTTTTTAGTTGGTAAATTAAGTTCCCTAAAAATGTTATGCAAATCTTGGTCAAATGGAAATTCCTAGGAGGATATGGCCCACAAGCATCAGTGTATTTAACCTGACCATATTAGGCTTTCCCTCTCTGTCTGATAACTTCAGAGTTTCATATGTATGGCCCTTGAGCATCATGATACCTGTGGTCATCCTCAGGAGCCAATTTTTAAACAATGACTTAGCATGCTTTCAAGTGAGAGGACTGAGTTAGCCAGAGTCAAGCTGACTCGATGTGAGAATGACAACTGGTAATTCAGGAGACTAAACCTGAGGTTTTTTTCCCTTGAACTGAAGAAGTTCAATACAATTCAATTCCAGCAAAACAAAAAACAAACAAACAAACAAAAAAGAAACATTCCTCAAGGTCAGCAAATCAGGACCTGCAACAAGCTGTACCACCCTGCCCCTTACCTAGCCTGAGCTGGGTATAGTTATCAGAAACAGTTCTAGGAAGATCCCAAAATTTTCTTAACCAATCGCAAAGGCATCCATACCCTGGAGATAAAACCAACCAATCAAAAAGAAAGGTAAAGGTCACCTACTCCTTCCCTAACAGGTTTAAACTTAGCCAGCAATGCTTATACCTCTGTCTTCCATCCCCTCATGTTGGATTTCTGAAGAATAAGTACTCTTTGCTATTGCATACTATTTGAGTCTGGGGTATCATTTTTGGTGAATCATAGACCCTTACAGGAAGACCAGTGTTCTAGGGCTAATTCTGGGGTATCCAATTTTTGCCTAGGAGCCTGAAAATAAAGTACATGATCACTCTTTCATCTTTTCTGGTGTGTTTAGCTGAGACAAATATATCTTGACTGCAACTACAAGAATATATGGAATATAAGACTAAAGGTATATACTTATCAAATTAGTATATTGAACTAGTGTGGAGGAGAGCAATTTTTCAGATATATAGTTACATTTTGAGTGACAATCAAAATATGAAATGGAACTTTTCACCAAGAAATTTTTAATACAAAACATGTCAAATGTAATCATTAAAATCAAAACATCTCAAATGTATTCATTAAAATAAGAAAATGCATGAAAAGTTCAAACAAGTAAATAAAAGTGATGGTAAAGTCCTTTTAACATGTTATTATCTAAAATTACATCATTTTGTGCAAAAATACTATCTGCATTCTCATATTTTTGCTATACTAAAGATTAACTTTTAATTATTTTACTATATGACATATATATTTTAGTCTTCTTGCATTCTTTTGTTAAAAAAATAGGTTTTGGTCCATCTAACGTCTGAAGAATACATCTCTGTATGTATATGCCAGACTTTCTTCACCCACTCATAGGAGGTTCCATTATTTGGCTATGGCATTTGATGACTGATGGATTTAGGTACTATCCAGATCTCATATTTTATGACTGTATTATAATTCTCTCTTTCTTTGCTAACCTATCTTCCTATTCCAATCATGGCTACATTTATACACCCTATAGCAATATATACTATTTCATATTTTTTCATTTTCATGTTCAATGCTTTTGCTATTTGTTTTCAGTATATGGGAAGGAATATACAGGATCACACAATGACCAGGATACGATGATCATGGCATGACATATTTCAGTGTAATCTATTCACTGTTTTGTGGGTCAAGAGTATCAGTGATAAGCTCTTTGACCATCTAAGCCTCCTTGCTAGTCCTTCAAATATATTTTAAAATGATTACCTAGTCATTAATTTCTTTCTGTTTGTTTAATTTTTAAATTATTACTATTTATTTTTTAAACATGTTCTTGCTCTGTACATAGTTGTCCTATTGGTCTTTAAGTAGTCTAGAATGTTGTCATGAGTGACATTCCTCCTGCCTGCAGGGAATGATTAGCTCATGCATGGGTGCGGGCATGGATTCTTGAATCTTATTGGACTGTTGTGATTCCCACGGCTCCAAAAAAACTGGAACATGGGAATCTTGACTGAGTTCACTCTGTGTACAGCACTAGGCGGACTCTATGGGGCCCCACCTGGCAGAGGGAGTTCTCACTCAGTCTGAAATTCCGCGGGGAGGCAGAGCTCTTGGATTGGGGATATCCTGCCAGGAAGTGGTCAGGACCAGTTGATCTCAAGCCCTTGGGCTCTCAGATGCCGCTGAGAGACTGTGGAAGGACCGGGACCAGGGGTGTGTGGGCCCGAGAACAGCCAGTCCACAGCAGAGAAATGGGGGAGAGAGAAAAAAGAGGCCCTGGCAGCACCCTATGGGAGAAATTTGATTACTGTATGCGCTTAGCAGACTTGATGGCCTGGCTAGCTTGCTTGAAGATGTGGGTCCGTGTGGCTGGACGTGTGGCTCTCCAGGCAGGAGGTTAAGCAGCTGCAGCTACAAGTGGAGGTGGCAGAGGTGGAGGTGTTGATGGCCTTCTCTGCAGCTCCCCCACAGAGGGTCCCAACTGTGTGAAAAAGGAAGTGGTGGTGCCCCAGAGGCTTTCCATTCTGGCAGGTCCCACAAACAGGAGAAAGGTCCGGAGTTCCAAAGACTGGAAGTTTTGGTGATGGCAGGCCCCAAAAACATGAGAATGTCCATAGTTCCAAAAGGGTTTATTTTCATAGTGGAGAGTAGATGAATCTGGATGTATACACACACACACACACACACACCACACACACACACACACACACACACAGAGACCCCTGTATAACTCAGGGCAGACCCTATTTAAATAGGGAGGAAGAAAAGGGGAAGGTCTGGGGAAAAATGCTTAATTGGCTCTGCCCTCTGGCCTTCATTAGTGTGTAAATCTCTCTAGGGCCTGTGGCCTGTTGTCATGCCCTCTATAGCCAAACATGACTGTGAGGTGCTTGTTAATGGAGATGTAGCTCATGTGTTAGGAGCCTGGATTCTGGAAGCGTGGGGAAATGTATTCTGTCCATTGGTCCATTGCAGGGTCTCCAGCCATTTCCAAGCCAATGCTCTACCGAAACCCAAGACCCCTTCATGGTCCTACAAGTCATCAATTTCTTTCTGTTTGTTTAATTTTTGTATTATTACTATTTATTTTTTAAAACATGTTCTTGCTCTTACATAGCTGTCCTATTGGTCTTTAAGTAGTCTAGAATATTGTCATATGAGTGACATTCTTCCTGCCTAAGAATTGTAAGTGCTAATATTAAAAACAGATCATACCACATCCGACCACTACAAGAGTTTTTCAGAAGCAAGAACAATGTTTTCAAAAATATATTACAGTATCTCTAAAATTAAGCTTATATATATATTTTTTTAATAATCATTCCATTTGTTTACATCTCAAATGATGTCTCACTTCCTGGTTACCCTTCCACCTACCCTCCATCCCACATCTTCCCTCCCCAGTTTGCCATGTATGAGGGTGCTCCTCTACCCACCACACTCTCTTGCCCCACCACTTCAGCATCCCCCTAAGCTGGGGCATCAAACTTCCCTGGGACCAAGGGTCTCCCCTCCCATTGCTGTCAGTCAAGGTCATCCTCTGCTAAATATGTATCTGGAGCCATGGATCCCTCCAGGTACACTTTGTGGTTGGTGGTCTAGACTCTGAGAAAACTGGATAGGTCCACCTATGTTGTTCTTCCAGTGAGGTTGCATCCCCTTCTGCTCCTCCAGTCCTTCTGCCAGCTCCCCCACCAAGTTTCCTGAGCTCAGTCTGAAGGTTGGCTCCAAGCATCCACATATGCTTTGGTCAGTTGCTGGCCCAACCTTGAACGGGAACTGCCACACTAGGTTCTTATCAGCAAGCGCCTCTTGACCAAGACAACAGTGTTGGATTTGGTGTCTGCAGACATGATGGATTCCTAGGTGGGGCAGTTCCTAGTGCCCTTTACTTCACTCTGTTCCATTTTTTGCCCTGTTCTTCCTTTGGACAAGAACATTTCTGTGTTGAAAACTTTGAGATCGGTGGGTGGCCCCATCCCTTGACCAGGGGCTGTGCCTATCTAATGGAGGTGGTCTCCACAGTTCTATCTACCCTTTCTCTGCACATTTTGGCTACAGTCATTCCCATTGGGTTCTGGGAGCCTCACATTTCCCTGGCTCACATAGAATCATGATATAACTTTTTTTTTTAACTTGACTATGTTCAAATTCACTTCAATGGAGAGATGTAAAGCTGTTTTTGTTTATTTTGAGTGGGATTTTCACCATTTTTTCTGTTCTGTCAGAGCTATATTTTAAAATAATTTTATTAGTTCTTTAAGAATTTGTACAACTGGTTGGATCTTACTCAGCACTCTCCAATTCTTCCCAGGTCCACCCTCTCTTTCCCATTTCCCCAACTTGTGTTTGTTTTAAATAACATGTCAAAAAAAAAAATTTGATGCTCAGATGTTCTTGGATTCATAGCCTTCCAGAGGGTCTCATCTGACATACCAGAGGTCATGTTCTTATAAAAAAAAATTACTCCCTCTCTCCCAGAAGCTAATAATTGTCAGTAGCTCCATAGCAAGGTTGGCACTTAATTCTCATCTCCTGTCTCCATATTAGGATTTGGGATGGCTTAGGCTTGCAAAGCTGAGGTTATTTTTTTTTTCTTTTCTATTTTAAAAATTAATTCATCTACCAACTTTACATGCTAAACACAGCTTCATTTCTTTCCTTTCCTCCCATTCCTTCCCTTTCACACCCCACACCCAGTTCATCAGTTTATCCTTTATGCTCAGAAAATGGAAGGCCTCCTAAGAAAGTCTTCATAACCTTGGCATATCAAGTTGCAGTAGGAGCAGGTACATCTTCTCTTATTGTCTCGTATTAGAAGGAATACTGCCAAACTCAGTCTATGAGGCTATAGTGATTCTGATACTTCAACCACACAAAGATTCAACCAAGACAGACAATTTCAGATGAATCTCCCTTATGACCAATTGTGCAAAAAAACTCAATAAAATACTCTTTTTTTTTTTTCAAGAAATCTTTTTTTTTTTTTTTTTTTTCTCCTCTCTGCATGATACATATATTGTCAATGACTGGGGCAGCAAATTTTTTTCTTATTTATGTTTATCAATCATTCCATTCATTTATAACTCAAATGATATCCCACTTCCTGCTTACCCCCTCCACCAACACCCGATCCCACATCCACCCTCCACCCTCCCCTTTTCCTGTATAAGGATGCTCCCCCACCCACCCACCCTCTCCCATCCCACCACTCCAGCCTCCCCCTATGTTGGGGCATCAAACCTCCCTAGGACAAAGGCTTCCACTCCTCTTGCTATCAGGCAAGGCCATCCTCTGCTACATATGTATCTAGAGCCATGGATCCTTCCAGGTACACTCCTGGTTGGTGGTCTAGTCTCTGAGAGAACTGAGTGGTTAGGCCCAGCCTATGTTGATTTTCCAATGGGGTTGCAATTCACCTCTACTCCTCCAGTCCTTTTGCCAGCTCCCCTACCAGGTTCCCTGAGCTCAGTCTGATGGTTGGTTCCAAGCATCCACATCTGCATTGGTCATTTTCTGGCCAGACTTCCCAAGGAACCACCACACCATGTTCCTATCAGCAAGCACATTTTGACCACAACAACAGTGTTGGGTTTGGTGTCTGCAGACAGGATGGTTCCATAGGTGGGGAAGTCCCCAGTTGGCCCTTCCTTCAGTCTCTGTTCCATTTTTTGTCCCTGTTCTTCCTTTGGCCAGAAATATTTCTGAGTTAAAAATACTTTTCCCAAAAGCAATATTCAGATTCAATGCAATTCCCTTCAAAATTCCAACACAGTACTTTATAGACCTTGAAAGAACAATTCTCAACTTTATATGGAAAAAACATCCAGGATTAATCCAGGATATCTAAAACAATCCTGAGTGATACAAACTTTTATACTGAGACTAGTTCAGCATCTCATATGAGTAGAGCATGTAAGGATATAATAATGAAAATACAGAACAATTAGAAGGATTTCAAATAAAGCAGCAATTATAGTTATATAATCACATTACAAAATGGTTTGTCATATATTATAAAGACTAGAAGATAGTTTTATTTCAACTAGAACTTATCAATTTCCTCAAATTAGGTACGATTAACAAATTACGGATTATGTGTCCTAAATTAAGAAACAGAAATGGATGATATAGGTTTTGTAAGTATTGACAGTAAAGTAATGCTAGATCAAATATATCATATATGAGAGCACATGTAAACATGAAGAACTAAATATAAATTCTAATTTCCACGTAAAACATTATGCCACGTATGTGTACATTAGTGAATCAGAGATGAGAAGAAAGCTAGTGATTGCTGGTCAGTTATTCTAGTGTTATTGCTGGGATAGTGAGTCACAATATGTTAAAAAAGTATATGAGGAAAAATGTAAAGGGAGATAACAAATTGGTAATTAGTGATAAGTCAAACTAATGAGTAAATAACAAGTGTTTATTTAACTCATATTTTTATTCACAGACATAACAAATTAGAATATGAATATGTATATGTCCTGGACAACATAGATACAAAAGAAAAATAATTAATAATAATTTTCTATGGGATTGCTATAGGCTAAGGCCAACATTTGGAAGGGATAAAGTATATGAATATATAGATATTTAGGAGATTTAATTAAATGGTGGTAGTTGGAATACATGAACAATTATAAGATTATTATCTACTAAAGTAGAACATTTTCACTTAGATCTAATTACAGAGAGCAATTTAGAAAATAATAACTACATATGGCTTTATATTAATAGTCAACAGTGACACAATAAGTTATATCTCATGGCTTGAAAAAAGTTTTAGAGTCACGAAGCCTGCTGCAGAGAGAAGATGGCGGTCGCCGTGCGAGCTTTGCAGGAGCAGCTAGAAAAGGCCAAAGAGAGCCTCAAGAATGTGGACGAGAATATCCGCAAGCTCACCAGGCGGGACCCAAATGATGTGAGGCCCATCCAAGCCAGATTGCTGGCCCTTTCTGGTCCTGGTGAAGGTAGAGGACAGGTAGTTTATTGCTAAGGTGTGGATTCTCAGATAGTGGAGGAGGACCCCCAGCCAAACAGAGAGATCTGGAAGGGGCAGTCAGTAGGCTGGGTGGGGAGCGATTGGACAAGAAGAGAATCACGCCAGGAAAGCGACCCAGAAGATGATGATGTTAAAAAGCCAGCACTGCAATCTTCCGTTGTAGCTACCTCCAAAGAACGCACTCGTAGAGACCTTATCCAGGATCAGAACATGGATGAAAAGGGAAAGCAAAGGAACCGCGAATATTTGGCTTGTTGATGGGCACCCTTCAAAAATTTAAACAAGCATCTACTGTTGCTACTGAACAGCAAAAGAGACGCCAAAAAATTGAACAAAAACTTGAAGTTCAGGCTGAAGAAGAGAGAAAGCAGGTTGAAAATGAGAGGAGAGAACTGTTTGAGGAAAGACGTGCTAAACAGACAGAACTGCAGGCTTCTGGAACAGAAGGTCGAGCTTGCGCAGCTGCAAGAAGAATGGAATGAGCATAATGCCAAGATAATTAAGTATATAAGAACCAAGACAAAGCCCCATTTGTTCTATATTCCTGGAAGAATGTGTCCAGCTACTCAAAAGCTAATAGAAGAGTCGCAGAGAAAAATGAATGCTTTATCTGAAGGTAGACGCATTGAATTTGCAGAACAAATAAATAAAATGGAGGCTAGGCCTAGAAGACAATCAATGAAGGAAAAAGAGCATCAGGTGGTGCGTCATGAAGAACAGAAGACGGAACAAGAAGAGGGTAAGGTGGCCCAGCGAGAGGAAGAGTTGGGGGGGACAGGTAATCAGCACAATGATGTAGAGATAGAGGAGGCAGTGGAGGACGAGGAGAAGGAAGCAGGCGTAGTTCATAGTGACGCAGAAAAGGACCAGGAGGAGGAGGAGCAAAAGCAGGAGATGGAGGCTGAGACGGAGGAGACTGAGGTAAGAGCAGGTGAGCAGCAGCAGGATAGTCACCAGAAGAAGTTATGGATGTGTTAGAGATGGTTGAAAGTGTCCAAAATGTCATTGCTGAGCAGGAAGGAATGGAAACTAACCAAGTTGAAAGTATAGAACCTTCAGAAAATGAAACTAGCAAAGAATTGGAGCCAGAGATGGAATTTGATGTTGAGCCAGATAAAGAATGTAAATCTCTTTCTCCTGGAAAAGAGAATATTAATTCTCTGGAAGTGGAAAAGGAGTCTGAGGAAAAAGAGGAAAAAGAAGACAAAGATCCTGAGCCCCATCCTGAGCCTATGGCTCAGCCTCAGCCCCACCTCAGCCCTTGCCCCAGAGCCAGCCCCACTCTCAGCCCCACTCTCAGCCCCAACCTGTACTCCAATCCCAGCCTCTCTGTCAGCCTGAGACTGTGCCGTTAGCTGTTTTGCAGCCTTCACCTCAGGTTATTCAGGAGCAAGGGAATCTACTACCTGAGCGGAAGGATTTTCCTATAGAGTCTATAAAACTCCCTGAGGTGCCTGTAGAGCCAGTCTTGACAGTTCATTCAGAAAACAAAACAAAAATAAGACTAGGAGCAGAAGCAGGGGGCGAGCAAGAAATAAAACAAGCAAGAGTAGAAGTCGGAGCAGCAGCAGCAGTAGTTCCAGTAGCAGCTCTACTAGTAGCAGCAGTGGGAGCAGCTCCAGCAGTGGCAGCAGTAGTAGTCGAAGCAGCTCCAGTAGCAGCTCCAGCACGAGTGGGAGCAGCAGCAGAGACAGCAGCAGCAGCACTAGCAGTAGCAGTGAGAGTAGGAGTCGCAGTAGGGGCCGAGGACATAACCGAGATAGAAAGCACAGAAGGAGCGTGGACCGGAAGCGAAGGGATACTTCAGGACTAGAAAGAAGTCACAAGTCTTCAAAAGGTGGTAGTAGTAGAGATACAAAAGGATCAAAGGATAAGAATTCCCGATCTGACAGAAAAAGGTCTATATCAGAGAGTAGTCGATCAGGCAAAAGATCTTCAAGAAGTGAAAGAGACCGAAAATCAGACAGGAAAGACAAAAGGCGTTAATGGAAGAAGCCAGGCTTGCTTAGCCTATTCTTTGCAGCAGAAGATTTCTTGATGAGTAAAAGGATTACCTTGTAAAGAGGATGCTGCCTTAAGAATTGCATGTTGTAAAAATTCTTTTTGGAAAATACAGACTCTTTGTTTACCCGACATTCTTGCACTTTTTGCATAATTTTGTAAGAGTTATTTATCAAAATTATGTGAGGTTCCAAAATATGTAAAAATTATAATAATAAAAAAAGATTAACATCCTTTGTCATCTTTTTTAAATACCCTATTACTCTTCAGTTAGAATCTGTATATTTTAATAGGTAAATCTTTAAATTGTTCCTTTATGTTCTGTATCATACATTGCTTTTGTAGAAATAAATATGCATCTTTCATTAAAAAAAAAAAAAGAAAAAAGTTTTAAAGTATTCAATACTAGAGATTATAAACAAAAATTAAACAATTGAAACTGGAACTATTTCTCAAATAATATTTAAATAAAGGAAAGATTATTTTGACTATGTTAGAATTTATGAGCATAAATTTATAATAATAAAAGAACTATTACTCATCTATAAGAAAATATTTATGCCATGTAAATATATATATATATATATATATATATATATATATATATATATATATAGTCAATTCTATGTCAAAAAATATCTCAACTAAATGTAATGAAAGGTATATCAATCATTGTATTATATTTTTTCAATTTTCAGATTTTTCAATTTTTAAAAATTTTTTGGCATATATATATATGTCCAATTTCTTTAACTAAAGTCATGTTGTGACAGCTAGATTGGGAAAATACTTTGGAGTTTTGTAGGTTTATAATATGTATTAAATTCAAGGAATTAGATCTCCTCTTCCTGACTTTATCAGAAGCAAATTCTTCAGCAGTGAAGGTTAGTGCCCTCTCAGCAATTCCTTTCTTCATGTTTGGAGTTTGAGGGGCTCATTTAATGACAGACCTAGTACAGATACTGCTGTATTATTTTGTGGTCTCAAGAATTATATTTTGTCTATAAAATTGCATTTCACAGATCTCTTATCTCAAAATTTTATTTTAAGTAACTAAAAAATTAATCATATCAAGGACAATGAGCAAGTACATTTTTGATACTTATCAAAGTGATTTTGTTTCTAAAACAGTAGAAACATATACATAGGATATTGGATAATATAGATTTCTGATGATAAATTTACATCACATATGAAGGAATAGAAGATAACAATAGTGTCCTGATTACACATTCACTGACAATGTGAATTGCGTAACAGATAACAAAAAATTAGACCTTTGTATGTAAAATTGCATACTACTTTCCGGTAGTCCATAAATCACTTAAATGAATGAACGAGATGAAGCAGTGTATGGAAATGATAGTAAGAACTTTGTGTCTTTGTCATACAAATTTATATATTCACATTATTAGACTAAAAGAACATGTGCTAGAATGTCAATAATTATTACAATTTATCTATTGGTTAAAATGTCAGGTTTTTTTAGTTGCAAATAATATTTAACTATAACTTAATTCTATTTTAATAATTTAGCTTGAATTTAATATTGGAAGTATTGAATATTTTTTCAGATAATTGTGTTTGTTATTCAGCTTAACTGAAAATAATTTCTAAAACATCAATCAGTAGCCTTCACAAGTAATGACTGTTTCATGAAAAGCAATGTGCATTAATATATGACAAGAATGTAAGTTTTGCAATATTAAATGATGACATATATTATTATTTTCTCAAATAGTTTTATACATTATCTTACCACATTGTTCTGGAATTGTTATTCTTTGTTGGTGATGAATTGGAGATTAAACACCCTGTAAATTTTGTTATTGTATATTATAAGAGGATCCTCTCTGACATGGTGGTCACTTTTATCATAATTAAATGGACGTTTTATTATATGAACTATACAAAATTCATTTCTAATATTTTCAATTAAGTGTTGTGCAATGAAAAATCCCCAAATATAAGAAAATGCAAATGTTTTCTTATTTTTAAGGCAGAGAAGCCAAGGGGATAATGTGAACAAAGGATTATTGCCCCTTGACATAATTGTTACCTTAATAGTCCAGACCTATGTCTCTTTTCTTTATAATTCTATCAATAGCACATTTTACTTCTTTGTTTCTGAGACTATAGATGAATGGGTTCAGCATGGGAATCACAATGGTATAAAACACAGAGGCTACTTGATCCTTTCCCAAGGAGAAAGACTTATTTGATTTTAAATGAGTGAAGATCATGGTACCATAAAATATGGTAACTGCCAGGATGTGCGAGGCACAAGTTGAGAAGGCCTTTTGCTTTCCTGAAGTGGAATTGATCTTCAAAATGGTAGAGAGAATAGACACATAAGATGCAAATATTGTGATAAGGGACAACAGTAGAGTGGAACCAGCAAAAATGAATATAATGGATTCAATATCATGGGTGTTGCTGCATGAGAGGGCTATAAGTGGGGATGTGTCACAAAAAAAGTCATGGATGACATTCGAGTTGCAGAAATCCAGTGTACCCATGCATAACATATTGACAGTAGAATCCACAGCTCCAAACACATATGATCCAGTAAGGAGGGAACTGCAGACTCTGTTGGACATAATAACTGAATAATGTAAAGGATTGCAGATAGCTACATACCGATCATAGGCCATTGAAGACAGAAGGAAACACTCAGTAGCTGCCAAAAGAACAAAAAAGTACATTTGAGTGAAGCAGCCCATGAAGGAAATGTTTTTAGTGGAAGTCAGCAGGTTTTCTAAAGTTTTAGGTGTGATGACAGTTGAGTAACTGAGGTCAAGGAATGACAGGTGGGTGAGAAAGAAATACATCGGAGTGTGAAGCTGGACATCTAGACGGATGATCAGTACCATGCCTATGTTTCCCAGAACAGTGACCAGGTATATCAGGAGAAAAAGCACAGATAGGACAAGCTGAACCTCCTTGGAATCTGTCAGCCCCATGAGGATGAAATCAGGCTTACTTGTATAATTCCAGGTATCCATTGTGAACTACTCTAAAATGAAATTAAAGTGATGCTTACTTAGGTCAAGTAAATCTCAATAAAATATTTTATGCATATTTCTTTATTTTCATAATTAATTTCTGTTGTCACAAATATTTTTCTACATTGTTACTAGAAACTAATGCCAAAACCAGAAGTATGAAACTTCATTATTATTTAATAAAGATCATAGATTATTTTATATTTTCAATAGAATGTATAATACCAGTTTCAAACAGGAACAAGGTACAGAAGTATTAAATACTATTAAGAAATATTATATTACTAGTTCAAATTCTTCTTAATTGTATGTATACATAATTTCACTGCAGAACATATTTGTCATTCTGTATTGCTCTCTATAATTAGTTTTTGAAATTTAATAAAAACTTTTAATAAACAAAAAAAGAAATTTAGAAAATAATTTTAATGTAACATTTGTTCTTTTTTCTTCAAATGTGATTTATATCAAATTACAAATAAATCTCATTTTTAAACAGAAGTCTCATTGTCTCCTATAAAATTTATGCCAATTCATGATGAAGAGATAATCTCATGCCCAAACAATTCAAAGTTAAAGTTCTTCTAAAATTTCACTTTCAAAGTACAACGTCTTTGAGAATCTCATGTCATTATTACAATTTTTGTCAGAAATCCTGACAATTTTTGTCAAAGCTGCAAGCTTAGTGTGTATAAACAGTCTTAGAGTAAACAGCTTGTGTTATTTTTAACTGTTCTAAGACCTTCTACCTTCACAATACTTACTGTGAGCCAATTTTTTTAGGAAACAACAATCACAGACCTGTTAATATCATAGTCCTAAAATTTTGACAACTTTGAATTTTTTCAAACATAAAAGAGGACATAGGTTTAAAGATCTGAATGTATGTATTTCCTTGTTATTTCCAAATATCTGTGTATTCATTTTCTCTAGGTAGAAAGATAAAGCAAGTGAACCAAACGGTTTGATTCAGATTTCTTGGAGTACAAGTTTCCACAGTAGCTATTAGTCAAATGTGTTCTAGTAACTTCTATAAGTCCAAGTAGAGTAGTCTTTTTCAATTAATAATTCTAGAAAAATTTATATAAGGGTACTGAGCATAATTTAACCTATGGTCATCCTTAGAGACTAATTTCTAAGAAAGACTGGCATGCTTTTGAGATAAAAAATTCCAGAGATAATTGAGCCGAGATTTCCTTTTCTAAACCCCACAGTGAATAGAATGACCAAATCATCTTTCCTTCTATTGATATAATTGCATTGTAGAGTTGTATGTACATTCATTTTTATTAGTGCAGAAGAGTGGAGATGTTAATATATACATGTGTTTATCTGTTATATTCTCAATATTGTACTTATAAGTTTTCAGTAAGATATATTTTAACTTAAGAAGAATGATTCTATAATAATAACAATAATAAGCATACATATAAATAATAAATTACACAAGAAAATATCAGCTTGGTTATGTTTTACACTTTATTTTTAATTTGTTTTCTTTTATATTCTATTTTTCAGTTTCTTATTCGTGACACATGAGACACAAAATTAAAAATTACTAACAATTAAAAAACTTTTAATGGTTGGCCCAGGGCAAAGCCAGAGTTCCAGACCCTCCCACATGGAAACAGCTTGACTTCCAGGTGCTCTGACATAACCATTCTCACAGGAAAGACACAGAAACCTGCCCCAATACTTGGCCTAAATGGGATACACACAAGACTCAGCAGAGTTGGACACTGTCTCCCCTGCCCAGCAGAGACACATCTTCCTTCTGACCCACAATTCAGCGCTGGGCAGAGCTAGTGCTACAGACCCCCTCCCTACAATCAGAAAGCTTGAATCCAAGGAGCTCCTTTACAAGTAGGCTCACAGGCTCACAGACTCATGGGAGGAAGAGAATCTAGTCACAGACAGCAAGGCCAGTTAACACCTGAGATAAACAGATGGAGATAGGCAAGCATAAAATTATATGCTTCTTCCATTGGAACCTAGTTCTCTTACCATAGCAAGTCCTGGATACCATAACATACCTTAAAAGTGCAAGACTCCAATAAAAGATTCCATAGCATCAATATCATAGAGGATCTTAATGAGGATGAACCCAGGTAAATAGGTAGAAACCCATAAAGAGAAAATACATGAATACCTTTTAAAAGTACAGAAAAATACAAACAAACAAGTGAAGGAATTGAACAAAAGTGTTCAAGATCTAAAAATGGAACTAGAAACCATAAAGAAATCACAAAGAGAGGCAACCCTGGAGATGGAAAACCTAGGAAATAGATCAGGAGAAACAGAAGCAAGCATCACCAACAGAATACAAGAGATAGAAGAGAGAATCTCAAACACAGAAGACACTGTAGAAAATATTGAGACAACAGTCAAAGAAAATACAAACTACAAAAAGTTCCTAAGCCAAAACATACAGGAAATTCAGGAAACAATGATAAGATCAAATCTAAGAATAATAGGAATAGAAGAGAGAGAATTTTCCCTATGCAAAGTGTCAGACAACATCTTCAAGAAAATCATAGAAGAAAATATCCCTATCCTACAGAAATAGATGTACAAGAAGCCTACAGAATACCAAATAGATTCAACCTGAAAAGAAATTCCTCTTGTCACATAATATTCAAAACAGTAAATACACAGAACAATAAAAGAGTATTGAAAAGTTAAGGGGAAAAGGCCAAGTAGCATAAAAAGTCAGACCTGCCAGAATTACACCAGGCTTTCCAACAGAGACTTTAAAAGCCAGAAGATCTTGGGCAAATGTCATACAGACACTAAGAGAACACAAATGCCAGTGCAGGCTACTATACCCAGCAAAACTCTCAATCATCATTGATGGAGACACCAAGATATTCCATGACAAAACCAAAGTTATACAATATCTTTTCATTATTCCAGCCATACAGAAGATAAGAGAAGGAAAACTACAAAATTAACAGGAAAAGTACAACCATGAAAAAACAAGAAATTAAACATTACACAAAAAACCCCAAAGAGGAGAATCACACAAACAATATAATACCACAAACAATAAAAATAACAGGAATCAACAATCATTGGTCTTTACTATGACTAAACCTCAATGTACTCAATTCCCCAATAAAAAGACATAGGTTAACAGACTGGATACATAAATAGGACCCACAATGTTGTTCCCTACAGTTAACACACATCAGTGACAAAAACAGACACTACCTCAAACTAAAAGGGTGGAAAATAATTTCCAAGTATAGGGTGCCAAGAAACAAGCTGAAGTAGCCATTGTAATAGCCAGTTAAAAAGACATTCAACTAAAAGCTTTCAAAAGAGATAGGGAAGAACACTTCTTACTCATCAAGAGCTAAGTTCACAAAGATGAACTCTCAATTCTGGCCATTTATGCCCCAAGTGCAAGGGTACCGAAATATGCAAAAGAAACTTTACTAAAGCTCAAATATACATTGGTTCTCACACAATAATACTGGGAGACATCACCACCCACTCTCCACAATGGCTAGGTCATTGAAACATAAACTAAACAGAGACACAGTGAAACTAACAGAAGTTATGAACAAAATGGATTTAACAGATACCTACAGAACATTTCACGCTAAAGCTAAAGAATATACCTTATTCTCAGCACCTCATGGTACCTTCTACAAAATAGACCCTAGAATTGGTCAATATATAAGCTTCAACAGACCAGAGAAGAGTGACATAATCCCATGCATTCTACCAGACCACCATGAACTAAGGATAATCTTCCATAACAACAAAGCCAAAAGAAATTCCACATATCCATAGAAACTAAATAACTCTCTTCTCAAAGATAACATTTTCAGGGAATAAAGAAAGAAAGAAATTAATGAATTTCTAGAATTTAACAAAAAATTAGGTAGAGCATAAGCAAATAATGGGACACAGTGAAAACAGTGCTAAGAGGAAAATTCATAGCACTGAGTACCCACATGAAGAAATTGGACAGATCCTACACTAGCATCTTAACACATCTAAAACGTCTAGAAGAAAAAGAAGCAAACACATTTAATAGCAATAGACAGCAAGGAATAATCAAACTCCTATCAGAATCAACCAATTAGAAACAAAGAGAACTATACAAAGAATCAACAAAAGTAAGAGCTGGTTCTTTGGGAAAATCAGCAAGATAGATAAACCCTTAGTCAATCTAAGGGCATAGAGACTGTATCCAAATTAACAAAATCAGAATTGAAAAGGGAGAAAAACAACAGAAATTGAGGAAATCAAAAAAAACCATCAGATCCTACTGCAAAAGCCTATACTCAAACAAACGGGAAAATCTAGATGAAATGCATAATTTTCTAGACAGATACCAGTTACAAAAGTTAAGTCAAGACCAGATAAACTAGAGAAAGCATCCCATAAACCCTAAAAGTCTCCCAAACCAAAAAAAAAAAAAAAAAAAAAAAAAAAAAGAAAAGAACCCTGGAACAGTTGGTTTTATTGAAGAATTCTCTCTGAACTTCAAGGAAGACCTAATATCCAATACTTCTCAAACTATTCCACAAAATAGAAACAGAAGGAATACTGCCTAATTCATTCTATGAAACCACAGTCATTCTGATATCTCAGTCATACAAAGCCCCAACAAAGAAAGAAAACTTCAGACCAATTTCACTTATGAATATAGATGCAAAAATACTCATTAAAATTCTTGAAAACATAATGCAAGAACACATCAAAACCACCATCAAGCAAGCTTCAGCCCAGAGTTGTGCGGATAGTTCAATATATAAAAATCTTTTAACATAATCCACTAGATAAATAAACTCAAAAAACAAATCACATGATAATCTCATTAGATGCTGAAAAAAACCTTCAAGAAAATACAACACACCTTCATGTTAAAAGTCTTGGAAAGATCAGGAATTCAAGGCACATAACTAAACATATTAAGAGCAATATACAACAAACCAACAGCTAACATCAAATTAAATTGAGAGAAATTTGAAAAAAAAAAAAAAAAAAAAACACTAAAATCAGTGACAAGATAAGGCTGCCCACTCTTTTCCTATTTATTCAATATTTTAGTTGAAGTAGTTGAAGTTCTACCTAGAGAAATTAGACCACAACAGTAGTTCAAAGGAATACAAATTGGAAAGGAAGTAGTCAAGATATCACTTTTGGAGATGATATGATAGTATACATAAGCAACATCAAAAATTCTACTAAAGAACTCCTATACCTGAAAAACAACTTCAGCAATGTTGGTAGATGTAAAATTAACTCAAATACATCAGCAGCTTTTCTCTACAAAAAGGTAAGTGTGCTGAGAAATTAATAACAACCTTTACAATAATCACAAATAATATACAATATCTTGGCATAACTCTAACCGAGCAAGTGAAAGATCTGTATGACAAGAACTTCAAATCCCTGAAAAAAGAAATGGAAGAACTCAGAAGATGAAAAGATCTTCCATGCTCATGGATCTGTAGAATTAACATAGTAATAATAGCCATCTTACCAAAAGCAATCTACAGATTCAATGTAAACTCCATTAAAATTACTACTCAGTTCTTCCCAGAGATAGAAAGAGCAATTCTCAACTTCATCTGGAGTTAGAAAAACATAAAAATGGCAAAAATTCTCAACAATAAAAGAACTTCTGGGGGAATCACTATCCCTGAACTCAAGCTGTACTACAGAGCAGTAGTGATAGAAACCACATGGTATTGATACAGTGACAGACAGGTAGATGAATGGAATCGAATTGAAGACCCAGAAATAAACCCACAAACCTATGGTCACTTGACCTTTGACAAAGGAGCTAAAACCAACCAGTGGAAAAAAGACAGCATTTTCAACAAATGGTGTTTGTTCAACTGGAAGTCAGCATGTAGAAAAATGCAAATTGATCCATTTTTATCTCCTTGTATAAAGCTCAAGTTTAAGTGGATCAAGGACTTCCACATAACACCAGATATTATGAATCTAATAGATGAGAAATTGTGAAAAAGTCTTGAACACATCAGCGCAGGGAAAACTTTCCTTAATAGAAAACCAATGGGGCAGGCTCCAAGATCAACAATTGAAACATGGGACCTCATGAAATTGAACAGCTTCTGTAAGGCAAATTACACTGTCAATAGGACAAAATGGCACCCAACAGAATGGGAAACAACCTTTACCAACCCTACATCAGTTAGAGAAATAATACCTAAAATATACAAAGAACTCAAGAAGTTAAGACTCCAGGAAACCAAATGACTCAATTAAATATGGGATGCAGAGTTAAAGAATTCTATACTGAGGAATCTGGAATGGTGGAGAAGCATATAAAGAAATATCCAACTTCCTCAGTCATTGGGAAAATGAAAGTCAATACAATCATTATATTCTACCCCACACCAATCAGAATGGCTACGACCAAAAACTCAAGCAATATCTGATGCTGGAGAGGATGTGAATAAAGAACACTCTTCCATTCTGATGAGATTGCAAGCTGGTACAAGAACTTTCCAAATTAATCTGGTGGTTAATCAGAAAACTGGAAATAGATCTACCTGAAAACCTAGCTATACCACTCATGACAATATATCCAAAATACGTTCTAACATATAACAATGACTCATGCTCCACTATGTTCCCAGAAGCCTTATTTATAATAGCCAGAAGCTGGAAACAACCCAGATGTCCCTCAATGAAAGAATGGATACAGAAAATGGATACAATAGAACTGTGCCTAGCTATTTAAAATGATGACTTCATGAACATGATATGCAAATAGAAGAATTAGAAAATATCAACCTGAGTGAGGTAACCCAGACCCAAAAGGATATACATGGTATATATACACGGATAAGTGGATATTAGCCCAAAAGCTTAAAGTACCCATGATACAACTCAAGGAATATACATAGCTTAACAAGAAGAAAGGTCAAAATGTGGATTCTTCAAACCCACTTAGCAGGGGAAACAAAATAATTAGGGAGACAGAGGGATGGAGGGACCTGGTGGGAAAGGGTTTGGGATGGGAAAAAACGGCAGGCAGAACCAGGCATGTGAAGAGACAGGAGAAAAGTTCAGAGGGACAGGAGAATGCATAGAAATAAGTAGCAGTGGGGATGGGAAACTTGGGGAACCACTAGAAAAATCACAGTAGCCAGGAATGGTAGAGGTTTCCAGTAGGGAAATAAAACCTGAAAAAGACCACCTCTAATAGATAGACATAGCCCCTTGTGAAGGGATGGGGATGGCCACTCATCTAAAAGTTTTTAAATCCAAATCTGTGATTAAATTAATTACTTCTCCATATGCCATGGAGTCTCTCATAACAGAATATACATACCCTAGAATTTCAGGAGACTATTTACTGTTCTGTCTAAAGTCACTTATATTGTATGTATTGCATCATCAAAGGACTTTGTCTGTCAATTTTTATTTGCCAAGTGAATCTTGGCTATTATTGACAGACAAATTAGTTTGTAGAAACCAGCAACCAACTATTTGACAAATAGGTGACCTTGGTTATTTCAGATAACTGAGACGTTAAGGTTGGCTTTCCATATGAATCTCACCTCAGTACACAATCTTATTGCCAGATCACCTTGGAAATATTTTAGTTAGACATTTTTATTAACATTTATGACAGTGGTAATTGAATGCAGTCCAAGTCATGAGAGCAAGGCCAATATAATTTCAATGTGGTCAGGGCTTATACAGTTTCAGTTTACATAATAATACCATTTGCTAAGCCCATGTCTACCACTTCCTTCTTTCTTGAATTATTTTTACTATTGATATTTCCTTTATATTTAATTCATTATAGGATAAGCTTTATTTTTCAAATTTTACTCTCTTTTTCAATTAATTGCATTAGTATATATTATATAAACAATGGTTTGCATTACAATGTGATGGTTTGTACATAATGTGATCATTTTAGCTTTTTCTTCTTACATATTTTGTGCTTTTATCTACTCTCCCTGCTGTTGGTTACCATATTCTTACCTAAGAGTCTCCTTGTGTATGTTTTTCTCTCAATTTCATATACATGTATAAAAATGATATTTGACTTTCTGAATTTGAGTTATTACATTTGACTTGATGGTCTTCATTAACATGCACTTTGTTTCAATAATAAACGAAAGGTCTGGGTCTGTCTAATATCAGTAGAATACTGTATTCTGCATTGATGCCAACTTATCTGTTGTTGAGATCCAGCATGATGCAAGGCTTCACTATAAGGGTTACAGCATAAGTGTTTAGCTATTTCTTATGGACAGTGCCTGTGATTCTCACACGTGTACATTTGGGATGGTATTGCTGGATAATATGGTAATTATTCTTTTATTATTTATATATTCTTATACAGATTTACTTTTTAAACTATTCTTTAACAACTTTATTATATACATACAATATACTTTGATTGTATTATATTTTATTATGCTCTCTGTTCTCACTCTCTAAGAAGATTTGTTCTTAGCATGTCCTTCTCTTGTTTGCATGTTTATCTGATTTATTTTGTTTTGATCCAGCATATTCAATTAGAAGTTCATTCAGGAGCACAGTCGGGGCTTATTTACTTGAGCAAGGGCAATTTCTTGATGACGACTACTACTGAGGAATATGATTTCCCAATCTCAATCAAATATAAATTTTCTGTAGATCCTCAGTGAGGGTCTCATGGACACTTCCCCACCTCCATGATGAGATAGGATAGGCCCAGTCTTGTGAAGATAGTCAGCGTTAGAGTGAGTTTATGAGTGCAATAGCCATGTCCTTTCCAAATTTTCATTGGACTTCTTCCCATTCTTTGTTCCTTACATGCTCCATCCTCATTCACAACATTCCCTGAACCTTGGAGGATACAATATAGAAATCCTATTTATGTCTGAGATCTGAAAATCTCACTTTTCTCAGCAGTTTACTTGCTATGAATCTCGACTTTAATAAGTTACTGTGATATGGAAAAACTTTTATAAGGAAGATTGAGAGTAAAACAGATCAATTTTTATAAATGTAAACACTCATAGCTATAACATTTGTTTTTGGAGCTGTATATATTGTATTCTAAAGATTCTGTGAAGTTATATTTTTATTTTCATTTATTCTAGGAATTTTTATACTCCTGCCTCTTTACTCAATTGTGCAGTGATAAATTAAAAGTGTCTTGCTCAATCACCACACTTTTGTATATTTTCTTTAGCTTTTTTGACAGATTTAGTCTTTTCTTTTGTATTGTCTGTTAAGAAATAAGGAGTTCTTTTGTATTTTTATATCTGTTAAAGGTTGTTTCATAGCAATAAATATGATAAAATTTAGAAAATTGTCTAGATATGATAAAATTTAGATAAAGTGTTTACTAACTGATAGAATGGATATGCTATAGATAGCTATTACTTCCTTTTTAAATAAATTTATTCATTTTTTATTAATTATTCCATTCGTTTATATCTCAAATGATATCCCACTTCCCAGTTACCCCTTCACAAGCGTCCCCATCCCACAACCTCTCTCCCCTTTGCCTATATGAAGGTGCTCCTCCAGCTACCTGCCCCAACCCACCAACATTCCCCTATGCTGGGGCATCAAACCTTCACAGGACCAAGGGCCTCCCCTCCAGTATCAGACAAGGCCATCCTTGGCTACATATGTATCTGGAGCCATGGATCCCTCCTGTACACTCCTTGGTTGGTGGTCTAGTCCCTGGGAGCACTGGGTGTTCCATGCAGTGGATGTTGTTCTTCCTATGGGGTTGCAATCCTTCTCAGCTCCTCCAGTCCATCCAGCACCACTCCTATCAGGGTCCTGAGATCAGTCAGGCAGTTGGCTGCAAGCATCCACATTTTGGGCAGTTGCTGGCTAAACCTCCGAAGGAATAGCCACACCAGATTTTTGTCAGCAGTGCTTCTTGGCAATGGCAACAGTGTAGGGTTTGGTGTCTGCAAACAGGATAGATCAATAGGTGGGGTGGTCCTGCAGGCTGGATCTAGCAGGGATCTGGGGTAGGGAAAGGAGAGCTCCAGCTGGTCCCTTGGGGAGAGTTCTTGTCTTGATAAGCAGCAGCAGGCTTGAACTTAGTGGTGGTCTTGGCTGGGAGTGCAGAGAGGTCTTCTAAGGGATACTAGATGGTAGCTCTATAGCTGAAGGCCTTCTCCATGATTACTCATGGCAGATCCTGATGAAAAGATGCTGTCCATGGTTTTAAGGCATTTATTGTCATAGAAGAAACAGGATATGTAAAACCATATCCCACTTTCTCAGGGTGAGCATGAAATTAAATTTGCTCTTTCAGAGAGGAATCTCTGCAAAAGAAAGCTAATTGGCTAATTCCTCCAGTCCTTTAGGTACCTCATATAAAATGGAGATCTGTAGGGGTTATATTTAGAAAATGGTGTCCTGTCCTGCTTGTTCCCGCGCTGCCACCATGTTCCTGCTGCTCCTCGGCTCTGACAGGGGCTCCAGCTAGCTAGATGCGCAGGCCCTGGCACCCATGAGACACCAGAGTGGGGAATGGCTCTGCTTAGCTCTGGCGGCCATGTTCTACCCTAGAAATGGTCAGAAGTCATCCACGCCACAGCTAAAAGCAGCCAGAGGCCAGATGTGCCACAACTAGACCCACGCTGCATCCACAAAGCTCTGCTGAACCCCAGACAATATCTGCCATCTTTGCAGTACCCTGTAGAAATGAGACTATTAAAACTTAATGATTATCTAAAGGATTTATATATTTAGAAAGCCTCAATCAACAAGATGCCCACACAATTAGAGTTGTTAGCCAATATCTACCCTTTCGATAGAAGTTGTTACCCAGTGTTGGGCCACTGGAGGGCCCATGGGCCTGGAACCCTGAGATTGCAGGTTTTTGGCTACGCCAGAAAAACCCAGGGCCTGCTCCATTCACACAGGTAGGGACGTGACTAAGAGCCCTGCCTTGAGATTTGCATATTAATGAGGCGGGGACATAGTTAATTTTCTCCTCCCTAGTCCCGCCCCCTTTTCAATATAAGGAAGCTCCTCCAGGCTTTTGGCGGGGAGCGCACCAGATCCAATTTTCTCATCAATAAAGCCACTTCTTAGAAACTCAGACCATGTGTCTTCTCTGGCCTGCTTTTAACATCTGCGACTCCAAACCATTTCATCTTCCACTACAACCAGTGGGAACCACCGCGCTGCGTGATAAGCCCCAGCCAGAGACTCTACCACCGAATCGGCCTGCGGGACCCTGACTCCGCTTCTGCCCGCCCGGGCCTTGGGCTGGGGCGCTGTCCGTCCGTTTTTATCCCACAACCCAGGACAGCTGTCTACCCATCCGTGGTTCTCCATGGCTGATATCTTCCTTCCTCTCCTCACCTTCCTCTATTTCTGCCCTCACTATCTTTCTCTTCCAGCTCCTCCTCCTCTTCTACTGCTTAATCATGGAGCTCCACTGAGAATAATACAATGTAGCAGAATAAGTATCCTGCTACAGAGATCTGTCTTGAGCCTGTGACATGTCACTATCTTTACATGTCAAGGGCTTGGGGCATTGCCCTTACTTTGACAAATCTATGTGGGGCTGAGGCTAGTGACAAGGGCCTGGTGCCTGGGAGAAGGCTAAGCTCCTACTGTCCCTTCAGGGTCAGCCTTTGTTCAACCAAGGACCAGCTACCGTTCACAGTCCCACAATAACTCACACTTAAAAGAAGGTTCATAGTATGTCTCACTTAAAGTAGATAATAGCCATAAAGTACAGGATACCCACCCAACTTTTCAGAGACCACAAGAAGCTAAATAATGAGGAGGGCAAAGGGAAGGTGCTCCATCTTAATAAGAAGGTAGAAACAAAATAGTCATCAGTCACTGGGAGTGGATAAGGGAAAGAAACTGGGTTGAAGGGGGATAGGGAGGGGATGGGGGATCAGGTGTACCACAAGCTAGGGAGAGAGATACAGGACATGATTAGAAATAGCCAGCAGGCAGGGGCCAGGAACATCTCTAGGATTTGCCAGAGATCTGGGATAAGGAAGGTTCCAGGGAGTTTATGAGGGTCAACCTGATTGAGCCTCTAGCAGTAGGGAATATGGTCACCTCCTGTAGCCAAGCATGACACTGAGAGAGGGATAAAGACACCAAACTACCAACAAATGCACCAACCCAAAATTGATCCTGTGTATAAGTACAGGGAAGAAGACAGACTAGATATTGAAGACACAGTCAAACAATGACTGGCCCATTGAAACCATGCCATGGGCAAGACCCAATCCCTGATGTGATTAATGAAATCTGTTATGCTTGCAGAGATGAGCACCATCACTGTCCTCTGAGCAGCTGTGCCAGCAGCTGACCGAAACAGATGCAGAGACCACATCCAAACTTTAGACTGGGGAGCCATGTAAAACAGTCAGAGGAAGGATTGAGGGCATGTAGCAGAGAAAGACTCCACAAGAAGACCAACAGAGTCAACTAACTTGGAAACTTGGGGACTCTCAGAGACTGAACCACCAACCAAAAAACATACATGGACTAGACCTAGGGTCCATGCACATATGTAACGGAGGTGCAGCTTTGTATTATGTGTGTCTCCAAACAACTGGAGTGGGGACTGTCGGTGACCATATTATCTTCCTGTGGATTCTGTTCCCCTAACTGGGCTCCCTAGTCTGGCCTGAGTGCGAAAGGATGTGCCTAGTCCTTTAGTGACTTGATATGTTTGGGTCTGTTTATACCCAGAAGGGGGACTCCACCCTTATCAGAGGAGAAGTGAAGGGGAGATGAAGGGTGAAGCTAAATATAGGTATACTGTGAGGAGTCGTTGCTATTGGGATGTAAAATGAGATCATAAATTAATGCAAAACAACAACAAAAATAAATGAAATAAAATAAATAATACTAATACTAATTGTTACAGGACTTTAGAAACATAACTTAACTAAGCTACCAGAGAGAATAATATAGTTTATTATCATAGCTTTGGATTGCATGCCAGGCTGAATTGGATGGTAAAAAATATTGCTGAGCTTAGTACTAATTTTAGTTACAGGATAAAGGAAATTTAAGCTGAATTCATAGAATAAGCTTATTCTTTGCTGCTCATTAGTACACAGAGCTTGAAAGGACTGTTCATGCTGTTGTGGATAGAAATATCAGTAATATCACCCAGGTGCAGACTACAATACTCAACTGTCAGACAAAATATGCCCACTACAGTGGGATGAATACTTTGGGAGTAACAAACCATTCTTATATTACATTTGAGGTCTTCTGGTCGAAAGTATGGTGTGGAAGATCACAGGTCCAATAGAGAAACATGCTTACATCATAATGGTGACTGCACACATTACCACACTGCCTTCTATATATATGCTTATTATATCCATAGACTAGAACTGCTTTAAGGCTTGAATAAGAAGCTCATTTTTGGAGTAGGAAAGTGCAAATCAGAGGCTTGTATGTTGTAAATACATCTAAAATAAGTGACTGTTACAGATTCATACATAAATGAAAAACACTAGCTCCAAAACCAGGGAACCTTGCAGAAAAATGGTGAGAAGTAAGAGTAAGAGGATGAGGGAAAATTCTGTGAAGCACTGAAACACAGTCAGGTCCTGGCCATTGTGACCATATAGAGAAAGCAGACAGAGATGTATGTAGGAACTTCCTCAGACCTTCAAATTTCTGTCATTTATATGGCAGGTGACTCGGAAGCCCAACTTCTCCTGATTATAATAAGTAAATGATTGCTAGGAGAAGGTTGTCATTCTCTTTTCACTGATATAGCCTTTGGTGACTTTTCCATGGTCCAAAAAATTATCTGTCATTTATGTTCCATAAGCAACCCTAACTAAGCAAAGTAGGTCCAAGAAAAAAATTAGAATAGCACACTAATTGAGAGAGGGGAAGAGAGAGAGGGAGAGAGAGAGAAAGAGAGGGAGAGAGAGAGAGACAGAGAAACAGAGAGAAAGAGATAGAAAGAGAAAAAGGAATAAAAGTGGGTAATGGGGGTTGAATAAAACACCCACACAATATATACATACACATATGCATATACATATATATGTATATACTTATAAAACAAAAAAAAAACAAGTTTGGAAGCAGAAATATTAAACAATTGGAAAGGGGACTGTATGTTTAAAAAGAAGGAAGCCAATTCAAACTGTATGTACAGAATATACATGTAAAATTTTAAAAATAAATACAATTTTATTATAATAAAAATTAAAATGCATAACAAAACATCTAGTTGTCACTTATTTGATTTCATGTGTTTCTTTTGTAAAATGTAAAAGTAAAATACATATCAACTTTTTAAAAGAGAATTTAATTTTAAACCATCTAAAAACCCTAAGGCATTGGATATGTTTCAGAAGTAAATGTTTTTCAAATGTATAGTGTGTTCTTGCATAAAAGATACATTTATGTATGTAGTAACAGTATAAGATTAGAAGCTTGATTTTCTTCATACACTTAGAAAACTTTCATCTTACAGAATGCAATGGCAATATGAGGGTTTTTAATGAATGAAGAACATGTCAAAGGAACATAGAGGGCACAACATGATTTTGTTTCTATGTATCTTACATAGACATGTTTCTACCATCATTAATTTTGAACAGTTTGAACATGGTTCTCTATAATTGTTACAGTGTTTCTATTCCTTAAAAATCTTAATTATTTCCAAATTGTCAAAAAAAAAAAAAAACTTAGCAGATAACACTTTTGTTAACATTATTCACTTTAATAGCTTATTCTAAAATTTGCTATATATTCCATAGAATGTTCTATGATAGACATAAGTTTTTGTTTGATGTGAGTGAGTTTATTTAGTACTAGATTAAGAAAACTAAGACAGTCATCCTATGTTCCCAGTTTCATTTTCCAGTGGCGAGCACTTTTATTTCATAGTATAAACAGCAATAACAACTTTTGGAAATGGTTAAAGTTCTATTGATTCCCAAGGACACATTGTGACTATTTCCTATTCTCTCACATCACAAATACAGTGTTATGAGAATAAGACTCTCTTTTGAGACTTTGGCAGATACCTTGACAAACATCCATGACTCTGAAATGAGATAGGGTAATACCACTTACAAAGTCAACTTCAGTGATCACAAATAGCACATTAAAATTTACTAATACAATGTATATTACAAAATCAATATTGAGAATAACAGGTTATAGCTTTTCTAGTATTTTCCTGAGATAACTCCATGTATTTGCAAAACACAGTAGGTATTCTTAAAGAAAAGACATGAGTATAAATTATTAAAAATTAAATCTTAATTATAATTAATAACATTGTGTTTACTATGATTTATTTGAATATATTTAATTTATAGTTCCATCATATGCTCCTAATGTTACTATTTATATTATGAATCTAGGAAATGAGGCTTAAACAGTCAGAGAATCATTAATCATTTAATAGCTAGCTCACTAATTCATATACTATAAAATAATGATTCCGAAGTTATTGGTATTTTGTCGAAGTTATATCTTCATGCTATAAGTAACATATACTTATTTAAACCATCACTAATGTGTTTCCTGACTTCCAAAAATAAGAAATTTTAGAAACCATGTTCCTATAAATGGCCAAGGTTGTATAAGAGAAGTTCCACAGAGAAAGAAATCATATTGACTGGTGCATTTAGAGAGACAAATGGATATATATATATCCATTGAAGCAAGAAAGAAACATTCAGCAGCAGCAAAGAGGACAAAAACAGACATCTGAGTGAAACAGCCAATAAAGGAATGATTTTTCATATATATAAAATGAAAATCGTATTCCTAATATATGTGTGTGTGTGTGTGTGTGTGTGAAAGAAAACAATAGCTTAATCACTTAGTGCCACTCTGAATTTAAGCCTTGAGCCTTCCTGCTTTTGATAACTCTATGTACAGCGTTTTTCACTTCTTTGTTTCTGAGACTATATATAAGTGGGTTCAGCATGGGGATCACAATAGTATAGAAAACAGAAGCCACTTGATCCTTTCCCAAGGAGTAGGAATTACTTGGTTTCAAATAAGTAAAAATCATAGTACCATAAAAGACAGTGACTCCTAGGAGATGAGAGGCACAAGTGGAAAAGGCTTTGTGCTTACCTGAAGTGGAATTGATCTTCAAAATAGTAGAGAGAATAGACACATAGGATGCAGATATTGTGATAAGAGACACCACTAGAGTGGAACCAGCAAAGATGAATGTAATGATTTGAATGTTATGTGTATCATTGCAAGACAGTGCTAAAATTGGGGATGTGTCACAAAAAAAGTGATGGATTACCTTGGGTCTGCAAAAATATAAGGTGTTCATACAAAATATATTAACAGTGGAGTCCATAGTTCCAATCATATAGGAACTAGTGAGAAGGGTACTACAGAATCTTTTGGACATGATAACTGGGTAGTGCAAAGGGTTGCAGATAGCCACATATCTATCATAGGCCATTGAAGCAAGAAGGAAGCATTCAGCAGCAGCCAAGAGGACAAAAACATACATCTGAGTGAAACAGCCAATAAAGGAAATAATTTTGGTGGAAGTCAGCAGATGCTGTAAAGTTTTAGGTGTGATAACAGTTGAGTAACTGAGGTCAAGGAATGACAAATGGCTTAGGAAGAAGTACATTGGCGTGTGAAGCTGAGTATCTAGACGAATGATCAGCATCATGCCTGTGTTCCCCAGCACGGTGACCAGGTATATAAGGAGAAAGAGTACAGCAAGGACTAGCTGGATCTCTTTGGAATCTGTCAGTCCCGTGAGGATGAAGTCAGACTCTTTTGTGTAATTCCAAGTGTTCATAGTGAATGACCCTAAAACTGAAAAGATATCAAAGGTGATACTCAACTCAATTAACTTTAAAAAGGAGATTTCTTTAAATGTACATGCTGGTATGTTTTTTAATTTTGTTAGTTCAATGTCAATATTTCTTTTACAGTATGAGGATGACTAAATATTGAAGGTAGAGATAAAATCTCATATTTGGCTAGGGTACAACAAGAGTATAACTTAAGTTTGTAATTAACATATTAGTATTATATAAATGTTTTCCTTTAATAGCAACTTAATTAGTATCAAATATTTGTCTAGAGGTACTACAGGCATGCATCTATTTTAAAATAAGAATCTAGAAAACTCAAATAACTCGTCAGAACCGAGTTCAAATGGATGGGGTTTTCTCTATAGTTTTGCTCAAAGGAGCATTAATATGAGATTGTCCTATATACGACTACTCTTCTAACTCTAATTTCTTACCTATTATGTACATTGAGAAGAGAAAACTACCTTAGAGTTTATTTCTTCTTCATTAATTTTTTCGATGTCAATAAAAAGTAACTACAAATAGATTTTAGTTTTGATATATTTTAATAGGGTACTTGATGTCATATTAGCAATAATGGAGATTGTATGCATTCTCTTTATGTCAATGATACCTCAAATATATTCTAAAATTATGCTTATCACTAATGTACTCTCAACCAATGTGTGATTTCACAAATCGTGACATTTACTTAGTTAAGGCACAAAAATAAGTACTTACTTGTTTATAAAGTAAAGCCCTTATATCATTCAAAAATATCCAAAATTTTAACCGAACTTACTGTGAGCCAGAGTTCATGAATGGAATACAATACCAATAAAAGTCAATGAATGAATCCTTCAATATCACTTATCCAAAATTATGATAATTTTTAATATTATTATGAATAATATATGAAATATGATTAAAGACCCAAATGTTTCTGTACTGCAGCATATATGTGGCATGTGATCAATACCTTTGAATATTTGTCTTGTCATTTTTTTTTTAAATTCAGAGTTAAGTCACCCTGGAAATTATTCTTGAATATTGACAAAATGTAAAGTTTCTTAGGCAGATATGATTCAAAAGCATGTCATGTAGCTACTATATACATAAAGGGAGGAGTTACAGAACTTTTATCTCTGCTAGCATCTAAGGACAATGGATGTCACCAATATGTGGTCTTCCTTGGGGACCAATTTTCCAGAAAGATTATTTGGCATGCTTTCAAAAACTTAAGTTCAAGGATTAATTCAGTAATGCTTTGGATGTCCCCAAGAAGCCTGATGAAAACAATGAATATGTTCAATGTGATTTTTTTATGACTACATTTAAAATATATTTTAAGTAAACAATTAAAAACTAAAGGAAGATATATATTTATGGTCTATAATTATAAGTAGTACAATGCTTATATTAGATAATTTCTTGATACTCTGGAAAAGAAAACATTATTCATACAAACATACATTTTATACCTTTATCAGTAATAGTATCAAGGATGAGGCAGAAAAACTTTTCATAAGAGATGTTTTAAACTGAAAAGTGTGACTCTTTTCTGAGTAAAATGCACTCAATAAAATAGTAGACTGGAATAAACTTGACATTAGTCTGTAGAGGCATTGCCTCTTAAGGCTTTTTTAAACATAAATATCAGTTTTTCTCAATCATATTATTTTGTGTAGAAGAACAGATTTTGGTATTGCTTGCATATTTTCATAATTATTTTTAAAGTACACCCAATATTTTACCATTAGAATTTTATGTACAATGGTTTGATTTGTGGGGACACTTTAACAAAAACCTTAGTTTCATGTATTTTGTATAGGGTGTGCATTAGTCTTCACTAAGTGCACTGAACATGGTCAACCGGACAAACATGTTGTAGTATCATAAAGTTTACTGAGGCTCTATTTTCCTGTGGGATTTTATCTTTTTTAGCAAAATATGACAGCTACAGAATTTGCTTCATCTTCCTGTGAATATTAATTGGTTTTATTTAAAAATACACTATTAAAATATAAAGATGGAGTATGTTTTAAATATAAAATCCTACAAATAGATGAAAAAAGTCAATTTTATATATTCATAATAGAATCAAATGTGTTCTTTAGTAATAATGAAAACATGTAAATTTGATTTTAAAATAGTTAAATATTTATTTTTTGCTGGAAAAGAAATTAGTATAGGTGTAATCAAAGTGAAAGATTCTTGTGATTTTTTTCTTGATTTATAATGAAATTAATATCCCTGAATAAAAAGAAATGACTCCCTCCTTAACTTGGACTCCAAAGGATGGTAGCATGTACAATACAACATAGGATGTCATATGTCAAAATAAAATAGAACATAAGACTGTGTAGTGAATGGCACCTAACTCTTTGTAGAATATCCTAAAGATGGAAGGAGTCTCATCCTGAGAAGGAATTGTAGCTTCCAGATGGCTGCTTCTTATGATTCTCTCTCTCTCTCTCATCCTCTCTCTCTCTCTCTCTCTCTCTCTCTCTCCTCTCTCTCTCTCTCTCTCTTCCTTCATGGGTGTCTATGTGTGTGTGTGTGTTGTGAGATTTAAGTACAAACATTTGTAAATATCACTATTTTTTGTGCATAATTGAAGAATTTTATCTTATTTACTTTCATAAGTCTTGTCTTACCATGTGGACTAGATTGACCTCAGACTAATCCATTCTCTTGACTCAGCTTTCTAAGTGACAATAACAGAGGCTTGTGCCACAGTATAGGTCAGCAGTGGTACTCATGTCGATGCAATAGATGATGAAGTAACTCATGAAGATATGTATATTCCAAAATTAGCACAGTGATAATAAAACTTAGGGGGTTTGAACACCTAATCTGAGGTGTGAGAATCTTGATCTATATTTAACCCACTTCAAATTCATAGATAGACTAAAGCAGGAAATGACTTTCAAGTGAAATTAAATAACACTGATATAGAAAAAAAACACTAAGATTAGGTTCTTATCTACTTTATTATAGGTTGATGATATTTGATTAATATGGCAGTATAGAATATGATGATGTAACATATATTACAACTATGTGTTTTATACAATTTGGATTTTATGAGTATACAGGATATGTAGGGAAGGATAGCCTTGTTGGGCATAGATGAGAGAGGAGATCCTTGATCCCGTGAAGGTTGGATGCCCCAGTGTGCTGGAATTTGAGAGCAGAGAGGTGGGAATAATGGGCGGGTGGGGGCACATCCTCATAGAAGCAGGAGGAGGGGGATGGGATAAGGGGTTTCTGTGTGAGGGGGAAATGGGGAAAGGGGATAACTCTGAAATGTAAATAAAATATCCAATAAAAAAGAAGAAAAACATCTTTAAAGTTTCAATAAATGTGTTGATCTCAGTGTGCACTTAAAATAACATAACATTCATGTTTGTATGATCACTATGGTTTTCCTGTGGCTGTGAGTATATTCATAATCATGACTTACAGAAGCAATGAGATAAAATGAGAATATGTGGAAACAATGAGAATACTTTGACAATGCAAACCCTGGAGAAACTCCTCCTAAGAAATTAGCTCACAACACATAATTTGGCATGTCTAGACTGCAAAAGACTGGAGGAAATATTTCTATTGATTAATGACAGAATATAAATATCAGTTTTCTCAATCATATTATTCTGTGTACAAGTAAAGACTTTGGTCTCACTTGGGACGTTTTCATAATTGTATAACCAATGTTTTACCATTTGAATTTTATGTACCATGACCTCTCTTCTGGGGATATTTTACAAAGCCCTTAGTTCCTAATTATTTTTTTAGCAGATTAAGTCATTTTTATATTGCATTTTATATTAATTTAAACAGAGAAAATAAATGCAATTAATATCAGTTTTGCATGAATATGTGTGCATGGATGCATATGAGTGCGTGAACTGAATAAGATAAAAAAAATAGTGGACAATTTTTTTTCAGTTGTAAAAATGAAATAGGTAGACTGAAATTATGATCAATCCTTATTTTTATTGAAAACAGATTCTTCTCTCATACAAGATATCTCAACCAGTTTCCCCTTCTAGCACTCCTCAGAGCTCAACTCCCCTCCCCTCCCTCCCAGATCCAATCCCCTCTGAGCCCTGCCCCATGTACACTTAGAAAAGAGGAGGTCTCCAAGAAACAAAAAGCAAATACAACAAAACAAGAGACAATATAACAAGGCAAGTGGCCTGGTACATAGGCTGGACAAGGCAAATCAATAGGAGGGAAAGTGTCCTAAGAGCAGACTAAAGAGCCACAGATACACTTCCTTCTATTGTTAGTAGTCTCACAAAAACACCAAGTTAACAACAATAAAAAGCAGAGGACCTGGTGCAGACCCATGTAGCCCTGATCCTTTCTGTTTTACCCTATGTGAGTTCATGTGAGCCCAGCTTAGTAGAATCAGTGGGCCATGTTCCACTAGAGTTATTTATTCCCTTTGATTCCTACAATGTTTCCTGTTACATTTCATGGGGTCCCCTGACCTCTGAGGGGTGACCCAATAGAGACCTCCAATTTAGCCTCTCTCTCCACATAATGTATGGCTGTGGGCTTCTAGACCGAATCCCACTTGCTGATGAGAAGCCTCTCTAATGGTTACTGACAAGAAATCAGTCTATAAGTATTGTAGAATATTATTAGGAATCATATCATTTTTCCTAGTCATGTTTGATTATACTCTAGGTGTCTGAGCTATCTTGTCTTCAGGTCTTGGCCATCCAGGAAGGATAGGGTATGGATTTTCTCTTGGGGTGGACCTCAAGTTAAGTCAGACATAGGTTGGCCAAGCACACAAGTTCTGTGCCAAGATTGCCCCAGCACATCTTCTAGGCAAGACAGATTGTAGGCTGAAAGTTATGTGACTGGGTTTGTGTCCAAGTTTCCCTTTCCATAGCATGTAAAATACCAAAGCAACTAGAAAGTAAAGATGAAGACTTCATATAGGTGTTAGCTTGACCGCTGAACTTTGAATGAGCCCTCTAGATATTGTTGTACTCTGTAATAGGATGAAGCCTTCAGTATTCAGGGGGCATCTCTCTGTTCTAGCATCAGCCTGGGTTAATTAAACATCTTCATGGAAACCCTTTGTCCAAAAATCTCAACTGAAATAGGTGTCCACACAGCCTCCAAGTACAGCCCCATGCCAGCAGTCTCTTCTTAAACTCTCACCATAAATCTTTCCCCACCTGAACCTTACCACTCCTCTTCTCACCTCCCCCATACTCCTGCAAAATTGATTCTATTTTCCCATTACAGGGATCTCCATGCACCCTACCCCCACCCCATATGCCCTCCTTACTGACTTCTTTCTATTTAAACTCTCTGTGTTTGTGCATTGTAACTTAAATATCATAATATCATTTGTTTAACAGCTAATATTCACATATATAAATGCATACCATATTTCTCTTTTGAGGTCTGGATTACCTCACTCAGGATGACTTTTTTTCTATTTCTATCCATTTGCCGAAAGTTTCATGACATATTTTTTAACAGCATGCTAATACTCTAGTGTATAAATGTACCACATTTTCTTCATCCGTTCTTTCATGGAGGGACATATAAGTTATTTCCAGTGTCTGGCTATTATGAATAGAGTGGTAATAAACATAGATAGGTAAAAGTCCTTATGGTAGGATGGGTATGCCCCGAAGATATTTTTTGTCTCATTGTTTTATTTTTGTTTTTGGTATATTATCCAGAGTACTATAACTGTGTCTTGATTAAAGTGATTCCAAATTTTCTGAGGAATGGACATATTGATATCTACAGTGGCTATAAGACTTTGCATTCCCACTAGCAGTGAAGTAATGTTTCCCTTGTTCTACATCTTCACCAGCATAAGCTGTCACTTGTATTATTGATCATTCTCATTCTGAAAGGTATAAAATGGAATCTTAAAGTAGTTTGGATTTCTATTTCTCTGATGACTAAAGATACTGAACATTTCTTTAAGTGTTTCTCAGCCATTTGAGTTTTCTATATTGAGAATTTTCTGTTTATATATGCACCCTATTTTAAATTGGTTTATTTTTTTATATCTACTTTCTTGAGTTCTATATATTTTAGACATTAGTACTCTATTGGATGTGGAGTTAGTCAAAACCTTTTCTTACTCTGTAGGATGCTTCTTTTTCCAATTCATGGTGCCCTTTGCCTTACAGAAGCTTTTTAGTTTCATGTGGTCACACTTATTATTTGTTGACCTTAGTGGCTGCTCTATTGAAATTCACGTATTCAGAATGTTGTCTCCTTTGTCAACAGGCATATTGTTGTTCCCCCTTTCTTTTCTATCCAATTCAATGTGTATGGTTTTATTTTGAGGTATTTCATCCATTTAGACTTGATTTTGATCTTTAAAATCTTTTTTTATTTTTTATTGGATATATTATTTATTTACATTTTAGATGTCATCCCCTTTCCCCACTTCCCCTCCCTAGAACCCCCTATCCCATCCCCCCTCCTGCGTTTTGCATTAATACCATTCAATTACATGTATGTATTCAGGACAGTTTTAGGTTGAGGAACTAGCAATACAATAGATGTAAATAGTCAAGGAACAGAATAAAAAAAGTCAATTGAACTTCAATAAGAAATTTCAATCATAATCAGTGATAAAAAGACACCAAAACTAAATCTTTGCTTTATTGAGGAATTAAAGTAAAAGTTTTATTTTATGGTCATAAACACTTTTCCTAAAAGTCTTTTCATTGCCTCTTTTACATCTCTGTTCCTGAGACTGTAGATGATGGGATTCAGCATGGGAATCACAATGGCATAAAATGTGGACACTATCATGTCATGCTCCAATGCATAGCTGGAACTTGGTCTCATATACATGAAGAGGATTGTTCCATAATATATGGACACACCAGTGAGGTGAGAGCCACATGTAGAGAACACTTTTTGCCTCCCCTCAGAAGAATGCATCTTCAAAATGGCAAAGAGGATGAAACTGTAAGAGATGATGATAATCAAGATAGTGATTACCTCAATGGAGCTCACAAAGATGAAGAGTAGAAGCTCATTTAGTTTAGTGTCAGAGCAAGAAATAGCCAGTAGAGGAGGAATATCACAGAAGAAGTGCTTAATTTCATTGGAGTTGCAAAAAGATAGACTAGCAGTGGCTGCTGTATGGATAGATGCATGCAGAATACCACCAACATTGGAGGCAATGATGAGGGACATGTAGACTCTGGGTGACATGCTCACTGCATATAGAAGTGGGTTGTAAATTGCTACATAGCGGTCATAAGCCATTGCAGCCAAGAGAAAACACTCTGTGGTCCCACAGCTAACAGCAAGAAACATCTGTGCTGCACATCCAAGGAATGAAATGACTTTCCTCTTTGACATAAAATCTATTAACATTTTGGGGTGATTATGGTAGAAAAGCAAGCATCTATGAATGATAAAACACCTAGAAAATAGTACATTGGGTTGTGGAGCTGAGGATCTGCAATGACTACTGCAATCAGTCCCATGTTTCCCAAGAGTGTGAGAAGATACATCATTAGAAATAGGAAAAAAAGAATTATCTGAAGTTCAGCATTGTCTGTGAGGCCCCGCAGGATGAAAAGAGGCATATCAGTGACATTCTCCATGCTGAAATCTCAGACAACCATTTTAAAGTCATTCAGAAGATAACTATTAAAAGTAAATTAATATTTATATATTAATATAAAATAAATGTCCCTGTCCCCTTTCATTTATCAACTGATGGTATAAATGCCCAAGTACAAATATAGAATCCAATGGAAGGGATGTGTTCATGTTCCGGTGAACTCATGTAGTGCTTAAAGCCATCAGCTCTTAACAGTAAGTTCATCCCTGCATTCAATTACATATTTTCATTTTAAATTCAATTAAAATCTAAGTTGAGAATAAAGAGTAGCAGTATACACTGGGGAGGTGATAGACTGTCGGAACCTGAAGCACATGAGACTGTCAAAATAAACAAGGAAACAAACTGTGAAGGCAAAAGTTTCTCTGACTTTCCAGATAATCAAAATTTCTATTAGTAAAAGTGCACAGGATCCCAGTGTAGTAGGTCTTTCAGCTATTTGGTAAAATGATTTGCTATAATCTTCTCTCCTATAGAATGTGAAGTTGATTTTACAACGTGAGTACAAATGTAGAGGAAAACAATGTTAAGAACATTGTTGTAGAAATCTATTTTAGTTACACAACATGCTGAAATTAGATGATACAGAAAAAAGAATAGTACATATTAATGTTATACACAGTATTTTAAAATGATGTTATCTCTCTTAGATATTATTTAATATATTCATAAACTTGGTAGCTTATGAAATGGCTCACAGAATAAAGTCCTTACAGCCAAACTGAAACCTCTCGATTTAATTCCTGAAAATTCATACGCTGCGAAGAAAGAACTAAACACTTCAGGTTTTCCTCTGATCTCCACATGCATGTTTTGCCACATTCATGATTCATTCCCCTATAAATACAAAAAAAAAAAAATACATGTATTTTATATAAATGAATGGATTAACAAAATTTATAAACAATTAAAGGAGAAAATGAGGCATGATGATTACATGAAAATATTATCAAACCTCTTAAATTCTTGGCACATTTTCTGTTACCAGTGATAATAAATTAGTTAGACTTACCAAAGACTTGTCTCAAACTATTGGTGTCATCTATGTCAGAAGAGGTCTTGATATTAATTAGTGAAAAAAGAACGAAACCACATATTAAACAAGCTCCAGGACACAGAATTCCAAGTGGCCTGAAAGAACTGTCTATATACTAAAAAATATTATGGCAGCATTTTTTGAAATATCAAAGTAATTGTGATTAAAAACAAACTACTTATCTCTGTTCTCTCCCTCCCTTCTTTCCTTTTTCCCATCTCTCCTCTTCACCTCCTCTGCTCCCTTTGTCTTTCCTTCTTTATTTAGCTTTTTTTTTCTTTTCCTCACAGTTTTCCTTCTATTACTCATTCTGTTCATTTAAAAGATTGAAACAACTACAATAGAAAATTTTAATAGGAACATACATAGATAATTAAATTACAAATCCCATGTAAGTAGTAACTTGGCGACAAAATACCTAATGTTAAAAAGAGAATTGATAAAAAGAACAAAGCTCAAATATGTTTCAATTTCATAAATTATTAATTCTGGGGCAAATATAAATTAAGTTTGAAATAATGCAAATAAAAGAGATCAGTTTTACTTTTATGTATTATGAGAACAGAATAAGAGAAAAGTTATATTTGAGTAATGTAAAGTGGATACAATTTTAAGGTGATTATGATTTTCATGTAGAAAATTGAGCCCAAAGAAATCACTCATCAGAAACAGGACTTGACATTTCAAGTTCCAGATATGAAAATGTATTTTTAATCTGAAATATCTTAAGAATCATACAATATTATCATTTAAAAACCTTTGTGCTATTAGGATTTCACCCCTCAAAGAATTTTCATCATTAAAATAAGACTGAATATATCCAGGTAGAATAGTTAAATATTTAAAGATAAATATGTATAATATAATTTCTTTTAAAATGTAAGTTTGTACTGCAGGACTAATACCTAGTTAATTATTTTTCATAATTTTTATTTTAAAATATTGGGTCAAAAGTTCGTATTATATCAGAACAATTTAATATATATATTGTCAGAACACTTTTAACACGTGTTCTTTTAAGTTTTCTACTCTTATATTGCATAGCTTTGTATATACTAAGCCAGTGATCTACAATTTAGCTGTTATTGCAGTCAACTTCTTTTTCATATTTATCCACATGGGAAATATTTGTATTGTAGATTCATAACTTACCCTTTCATAACATAATTCAGTTGGGTCTGTAATAATTTGATTATATTCATCCTAATTACATTTATTTTTGTGTGTATATGTTTGTGGTGCACTCAGAGAGATATCAGTGGGTAGGCTGTACATCACCTGGATCCTAGGGTTGAACCCAGTTTGACGTGGGTCATGGGAAACAGCTTTATCCAAGAAGATATCTCTAACCCTTGATTATGTTCCTATATTATCTTTTCACCTTTATTCTATAACAATCTAAAAAATATATAGTAGTTTTGAATATTGCATCATATGGCAATAATGAAAAATATATAATGTATTATAGTTATATTTGCTATATATTATTGTTTTTCATGCTTTCAGATCCAAAAGATTTAGAAAAGTCCTATGATATTAAGATCTTCATTTCACATGAGAATCTTCTTATACTGGTTTCAGGGCTATTCCACTGTATAAACATAAGGTGCACGTTAATAAAATTCAGCCTCCTATCACCTAACATTTTATTGTCTCTAAGAACTCTAATGATCATTGTTGTAACTTTAGATCAATTTTTTTTGTTCCATTTCATACCACTAGATGATCCCAAGGGAAGATATATGCTGTGTGTTACTAATACACACATTTTTCTAGAGTAAGATGTCATGGTAGTAAATAGAAAATGACAATAATTCACAAAGAAAATAATGTAGAATAAACTTGTCAAAAAATATGAAATCCCACTTAATATAATTTGAATTAAGATGAAAGTCTCCAGATATTTTCATTACTATTACTTTGGTTAGTGTTGCTACAGTTTGTTTGAGCACATCTGTTCAGAATGTCAGGATTTTATGTTTGATGTTAACCCACACAGTTTGTAAAGGGGAGGAGAAATTAGGAGAACATTAAGAATTTTGGAAAGGAATGGGCTTCTATATTCATTTTGAACATAGCGCAGGGCCTGAGCTTCAAGCTCATGTCTCAGTGTATTACATGATCTTTTGACAATTATACATTGTCTGAACTAAGACCACAATTGCTGTTCTACATGGAATGTTTTCAACAGCACCTATTGTGAAGAAAAAAAAATAGCATGGAATCAGTAGTAATAGGAGTGACTTCAAAATTGTGTATCTAACTGGAAAAACCTTCTAGTTTTTGCATTATATAAAATACTGTCTCCCAAAATATCTAAGGTGAATCTGTTTTCTCTTCTTGTGGCAAGTTCCTCACTTATTATGATTCAACATGGCATCCCATTTCATCATAAAAATAAAGCACATATCCTATTTATTACTATAAGCATCAATTATACATTAAAAAAATTCCTTGTTGGTTTTCCACATGTACTAACATTCACTAAGGCAGAGTTCTGCATAAACAGGATTTTAGTAAATACATCATAGTCACCGTTTCAATAAAAACTAATTCACATTTATCCTTGATATTTAATAATAAAACTGTTAAGTACACAATAGCATATTTTTGAATATTGAATTGTAGGTTTCCTAAAATGTTTTAAGTCTAGGCCTAAAAATGTATCATACCTGTGGAAGATCAAATTCAGGTTTAATTACAGGACAAATATGATTCTCTGAGATTGTTTATATTTGCTGACTTTGCCATGAAACCTACAGGAAATTCTCCTGGGAGGGAATATTTCTAATTATATTCTACTTCAGTAAGCCATGTGATAATTTAGCAATAGAAAAAGATAAGTGGTTGGAAAACAGTATATAGCACATACAGATAAATTTATAGTCAAAAAAGAAAATCTAATTTTCAAAATGGTTGAATTAACAAAGTAATATTTAGTTATGAAATAAGAAATGTTAAAAAATGTAAGACTAAATTTTACAATTTAGGTTTGCTAGTAAGTCTTAATTTGTTCATGGCTCATGGTCATGATCTAGGCTGTTAATTGCAGTAGTCAGTGATTATGATGAACTATATTAACATGGAATCACAAACTATCTTTGCAAAGGACAGCAGAGATGATAGAGTCATTCAGAGCCTTTACATTCGTCCAATTTAAGCTGCTATTTTAAAATGAACAAAATCTAGATTTGAGACTTATCAGAAGTTTTTCTTCCAAGTAAAGGAAAATAAAACTGGCTGTTCCTAGACTGTGATACACATCTTTTAATCACAGCACTTAAGAGACAGAGGCAGGCAGATTTCTGTTGAGTTCAAGGCCTGCCTGGTTTGTAGAGAAAGTTCTATGAAAACCAATGTCTACACAGATGAACCCTGTCTTGTCAAACAAAAACAAACAAATAATAATGTTAGAAATATTGAGAAGATAAAAACAATTTAATATTCCTTAAGACTTTTTAAACTTTAGTATGTAAAGATTATGATCCTAACTTTTAGTCTACTCATCTGAAGTACTATGCATGCTTGCAGACATACCTATGTGCTTCCTCATACACATATATGTATGTGATCTCATGAAAGCGTACTATATATACCTTAGCAAGTGTTTAGCCAGTAAGCCAGGTCCTCATTATAGCTTTTAGTAAATGTAAAGATACTATAGTAACTGTGTCCATGATTTATGTGGATATAAACTATATTGACTAGTTTTATTTTTTGTGTTTTTTTTTGTTTGGGTTTATTTTGTTGTGCTGTGTTTTGTTTACATTAACTTGACACATGCTAAAATCATCTGAAAGGAGAAAAACTAACCTGAGAAGATGCATCCAGAGGATCAGACTATAAGAAGACAATCTTGTAAGGCACTTTTTTTTTTAGATATGATAAAAGTTTATTTATATATTTTTTGTTGGTTTGTTTTCTTTATTTCCCTAAGGTCAGCATTTTTTCCCTGATGTTTAATTATTATTAAACTATTTTATTTACTTACAGTCCAGATGTTGCCCCCTTCCTAGTCCTTCCTTCCAGAGTTCTGTTTTTCACCTAATTTCCCCTTGTCTCTTAAAAAGGTGCTCCCTAACTTACCCACCTGCTCACCCCCACCTCACACACACACCCAAACATCCCCCTTCCCTGGGGTATCAAGTTTCTATAGAATTAGGATCATCCTCTCTCACTGAAGCCAGACAAGGTAGTCCTCTGCTACATGTGTTCCATTGGCCATGGACCAGACCACTGCTTCTCTTTGGTTGGTGGCTTAGTCTCTGGGAACTATGAGTGGTCCGGGTTACTTGATACTGTAGCTATTCCTTTGGGTTTGCAATTCCCTTCAGCTCCTTCAATCCTTCCCCTAATACTTCCATAGGGTTCCCCAACCTCAGTCCAATGGTTGGTTTTAAGTGTATGCATCTTTCTCAGTCAACTACAGGTAGAACCTCTCAGAGGATAGCCATACTCCTGTCAGCACAATAAGGCATCAATAATAGTGTCAGGGTTTGGTGCTTGCCCACGGGTTGGATTCCAAGTTGGGCCAGTCACTGGATGGGCTTTTCTCCAGTCTCTCTTCCGTTATACATGCAGCTACAGCGGGAGGGATGAACCTCTAAAAAGTCCCAGAGACCTGGGAAATGAGATGCTTCCAGAACTCAATGGGGATGGCCTTAGTGGAAATGCTCAATTGTAGGGAGATGGAACCTGAAGAGACCACTGCCAATAGTTAGGGCCACCAATGGAAGGTTAGGGCTACCCATCTACTCTCAAAATTTTGGACTCAGAATTGTTTCTGTCTGAAAGAAATGTAAAGCATCTTATTTTAGTCCTTGATCTGGGTGGTCCAGTCCACTGTGGTTAGTGCCACACCTGTGCTCATAGTCCTGGTTTTTATAAGAAAGCAGGCTAAGCAAGTTGTGAGGAGCAAGCAAGTAAGCAGCACTGCTCCTTGGCCTCTGCATCAGCTCCTCCCACCAGGTTCCAGCCCTCTTTCAGGATATTTAAACCAAATAAACCTTTCCTCCTCAAGTTGCTTTTGGTCATGGTGTTTTACAATAGAAACAACTAGTGCACAAATTATGTAAATGTTAAGCAGTGCTATTATGGAAGAAAAAGTAAAACTGTGGTTATCTTGGCAAGAAACTTAGTTTTTTCAAATCTTTTCATAATTTTGAATTTTCACAAGCTAACATAACAGCTTTACTGTTTTCCCATCACATCAACATCAACACATTGAAGGTAGCCTGGCCTTGTTCATTCAATTATGCTGGGGTGTTTCTGTTATTTTAATTTCCATTTACTGATCAATGAGGTCTGAAAAATATTTTTATACATTTCTGTTTTTGTGTGTGTGTTACTTTGCTTATGACAGCGATTCTCTCTGTGAGGGCATTATGGCCCTGAACTCTGTGTTCTCATATTTTTATTTTATCAATTGCTGTAGTTAATGATGGAGTCTCTTGTCTAGCTTCATGTGACTCTTGATCGTATGTACATCTTCTCTCTTAATGTGTTCCAGGTTAGGTGGTTCCATTCGTATTTCATTTATGAAGCTTGTTTTGCTACTGGTGAGTTTCAAATGTTAATTCTATGTATGGGAAATCAGTCTTTGATTAATATGTCTTTTGCTAATAGTAATTTTCCTCTGTCTATGTCTTGCTTTTAGGTGATTCATATAAAATTTATTTTGTTACAGTAATTTTGGATGCCATTCAGAATGGTTATGAGTTCTACATTGAGATACTCTAAGGAAATGATATTTCCTCTTGGTCAAAGATTAGAAAGTAGTTTTCACCATAGTTGGAGACATGAAATTTTGAACTGGTTCAAAGGTTCGTACAGTGTCAGGTATTATACCCTCTAAGACTTAATCCAACTTGGCCTGTCAATCATCTGGCCAAGAGACACCATCAGGATGTCTGATTTACATAGCACTATGCTAAGGGGTGGGAAAAACAAATATCCTCATAAATGGATGCTGTGTTTATACTTCTAGAAACATTTCCCTCTGTGTAGCTGTTTTTAGAGCAACTACTATGTAACTGATAAATTGGCTGCTACTTTCTGATTTAATAAGAAAAGTCTAACCACACCACACTTTTGGTTTTTTGTCATTTTTATCTCTTGTTGGTTTTAAAGCTTGATATCTCTTTTCTGTTAGTTTTGACTTTTTCGCCCTTTCTCTGATTCTATCCTTTACCACCCATCATGCATTGCTTACAAATGTCTCTCTTCATTGTCACCTTCCTACAGATAGCCCCCAGAATTGATAACTTGCCTGTTAATATTGAGTCTCTCTAAAGCTTTAATGATATTGCCTTTGGGCTTCCTCTGTTCTTTATTCCAAGGAGTAACCAAGAAAGAGGTAGCCCAAAACTCCTAATAATATTTTTAAAAATACCTGTTGTACATTAAGATGCACAGGTGGAGAGATTAGCATTTGGAACATCCAAAATATAAATAGGTCTCCTAAGCCTTAAAAGGTACCCTTGAACTACCAATACTCTAAAATAATATTACAATGTTCTAGTGAAATAATTTTAGAGTTATTAATATATTTTCATAATTCTCATCATAATGTTTATTTTTCAGACGAATATAGCTTAATTATGTACATTTGTCTATTATGCAATCCAGTACATTTTATATACATTTAAATTTATCTCTCATATGAATTGAAAGTATAGTATTTTTAAATTTATACATTTAGCACAGAGAAACCTTGTCTCAAAAAAAACAAAAAAAATTTATATTTATACATTTAGTAATCTTTATTGAAAGATTATATGTACTCTAATAAACTATGATTATATAGCATCTTTATTGGTATATGTTTATAGGAAAAGTAGTAATAAATATATTTAAGATAGGAAGCTGGATTTTTTGATCAATTAGGTCTGTGACACAGAATTAGAGCTAGAATAATGTTTTTAATCATTAAATTTGTTTTTCAGGCACAAATATATGCTTTTTCAATTGAGGGCTAATTGGTTGCAATATCTCATTTTTATTCTTACAGCCACTTGTATTATTTTATAATGAAATTGCGTTTCTGGAAGTTATTTACTTGCTTACTGTGGGGGAAACAATGGCACATTGGTACTGTTCTTTCCTTAATGAGTTTCAGTGTGTTCTACCTTGGGGAGTCCCTGAGGACTCCTGGGGTGCTCAAGGGCCTAGTATAAGGAGGGAGGGAATATGTAATGTTTAGACCTTGCCTCCCTTGACTGAAACTTATTTTCTAAAGGTAAGAAAAAAAGCTTCCTACTGCATATGAAATATTTAGAAGACATAACCTTTCAATTAAAATTGAAATGTCTATATACTATTATTGAAATATTGATAGAAGGCTGCATTGAGAAAAACTACAAACCAATCTTTGGTTACTTACCATTTAAGTATTTACTATAATTTTCCTTTTTGAGGTTTTAAATAGTATGGATTTATTGTCTTACATGGAAGTTAATCTATTCAAAGATTGATTTGTGAAATAATTTGAAAAAGTGGAAAATTTTTTGTTGTTCCTAGAGAAATAATATTCCCATATTATGAAATATCTAAGTGTGTTTACAGAAAAACTGGATATGAGTCCTAACTTTGTTGTGAACTGTATGACCACATCAGGTTCTTGGACTAGACCAGTAAAACTTTTCTCATCAATTAAATCATAATGAATCATTTCTTGAGCACATTTTTATATACATTTAAAATATACATAAGAAAATAAACTTTACATGTCTTTTCCGTAGCAACAGCTAATTTATAACAGTTGTCATCATGACTTTTCCGCTTGTTGTCTTTGCCTTAGGAATACAGGCTTTGCTTATGTTCAGTGTTTGTGTTTTATAATTTATTACATTTTGCAAAAGAAAAAAAAAAGAAAGAAAAAGAACTAAATCTTCATCATCCTACCACATGTCAAATATGTCAAACACACACACAAGTCCATGCACAGGCACACGAGCAGGCACATGCACACACACAATTAATTCTAGTTTCCTAAAATATTTAATGGAATCTTTTATGTTTGTGTTTGGAGATCCTTGGAGAAAGTGTCTGAGTTTGCCAGTTAATATCAGCCATGCCTCCCTCCTGTGTCTCATAGAAAATTGCACAGATGCTACAGTGAAACATTTTCCAAAATAATTAGTTCTCTGAGAGATGAAGAAATTAAAGACTGTTACTATATTAGAAAATATTGCTATGAATATCAATCAACATGTCCAAGAATATTTTTTAAAGATTCTCACCCATTTAGACACTGATCAACTGAAGTACACTTAAAAATTACATGCATAGTTTCTATTTTCTTGTGTTTTTATTCACCTAATTCATATTGCATTCTGGGTTTTCCAAAAATATTATATATTTACAATTTTTAAAGATATAGTTTAAGCAAGTATAATTTTTAATAAGAAGTACAATTTTTATCATTTTTAATATATATGCATATTTATCTGTAATCATACAAATAAATTTTTGATTCATCATTCATGGGCTAGAGAGATGACTCCATCTTTATGATAGCTTACTGAGAAAATTCAAATTGAATTTATAGCACCAACATCAGTTATCTCAGAAGTACGTATAACTCCAGCTCTAAGAGATACAATTTTGGCCACTCTAGTTATCGGCAAATGTGGTGCATACTCACAGAGATACATAGAGTAAAAATAAAATAAATACACACACACACACACACACACACAATATACATATATATATATAATTTATAAATAAAATTATGTATAAACAAAAATTACTGTATTGCTCTATATGCCTGTGTATAACACATGAATTTGTTAATTTACCATGACAGTGGAAATTAGCTTACATCTTAAAGATAAGAATCCTAGAAGTTTAGGAGAAACAATGTTTTATTTCTTCATTTATAATTCCACCTTACAAATCTATTGATTCTGTGTATTAGGAAAATCTTCCACTAAAGGCAGAACTTCTTTAGAACAAAGCTTAATTTTCAAAGTCTTTATTAACTGTCTCCTTTTCCAATTGAAGTTTCATGTGACAAAATATACTGTGTTCAGTATTGAATGAAAATCAATTAGTTGAGTCCATGAGAGACCAGATATTTCCCTCTGATAAATGTCAGTTCGTACAAGTCCTGCTGAAAAAAAACAAAGAAACAACATAAACAGTCTCTCAGTGCTGTACACATCACAATCAGTTCTTGACTATTTTTCTTTTTCAGAACTAGTGTTACCAAATTTGTTATCACAGTATGTAAGTGAAGAAGAAAAGTTCAGGCACCAATTCTAAATGGCCCAATTAAGAGTAAAGAGTAAAAAATGATGCATTGAATGTGACCAAGCTGGAAAGAAGAGCAAAGTGACCCCTCTTGTAACCTCCGTGACACCCTTTTGTCCATCTTCAGGGTACTGACATAAGTTAAAGAGAGAACCAGAGAGCATTCAAATCTAAGTGGTCCCAGAAGAGTGTGGTTGCATGATTGCCAGGGCTCTACTATACAATGGACTGAAAAGCTGTTAGAATTGTGGGAAATTGTGACAATGGTGACAGGTTTTCCCTCTGATTGGTAAAGTTTCCTTCTCCCATCACCAGCTTCATGGGACATTCACATTTCTTTAAGGTTCATCTTTTCCGTAGACTGATAATAGATTAAGAAACACAAACATTTCTTTATAATATCTTCTTTCTGCCAGTATAGTTGTATGAGTAACTGCATCTGGGCCTCTTGAATACTGATTGATCACAATACTGACATATATTGTCATTCTTCATTTGGAAATCTTGTTAGAAAAAACATGGCATCTACTATTTTCATTTTCAACAACAGAAATACTTTTCCATAGAATAATGATTATTGAAATTTTGGTTGTAAAAAGTTTGTACCATATATTGTGTTTGTCTTACTTAAGGAACAAATTACTATGTGTAAGTAATTCTCTTGGTGTTTATTGAGTAAAAGATTATTCACAATATTTTCAGATACTTCATTAAAGGTTTTGCAATGTGGCTGTGAATTAATATTCACCCAAATTCTTTTAATGACTTTTCATTAATAACTAGCATATTAACCAATAAATCGAACACTAGTATTAACTTGAAAGTCAGAAAAACACAAGAAAGTGAAAATTCAAGAGTCCACAAATTAACAATTGATGATGGTTGCATTTAAAATAAGGTAATAATTGGCAACGAGAACAGAAATAAACCATAGCAAAGAAAAACCTTTTTTCTTTTACAGATTTCAAAGAATATTCAACTTCGCAGAAATGTAACACTGTCCATCACTGAGAGTTCCATAGTTGTGGGAAAGGAAAAGTGAAAACTATATGAAGATGATTTTGCTAAAAAGCATGGCACAAATTACTTATGGAAGTATGAACAAACAGTACCTCACATCTAGTTAATTGAGAACAGTTATGTTTGAACTGTGGAGAGAACTGGAGTTAACATAACTTCATTGGCTATTTTTATCCTAAGAAATTTATTCAACAACTAAAGAATAATCTTTCTTCAATTTATTTAAACAATTAATGCATCTACTCAGACTCTCTTTACTTACAATCTCACCAAAGACAATGACTTTTCAAAATATAATGAGGATGTAATTGGTTGACTTTAAATCCAGACTCTTGCCTTTAGAATCTGTAATTAAAACAAGAAATACCAAGGACTCCATCAGATATGAATACAGAAACTACCAAGGTGAACAATGTGAGTGAAATCACTGTCTTTATACTACTGGGATTCACAGATGATGTTGATATGAATATATTTTTATTCATCTTATTTCTTGCAATATACATTGTAACTCTGATTGGAAATCTGGGTTTGGTTGTATTGGTCATTGAGGATTTACGGCTCCACAACCCCATGTACTATTTTCTGACTGTTTTGTCATCATTGGATGCCTGCTTTTCTACAGTACTGACTCCCAAAATGTTGGCCAATTTTCTCTCAAAAAATAAATCTATTTCATTGGTTGGATGTGCAACACAGATGCTTCTCTTTGTGACATTTGGAACCACAGAATGCTTCCTTTTGGCAGCAATGGCTTATGACCGTTACTTGGCAATCTACAGCCCACTTCTGTATGCAGTAAGAATGTCACCAAGGGTCTATGTGCCACTCATTATTGCTTCATATACTGGTGGAATTGTACATGCTACTATACACACAGTGGCTACGTTTAGCCTTTCTTTCTGTGAATCCAATGAAATTAGGCATGTCTTCTGTGATATTCCTCCATTGCTTGCAATTTCATGTTCTGACACCCACTTAAATCAACTTCTGCTCTTCTACTGTGCAGGCTCCATTGAACTAATCACCATCCTCATTGTCCTAATCTCTTATGGATTTATCCTGTTGGCCATTCTGAAGATTAATTCACCTGAAGGGAGGAGGAAAATATTTTCTACATGTGGAGCTCACCTAACAGGAGTGTCCATTTTTCATGGGACAATCCTTTTCATGTATGTGAGACCAAGTTCTAACTACACACTTGAACACGACATGATAGTGTCAACCTTCTATACCATTGTGATACCCATGCTGAATCCTATCATCTACAGTTTGAGAAACAAAGATGTAAAAAGCAAGGAAGTCAAGAGAATGTTCAGAACTAAAGTTTGATAAAATATGGTTCATGGGGAATAAACAACGATGATTTTTAAATATTGATTTAGAGTAAAAACCAATAAAAACTCAGGTTAGCTTATATATACATCATACATAAATATCATGTACCTTATGTATCCAACATTTCCCAAAATATTAATTGATCTTGAATATAGTAAAATGTTGTAGGAATGTGAACATATGATTTACATATCTACAGTATACTTAAACAAATATATCAGTCAATTATTGATGTATATATGATTCTATTACTATTCTTCAAATTATTCCATCTTTGTTGGATATGTTAGAAATTATTTACATTAGGGTTATTTTAGCTTGTTATTTCTCATATGATTGTGTTTTGAAAACACAATATATGCATAAATCCTCTTATCTTCTTGTAAAACTTTGGTGAAACACCACATTTTCTTACATATATCTAACTCTTCCTTTGTACATTATTTGATACTATTAACTTTAAATCATGGATTTGCTTCTATTAAAGCCTTTCTTTTCAACTATGAAATCATAGAGATGGAATAGAAATTCCAAAACTAATGCAAAGATTATTTAATGATGTTATTGAGAAATTTCCATATATTAGTCATGCAAATGAAAGTATAGATTAAATGTACCATCTTAAATTGGCTTTTATAAGTGCCCATTTGTTTATCTCTACAGCTAGCCTGATTTAATGAAATAATAATTCCTTTAATGCTCAAAGTCCTTCCTTAGTTCCCAAACCTATCTTCCACTAGGTATATAAGAAAATCTTGCATTTTTTATAATTCTATAAAGCATACTCATACTCAGTAAATGCCCAATAAGATAGATAAAACATTCACGTTAATTCAAGAATACATATGTCATATTTACTTTTCTGTATTTTTCTATTCTAAAATTGGTTTACATAAAGAAGTATTAATGGTATGTATTTTAAATTCATTTTATGAGATGAAGCTTGTTCTCAAAGAGATCACTTTACTGTGTTTATACTGGAAAATGGCAACATACTTAACAAAATAAAGTTTTGTGTCTGTAGAAAAATGCTGTTCTGATAAGGATAAATAGTAGCATACAAAATCAGTAGCAGAATCAGTAACAATTGTTATGCTAATGGTTTTATATTATAATGACAAATTTGCTCAGAATTGAATCAAGAAAACGATTACTTTAACATTTTTTAACATGTGAATGAGGAGACTTATTATAGTAGCATATTTTGTATAAAAATTATATTATTTGAATAATGATAGACAGTGATATTGATATAGACTCAAACAGTGGATACTCTTGAATGTGAAAAAGAGACACTTCTTTTTTTAATTGGATATTTTATTTATTTACATTTCAGATGTCATCTCCTTTCTCTATCCCTCCCTATCCTATCCCCCCTCCTCCTTCTTGCTTTTTTTCCCCTTTATTTCTATTTTAAGTTAACATAAAATATACTGGGTTTTATTACAGCAACCTCATATATGTGTCATTAGGTTCTTTTTTTTTTTTTTTTTTTTTTTTTACACTGCAATTATTCAGTATTATTATTATCAGTATTATGATTATGTGGTACCAGCTTCTAAAATTTTCAATATACATTATTATTATTATTATTATTATTATTATTATTATTATTATTATTTCTGTCAGCTGACAAGGAGAAAAGTTTGCCTGGAATGAGAATGAGCCAGCTGTTGTGACTCAAAGTCTTTTTTTTTTTTTTTTTTTTTTTTTTTTTCCATGAACAACTGAACAACTGTTTTTTTTTTTAGAAGACCATACTCCATATACAGGCTGCATGTTTTGGGATAACCCCCACTCCAGATGTTTGAGACCTACATGAAAACCAAGCTGCACATTTACAACATATGTGCAGGGAGGGCCTAGGTCCAGCCCATGGAGGTAGATCTGTGTAGACTAGGTATGCTCCACGGTTGGTGATTCAGTCTCTGAGAGCTCCAAGGGTTCAGGTTGGTTTACTCTGTTGATCTTCCTGTGCAGTTCTTATCTCCTTAGGGCCCACAATCCTTCCACCTATTCTTCTTTAAGAGTCCTCAAGCTCCATCCACTGTTTGGCTCTGGATGTCTGTATCTGTCTGAGTCAGCTGTTGGTTAGAGCCTCTCAGAGGACAGCTTGCCCCTGTCTGTTCTCAGGCTGGAGGTTTAGCTCCTGGGAGCTCTGGTTGAATCTTTTGATACTCGTTCTAAAAAGGACAAAAACACCCTCACTTTGGTCTTCCTCCTTCTTCTTGAGTTTCATGAGGTTTATGCGTTGCATCTTAGGTATTGTGTGTTTTGGGGCTAATATTCGCTTATCAGTGAGTGCATACCATGTGTGTTCTTTTGTGATTGGGTCATCTCACTCAGGATGATACTTTCTAGCTCCATCCATTTGTCTAAGAATTTCATGAGCTCATTATTTTTAATGGCTGAGTAGTACTCCATTGTGTAAATGTACCACATTTTCTGTATCCATTCTTCTGTTGAAGGACATCTGGGTTCTTTCCAGCTTCTGGCTATTATGAATAAGGCCGCTATAAACATAGTGGAGCATGTGGCCCTGTTGCATGTTGAAATATCTTCTGGGTATATACCCAGGAGGGGTATAGCTGGGTCCTCAGGTAACACCATGTTCAATTTTCTGAGGTATCGCCAGACTGCTTTCCATAGTGGTTGTACCAGCTTGCAATCCCACCAACAATGGAGGAGTGTTCCTCTTTCTCCACATCCTCGCCAACATCTGCTGTCACCTGTGTTTTGGATCTTAGCCAATCTGACTGGTGTGAGGTGGAATCTCAGTGTTGTTTTCATTTGCATTTTCCTGATGACTAGGGATGCTGAGCACTTCGTTAGATGTTTCTCAATCATTCGAGTTTCCTCTGTTGAGAGTTCTTTGTTCAACTCTCTACCCCATTTTTTAATAGGGTTATTTGATGGTCTGGAATTTGTTTCTCTCTGCTCCTTCCCTTTCTTCCTGCAGCTAGTTTCCTCATCTGATTTCCTGTCACTTTATTCTATCACCCTCCCCCCTCATCCTTTTTTTTTAATTAGTAACATTTTTATTTAAATGTTAATCAAAGGCTGTATAAGTTTGGTAATGCTCAATAACAAGATGCCCATACAATCAGAAGTGTAATCCAATACCAACCTAGATATACCAACTATCTTTGACTGGCAGAGATATGCCAACATTTGCCTTCATGTTCCCCAACCTTTCTCTCTCTCTTCCTCTCTCCTCTCTCTCTCTCTCTCTCTCTCTCTCTCTCTCGTCTCATTTCCTAGGTCCTCCTCTCATTCTCTTCCTTCTCTCCTTACTCCTCCTCTTCCTCTCCTTACTTCTCCTACATTCGCTTCTACTACATATCACCCTTCCTGTTAAAACTTTTCTCTCAAAATACAATTAGAGCCTCACCTCCCCACCCTTGAATATCCCCCCTCCCTCAAGACGCCCAGCCTTCATGGGACCAAGGATCGCTTCTCCCACTTATATATAGCTCCCTTGCATATATAGCTGGAGCCATGGGTCCCTCCTTAAGTGCTCCCAGGCTGCTGTTTTAGACCCTGGGGGCTCTGGTTGGTTGGTATTGTTGCTTTCCTCATGGTGTCACGAATCCTTTCAACTTCTTCAGCCTTCACTCTATCTTCTCCATTGGGAACCCCATGATCAGTTTGATGGTTAGCTGTGAGCATCTGCCTCTGAGTATGTCAGACTCTTGCAGACTTCTAAGGAGACAGCTATATCAGGGAGGGTGTGTGGGGTACACCAACGTGGAGGCAGGAGGAGGGAGGAAGGGATAGTGAGTTCCTGGGAGGGAGGGGGGAAAATGGGGTAAGGAGAGAACATCTGAAATGTAAATAAAATTTCCACTAAAAAAAAAAAAGCAGGAAAAAATTACAATTAGAACATAACTATACCAATTTGTATCAGTAAGGTACAAGACAGACTTAATACCCAGTCCAACATTTTGTTGACTAACCAAAACCTCTGTCATTTCTCCTAACTAAAAGACCTAGTTCTGAACCTGGCTTTTTTGCTTGGCTTTATAATGAAAGTCAGATTAAAAACCATCCTCTCAAATCTTTTCTCTCAAAGAAAATAGCTGGAATTGGCTATAAGACTATAAGTCTATCCATGTAAGGCAATCTGGACTGTTGTCTGTTAACTCCTCTCAGCTATTTCTAAATCAAATATAAAAAAACACCCTAACAATAAACTCAGAGTCATGAATTTGCTATAGGCCCTTAACTCACAGGCTAACCATTTTGAATCAGTTAAAAGAGTTAAAGAAGGACTAAATCTAAGCACTGTATTAGTAAATGTGTTATGTAGGCACAATTCCTATGGGAGTAACAATATTAATCTCACTTTTATATCAATGAGAAACTTGTACCAATGAAAACCTTAAATTTGAAATCAAAATAAATTTTGTACCATTTAAGAAATTATAACTTCAGCTTAATAACAATTATACAGATTTCTACCAATAGGTTATGGCTATGCAATAAATCCTAGCTATTCCTCCCTATTCCAACAAAACCACTACTTTTCCCTTGAAAGACAGCCCAATATTAATCACCTCAGTCCCCAAGCCCAGAGAATAAGGATGCTGCCTCTTCATTAACTTCTTCAAGCTGGTTACAAGTGTTGAAATATTAGAAGAGGGGCGGGGAAAGAGTAAATTGATAAGCCTCTGACATCTGTGTCTTCACTGCATCCAGCTGAAATTCCAGGACATCAGAGGTTTGAGCAGGTGTGCTCAGCTTGCTTGATGAGTAGATACACCAACGTATCTGCAATATATACAATTCTGAATAACAATTGTCAAAACAATTTTAGTATCAAGATAATTTTTTGTTTGAATTCTAGAAATTAGTCTTCTGGCAGCCTGCCTCTGTCATGTCTAATTCTAGGAGTTTCTATGAGGGTGTGTTCCCGCCTCCCTGCTCTCAATTTCCCAACACTGGGGAATCCAAACTTTCAGGCACCAAGGCCCTCTACTTCCACTGATGCCTGACAAGGTCACCTTCAACTACCTGTACAGGTGGAGTCATAAGTCCCTCCCTTTGTGTTCTTGGGCTAGAGGTTTTAGAATGGCTACTCCAGCTTGTTTCTTAGGACCATTTGCTTGAAAAATTGTTTTCCAGCCTTTTACTCTAAGGTAGTGTCAGTCTTTGTCACTGAGCTGGGTTTCCTGCATGCAGCAAAATGCTGGGTCCTGTTTACATATCCAGTCCATTAGACTATGTCTTTTTATTGGGGGAATTGAGTCCATTGCTGTTAAGAGATATTAAGGAACAGTGATTGTTGCTTCCTGTTATTTTTATTATTAGAGGTGGAATTATCTTTGTGTGGCTATCTTCTTTTGGATTTGTTGGAAGAGGATTACTTTCTTGCTATTTCTAGGGTATAATTTCCCTCCTTGTATTGGAGCTTTCCTGCTAATATCCTTTGTAATGCTGGGTTTGTGGAAAGATATTGTGTAAATTTGGTTTTGTCATGGAATATCTTGGTTTCTCCATCTATGGTAATTGAGAGTTTTGTTGGGTATAGTAGCCTGGGCTGGCATTTATGTTCTCTTAGGGTCTGTATGATATCTGTCCAGGATCTTCTGGCTTTTATAGTATCTGGTTAGAAGTCTGGTGTAATTCTGATAGGTCTGCCTTTATATGTTACTTGGCCTTTTCCCCTTACTGCTTTTAAAATTCTTTCATTGTTTTGTGCATCTGGTGTTTTGATTATTATGTGACGGGAAGTATTTCTTTTCTGGTCTACTCTATTTGGTGTTCTGTAAGCTTCTCTTATGTTCATTGGCATCTCTTTCTTTAGGTTAGGAAAGTTTTCCTTTATAATTTTATTGAAGATACTTATTGGCCCTTTAAGTTGGGAATCTTCACTCTCATCTATACCTATTATCCTTAGGTTTGGTCTTCTCATTTTGTCCTGGATTTCCTGGATGTTTTGGGTTAGGAGCTTGTGGGTCCTCGGTTCTGGAGGGTGTCCCACGATGATCTCCCGGCCTGAGGACAGAGTGAGAGCAGGGAGGGTCCTCTGCCAGCGTCTCTACTGTCCATTGATCTTCAGCCCAGCCTGGTGTGAGAGGTCTGGGCCAAAAGGGTACGAGTGCAAGTGGGGAGGAGAGATTGCCTGCCTTCGCTGCTGCCTCTGCTCAAGTCTCCTCTGTCACAGCTCAGTCACTCCAGGTGCTGCACTGAGCCCCGATAGAAGCTGGCTAGCAGGCAAGGAAGCAGCTTGGTGCCCCAGGAAGGTTCCAGGAGAGTGGATCTCTCCCCAAGTGTTACAGCTCTTGAGACAGAAACTCTCGGACACCAGGGTGATTCTCGGACACACCTTTACTTCTCCTGAATAGAGCCTTATATACAGTTTCAGGGTGGGTTAGGGTCTGACAGCAAATAACGCCTATTGGCTTGGTCGGAGAGCTTAGAGATACCTCATCTGCATGTGGGTTAGGGTCTGGCAGATAATGCCTATTGGCTTGAACTGAGAGCTTAGAGATACCTCATCTACATGTGGGAGGGCCTGAGGCACTGTTCCTCGTGACTGATAGTCATAGACCTCCCTTTGGGAGAGGCTGTGGAGGGCCGAAGCTGAATGAGAAGAACCAGGGCCTGGGGGCAGTGCCGAACACCTGCCGTCCTGATAAAGGTCCGGGGTTCAAGACTTGCTCAACCAGGCACCCAGCTGCTTCCCACAGCCCACTGCCCCACAGGAGCTCCTTGCATTTTCCATTTTCTTTGACAGTTGTGTCAATGTTTTCCATGGTGTCTTCTGCATGTGAGATTTTCTCTTCTATCTCTTGTATTCTGTTAGTGATGCTTGCATTTATGACTCCTGATTTCTTTTTAGGGTAGTCTCCCTTTGCAATTTCTTTATTGTTTCTACTTCAATTTTTATTCCTGGATGGATTTGTTCAATTCCTTCACCTGTTTGGTTGTGTTTTCTTGCAATTCTTTAAGGAACTTTTGTGTTTCCTCTTTAATGGCCTCTACCTCTTTATTTGTGTGATCCTGTATTTCTTTAAGGGAGTTGTTTATGTCCCTCTTAAAGTCCTCTATCATCATCATTAGAAGTGATTTTAAATCTGAATCTTGCTTTTCTTGTGATATGGGGAATTCAGGACTTTCTAGTGTGGGAGAACTAGGTTCTAATAATGCCAAGTACCCTGGGTTGCTTATGCTTATGTTCTAGCACTTGTCTTTTGCCATCTGGATCTCCTTAGTGCTACCTTTCTGTCTCTGACTGGAGCCTATCTTATCTATTATCTTGGTTGTTTCAGAACTGTGTGGGGTGGGTGTTACTACTGGGGTTAGAGCTGGGCCCAAGATCTACTCATTGCTCAGGCCCACACTGGTAGGAACCAGTGCTCCAGGTCAGGAGTGAATTACTGGGTCCCAGTGGGTCCCAGTTACTCCCTATTTGGGGAGGGTGTTGCTGTCTCCTTACCTAAGATACTGCCCAGGTTAGAGCTCCTGGGAGGCCCACTTCCTCTGGGATTTGTGAGATTGGGTGCAGAGTTGCAGCCCAGGATCTGCTCAGTACTCAGGCCCCAGAAGAGACACTTCTATAACTAATATGGTGACCTTGAATAAGGTATGTAAACTCTTTTTACTCCAGCTTTACCACTCATCATTGTTAGTCTTGAGTACATTGAGATCCTGCTATCAGTGGCTATGACAAATCTAGTGGTCCTAGAAAAACACAATCAATAGGCACAAAAATGTCAAGAATTTAGGATGGTAATGAATGCCATAGAATACAAATTAAATATAAAAATGAGGAAGGAAAATATAATTTTAAATAGAATAGTGAGGAAGAATCCTTAAAAACAAGCAAATGGGTCATAAAAATTGCAGTTGTGTTCAAGTAGAAAAAAGCAGAAATAAGAAAAAAGTAGAAATATTCATAACAATACAAGGACAGTCTTCAGGGGAAAGCAGGATGAGTTAGCATTTGAAAGGATGAGAGTCAATGTTGTTTTCTACCAGGAAATACTTGAAAAGTTTTTCTCTTTTGTATTCATATAATGAAAGTTTTAATGAGTTTGTGAAAGAAAATAAAACTTACAATTTAATGGTATAGTTTTGCTAATCAGTAGAAATCTGCATATATAATTATGTTCTCAAAAATGAACTCGGAAACTTCATCAAGGAAATGTAGGTCCTCTTTCTAATACAGTAAAAGAGGAAATATTGAATAGAATCTACATGCAGTTCCTATTTTTCAATCACACTTTGCTAATGTTTGGATGTGTAATCATTAGAGCTTAAGAATATTCCAGCATAAAGCTTAAATCTTTACTTGAAGCATAAAAAAATAACCCTGAAGATTGAAGGACATATTTCCTTTGAGATGTTTTTAATTTAGTGTGTTTTAACTGTATACAAAATTTTGAGATTATAATCATATTTCTCAATTTCCTTTTGTCTATGAAAACCCTTTCATATGACTCTCTCCACTTTTTCAAATTTATGACCTTTTTAAAATTAAGTTTCATTACATGAATATGTGCATATGTACATACATATATTGTCATTAAAATAAACTGTTCAGTTTATTTAATATTACTTATATGTATATTTTAGGGAATGATTATTTGGTATTGGATAAACAATAGGTGTTATTTTCCCTCAAAAAGACTTTTTCCCTCTTTTTATAGTATGTCAATTGGCATCTTCCTTGTTTGTTCATGATTAGTGAGTTTTGTTGGTGTTACTATTGGAGTAAAGAATCTGACTATGAGACATACTCTCACAACGAACTCTTTGATCTTCCAGCTGTTACTATTTTCTGCCTCCTCTTCTACAATGTTCCCTGAGCTTTGAGTTTGGGAAGGTTTTGAAGACATCCATTAGGGCTGGACTTTCACAATTATGTATGTTAGTTTGTTGTGGTTTTCTGTACTGGTCTGTGTCTGATGCAAAGAGATGTTTTCTTGATGAGGTTTGAAGATTGTACTTACCTATGGATATAAGAGCAAAGGTTTATAGATTGTTGTTAGGGATTATTTTGCCTCACTAAAATAGTGGTTCTAGATTCTTCTCCAGTAATCTCTGGTACTGAGTACTTAGGCAGGTGTCAAGTACCAGGCATGGTTTCCCACTTTTTGAGTGGGTCCTAAATCTAATTAGAAAACTGTGCATTATCACCAAAATTTGTGTGCCATTTCTATATCCATAGATTTGTCTTGGGATGCTGGTCATTAATATGGCTCATAGGCATCATAGCTGGGTAGAAGTCTTGGATGCCGCTCACCTTTGTAATACTATGTGACAATTTTCAGTACCATGAAACCAAAACCTCAGACATGAGGCATTCAGTTCACTTCCAGCTTAGAGAACTATGAGTCTTGTTTCAAAAGTTCATGGTGCCTTCTGCAAGAAGGACTTAGTTTAGACTTCTGAGGAGAAACCAAGGATAATAGCAATAGGTTCTGTGTTTTCAGAGTCCCTTGGAAAACCTTGACTCAAAAAGGCCTTATCGTATCTCCTATTAAATCTTTTATTATGTGGTTTAGAATTTCTGTGTGTAAACATTGTCAACCCAATTGAAAAAATCTGTAAATGTATATTTTATTTTACAAATTGATTTTCACCATTACAATTAAAATGTAACTCTTTAATTTAGAAGTTAATAATTTAATAACTTCAAATTTAGAAAAACAGGAAGGTAAATACTGAAGGTGGGTAAACAGAAATAGTTGAATACAAATGTTTTATTGGGAAAAAGTGGGCTTTTTTCGGAAGAGCCAATAGAGGTAAATAAAGAATGAAGGAGGATATGTGGATTGTTTCAGCTTTTGTCTATTATAAAAAAAGCTGCTATGAACATAGTAGAGCTTTTGTCCTTGTTATATGTTGGAGCACCTTTTTACAACCCCACCAACAATGGAAGAGTGCCCCTCTTTCTCTACATTCTCACCAGCATCTGCTGTCACCTGATTTTTGATCTTAGCCATTCTGATTGGTGTGAGGTAGAATCTCAGAGTTGTTTTGATTTATATTTCCCTGATGTCTAAGGATGTTGAACATTTCTTTAGGTGTTTCTCAGCCATTCGATATTCCTCAGTTGAGAATTCTTTGTTTAGCTCTGTACCCCATTTTTAGTAGGGTTATTTGGTTGTCTGGAGTCTAACTTCTTGAGTTCTTTGTATATATTGAATATTAGCCCTCTATGGAATGTAGGATTGGAATCAACCTTTTCTCAATCTGCTGGTTGCTGTTTTGTCATATTGACAGTATCCTTTGCCTTCCAGAAGCTTTGCAATTATATAAGGTCCCATTTGTCAATTCTTGATCTTAGAGCATAAGTCATTGGTGTTCTGTTCAGGAAATTTTCTCCTGTGTCCATGTGTTCAAGGCTCTTCCCCACTTTCTCTTATATTAGTTTCAGTGTATCTGATTTTATGTGGAGATCCTTGATCCACTTGGACTTGAGCTTTCTACAAGGAGATAAGAATGGATTCATTTGCAGTCTTCTACATGCTGACTGCCAGTTAAACCAGCACCATTTGTTTTTCCACTGGATGGTTTTAGCTCCTTTGTCAAAGATCAAGTGACCATAAGAGTGTGGGTTCATTTCTGGGTCTTCAATTCTATTCCATTGATCTACCTGCCTGTCTCTTTCACTATTGCTCTGTAATACAGCTTGAGGTCAGGGATGGTGATTTCCCCAGAAGTTCTTTTATTGTTGAGAATAGTTTTGCTATCCTGAATGTGGTTCATTTACACAATGGAGTACTATTCAGCTTTTAAATATAATTACATCGTAAAATTCTTAGGCAAATGGATGGAATTAGAAAATATCATTCTGAGTTAGGTAACCCAATCATGAAAGAACACACATAGTATGCACTCACTGATAAGTGGATATTAGTCCAAAAGCTCAGAATACCCCAAAACACAATTCACAGACCACATGAAGTTCAAGAAGGAAGACCAAAGTATTGGTGCTTCAGTATCTCTTAGAAGGGGGAACAAAATACTCATGGGAGGACATTTGGAAATAAAGTGTGGAGCAGAGACTAAAGAAAAGGCCATTCTGAGACTTCCCCTCCTGAGGATCCATCCCATATAAAGTCACCAAACCTAGACTCTATTGTGGATGCCAAGAAGTGCATGCTGACAAGAGCCTGATATAGCTGTCTCCTGAGAGTCTTTGCTAGATCCTGACAAATGCAGAGGTAGATGTTCACAGCCAACCATTGAACTGAGCACAGGGTCTCCAATGGAAGAGTTAAAGAAAGAATTGAAGGAGCTGAAGGGTTTTACAACCCCATAGGAAGAACAATATCAACCAACCAGACCATGCTCAGAGCTCTGAGGGACTAAACCACCTAACAAAGAGTACACATGGAGGGACCTATGGCTCCAGCCCATCCTTGTTGGGCATCAATGGGAAGAGAAGTCCTTGGTCTTATGAAGGCTTGATGCCCCAGTGTAGGGGAATGCCAGGGTGGGGTGGCAGGAGTGGGTGGGTGGCGGGGAACACCCTCATAGAAGCAGGGCAAGGGGATGGGATTGGGAGTTTTGGGGGAGGGAGAAACAGGGAAAAGGGTTAACATTTGAAATGAAAATAAAGGCAGTTCACTATGGCTTCTTCATAACTCACAGGAAAACACATTTCTCAAATATTTTGCAAATACACATATTGGAGTTGTGTTACAAGAAAGTTTTATTTTGTGTAAGTCTGTGGTGTGTGTGTGTGTGTGAAAGAGAGAGAGAGAGAGAGAGAGAGAGAGAGAGAGAGAGAGAGAGATTTCATTGACAAAGTAAGTCTCAAATAATAAATCTTTCAATGAAAAAAGAAAGCTGTTGCTGCCCTCCAAGAGAACCAAATTGCACCCAAACAATGGACTGAAGCTGGGGACCACTGTGGTTGAATTAGGGAAAGGCTAGAAGAAGCTGATGCAGAGGGGTGACCCCATAGGAAGACCAGCAGTCTCAACTAACCTGGATCACTGAGATCACTCAGACACCGAGCCACCAACCTGGCAGCATACCAGAGCTGCTCTGTAGCCCCAGACATGTATACAGCAGAAAACTGCCTGGTCTGGCCTCAGTGATAGAAGACACATCTAATCCTTGAGAGACTTGAGACTCCAGTGATTGGGGATGCCTGGAGGGTGTAGGGTAGGGTGGGGGTGGAGTGAGGGGGTATAGGGGTGGGGACCTACTCTGGGAGAAAGGAGAGAAGAATGGGATGAGGAACTGTGAGAGGGCAGACGTGGAGGGGGTTACAACTTGCCTGTAAAAAAAGAGTGAAGATAATCAATAAACAAATAAATAAGAAAGCTGTATAACAGCTTAGAGCAAATAAAATATTTTTTTTAAAAAGTGATGTATATTAATATGGATGACATAGTAAAACATACACAAAATTGCCAAAAATTATAAAACAATTTTACTTTAATAGTGTTTAATATTTTCCACTTTGGTTCCAACCTTAATATACAATTTCTCACAATTTAATTATTCTTGACAAAAAGTAAGCTGAAAATGTGGGAGTTTTTTTGTTTTTTTTATGCATTTTCTATTACCATATTTAAATAAATTTGTAAGATACAAAAAGAAATTCCTTAACAAATGCAATGAACATTGAAAATATTGCAGGATTATAATTCTTGTATGACTATGCTATGTTTCATGATTATTATCTTACATCCCAATGCCTATCACCTAATCAGATGAATTTAAGGTTTTTCTGTATATTGCACAACTGAGGAAATAGTCTCTGTAAAATTCAATTTGTGTGTGTGTGTGTGTGTGTGTGTGTGTGTTTGTTTAGCTAAGTGCATATGAGATCAGGAGCCTCTAAGAGGGCCTAGGCTTCTCTGGAGCTGAAGTTACAAGAAATTAGGTTGTGAGCTACCTGAAGTTGGTTCTGGAAACTTATATTGAGTCCCAAACCATAGAAATGTGTGTTCCTAATTGCTGAGCCTTTGATCCCAAGGAAATAGCTAACTTAGGATCCTAATAATCTAAACATAAAGCATACTAAATCTAGAGTCCAAAACTCATAATCTCTGTTTCAAAAACAAGACCACATAACCATTCAATCGATTCCTTCTTGATATTAAAAATTGAATGCCCTTATTCTCATTATACAAACATTATTGCTTTATAATTCTCTAAAGTTAAAGCATGTATACAATATAATTTTAAGACTGAAGATTATTGTTTCTAATTTTCCATACATTTATCTTGAAAACAAACATATTCAGAGCACTGATTTAATACATATATTATTATTTCACATTATTATGTAGATTTCTAAAATGTTTCCTCAGCAATATCTAAGATCAAATTATATTATGCAAAGAATGGCTCCACACAGATTTAAATAAAGCATACCATACATTTTTGATAGAGATCAAGGAAAGAACTTACTGGAAAATAGAAAGAGAAAACTCCAAGTGCTGAGTACCACTCCTATCTTTATTACCTGGAGTCCTCCCTTTTCTTCATAATTCTGCTGACAGCATTTTTTACTTCTTTGTTTCTGAGACTATAAATGAGTGGATTCAGCATAGGAATCACAATGGTATAGAAAACAGAAGCCACTTGATCCTTTCCTAATGAGTAGGATCTCTTTGGTTTTAAATAAGTGAAGATCATAGTACTATAAAATATGGTGACTGCCAGCAGATGAGAGGCACAAGTGGAAAAGGCTTTTTGCTTTCCTGAAGTAGAACTGATTTTCAAGATGGTAGAGAGAATGGATGTATAAGACATTGATATGGTGAGAAGGGATACCATTAGAGTTGAACCAGAGACAATGATTATTATCGTTTCAATAACATATGTATCACTGCAAGACAGAGCTAAAATTGCAGGTGTGTCACAGAAAAAGTGATTGACGACATGAGAGCCACAGAAATCCATCCTGCTTAGACAAAGCATATTGATAGAAGAATCTATAGCTCCCATCAGGTAGGAACCAGTGAGGAGGGCATGACATCGTCTTTTGGACATAACTACTGGATAGTGTAGAGGGTTGCATATAGCTACATAGCGGTCATAAGCCATGGATGAGAGAAGAAAACATTCAGCACCACCAAACAAAACAAAAAAGTACAGCTGGGTGAAGCAACCTATGAAGGAAATATTTTTGATGGAGGTGAAGAGACTCTCGAAAGTTTTAGGTGTGATGACAGATGAGTAACTGAGGTCAAGGAATGACAGATGTGTTAGAAAAAAATACATTGGGGTGTGAAGCTGAGCTTCTAGACGAATGATCAGCATCATGCCTGTGTTCCCCAGCACGGTGACCAGGTATATCAGGAGAAAGAGTACAGCAAGGACTAGCTGGATCTCTTTGGAATCTGTCAGTCCCGTGAGGATAAAGTCAGACTCTTTTGTGTAATTCCAAGTGTTCATAGTGAACGACCCTAAAACTGAAAAGATATCAAAGGTGATACTCAACTCAATTAACTTTAAAAAGGAGATTTTCTTAAATGTACATGCTGGTATGTTTCTTGTTTTGGTTGGATCAATATTGATATATTTTTCAGTATATGGTTGAAAAATATTGAGGATAAATTTAGGTAAAACTTATATCTGGCTAGGACATGGTAAGAGGTGACATAATTCATGTTTTTAATTATAATAGTATTCTAAATGATATTTTTCCCTAGGTACTATTGACAAGCATCCATTTTAAATGAAGAATCTGAAAAGGTCAAATAACTATTCAGAACTGCGTTCAACTCTTTGGTGTTTTCTGTAGAGTTTTGCTCAAAGGAACATGAATTTAGATTTGTGTTCCCAAGAAATGCATAGTTTATAGAAAATAAAAGATAAATTGTCAGATAATGTTGCATATATGAATTCATATTTTTGAATCTTAAAACAATAATTCAGGGTCACAAAGAAAGAGACTTTACTTCAAATAAGGTTTCTGAACATGCCAGAACTTTTCTCTTAATCAAGACTCTGCTTGGAAAAACAAACCACATCAAAGCAGAAAGTGCACTAAGGCAGAGGACTTCTGATCTTTTTTCCCATTGGCAAAGGTCTAACCTCACAGTCTTTCAATATTGGCTAGCTTAAAATGATCCCTGCCAAGGAAATAAAGGAAGGCAAAGAGGGCACAGCTACTTAAAATTCCTAGAGTGTATCAGGGCCTTTGTATACACAAAGAATTTTAAATGTGTGTGTTCAGATGAGGGGTAGAACATTTGCATTATAGTCTTATACTTTACAATGTGAGGGAAAAGATTAGCATTTCTTGTAATTAATACTAATTACATTTTATAATATTTCAAAATTAATATTTAATGTCATTTCAGGCATGGCATCATAAAAATATGACATTTCACTTTGTTATCCTTGTTCTGTTCCCTTTTAATTACAAGTAGATTTAATGTGGGGATGAAATTGAAAATATTATAAAATATAATGTCTATCTACTTAATTTATAACTCATAGATGCTGTTATTATTATTATTATCATTATCATCATCATCATTATTACTCTTTCATGACTATAGGAGGAAGCTTTTAATTTTCACATTATAAAGCTCAGAAATGTAAAATTTTAAAATAAAATCAATTCCAAAAGACTATGTCAGTCTATAGACATTTAACATAGGCCATATTATTTCTTTGTCAATGTGGTAAACTAACTGAAGTATTTGTTTTTACTTTATGTGTATGAGTGTTTTGGCTGCATGTGTGTCTGTGCATCATGTACTTAAAGAGTGTATTTAAGCTAGACAGAAGTGGGAGTCAGATTTCTGGGAATTTAGTAACAGTCACTTGTTAGCTGCCAGATATGCACTCTGAATTGAACACATATCCTCTAAAATAGTTCCTTAACCTCTATGTCCTTATCATTTTAATTAAAATCTTAATAAGCTCTTACATGGAGCTAAAGCTAAGAGTTTGATTTACGTAGTTTTGAATGCAAATATAAAGTTACTCAGTATTAGATTAAGAAAGTTTTTGTTCACAGTTCTTTGCTTCTTGAACACCTTTAATATTTATGAGTACATAATACTACAGGCATTGCAGTGACCTATGTATTTAATGAAAAATAAAAGGAGCTAAGTAAAGTTAAGGAAATTTGTCTGAAGGAAGAACAATTAAAGCACTATGATTCTTCCCATATTCTCAATCCAAGAATTTACAGTATTTTAAACAAATCAAAGTCAGGATATATAATTAATCAACAATATTAGAAAATATCTGCAATATACTATTTAGTTCCCCTTTAATCTTAAGATAATTTAAATCATTTGTCACTTTATTATGGTAAATTAGAATTATAGATATTACAATAATTGATCAAACTAAACCTAAAAAGGACTTCAATAGAGCTATATTGAATGTAGACCCTGACTTTTGCAACATTTCATTTCTATTTCTGCAAATATTAACAGTGTTCATGTTAAGACACAAGCAAAATGGTTTAAAACAATCCAAATAAAGTTGAGGATACTTACTGTGAGGTAAGGATTATGAGGAGAGTTCTTTCAGAACTATAGTTTATTAATGTTCTAAAATTAAATTTTTCTAGTGTATAAAGTATGAAAGCTTTTAAATAACTTGTACAGTTCTATAACATTGTTTACCTTGGAGTGATTATTTTTAGATTTTTGTACATTCATTTTATTTTGATTCTTAATGAAAGCAGTCAACCACAGAATTTTCTTTGTTTTTAGGCTAAATGAAAATTTCAATAAGAAATCTTGTCTCCAAAGTATGTCAAATATTTAAAAATTCTCAGAGTAGTATAATACATTGCCTCTCAGCCTGATGAGGCAGGTATTTAATATAACCAACACTGATAATCTTGTCGTTAGGGAACGAATTCCAGGGGAGTATGCTTGGCACATGTTCAAGGTCAAAGGTTCAAGAGCAAATGAGCAATGACTTGTATTCTCAGAATCTCTACTCTGAATCACACATGCACTGGGTCCTTGTTACTGATGCTTCATAATAAGAAGTAACTATTTGCTTTTGAATTGACCTAGTTATTATATTATATTGCATAGTGATCACATCAGGCAATTTTTTAGGTAAAAAGTAATGTTCAGAGAAACATTTAGGTATTTTAAGTCTCATTTCATTGAGATGAAAAATAATTTCATCAGTGTCAACATTTGAAAGCATTTATCTCATAGAACAAGATATGCTGACCAAAGAAAAGGTTAAAGTGTAACAGATTTCCAAAAGTAAATAAAATAAATTCAAACTCATTCTTGATATTTTGCTAACATCATTTTATTTTTCCTCAAACATCTTCTCTTTGTGTGCACATAACAGTTACTTGGAACATATATTTCTCTAATTTTATTAGCTCTAATCAATATTATATCCTTAATCTATATTTAATATTGTAAAGGAAAGTTAGTAAATGTAATGAGTTTGAGTAGTATGAAGTATTTATTTATATAGATAATATCTAGTGTGAAATATAAATTTATTTATATATTAGAGAGTAATTAACTTAGGATCACTAGAAAGGTCTTATAAATATATCATTTCAATATATCTTCAAGTTACATTTAAAATTTTGCAAATATGTTAAGTTTTTGATCTGTAAAGTACAAAGGTTACTCATTATATATATATATATATAATATCATATATATATATACATACACCACACACACACACACACACACACACACATATATATATATATATATATATATATATATATATAACATCAGAAGAATTTTCTCTCAATTTCTTTTGACTTCATGGATATTTGTTTCTTCTGCAATGCCTGAAATATTTTCTTGAATTAAAGTAGATTTAAAACTTATTACTTTTTATTTTATATAAAAATATACTTTAAAGATGGTAAAAAAGAATGCAAACTCCAAGAAAACTGAAAAGATATTATGAAACTACTCGACATCTAGCACACTGAGTGGAACAGTTGCAGTGTTTTAAAGAATGATGCAATGCATTTTAATCTAGTGCCTTTTTTCACTTTTCAACAACTGGAAGATATCTAACATCCTACTGGTGAAGCATACAGTATAAAGATTATGTCCTTACTCATCTAGTATGAGAATGAACATAAAATCTGGAGTGGTAATGAAAGAGAAATGACTAAAGAGTAGAAACAGAGACACTACTGGGTACAGAGGTAAAGAAAAAATACAAGACAAATGGGTAGAAAATAGATAAAGAAGGTAAATATCGTAAAGTATCATATATAGATGTTTACATATTATTTTGGCAAATAGAATCTGTCACTCTCGTGAAAAGGAATAAAAGCACTGTTACCCTCACTGCTAGATACATACAGGGAATATACCAAACACAAGAATCAGGATAATCAGATGTGAAATTTTATTAATACTAATTAGTATTAATAGTTGAAATCATTTGTTAAATAAGGCAAGTTTTCACACATGAATACCTGCATCTTCTTTCATAAGAATGAAAATTGAATAGCATCTTTGCAGCATGTACACCTGCATGCCAGAAGAGGACATCATATCCCATTATAGATAGCTGTGAGCCACGATGTGATTTCTGGGAATTGAACTCAGAACTCTAGAATGGGGAAGATGTCAGGAAATTGAACAGAGGTGTGGAGCAGTGGGGGTTGGGGAACTGGGGGTAGCCACCAGAAAGTCCCAGATGCCAGGATAGCAAGAAGCTCCCAGGATGCAGCAGGGATGACATTAGCTGAAATACCTAACAAAGGGAGGGAGAACCTGTGGAGACCATATCCAGAGGTTAGGCAAGGCTCCCAGTTGAGAGATGGGGCCACTCATCTCCAAATTTTTAACTCAGAATGGCTCCTGTTTAAAGGAAGTACAGGGACAACGTGTGGAGCATAAACTGAAGGAAAGGCCATCCAGAGACTGCCCCAATTGGGGATCCAGCACATACACAGACACCAAACACAGACACTATTGTGGATATCAAGAAGTGCTTGCTGACAGGAGCTTGATATAGCTGTATCCTGAAAAGCTCTGCCAGAGCCTGACCAAATACAGATGCAGATGCTTGCAGCCAACCATCACACTGAGCACAGGAAACCCAATGGAGGAGTTAAGGGGAGAATTGATGGAGCTGAATGGGTTTGCAATCCCATAGGAAGGACAACAATATCAACCAACCAGACCTCCCAAAGCTCCCAAGGACTAAACCACCAACCAAAGAGTACACATGGAGGGACCCATGGCTCCAGCTAAATGTAGCAGAGGATTGTCTTTTGTGGCATCAGTGGGAAGGGAGGTCCTTGGCCCTGTGAAGAATGCTAGAGAGGTGAGACAGGAGTGAGTGGGAGGTGGGGGAACACCCTCATAGAAGCAGAGGGAGGAGGGATGGGATGGGGTTTGCAGCTGGACAACTGGGAAGGGAGATAACATTTGAAATGTAAATCAATAAAATAATGAATAAAACAAACAAACAAACAAGAATGAAGATGGATTCTCTTTATGAGATGTTTATTTAAAATGTAAAGACATGATAACTCCAAACCAGATGAATTTAATTAGGTGAGATCATATACATCTTTGGGCACCCATTTCCTCATCCAAAACATTCACAAAGAAAAAATAATAGAAGTAACACGTTTGTACACAGTTATGCCAAATTCAAACAGTGAATAAAATATTTTAACAATACAGAAACAAAATTTTAACACACTTAAACAATGAAGAACTTTATAATTATGACATTTGTAACACCAAATAAATATAAAAATAAGTATAGGTAAAATTTACTGATTATGTATCACACAAAAGTAGAAATTTTATAAGTGAACTGAGTATAAGTCTTCAAATCTAGCCCACAACACATGCATTACATGTAAGTGGTATAAAACCGGAACTTGTTATGATTAAGTTGGTCAATAGCCTGCTCCTGCAAGACCCAAGTTGGCTCTAGCACTGAAGTGGTAGCGAACAACCATTTGTAACTCCAGTGTCAGAAGATGGGATGTCCTTTTCTGGTCTCCATGTGCACCAGGCACACATGAGTGTTGTACATATATACAATTATCCAAAACAATTGCATAGAAAAGAATCTGTACAAAAGAATGTTTATGACTTAGTGTCATGATATGTTCGTTGAAATGTGCACAGATGTATTTTAATTGCCTTATATATTTTTATTAGGTGAACAATTTATGAACTTAAATAATCTCTTAATGAATTTAGTATATCCCATGAACAAATAATGATTCACATTTCAAGTTCTAAGATACTACATTATCAATACGTTTTGTGTCATATTTTTTAAAGTTACTCTACTTCCTAACCATTAAAGCAACTATTTGAAATTATCTAGGTCTTTTTAAATTGCAATGGACATGATTTGTTACAGAAAATGTTTTCTTTGGATGACTCTCAGAAGAGCATTTTTCACATCTTTGTTTCTCAGACTGTAGATCAGTGGGTTCAGCATGGGAATAACAATGGTGTAGAACACAGATGCTACCTGTGCTTGAGTGAGGGATGATGTGTTGTCAGGTTGCAAATAGGTGAAAATCAAGGAGCCATAGAAGACAGTGACACCTGTGAGGTGAGAGGTACATGTAGAAAAAGCCTTCCACCTGCCAGCTGCTGACTGTATCCTAAGGATGGCTGAGATGATGGTCACATAAGTGAAAGTGATAATGAGAAGGGAACTGAGGAGTGTGAAACCAGCTAGAACAAAGATCACCAATTCCGTACTGAAGGCATCTACACAGGATAGGGCTAAAAGAGCCGTGGTGTCACAAAAGAAATGATTGATATAGGGATCACAGAGAGGCAAACTGCTTATTACACAGATGGATATTAGAGAATTTGTGAAGCCTATAATGTATGGTATTACTGCCACCCAGATGCACACTTTCGGGGACATAATCACAGAATATAGTAAGGGATTGCAGATTGCTACAAAGCGATCATAAGCCATGGATCCCAGAAGGAAACACTCACTACACACCAAACCAACAAAGAAGTACATCTGAACAAAGCAGCCTACAAAGGATATTGATTTCTGTGTGGACTGGAAATCGACTAGTGCCTTGGGCGTTACAGTGGAGGAATAAAATATGTCAATGAATGATAAATTGCTGAGGAAAAAGTACATAGGTGTGTGAAGCTGAGAGTCAATTCTAATTAACATGATTAATCCAATGTTGCCCCACACAGTGAATAAATAGATGAAAAGGAATATTAAGAACAGACTGACTTGTAATTCTGGGTGATCTGAAAATCCACTGAGCATGAAGACTGTCACTTTTGTGAAATTATCCTCTGTCATTTTTAATGATATAACTAACCACTGACTTAAACTTGAATAAACATTGAGAAAGCTAAAGAAACACTAAAGACAAAAGATCCAATAATCAGTGACTGCTTGTCCTCTAGCACTGAGAGCAAAATGGATAGGTAGTAAATGTTGAAAGATGATGTTATATAGGTTTTATTAATTTTAATTTAATAGTAGTTTATTTGTGTCTGTATGTATGTGTACCTGATTGAAGATCCCTGGAAATTCCAGACGGAGTTGTTGGATGGTGAAGTTTCATGTTGTGTGGGGCTGCCTGATGTGGGTGAAGTTCAGCAAACTCTGGTCCTCTGAGGAAGCATTAGGTGCACTTAACCTCTTAGCCACATCTAGAGCATCTGACTTATTTTAAAGAAAATGACAGATGCTATTGTATATTGAAATGAATGGTTATGCAGAATTTTTAATGCTTTAAGCACCAAGACATCATGCCTTTAATAGTTATAAGATACTTTTGCTAAGTTTCTCTATATTCTACCCATTTCTATCATTGGGACAAAATTTTACTTTATCAATTTATTGATTGGAATCAATTATATTGTTGCAATAGGATATATAAAGCCTTGAAAAAGAAACTTGAAGAAAAAAAAACTGTAAGTCATGCATTTAAGTGTAATGTCATATCACAATCTTAAGTTGTAGACAAAATGAAAACATCCAGTATTGTCTCAGAATCAGTACATTTCAGTTAGTTTTCATGTTAGAAAATTATAAACATCTAGCTCAAATGGTATTTACAAAACCATTTCTTCATGCTTCTCTATTTTCTGTTATTTGTACTTTCTGTCCATTGATGATTTAAGACCTGCTGCACATTTTAATTTAAAACATAGTTCCATTCCTTTCATCTATGAAGGTAGAGGACATTACAGCACACATGACATCAGGAAGTAAGTACATTGTTCAAACTTAGTTCCCAATGCTATGAAGAAAATGCTGAAAACAAATATTTAAACCAAAAAGTTAGAAGGGAACCACATTTAAATGGGAGAAGTTACTTTACCAATGCACTGACAAACACATCAGAAAAAATGAAAGTAGCATGCACATAAAGCAAATTAGTTTTTATATTTAGCACATCATGCCAAAGATACTTGAATCATGTTTATTCTAAATGATCATTTAATGTGTCTCATGCCCCCAAAAGTCCCTATTTATTTATTTATTTATTTATTTACTTATTATAAAGAAGCTGATCAATGAATATTCACTTGTTTGTCACTCAACTAACTGTTTTGTTAGAAACAATGTTATTAATACACATTTTACATCCAATTTACATTTAACATCCAATTGTTGTATTTATATAGAGAAGTATATTTTATATCGTCAGACAGTATAAAGAGAAAATTTAGTTCTAAGCTATATTCTCCTAAAAGAAATTATTTTTAATTTAAAAGTACTCTCAGAGACAAAGACTGCCTTGCTTTCTTCTCAGCAGGAATCTTTCCAGAATACTTTATGACTCTCTAAGTTATTACACCATCCAGTGCCTACCATGTCAAAAATAAATAGTTCATTTTACAAAGTTTAAACTGAACAACCAGAAAGAGTTTCTAAAATTTACACTATTAACAGACCTTTAAAAAATCTCTACATTCCCATTCCATAAACTAAGTCAACAGATGAAAGAAGTCAATTGTGCTAGACCTATAATAATTTACATATCAATTGTTTCATAATGGACTGAATTAGCAAAGGGTACAGCTGACTCTGCTAGTACTTTAGTCAATGGAAGGATCTCTGGGTCATCACATACTGACAGCTGTGAGCACATTATTTAATATCAATATTTAAAAATAGATACATTGTTTAGAGACAATTTGAAAAACAAAATAACCAAATTAAGTTAGTTTGTTATTAATTAATAACAAACCCTGGCTTTGTAACTTCTCAAAAAACATCCAAAATATCACCTCCAAAATCTGTGTACTCTATGTAGACTTCAAGGTAAGAGTATATGTGCTGTCCCTGAAGTTCTCTATCTGATCAAAGACAAGATTATATTATCAAAGCACCACAGGTGATCTCAGGTTTAAAAGAAGCAACTTCATTTAAGTCATTCCACCTGAAAAATGTGAAGGCTTGGGATATAACTTAGCTATTTGGTAAAAATGAGTCATAAAAAAACCTGATATTTCATAAAAGTATAGTATAAAAGGACAGGAAAATTAGGTTCCCAGTCTCTGTCCACTGTATTTATGGTATAAAGTTTATTTTGATATTAAAGAATCGTTAATTCAAGTACTTTCTATAAGAATCAAACTTAACAGGGATAAAATTGCAAAACCATAATTTTACAAAAGATAACAACTTGTTGTAACATGTCAAAGGTAATTAAGGTATACAAGGTAATGGTTAGTTATTATCAGTATAAATGTAATTTTTTTTTTCAGAGAAAAGTTTGAGGGATAGAGCAATTTTTATCTAACATCATACAGTACTCTGTATATGTTGTCAAAATTAAGCCTAAAGTAAAGCAAAGCAAACTTAAGGGCTGTTTGATATAAAGTAATATCTAAATTGGGTATATAAAAACACTTGGAAAGCTTGATTAGAATATGTTAAAATTACAATACACTTACATAGCAGGAGCCTCAGACTTAAGTCATTCCCTGAAATGGAGCACCATTTCACCAAAATCAGTAGCAGGATAAGAGAGCTTGAGAAATAAGACCTGCCAGAAATCTGCTGCTTCTTCCTCCAGCTGCAGAGACCTGACCATTTCTGGCTCTGTAGACTTGCTCATTTCTTTCAGTAAAGGTCAACAAGTTCTGGTAATATCGGCCTGCATTCCCCCCAAAAAAGTATAGCCTTTTTTATCTAAAAATGAGTTATTCCTCATGTCTCACAATACAGGACTATAGATTCCCTTGCCAAGTGAATAATCTCAGAGTCTATATTCATATTCTAAATGTCTCAAACACCAGAGAGGCAAATAGAAATTACTCTATCCTCAGTGTCTCCAAAACTAACAAACACTTAGGATGTTGTTAACAGGAAGCCTCTACATAAGCCTGTCACCCAACTGCTATGCAACCTACATGCCAGTTAAATTAGCATGACCTAACATTTCTTCTTCTTAGCAAAAGTTAATTTCAGAGTCCATCCTATATCTACCCATGTAGCCTGATTGAAGGAGGCTGCCAACTACCATAAAACTTCTGAGAAGTTATTCAGAATATCCAAGTGTTATGCTTAACAGTTGGCTTTATATTGATACAGTCAATTAACAATTCTATAAAGTGATAAGTTAACTTTCTTAGGAACCAACTGGGACATGCATATTTTAAAAGGAAAAAGTCATCTAGTGAGAAAAGCATAAATAAAATTTTTATAGATATATCTAGAGACACTTGTCCATGCGTGATAAAAGATTATGATGCTTACATGACTTGCATAGAAAGCCTATTTCTCTTTCTGCAACCATATGTTTACTTCTTTATAAATTACTTTTACCTACTTTGAAGCTCTGAGTTCCATGACTCATTGACACAGCGAATTTGATCCATGGTTATCAGTCTTGCTGTTGATGGTGTTATTTAGCAGTTATTTTCCTCTATTGTGGACCATTGTACATATCATGATATTGATAACTGTTAGTGCCTGTGATAATATTTGATAATTTGCCTTTCCATAATGAATTAGAAATAAAAGGTAAATTAACTAAGACAGTATTTTTATTTCTTTCTGCAAATTATAACTCCTATTTTTCCTCAATCCTGTTCAAAATGATTCATTGCCAGAATATTTATGAAAAAGCTCCACAACAAAGGATTTTCTCCGGCAACCTGTGCTATGCAGACTCTGATACAGAGACCTCTCCAAACTCTTAAACTCACTTAATAAAGCAGTTTGCGAGTTGTCACATTTGATCTCTTGAGGTTTGTGTTTAATTATACTCTAAGGTATGTACCTAAATTGCAAGGAAATATCTCTAATGGAGACATTATTTCTTCATGAGATTTTGGCATTACTGCTCTGCCTGTGGCCTTTAAAAGACAGGATTAAGCAATACTATAATATTTCAATTATTGACTTGTATTTTATCTTTAGATTATCTTATTTGTATTTACAAATTCATAAATTTTTGTTAATTTTAAGATTTTTATTAAATAAAATATGAAATTATGTGAAAATTAGGCTGTTCTGGATAATATAATTTTTTTATAAAAAAATGAGTCTGGGGTAATGTCCATTGGTATATATTAGCTTTGGGCTTATGTGTCTTCCCTAGTGAAATATTTATATTAACCACGGGAAAAAAAACACAATTTCTGTCAAGTATAAGATGATGCATTGTAAAATTTTAAAATTTATTTACTTCTAAGCTAAATAAACAAAAGCAATGTTCTAAGACCCTAAGCTATGATTTTCTAATTTATGTCACTATAAATAAGTAGGGGAGTTTTTTATATTAAACAACATTGCTCCAAGTAGTTTCCTCTGCATTTACTACCTCTACAAAATACAGCCCCAAATATCACAGAGTTCAGAGTCACTATGGGCTCAAGATCCTTCAGTTCTGTTTCTGAAGCACATAGAGCCTTCAGCAATACAAACTCTCCTTTCAGTTTTGGAGGGCAACCAAGAGTAATAGCAGTAGCCAATAATGATTTGGAAGTCTGTACTCATATACTTTAGAATACATACACACATTTAACAATAATTTAACAAATAAGAATTTGAAGAAGAGCAATGAATAGTATATGGGAGAGTGTTTTAGTAAGGAAAAAGAAAGAAAAAGAGTTTAATTATATTATGATTAAAAAATAAAAGAAATTTAGATTCCTGTCTGAAAGAAATCATTTAAAAGAAGATGAAAAACTATTCTATAATCAATTTCTCCAATAAAGAAGTATTAAATTCCTTTGATATGTTAGAGATTTTCTTATATGGACATGGATAATAGAACTGAACAAGCTCCAGTCATTTTCTCACAAGAGTAAGATCTAAAGCTGGTGACAGAATTGAAAACAAAATTTTGCATCTGCTGCAAGGTAGAACGAACAGAAGAGAAGTTAGGAAGAAAAACTACAAGAGAAAGAAGATGGTGAGGAGTACTATGCATTACTCTCTTCTGGTATGACATGATACTGCAATCATGCCCACATAGTAGCAGAGACCATCTGCTCAAAACCTGCACAAAATAATAAGATGAGAAATTTGGGAGTATTAGAGAACAGATATGGGACTTCTTGAGCATAGAGTAAATAATGGTGGTAAAAGAACAAAAGAAGGTAATGAAATATTGAATAATATTACAATGAATTGTATATTTGCATGAAACTGTTAAAAATTAAAAAGAAACAGAAATTTATATGATCTAAGATATGCTACAAGCAGTCCAATATTTTCAGGAACATTAAAGAAAATATTATTAGAGAAATAAAAATCTTTGAAGTTTGTCATTAAGAACAATAACTGTAGCCAGGCAGTGGTGGCGCATGGCTTTAATCCCAGCACTTGGGAGGCAGAGGCAGGAGGATTTCTGAGTTCGAGGCCAGCCTGGTCTACAGAGTGAGTTCCAGGACAGCCAGGGCTATACAGAGAAACCCTGTCTCGAAAAAAACCAAAAATAAATAAATAAATAAATAAAATAAATAAAGAACAATAACTATAGAGGAAAGAAAAAATATCAAGTGATCAAATACATTGAAATCCACAATAGCTGGATATAGAAGAGTAACAATAACAGAAGGTAGAAATTTTAAGAAAAAAATGCAATTAGAGAAATCTTTATTAAAGATGAAGCAATGTACAAATGTACAGCATGTATTTTAGGACTTTGACTCTAAGATAAAACTATAGATGCACAATATAAGGGACAGGCAGCTGAAAGGACAAAAGTCTTTTAGTGATTAATGGCTTTCAGAGAAGGCGGATTTCAACAAAAAGGAGGGAAATAAATAATAAATAAGAAGCCCATGTGAAGAGTAACTGGAAGAGAGACTCACTAGTGAGTGTACAGAGACAGAGATGAACTTAGACTGACTTTGGAACTATTTCATAATACTTATACATAACAATAGGAAATAGCTATGAAAACTATTGTTTTTTTGTGGGGGGTGGTTTTCGATTATTGGATTTTAGTTTTCTCTATGTAATAGCTCTGGCTGTCCTGAACTCTTGTAGCAGGCTGACTTTCACTAACAGAGATCTGCTGCTTCTGCCACCGTAGCGCTAAGATTAAAAGTATTGCCACCACACCTGGTAGGTTGAGATTCTACAGGCATTGAACAAAGTATTTTGGCATTCAGGGGAAAATGACAGAGTAACAGAACCAAAGGTCCAGTGAAAATGAATGTTTCCCTACTCAGGCATTTCTGGGTGTATTAGGTATACTGAGGAACAAAATATTGCTTCACCAGATGTTTAAAACATAAGCTTAAAAATGGTCTAGAATTTGGAATTTCTAATGGGTAATGAAACTTAATGAAATCATAGCATAAAATGACTATTATTCACAGAGGACGATCCTAAGATACATCATAGATTCTAAAATGCATGGTATTTGAAACCTCACATAAAGTCGTAAAGTACCTCTATATAATGTATGTAGTATATGCACCCCTAAACTTCATGTTGCCCTTAATATTTCATGCAATTTAATGAACCTAATTGTATGTTATTTGTTGTTATCCTGTAATGTATTTGTATATTTCTTATTATTTTCACTTCATTTTACTTGACTTCAATCTCTGGTTGTTTGACGTGGGGTAGATATATGGAGAACTAATTGTACTGACCTTTCCTTGCAAGAATATCGTTATAAAATTCAGCTAATATACTTCTCAAACAGAATATAATTTCCTTCTCAAAATACTTTATTCTGTTATATGTCCTCTTGTTCACTATGAGTAACTAAATTGACAGAAATAATATATTTAAAAATAAGAGTATTATCTTAGTTTGAGTTACTATTGTGGTAATGAAATACTATGATCAATCCAATACTGGAAAGAATGAGCTTATTGGGCTTACATTTCTGTATCAACATTCATCATCAAAAGGAAGTCAGGACCGAACACAAATGGGGAAAAACCTGGAGTCAGGAGCTGCTGCAGAAGCCAACAAGAGTGATGCTGCTTTTTTGCCTTGCTCACCATTGAATGATCATTCTGTTTCTATAGAACCTAGAACACCAGCCTATGGATTTCTAAGTCCATAATGTGATGGGGCTTTTCCAATCAATCACTAATTAAGAAAATACCCCACAATCTTGTGCATACCACAATCTTATAGAGGTATTTTCTCAATTAAGGCCCCTCTCTGATGTCTCTGGCTGTGTTGAGTTAACAGAAAACTAATCAGACAGCTATATCATCATGTACAAACTTTTATTATCACTTGAATATCATTATGAAGGTGAAAAGTCCTATCTACTCAATATTTAAAATGAAGTGTATAAGTCAACTCAAGATGTGTGGTAATGAGCTGTCTGTCATTCAGAAGGCTCTTTGTGTAACCTGAGAACTGTTATAATTTGTTTTTGAAAATTTGTTTATTACAGTGCAAACATACAAATATAAATTTTGGTGAGATGTGATGAAAATATTTTCTATTTCATTGTTCTGTAATAAACCATGTATATGTGGAAACAATAAAGTTTATTTTAAGTTATATATTACATAAGAATCTTTACTTTTGAGTATATGAAAAGTTACAATTCATAGGCATACTTGAAGGTTGATGTTTATTTATCTGTATACACTAGTCATTTGAGCTATTTATTATTATTGACACATGAATACAACTTTTATAAGCTTGCAGTCATATTACTAATATTACAAATACGTCAGATAGCATGTTTAGTGTGTGCTTCCTTGTCTTCTCTAGACAAAGCAGCAATGAGGAATAAAGAATTTTATCTGCAATAGTTAAAAAATCACATTTAAATATAAGCAACATATGGTTCTGAGTATCATTTTGATTTTTAAATAAAATGGCATTCCAGAAGACTAAATTATTTTGAGGAAGTTTTTAAGTTCTGATTTTTGATGATTTTCAGTATACTCTGGAATAATTAATCAATTATAGTTGCATTGGTGTTGCAGTAATTCTATTCAACTGAAAGATGTAAACTTATAAGAGAGAGAAAAAACTACGGTTTTTGACTAAATATTCCAATTTCTGTAGTTCTAGATGAAATATGTAGAGGAAATGTATAAGTGCTGTTTATTAATGTGGATTGGGTGAAGGCTTATCTATGAGCATAAATTAGTGTGGTTTTGGTATCTGTCTCTCAGAATTGAGTCATGACTGACTTGTGGTCCATGCTCAGGTTCTTTGACCTGAGTTGTATCCTCCATAAATTTGTTTAGGTTTGGGGAGTAGTAATGAAATAAGAATGTAGATACAGTATTTTTTCTGTATTCAGTTCTCCTTTTTAATCATGAAAATTTATGTGATTTATCTTCTCCTTTTCCCCTCTGTTCCTGAAGAACTATGGAAATCCTATTTTAAAATAGCCAGTGACAGAAAATGGAAACAATCTATTATAAAGGACATTATATTTTTCAGAATCATAATTTGAGAATTATAAAAAATGACTAGTAAATATCAGTGACATGAAGTTATTTAAGAAAAGACTTATGAGATTCTTCAAGGCAAACAACAACCACAAAACAAAACAAAAACGAAACACAAAAAACTTTTGTCACAGTGCTCTTATCTGGACCTAAGGCAGAAGTCTATGAAAACAGAGACGGCATTAATATATTCTCTTTGACATCTTCACCAGGAAGGAGAGAAAGTACCATGATTCTTGCCATGTGGTGTTTTATTGTTAGAGAATAAGACAGAAAAACTCACTTGCTGTAGCGTGAATCAAACACTGTATACGCTTCCTATCTACTTTTAATTTTCACTAAAGGTCATTTGTTTTTTTACAAGTTGATCATGTCTTCCCTTCTACTATTAAACTACTTACACATATGTACATAATTCTGCCTGTAATTGTTGAGCAAGTAGATCCTTTATGTGTTCCCAATGAATATGAATAAACTTTGCTTTCTATTCCACCAATATTTTTTTGACATATTTAAGCCCTCACTATGTCCCAACAGTAACAATAATGAAATTGTTGAAGCTACATGAATCTGCCCCCCAAAGAACTTTCAAACTGAGGGATCTAGCTAGGAAAACAATGGATCCTGTTGTATTGGGAAATGATAATCTTATAATATTATCTATTATATATAACAACTTCATATTATATATAATATACATACATTATGGCATATATGTCACATATATATGGGATGATGAAAATTATGAATAATTAATGCTGTTAATAACATTAAAATTAGAATTAAAATTCTAACATGAATGTGTATTTGAAATAAAGATCTTTCAAAATATTTTAATTGCCCCTACTGGAAACACTGTAGATACATTACCACTTCTTACTCTATACTCTGACCCATAATTGTTCCTCTTTGAAAGAACTACAGGGATGGAAATGAAGAGGAACCTGAGGAAAAGAATGTCCAGCGACAGTCCCAAAGTGGGATCCAGCTCAAGGGGAGGTCCCAGGGCCTGACATATTAGTGAGGCTATGAAGCACTCACAAAAATGGCCCTATCATGACTGCACTCCAAAGACCCAACAAGCAGAAAGAGTCAGATGAAGATATTTGCACCCAACCAATGGACAGAAGCTGCTGACCCCTGTGGTTTAATTAGGGAAAGGCTGAAAGAAGCTGAGGAGAAGGGCAACCCTGTAGGAGGACCAGTAGTCTCAATCAATCTGGACCCATGAGATCTCTCAAACACTGGACCACCAAAAAGGCAGCATACACCAGCTGATATGAGGCCTGCAACACATATACAGCAGAGGACTGCTGGCTCAGTGTTTAATCAGAGATGATGCACCTCAAGAGACTGGAGGCCCCAGGGAGTTTAGAAATCAAGTGGGGTGGGGGTTGGGAGGTGGGGACAGTCTTGTGGAGACAGAAGGTGGGGAGGAGATATGGGATGTGGACCGGAAGCAGAATAAAAACGCGTAATTAATTAATTAATTAATTAATTAAAAAAATAATTAATTATCTAAAACATCTAAACTTCATTTTACTGAGCAAATATTTTTCTCTCAATCATTCTTCTCATGGCTTCTTTTGCCTCTTTATTTCTCACACTGTATATGAAAAGATTCAGTACTGGCAGCAAAAGTGTGTAAAACACAGACAAGATTTTTTCTGTATCCGTGGAAAGCTTGAACTGGTTCCCAAGTAAGTAGATATCACTGTTCCGTAGAAGAGAGTTACTACAGTTAGGTGGGAGGCACAAGTGGATAAAGCCTTATAACTTCCCCTGGCAGAATGTATTTTCAGGACAGTGATAAGAATTCCCAGATAGGAACTAACTACTATCAGAAAAGTAGTTATGGATGTAGCACCAGAAAGAACAACGAATAAAACTTCACTGTCATGCGAATCAGAGCAGGAGAGCTGAAAAAGCAATGGAATGTCACAGAAATAATGATCAATGACATTGGGCCCACAGAAAGTCAAACTGAGAAGGCTCCTCAAGTGGGTAAGTGAGTTGGCACACCCCAGCAGGTAAGAGGCTGACACAAGGTAGATGCAAAACGTGGGAGTCATAAGCCATCTGTAGTGAAGTGGACTGCAGATGGCAAGATACCGATCATAGGCCATTGCAGCTAAGAGGAAGCATTCTGCAGTCAGGAACATGTTGACAAAGGAATACTGTAAAAGGCAGCCATGGTATGAGATGCTGTTTTGTCCTACCAAGTAGTTTATTAGCATTTTGGGAAGAAAGACTGATGAATAACAGAAATCCAAGAAAGCCAAGTGACTAAGGAAAAAGTACTTGGGGGAATGAAGCTGGGCAGTAGCTAAAATTATCACAATAATCCACAAATTGCCTGCTACAGTAATGACATAAATTAAGAGAAACAGCACAGAGAGTACAGTATTCAGTACAGGGTCCTCGGTCAGACCCAGGAGGATAAACTCGGTTATCACAGTCAAATTTCTGTCGGCCATTGATGTGACTCCTTTATAAGAGATCTGCAAAGAACCAGAAGGAAAATAATATGTCCAGACATTACAGTTTGTAGACATGAAATCATTCTATTAGCATCTTTTAAAACTGTAAACTTTTTATCATTAAATAAAAAAATCTCAATTATATTTAAGTTAGCCAAGTGTGAAAAATTAGCTTTAAAAAAAAAATTTCATGGCTTTCATCAAGGAATTAAAATTAGGATTATGTGTTATATGAAGGAAAATTCTTGTAGAAACTGCAACAATCTGTTAGACACAGTAATAATCAAGTATTTTTTTTCCTGATAGAGAGTTCAGTCAGTGGGTCTTGGTAACAGAGTATTTTAAATTACCAGAATCAAATAGAAGAACTTCACCTTCCAGTAGTGAACACTTACTGGGAAGAATAAAACAAGCAAGCAAACAAAAGTTCTGTTAACATTTACCAATTTGGGAGGAGTGGAGAGAAGAGAGACATGGTCTGGATGTAATGTACAAAAAAGAATAAAAAAAAAAAATGTTCTCTTGGACAGATGTCTCCTCACAGCAATAGAAAAATAACTAAGATAATTTTTTGACTGGGATTGTATGTCTTTCCTGTTATTTATAAAATTAAAAACAAATATAAAAATCATCTAAAATATTCTGTATTATATTTAAGCAAGTTAAAGAGAAAAATGTAGTATAAACACATTAAGTTTATTGTAAGTACATGAATGTTTTTACAAATATAAACAGACATATAGAAAACATGTGATTTAATTTATATCATATGATAAAAGAAAATGAGACTCAGGGAATTGCACTATGAAATGGAACGGAATTTTCATGAAGTTTTTCTCTTTAAATTGCCTTGCTCCATGCTTGACAAAATTAGCCTTTCATGTGTAAACAGCACTTACACAAATGATCTGATTTGCTACAGTGTCTACTATTTAAGTGTGGATTAGCCAACATCAGACTTTTTTATAATGTTTTGATTTTTCTTTTGTCCTTTTAAATCATTGATACATATCCACTTTAAATAAGAATGTGTATTCTTATGCTTTCCTTGATTAATTCACAAAAGATGGAATATTAGGCATCTTTGTTTTAAAATAATAATGTCATTTGTTGTTTATAACATTTTGCAAAAGTATGTGAGAAATTAATGTTTATGAAATATTCTTAAAGAAATGATTGTGTGACTATATTATAGGCTGTGGAACAAGAGTTTTAGTAAGATACATTCAGAGAATATTTCACATAAATCTGAAGAAAAATTTTATTTTAGCTGAAGAACCATAAATATGAAATTTTATAATCAATTTACCTAAATCACCTTTAGAAAGACATTTCAATGACCTTTATATTAGAGTATAGAATGATAAAAATAGAGGTTCAGATTTCTCTGGAGTTATTAAATAACTAGTAAAATATTGTAAATTAGTATTGACTTTCTATTCCTTACTGAAAAAACAAGTCTAAAAAGATGGATTATTTTCTACCAAAACACTCTTTATTATTTATAACCAAGTAGCTTTCTGTACAAACCAGAGGACATTGTGTATTTTACCTGGAAGCATCCTGAAAAACTATCACATATAACATAGGGTTCCCAGAAATTCATTGTTGATACAAGGCTAAAAATCACGGAAAAAAAACTCCAAAATAAATTTGTGATAACTAACCTCACAATCACATTTTGGATAAAGTTATTTAAAAATAATTTTGGTTTAACAGTGTTCAGCATTTGTCCTTACTGAGTTTTAATTTAAGAAAGTTGAATTTGTGATATTTTCTGGTTTTCTTAATTTCAGTGATTTCATAATCGATAATTTAATTTACTAATTGCTATTTTGTCTGGACTATGTCATCTCCTTTCTTTTGCTTAAACTAAGCTATATTTCAACAAATGAATATCTAAGTCTAATACTTAGCTGATATAATGAAGCTAAATTTTAGTTTATGGTTCATTTATTCAAATTATGAAAAGGTAGTTAATAGGAATCCTTCCTGATTTGAAAAGATATCTTCAACTAAATTCTCTTTTCAACTTACAGACAGTACAGATATATACCACTAAACATAGCTGTCTAAGGAAATATAGAATAAGCTTACATATGCCACAGAAGTGAGCACTGACTGTGGGATTTATCTGAATCTGTTTTCTGAACTGTATGGTCAGAATGACTAGACTTGTGTGACTTTGCGTCACATTATATTACTGTTTGGGGACATAGCTCAGTTTGAAGACTGGGAAGGCAATTATATTTATAAATGCTGTGTTGCAATATACAAGCAGGACACCTACCTGGTGTGAAGAATCAGAGTTGGCCTATGTCTAAATTTCCTTACTGTTGAGTTTATATTTGGCTTTTTGCCTTTGGGGGATGGAATTTCCCAGGGCACCCTAAACACTGGGATTCATTAAAAGTGCTACAGGTAGCCCTAAGGAAGTTAAGATCCTTGGTGTATTTCCAAAATGAAGTACTATAATGGAAATAAATTTTCTTTCTAAACAAGAAAAGTATTTTCTATTTTAACATTATGTTTTATTTACCTTTTTTACATGTGCTATAGACAAATTTAATATATATCACTTCCATTGACAACTCTAACTATAATGGTATTTGTAATAATTATGGATATAAAATATATATAATATATATATACATGTATATATATATATATATACATATATACATATGTATAGTGAAAACACAAAAGACTGGGAGATGATTTAATTTGAAATGTATATGTGTAGTTATGTTCATCTTCACATATTCATATACTACATACTCTGTGATACTAGTAATGTAGCCAACTGGGTCACTTGTATATATTTCTTTTTTAAAAAAAATTTACACTTTATATCCCACTGACTGCCCTCCTCTCAGTCACCCTCTCCCACAATCCTTCCTACTCCCCACTCCCCTTTTCCTCTGAGCAAATGGAGGCCCAGGGGTATTATCCCACCCTGGTACTTCAAGTCCCTCCACCCTGGTGCTTCAGGTCTCTGAGGCTAGGTGCATCTGTTCCCACTGAGGCCAGACAAGGCAGCTCAGCTAGAAATACATATCCCACATATGGCCAGCATCTTAAGGGATAACCATCATTCCAGTTGTTCTAGATCCACATGGAGACCAAGCTGTACATCTGCTACATATGATCGGAAGGCCTTGATCCAGTCTGTGTATGTTCTTTGGTTGGTGGTTCAGTCTCTGAAAGTCCCAAGAGTCTAGATTAGTTGACTCTGTTGGTCTTCCAGTGGCGTTCCTACCCGCACTGGGGTCTCAAATCCTTCCTCCTATTCTTCCAAGTTCCCTCCATTGTTTAACTGTGGGTATCTGTATCTGTCTGAGTCAGCTGCTAGGTAGAGCCCCTCAGAAGACAGCCACATTAGACTTACAACTGCAAGTATTAACAGAGTATCACTAATATGGTCAGGGATTGGTGCTTGCTCATGGGATAGATCTCAAGTTAGGAGAGCTATTGATTGGTTATCCCTTCAGTTTCTGCTTCATCTTCCATTCCTATTTTTCTTTTAGACAGGATACATTTTGGGTCAAAATTTTTGTGGGTTGCTGTCCTTATTGCACCACTGGGATACCTGCCTGTCTTTAGGTTGCCTCTTCAAGTTCCATATAGCAAGTACCACTATACCACAGTCACAGCTAAAATCATTGATTGATTTTGGGTGCCTCCCTTATCATAGGTCTCTGTCTGATCCCGGAGATGCCCCTCCCACCTCCCCACCCAGTCAGTTGCAGATTTCTATTCAATCTCATAGCCATTATGCCATCTCTTTTGTCCCTCCCATATGTATTCCTGAAACCTCTTTTCTCCTCCCTATTCCCTCTTTGATCCAGTTACCTCCCTCCATCTGTCGCTTATGACTATTTCATTCCCACTTCTAAGCAAGATTCAAGCATACTGCTGTGCTTTCCTTTTTGTTTAGCTTCTTTAGGTCTGTGGAGTATAGCATGGATATCTGTGTTTTATGGCTAATATCCACTTATAAGTGAGTACATACTATGCTTGTCCTTTGGGGATTCAGTTACATAACTAAGGGTGGTATTCTCAAGTCACATCTATTTGCCTGCAAATTTCATGATGTTCTTATTTTTAATAGATGAGTAGTATTTTGTTGTGTAAATAAACCAGTGATTCTTTAATCCATTCTGTGGTTTAGGGACATCTGAGTTGTTTCCAGTTTCTGGCTAATATGAATAAAGCTGCTATGAACTTAGTGGAGCAAGTGTCATGTAGTAGATACCTTTTGCTTATATGCCCAGGAGTAGTATAACTGGGTCTCTAGAAACATCTAGTCTCAATTTCCTGAGAAACCTCCAACTGATTTCCAAAGTTGTAGTACAAGTTTGCACTCCCACCAGCATTGAAGGAGTATTCCCATTGCTCTGCATCCCCACCAGGATAAGATATCTATTGAGGTTTAATCTTGTCATTCTGAAGAGTGTAAGATGGAGCCCCACAATTCTTTTAATTTGCTTTTCTCTGATGACTAAAGACTTAAAATTTCTTTAAGTGCTTCTCAGCCATTTGAGTTTCTTCTGTTGAGAAGTCTCTGTTTAACTCTGTACACCATTTTTTAATTGCTGCTGTCTCACTTCTTGAGTTCTTTATAAATTTTGGAAACTAGCCCTCTGTCAGATGTAGGGCTGTTTAAATGGTTTACTTCATTTTGATTTAACCTAGTTAATTGGTATTTGTGGAGGTTGCTTTGTGATCAAGTATATGGACAATATTTTGAAGGATCCACAAGGTGCTTAGAAGAATGTATACTCTTTTGTGTTTCATAGAAATATGTAAAAGATGTCTGTGAGGACCATATGGTTCATGTGTGTTAGTTTTGCTATTTCAATGTTCAGTTTTTGTCTACATGAACTGTCAGTTGATGATAGTGGGTGTTGATATCTCTGTTTACTAATATGTAAGATTTGATGTGTTATATCTAAGTACTGTTTCTATTACAAATGTGAGTCTCCCTGTGTTTATGACATAGATATTCAGAATTGAGATATCATCTTGGTAGATTTTTTTCCTTTAATGAGTATGAAGTATCCTTCCAGTCTCTTTTGGTTAATTTTGGTTGAAAGTCTGTCTTACTATATATTAGAATGGCAACTCCAGCTTGCTCCTTGGGTCTGTTTGCTTGGAAAACTTTTGTCCAAGCTTTCACTTTGAGATAATAGCTATCATTTTGCTAAGGTGTATTTCCTATATGTAGCAGAATGATGGATCCTGTTTTTTCATCCATTCTGTTAACCTGTGTCTTTTTATTAAGCAATTGAGACCATTGATGTTGAGAGATATTAATGACTAGTGATTGTTAGTTTCTCTTATTTTGATGTTGGTGATGTTAGCATGTGTGTGTTTGTGTGTGTTGTGTGTGTGTGTGTGTGTGCACATGTGCATGCATGCTTCTGTTTATTTGTGTGTGTTTCCCTTATTTTGTTGGTATGTAATTAATTACTGTGTTTTCTTGGATATAGTTATCCGACTTGAGTTGGAATTTTCCTTCTAGTATTTTCTATAAGGCTGCTTTTGTGGATAGATAAAATTTGTATTTAGATTTGTATTGCAATATCTTGTTTCTCAGTTGAGAAGTCAGGTATAATTCTGATAGGTCTGCCTTTGTATGTTACCTGTCTTTTTTCCCTTGCTGATTTTAATATTCTTTGTTATGTAAATTCAATGTATTGATTATTATGTGGTGGGAAAATTTTCTCTTCTGGTTCAGTCAAGTTGGTGTTCTATACACTTCTTGTATGTTTATAGGCATATCTTTCTTTAGGTTGGAAAATTTTTCTTCTATGTTTTTGTTGAAAATATTTTCTGGGCCATGGAGCTGGCACCTTTTGCTGCCTTCTATTCATGTTATTCTTAGGTTAATTCCTGCCATGGTGTTCCAGATTTTCTGGATGCTTTTTTTTCAGGAATGTTTTAGGTTTATCAGTTTCTATTATTGATTAATCAATTTATTCTATTATATCTTCTACACTTAAGATTCTCTTTTTCATCTCCTCCTATATTCTGTTGGTGATGTTTGTATCTGTTTTTCCTGTTCTCTTCTCTGGGATTTTCATCTCCAGGGTTCCCTCAATTTGTGTTTTCTTTATTCCTTCTATTTCTACTTCCAGGTCTTGACAATTTTATTTCCTTTACCTGCTTAATTATATTTCCCTATATATCTTTAAAGCATTTATTTGTTTCTTCTTTAAAGTCATCTATCATCCTTATAAGATTGGATTCAAGATCATTTTCTTATGCTTCAGTTATGTTAGGATATCCAGGGCATGCTGTAGTCTGGTACCTGTGCTCTGAAGGTGTCATATTGCCCTTGCTTTTGTGGGTTGTGTTCTTTCAATGGCCTTTAGCCATTTAGATGACTTCAATACTTAGATGGTTGTAACAGGTATGGCAGGTCTGTATGGTTCTGGAGCAACAGGTTCAATGAAGGTGGACAGAAAGGTAGTTGAGGAATGGAGGTCTCTGTGGGATAGTAGCCTGCTCAGAGCAGCTTAACTTGGACCAGAAGACTTAGAAAGCTGGGTAGGAGAAGCTTTCCTGTATGGTTCAGGAGTCTTATGAAAGTAGATGAGAGGTGACAAGAGAATGGAGGTTCTCCCTGGGATAGCAGGCTGCTTAGGAAAGCTTGGCTTCTCCCAGGGGCCTCAGCAAGAAGGCAAGATGGGTTGGGGAAGAGAAGTAACTTGTATATTTCAGGGTCTGAAGGTCTGATGAAGGTGGACAGAGAGGTGGTGGGAGAATGGAGATCCAGAGAGGATATTAGGCTGCTTAGGGCAGTTTGGCTTACTCCAGAGGACTCAGCAAGCAGGCTTGTATATATTTCTTAATCATCCTTTTTGCCACATTGGAATGCTTCATAGGTACAACAGTTGAATGGATTTAAAAAAATAGAAAAAAGATCAATGTAGCCTTAAATAGAATTCTGGATTGTATTAAATGAAGAGTAACAAGCATAATTAAGTCACTTATATAAGTCATTAGAAACCCATCAATAATGAAAAAAATGGACAACTGCATACAAAAGTGACAGTAAACTTAGAATAATAAGTTCAATATCTACAATTATTTAAACAATTAATTTAAGCTTCATAATAGTGTCAGTTTTGCTACAATAATTATTGTTTCCAAGGAATATGTTATGCAGTATTTCCCTTGGAAAAGTGTTTATTTACTAGATGCTTGGAATATTCTGGATACTCATGGATGGGACTTACGCATATTTAATTTTCATATGTTTTATTATTTTAATATTTAAATGATAACATCCCTCCTTTCCTTTTCTCACTTAAAAAACTTCACAAATACCTCTTCCTGCTCTCCTTCGCATTTATTGTTAATTTTCCATTAGATATTGTTGCATAATACATACATACGTACATACAACTACATACATACATATTTCCAAAGAGTGAAATATAAGGGTTCCTAGATGCGATAAAGTAAAGGCTAATGTGGGATTAAGAAAGGCAGAGATGTCATGTTTGTAATTATGAATATGATCATAATCTAATGAGTCAAAATCTTTAATTTTAATTAAACTAATTACCAATTATTCTGTTCATTCTAATCCTTTTTGTATTCACTCATAGGCTGATCCAAGAGGTAAAATTGTGACTAAAATGCAGGCTGTAAATATTATTGTAATGGTACTGGTTGTTTGAATTGTTCATGGTAGAGATAGTAATAGGGCAATCTCTAAGTCAAATAATAAAAATGAAATGGCTACTAGGAAAAATTTTTTGAGAATGGTAATCGTGCGGAACTTGTGGGATTAAAGCCACATTCATATGGGTCTGCTTTTTCTGAATGTAGGTTTATTTGCAGCAGTCAAAATGCTACTAAAATTAAGGATAATAGGCCATTTGTTAATAAAATAATAAATAAGTTTATTTCTCTCTTCTGAGGTTTTATCAGAGTCTACTAATTGGAAGTCAGTTATATTTATTATACTAAGAGAGTAGGATCATCATCAATAGATAGATACATATAGGAAAAATCAGACTACATCAATAGAGTGTCGGTGTCATGCTGCTGCTTCAAATCCAAAATGATGTTTGGATGTAAAATGAAATTTTCGTTGTTGTAGAAGACACAGATGTAGATATCACCTGCTGAATACATATAATGTTATTTGTATGTATATTTTCCTGGCTGACTATTTGGCACTGGAAAATTCATCAATGTGTTCTTCAAAGGGTTAGAGCACAGCTCCCTCTCCAGCTTTTCTCAGTTGCTAATAATAATTCTTTGTCTAGAGTTGAAGGCTCATGGATTTTCTCCGACCAGGTTAGCATGTTTACTAGTATTGCCCTTGTTCGTTTCATGTTTAGGCAGTCATGTTGGTGAGATTTTATGGGTGCAGTATCTGAAATTCCCAGGAAACAATATCTCCCAGCAAACTTTTTCATCCTCTGATTTTTACCATCCTTCTGTTCACACTTGCACATGTTTCCTTAACCTTAGGTATACAAGTGTATTGTAGATGTATCCAGTGGAACTTGGCTCCACAACTCTGCATATTGATTGACTGTGGTTTTCTGCAGCAGTCTACCTTTGTTGCAAAGAGAAGTTTCCTTGATGAAGGCTAAAAGTACAATTATCTTTTATATAGATTGTTGTTAGAGATTATGTTGGCTTAGTAAAGTAGTAGTTATATGTTCTCTTCCAATAACCATGATTTCACCACCACCGAATGTTTAGGTTTCCAGTACTAAGCATGGTATCTCTCTTACTGAAGAGATATTAAGTCAAATTACAGAGATGATGGTTACTGCCAAGTTTTGTGGGCCATTATTGGATTCATAAGGTTACCATACCATGCTTATTGTTTATGTGGTTCATAGGTATCCTAGTTGGGTGAGACTGTTAGTACCTTTTGGATGCATGCATAGTGACTTTGATATCATCAAGGCATTCATTACTCAGAAGGCAGTCAGTGTAGTTATATTTCAGGGCTCTCTGGTCACTGTTTCTTAAGTTTATTGAGTTTTTAGCAATAGTGAGTTGCCTTTCCCTTCTGGGCCATTACCAAGGACAACAGCAATAAAATGCATGTTTTGAGTATTCTTTAGAAAGTTTCAGCCAACAACTAAAAAGAGAGCCTTTCATGTCTGATACTGGGTTTTTGTTAGGTTCTTTGGGTCATCTTGAAAATACTTTTAAGGCAGTATATTTACTTTAAATATTAGACTATAAATAAGCAAGGAAATATTTTAAACACATACTTGACTATATTCTAGATAAAGAAAATACCAAACATTAGTTTGTGAAAATTATATTTTTCAAAAAGTAAATATGCGGGCGTGAGAGATGGCTCAGCAGTTAAGGATACTGACTGCTCTTCTAGAGGTCCTGAGTTCAATTCCTAGCAGCCACATGGTGGCTCATAACCATCTGTAATGAAATCCGATACCTTCTTCTAGTGTGTCTGAAGACAGCTACAGTGTACTCATATAAATAAAATTAATCTTTAAAAAAAAGAAAAGAAAAAAAGTAAATATGCTAAAATCTATTTTAAATGTATTTTTTTTTCACTTTATGTTTTCTTTTATATTATCCTTACTGTTATGTCTGAATATTTATATAATTACATATGTATATTTATATCAGAAATATATGTATTTATATGAATTATAATTCATGTGTAATTATTATGAGTTTAGGGCTTAGGTTAGACAACAAAATACCACCCATACATTTATGGTACTTTATTGAATATATTTTAGCATACTGGATTACATATGAAGGAACACTATAATAACAGTTATTTTTAGCCTTATTGATTTTTATAAACATTGTTACTTAAATCAGTATTTTGTGTCTCATAGTTATAAATCAGCAAGAGAAATGTCTTATCTCCAACAAGCCTTTTCATAGTATCTTTTATTTCCTTGTTTCTTAAGTTATATAAATCTGTGAGTTCAACATGGGAATCACCAGTGTATAAAATATAGACAACACCTTCTCTTGTTCTAAGGAATAGTGAGAGCTTAGCTGAATGTAATTGAAGCTGATAGAAATAGAACAAAGTCACAGCTGTATGATGGTGGTGGACACAGGTGGAGAAGTCTTTGTTTCTATCTGATACTGAGCAAAACCTTAGGATAGCAGCAATGATGAAGATGCAAGAGATCATCAGAGTCAAGAATGTCACCATCACAATGATAGTGGTGAAGACCAACAGCAACCATTCATTAATGGAGGTGTGAACAGGACAGCTTCAACAGGAGAGGTAGGTCACAGAAGTTCCTGAGGACATTTGGCCTACAGAAAGATAGCTTCATTATGCCAAGTGTCTCTGTGTGTGTGTGTGTGTGTGTGTGTGTGTGTGTGTGTGTGTGTGTGTATGTGTGTGTATAACTGAATTGATTAAATCTCATATAAATGAACCTAACACCATCCCAACACAAATTATTTCAGTCATACCCAGTTTATAGAGAAATGTGTTAACGATGGTTCATACAGGTTAAAAGTCATTGCAAAAAGCAAAATCCCTGTTTTTTAAGCAGTGATACAGGGTACTGCAGGGTACATGCAGAGAATGAGATGATCTCTCTTTTAACAAAGAAGTTCAGTAGCATTTTGGGTGCAAATACTGAAGAATACCAAGCTTCCACAAATGACAAACAGCTGTGAAAGTTATATATAAGTGTATGGAATTTAGGTATTATGTAGATCAGAAAGAACATTTGTATATTCCTCAACAATGAAATGACACAGATCAAAAGAAACAGCATAAATAAAAATGTCTTGAGTCCATAATGATCCATCAGTCCCCAAAAGATAAACTTAGTAACAAATGTGATGTTGACGTCTGTCATGTAAATGTGACTTTGATTCTCTTATATGTGAGGATAGATTTCAATTTTAACCCTGATATTTGGCAGTAACAATAGAATATTAATAACTTAGGAATTTGAAACTAGTAACATTTTCTAAAGTATAGAACTGTCCCCCTCTGATATTCCTGCTAATATAAACATAGAAGCATTTTTTACAAGTTTTTCAAATATCAGGGTTAAAATTGAAATCTATCCTCACATATAAGAGAATCAAAGTCACAGAGCCCTTGAAATGAAAACATGAGTGAGATCATTGATATAGTGTCATGAGACAAATTCATATTTTTTTTCTGTTATATATTTGCCTTGGTGCAAGTTGAACCATCCCTGGAGTAAACCTTTGCTTCAAAGACTATAATTACTCAATACTAAAAGTTTCTCTTTGATTCTTTGGGGACTTAAAACACCCTCAAGAATTTAATGATATCCCAGAGGCATTCCATTTCCAGAGTTTTGTAATGAATAAAGGTATAGCCAAAGAAAGTAGAATACATTATTGTGAAAAATACCTAACAACAGAACCAACAAAAATCTTTGTTTAGAGTTGTAACACATTCCTTGGGCCTCAGTCAGAAAACAAACTTGTAACAGAAATACCAGTGGATCCTATATTTTGAGGAGTAGAGTGAGACGTAACAACAAACATTTATGTCTTAACAACATTGGATGACAAAAATAAGATTAAGTAAAACTAACACCACTGCTATAATTTCTTAGTCTTTTCATCATCTAGTTTGTATCTACTGGTAAAGATTTTTCTGGTCATGTACTTTTCCTTAAATGATATCTTGAGGGAAACTGTAAACAGTAATGTTTCAAACTGTTCTCTTTTCATATATATTTAAATAAGAAGTACATAATGAATTAATTATGTTTATCAAATCTCTGATAGGTCGTCTCTTAGGAGGAAGCATACTAAGAAAATTTCTCAAAGACTTCAGAATAGTTTTCATTTCATTGTTACAGTTAAAGCAAAGTAATTACATTAAAGAAACACAAAGCAGGCCTTCTACTTTTTGTTAGTGCTTTGAAATTATTTGCTTAAATGAATATATTAACATTGGGAGAGGACTTTTGCCAATCTTGGATTATTCAAATAGGGTTAAAAGCAATGACCTATAGTTTTGTTCATCAATAGTAAAACTGATTTTACATTTAGTAGTACTGATATTTAGAGCACTCCTAATTCAAAAAACAATCATATTGCTAGTATTCAAATTAATATTTTAAATTACTATTCAGGACTTACATTAATGAATAGAAAAGTAGCTTAATTCATATATTTGTTATTATTTAGAACTCTGTTCTTTTTAAAATACAAGAGCCTATGTGCCTATGATCTCAGCACCAAAGATGTAGAACAAGAAAAAGTAGCAACATTGTCTCAAAGACTGCCTGGGCTTCATCATCAGATTCAGTCTTCAAATCAATGTGATTGAACATACATTTCAATTAATTTCTAATGGTTTTATCTGTATACTTTTATAAATACTAGAATTTTTCACTCTTGGAAAATTGTTGCCATTACAAAAACATACAACAATTTTGTACATCCTCAAATCCATTTGGTTCCATTCCAGAAATTCCTACTTCCAGTCTTAAACCTCAAAGAATTTCCTTTCAATTTCATGCTCCTTTATATGAGGTTTGTTTTCAAGAATTTATTTTTATTATATATTCTTGATTATCTGTGGAGAACTGGCTCCCTAACTGCTCACAAAAAAAAGGGGGGATGTTTCTATTCCATATAAAATCAGGGAACATAATTCATGTATATCCTTTTATTTCATTGATTATTTCTGAATTACTAATTATGCCTAAAGCAGTGTGAATACACATATGCAGTTTTAGTGTTAAAGAAATGATGACATGAAGAATTAAGTGCATGAACAGTGTTTAGTGAAGTGTTTAATTTTTAGACTATCTTAATAGAAATTTGACTAAATCTACTGGTGTACAAATCAAAGACTGGAAAATTGTTCTGTGTCTGCTTCTTTCTATATAGAAACCTCCAACCCATTAAGATGATGAGAATAATCCATTATTAATCCTGGTGGAAGTTATTTGTGCTTTTTCTTGCTATCTACTGTTAGAATGTATAGATTTTGCACAAACTTTATATAGACCTAAGGAAAAGAAGTAAAACAGTTATAATAATAGTATCATAAGATAACATGGAATCAATTCTGTAATTCTTTTGTAGACATGATGAAGAGTAAACTCTTTTAATTCATTGACACTGAACCTTTTTTTGTTAGTTTAAGTAATTGGTATTACTCTCAGCAGTCATGTACAGTTAACATTCCTCCCAATACATCCTTTAGTATAGCTGCCCTATTTATTCATCATATCTGATATATCCCAAAATGTTAGTAAATGTTTTAACTTTACTTTAGCATGATTAACTATCAATTGTATAGAAACATAGCTTATTCTGTATACTGTATCATAGTAGCCAATAGAATAATTTACATATTGAATAATGTCCTCCATGTGCCTGGAATGAAATTCAGTGGTTTAATTGTTATATAACGTTTGGGAGACTATGGTTCCATCTCTCACAAAACCAAATCAGATAGGTAGATTGATACTGATTGGTGATCAGTACCATGATCATAATAGATGATATACATCTATCAGTGTGAATATGTGTGTGTCTATCATATGATATAGATATATCTATATCCTACGAGCTGCACTATATCTCTTCAATTTGAATTGTTAGCTTCTTTCATTTTCAATTATCACATATTTTAAATTTTATTTTTATTGATTCTGTTTTTTATTTAGAAGAGATGATAGCTGCAAGTTTGATTTTGTGTATTATCATAAAAAGACAAACAGTAACTTGTTCATTAGACTATTTATAGCATGTACTGCAAGATATCTCATGATTTCAGATATATTTCATATTTTCCTCTTTATTTCTGCTAAGACTTCAAGCAGATATTTGTTGCTTGCAACCCAATGAAGACCGTTGGGGGTTGGGGGTAAGAAGACACAGACACAATAACATAGTTTCCATGCATTGAACAGGTGGCAAAAGCAGACTTATTTTATTACAGGAACTAGCCAAACCTTTATACCCGGCTTCCAGCATCTCACTGGCTCTCAATAACCAGATAAGATGCTATCATTTTTTTCAGTGTCTTGCTTCATCAACTGATCCATCGTCAGAGGTCTCTAGCTAGCTGGCAAATTCTAGTTTGGATCAAGGAGGAAGTATCAGCGGCACATATGCTAGCATAATGTCTGTGCTCACTAGGCTATGTTCCTCCTAGTAGTATTTATTTGTAGGCTTTGTAAGGTAATTCTCATTCTGTGTTATCCAGTGGCATTTGCTGGCCTCCCTGGATATGCAGCTGCATTTACCACAACCACCACAAGCCCATGATCACTGTCCTAGGGTTCTCTAGAGTAACAGAACTTATGGAAAGTCTCTATATATTAAGGGAATTTATTGTAATGACTTACAGTCTGTAGTCAACTAACCCAACCATGGGTAGCTATAAATGGGAAGTCCAAGAATCTAGTAGTTGCTCAGTCCCACAAGGCTAGTTGTTTAAGATAGTCTTCTGTAAAAGTAGGTTCAAACAGTTATGTTGGAAATAAGTGCAAGCAGTTGAAGAACAGTGAATCTTCATCTTCCAATGTCCTTATGAAGGCCTCCGGCACAAGGTGAAGCTCTGGTTAAAGGTGTGTACCAGCACTCCTAGATCTAAAACCTGCTTTTTCCCAAGCTGGCCTTGAACTCAGAGATTTTCTTGTCTTGGTTTCTACAACTGAAAGCATGGAGTACCTTGCCTGCAACTAATATTTTCATGGTCACTATGCCTCAAGATCTTCATGTCAAGATACAGGTTAGAAACCTTCCTTCCAGCCTCAAGATCTGGATTACAGGTTTTACCCTCTATCACTGGATTGTAGTTCATTCTAGATGTAATCAAGTTGACAACCAGAAACAGTTATCACAAACTCATTAGATTTTTTTAAATCATGACTTAAGTGTTAGAGATATCAAAATTATATAGCTATCCAAAATCATTTAAATAGAATATATCTGAGGTTGAATCAAAAAGAAAAGATTTATAATTTTTTTTTTCTGATTCAATGCAGGAATTTCTGAAAATGGGTCTAAAATAAATCTACTCTATTCGGTGTCTTCACCCCAAGAAGGAAACTCATGTTTATCCATTTCCTGAATATGCCAGTTCCAGATATTTGTTTTGAGAAATACTTTATTTATATTGATCAAAAAAGAGAGAATTTTCATTTTATGAAATTAATTCTTCTGATCTTATTGGTATATATAAATGCGTAGATGTCTCTATATGTTTATATACAATTTCACTTCACATAAGGTTATAAAATGTTACTAATGTTTAAGTAATTTATTTAAAGGTCTCCATATAGGGTTTACTTTGAAACTAAAACACAGTATTGGTAATCCTGAAACATTGTTATTGGATGCATATTTTTATCATTACAAAACTTGGTACTCAAATTGAACAAAACCCACAGTTCCAATAGGTTGAAACTTTATTTGATCATCAAAAGCATTATTACATGAATCAGTGTCCTGTGTCCTATTCTTAGAAACACATCATGATGTTTAATGCAGGGAATGTTTGATCTCCAGAACTCTTTTCATAGCATCTTTTACTTCCTTGTTCCTTAAACTGTAAATCAGTGGATTCAACATGGGAATCACCATTGTATAAAATACAGACACCACCTTCTCTTGGTCTAAGGAGTACTGAGAGCTTGGTTGAATATAACTGAAACTGATAGAACCATAAAACAAAGTAACAGCTGTCAGATGGGATGCACAGGTAGAGAAGGCTTTGTGTCTGCCTGCAGTTGAACGGATCCTCAAAATAGCAGCAACAATGAATATATAAGAGAGAACCACAGTCAAAAGTGTAGTCATTGCAATGACTCCAGAGAAGACCAAAAGCACAGTTCATTCATGGAGGTGTCAGAACAGGACAGCTTCAGCAGGGGAGGAAGGTCACAGAAGAAGTGACTGATGACATTAGGCCCACAGAAGGACAGCTTCATTAAGCCAATTGTATGTGTTAATGAGTTGATAGTACCTCCTAGGCATGATCCCAACACTAGCACAGTACATATCAATTTTGTCATAGCTACTGTGTAAGTTAGAGGGTTTACAATGGCCACAAACGGTCAAAAGCCATTGCAGCCAACAGAAAGCCCTCTGTGGTAAGTAGTGCTACAAACAAAAAAATATTGCAGGATGCATGCAGAAAATGAGATGGTCTGTCTTTCAACAAAGAAGTTCAGTAGCAATGTGGGTGCAAATACTGAAGAATAACAGGCATCAACAAATGACAGAGAGCGAAGGAAGTGGTACATAGGTGTGTGGAGTTTGGGAGTTATGTGGATTAGCATAAACATTCCCAGATTCCCCACCAAGGATATTACATAGATCAAAAGGAACAACATAAAGAGAAACACCTTGACTTCATCATGATCAGTCAGTCCCAAAAGGATAAACTCAGTAACAAACGTGAAGTTGACATCTGCCATGTAATAGTATGTCTTGGTACCTGCTAATGACATGAGATTCAGATAAATTTGTAGCAATATTAGATTATCAGTAAGTAGAGAATTATAAAATTCTCTACTTTGATTCTCCTGTTTATAAGCATACATATTAAAATGTCTAAAACACTGCTCATTTGATTTCTAATATTAAATTCCATTAGTAAAATATGCTAAATTATTACCAGAAAATTATATTTAAGTATAATATTTATGTCCCCCACACACAAAGAATGCTAAACTGCATCCCATTCTCATAAGAAAGGGGAAAATTCTAGTTTAAACAATCATAAGAACTGATGGTGGAAATATAATCTATGTTTACATTAAAGTACTCTTCTAAACTTTTTCATCATGTTAAAGCAGCCAGTATGAAATACATGAAGACATATAATTTATAAAATATTGTCTAGCAATATGGTTACCCTGGCTATAGAGCACATCCAAAGACATTCTAGATCTATGTGACCAGGCTGTAATTACACACCTTCAAATCCTCTAGCTGGAATGCAAACACTACCTTACTACACATCTTTAATCCCAGACAACAAAGATAAAGCTAGTTTTTAGAAAGAATCAGCCACATTTGAATGTGACATCTAGTTGATGGGCACACAATGTGATAAATCAGAGAATAATTTGACAGAATGAGTCAGAGATGGGATATGTCTAACTCTCATGAAAACAGATCTGAAAAAAAGGTGATGTAAGGAAGCAAAGGGAGGGGGCAGTTTTACTGGGACAATTTTACAGACTTAGCTTGGAAAGAGAACAAGCTAGTCAGGGTTAAAAAAAAAAAGATGAAAGCAGAAAATAAGGTGCCAGAAAGTTAAAACAGATTGCCAGAGTTAGTTTGATGCCAAAGACAGTAAAATAGTCAGAAGACTAAAGAAGCCAGTTTGAATAAGTCAACTTAGAGAAGAGTTTGGGCCAGAACAGGTGAGTTGGTTCAGCCAGCCTGAGTTCTGAGAAAGCTAGAAAGGATGAGTTTATTCAGTAGCAAGTCTACAAGGCAACAATCATTTCTGGAAAATAAAATTACTTTAACATAATGTAGTACTCTCAGAAGTGTTAGGTCTTGGGTATATACTTTAGTGGAATGCTCAAGACCTTATACACATTCATACACACACACACACACACACACATACACACATTCACTCACACTATTGTACTTTGACCACATTCTATTTAAGATCTCAAAATCATTACCTATTTTATCTGTGCATATGAATGTGAGTTCATGTGGTTTTCTTTTTTGTTGTTTAATGTTGTTGTTTTTGTTGCTTTATGTCTATTGAATAAAGGGTATTGTGTATGATATTTAAGACTTGTACTACTGAGCCACCTAAATGATATATTTGTGTGGTGTTTAAGTGAATTTACAGGTGGCATGCATCATGAATGTATATTTAACTGTTACTGACAGTTCCTAGAAACAAAGATTTATACAATAATGTTTGGACAGTTTGAAAAGCCAATCTCAAGGAGTCCTGTTAAAGAATATCTGATGTCAATGTAAAGCATTGTGAAACTAATGATTGATTTCAATAGAAATATTTTTCATATACTTGGCATTATGTATTTTAACTCTTGAATTTTAACCCTTACAGTGAAACAAACCTTTAAGATATACATATAATTGTTGGCAAATTGCCTTTGCTACCAAGACCTACCCAGGTTTTAGAGTAGGGAGAATTTGATTACAAAACAAATTCATATCTGTCTGTACACACAGTTGTTTCCTCTGAAACATTTAACTTTATTTTACACTTACATTGTGAATCTATAAAACATAAAATACACATGAGGTATGTATTATAAGAAATGAATTTCATTTCATTTTGTTAGCGGGCATGTTTTAGATTCTTAAGTGTCATATACAATTTAAGAAAGAAATGAACATACTATTTGACAAATTCTATATCATATTCTGTATATTTGTCCACAGTGATATGCAGGGTTACTTCCTTAAACTGCCTTAAAATTAACTCAAATATTGTGACACTTTGTTATTATCTTTTTCTTTCTTATGTAGAGACAGAGCCATAACAGAGTATTTTCACATAAGCAGAGTAGACACAACATATTTTGAAATTATGTCATAGAGACCAACCCAGAAATTCTCATCAGTTCTTCCAAAATAAAGAGACACATTGAACTTAAATGCATTTTGCTACCTCGGGCTTCATGATTCATTCATTTTATAATACTGTAGTATATAATATACTATAGTGTAATATATATATATATAAAATGTATATAGTGTAATATAGTGTAGTGTGTAATATACTATAGTGTAAGTGCAGTAAAATAAAATAATGCAAGATAATTATATCACAGTTAATTATACTGATGATGGAATGACAGTTTTAAATATAAAAAAATAGATTGCATTCATTTGTCCTTTGTCTTAGCACTGAAAGTTGTATGATACAAACAATATTTAGGTAGGAAAAGACAAAACTCTGTACAAGAAGAAAATGTGTAAGTTACAACTTATTTTCATTCTTTTTTGCTGTGAAGTTTATCAGTTTAAAATTTGAATATGTTTTCTTAATCGCTAAATCAAAAATTTAATCATAAAAATTATGTAGGTAATTATAAAATAAGGAGATTTATTTTGTTAATAAAAGAACAAATACACATCACCATATTTAAGAACTTTATGATCTCCCATAGGTTAATTTCTCTATAATTCAGTATAAAATGTGCTATAAATAAAACAGAATGCTAATATTTCTTACTTTTAAAATAATGCAGAAATTCAGCAAATGACAGTAGTAACATGTAGAAGGGATGATGTTGAAACTGATCATTGCATGCAGGAGAATAAAATACATAGGGCCCTTGTAATGACAATATCATGGAGAATATAAAATTCATGTCAGAAGACATATTGATGCCTGAATTAAAAAAGATTCATCCCTAGAGTAAATTTCTTACCCAAAGACTGTAATATGCTCATTACTAAGTTTCTCAGCATTTCTCTAGGGGTTTCAGAAACTCTCTACTAGTTAATGGATCCCTCAAGACATTCCATTTCCTGAGTTTGGTAATGAACCATAATATAGTTAAGGGAGAAAAGGCTGAGAAGCACCTAAAGAAATGTTCAATATCCTTAGTCATCAGAGAAATACAAATCAAAACAACCCTGAGATTCCACCTCACATCAGTCAAAATGCTAAGATCAAAAACTCAGGTGACAGCAGATTCTGGAAAGGATGTGGAGAAAGAGGAACACTCCTCCATTTTTGGTGGGATTGCAAGCTGATACAACCACTCTGAAAATCAGTCTGGCAGTTCCTCAGAAAACTGGACATAGTATTTACTAGAGGACCCAGCTATGCCACTCTTGAGCACATACCCAAAAGATGCTCCAACATATAACAAGAATACATGCTCCACTATGTTCATAGCAGCCTTCTTTATAATAGCCAGAAGCTGAAAGAACCCAAAGATGCTCCAACATATAACAAGAATACATGCTCCACTATGTTCATAGCAGCCTTCTTTATAATAGCCAGAAGCTGAAAGAACCCAGATGTCCTTCAACAGAGGAATGGATACAGAAAATGTAATATATTTACACAATGGAATATTATTCAGCTATTAAAAACAATGAATTTGAGAAATTCTTAGGTAAATGGATGGAGCTAGAAAATAGCATCATGAGTGAAATAACCCAATCACAAAAGAACACACATGGTGTGCACTCACTGATAAGTGGATATTAAGTCAAAAGCTCAAAATATCCAAGATACAATTCATAGACAACTTGAAGCTCAAGAAGGAAGACCATCGTGTGAGGACTTTGGTTATTCTTAGAAGGGGAACAAATTACTGACAGGAGGATATATGGAGAGTGTGGAGCAAAGACTGGAGAAAAGGCCATCTGGAGACTGCTCCACCTGGGGATCCATCCAATATACAGTCATCAAACCCAGACACTATTGTGGATGCCAAGAAATGCTTTCTGACAGGAGCTTGATATAGCTGTCTCTTGAGAGACTCTGCCAGAGCCTGACAGATACAGAGGTGGATGTTGGCAGTCAACCATTGGCCTTATCATGGGGTTCCCAATGGAGGAGTTAGAGAAAGAACTGAAGGAGCTGAACGGGTTTTCAACAACATAGGAAGATCAATAATATCAACCAACCAGACACCCCCACCTAGAGCTCCCAGGGACCAAACCACCAACCAAAGAGTACACATGGGGCGACCCATGTCTCCAGCAGCATATGTAGCAGAGGATGGTCTTGTTGACCATCAATGGGAGGAAAGATCCTTGGGCCTGTGAAGTCTGTATGTCCCAGTGAAGGAGAATTCAGGGAAGGGAGGTGGGAGTAGGTGAGTGGGTGAGGGAACACCCTCATAGAAGCAGTGAGATGGGTAAAAGAGTCTCGGTGGGGAGGGGAATGGGAAAGGGGATGACATTTGAAATGTAAATAAAAAATATACAAGAAAAAATAGAAAAAAAGGAAGCACATATAATTTCTGAAAAACAAAACCATATAATCATGAACCAAAGATACAAACAGAAATAGCAAAAGACCCTCAGTTATCAACAGTATATTAAGGCATGATAAAGTACATATCTGTTTGACTTCATTGGATGACAAACATCACATCAAATAAAAGTATGGCCACTTATTTAGTTGCTTTAATGTTTTCCTTATCTAGCATGTAACTACGGATTGTGAACAATTTTGTGTTATTTCCTCATCTTTAATCACCTGAATACAAGATTTGGAAATAGTATTCACATTCATAAATGTGTGTGTGTGTGTGTGTGTGTGTGTGTGTGTGCATGTGCTCATGTCCATGCATGTATGTGTACATTCATGTACATATATATTCACATACATATATAAGAATGAATAAATATGTATGAATAAAATGTATATTCATTTTTACAAAATAAGAATTAATGTCCTCTTAAGTGTATTATATTAAAAGCTAACAATGAGTGATATATTATGCTGTAACCACAGCTATGGACAATAGGAAATACAAAACAGGACAATGACTGTGTATTCTCAAAAATCTATTATGTGAAGTGAGTTCCTCCTCAGAAAAACATAAAGAAACCAACAAAAAGTATTGGGAAATTTTAGACAATGAACTTTGGATATATTCTGAGTTAGAACTGATGATTCATTCAATTTGTAGAACACTTTTAGGAAATGTGGCATTATGTGTTTTATGAGATGTAATTAAATCCTAATGTAAACAATATGATGGAAATGATGTATATCAGAATAATATTATGTGTTATTTTTAGTATGTTGTATATTAAGTATAAAATATTTGTCAAAATCTTCAGAATTATCTTCTGTGATTGTAAATACAACTTTTATTTCCTCAACTGAAGGGATGAGATGAATACTGTAACCAAGTTTTTTGAATACATGGCTTGGGCTGAGTCTAGACCATTTAGACTTAATATTCCTAGGCTGAGGCCTGGAAGCTTCTTGCCTCTATACAATGAATCTTTTGTAAGCCTGTTCCTTGAAGGTCTCAGCTTCTCTTCTCCTGCTAACCTAGGCATACAATATTTCAGCTTCTGAGAGTTATTGCTGTATAAACTTTCCTTTTCTAGTTCCTTCTGAACTCCAGGAGACTGGTTCAACTCAGCTTTTCTGGCACAAACTGCTCTCCAAGTTGACTGATTCAAATTGGCTTCTCTCAGCTTCTGACTGAATTGCTCTGCTTAGAAAGACTAACACTGAACTACACTAACTGAACTTCTCCAAACTGACCTGGAATTCTCCTAACTAAACTAAAGTTGACTCATCTCAACTGCTCTGCTCTGAACTGAGCTCAATTTGACTCAACTGAACTGAGTTGACTGACTCCTCTCCCTTGTTGTTCTCTCAGTTGCCTCTCTTTCCTGTCCTAATGAGAATTGGGCATATCTTATTTCTGACTCATTCTGTCAAATCTTTCTCTGATCTATCACGATGTCTTCCCTCAATAAGGTGTCATTTTGGATGATTAGAAGTGTATACTAAAGAACTCCAGCCAGAGGAATTAAAGGTCTATACTAAGGATATTTCTGCATTCCAGCTGGATCAAAACTTTGGATGTGCTCCCTTGACAGAACAGTCATGTTGCTGAATTAATATTTTCTATAGTCTTTACAACAGGCTTTGTTCATAAGAACATTAAAATAGGCCTGACTGTGGTGATATGCATCTTTAATCTGTAACTCAGAAATGTTAGGCAGGCAGAACTCTGAGTTTGAGGCCACCCTGGTCTATAGAGCTAGTTTCAGGACAACCAGGACTGGTACATTAAGAATTCTTGTCTCCCTCTCCAGAAAAAAGACATTGGATGGGTATGGCCCTCATGCCTCACTGGACAACAACAGGAGGACGACCGGAGCCATTACAGGTCCCCTTCATTTATTGGAGGTCAGGCCTCTATCCCCGCCTTTGTAAGAATAGAATCACCAAGGCCTCCTATATTAGAGAAGGGAGGAGATGTCAGAAGCAGGCCTGCATATACACTAAAGGCCTAAAATCAGCCATAGGCCTAAAGTCAGCAATAGGCTGACATACATACATGATAACACAAAGTCTTGGGTCTCTGTGGAAAAACACTGAAAACAGAAGGCTATAAGCTATTGTAAACAGGCACTTCTGTGGAAATTACCAGACCTAGTAGTCATAGGTCTTATAAATATGGCAGCATTGTTGGTCAGTAATATCAATCTTAGTATAAAGGGACAAGTGAATCATAGGCAGAGCCATAGTGACCTGTCCCCTGAACCTACACCCAGCTGATACCTGTTCTGAAAGGTGTCTGTACTCCCCCTGAACACCTATGCTCCAGTGACATTCCCTTCCCCACATCCAGTCTTTTTTGTGTTTATAACCTCTGTGTAAATTAGTAAATTAAGATGTGATTTAAATAACTAAATAAAAAAAAAAGTTAAAAAATAAAAAAGAATTCTTGTCTCTGTTTACCTCTGTGCCCCACTTTTTAATAGTGTTATTTGGTTGTCTGAAGAAAGAATTTTCAACTGAGGAAACTCAAATGGCCTAAAAGCACCTAAAGAAATGTTCAATATCCTTAGTCATCAGGGAAATGCAAATCAAAACAACCCTGAGATTCCACCAAACACCAATCAGATTGGCCAAGTTCAAAAACTCAGGTGATAGCAGATACTGGTGAAGATGTGAAGAAAGAGAAACACTTCTCCATTGTTGGTGGGATTGCAAACTGATATAACCATTCTGGAAATCAGTCTGATGGTTTCTCAGAAAATTGGACATAAACAATACCTTAGGACCCAGCTATACCACTCCTGGGCATATATCCAGAAGATACTCCAATATATAACAAGAATACATGCTCCACTAGGTTCATAGCAGCCTTATTTATAATAGCCAGAAGCTAGGAAGAACCAGGTGTCCTTCAATAGAGGAATGGATACAAAACATGTGGTACATTTACACAATAGAGTATTATTCAGCTATTAAAAACAATGAATTCATGAAATACTTAGGCAAATGGATGGAACTAGAAAATATCATCCTGAGTGAGGTAACCCAACACAAAAGAACACACATGGTGTGCACTCACTAATAAGTGAATATTAGCCCCAAAGCTTGCAATACCCAATATACAACTTACAGATCACATGAAGCTCATGAAGAAGGAAGACCAAAGTGTGGGTGCTTTGGTCCTTCTCAGAAGGAGTAACAAAATTCTCCTGGGAGCAAATATGGAGACAATGTATGGGACAGAAACTTAAGGAGGGGACTTCTGGAGACTGCTCCACCTGGATATCCATCCCATATGTAGTCACCAAAGGCAGAAGCTGACATATACAGAGGTAGATGCTCACAACTAACCATTGAACTCATTATGCAAATCCCAATGCTGAAGTTAGAAAGAAGACTGAAAGAGCTGAAGGGGTTTGAGGCCCCATGGGGAGAGCAAGAATACCAACCAACCAGAGCTCCCAGGGTCTAAACCACCAGGGTGGGAACACATATAGAGGGACCCATGGCTCCAGCTATATATGTAAGGGAGGATGGACTTATTAGGCATAGATAGGAGAGGAAGTCCTTGGTCCTTGGTAGGCTGGATGCCCCAGTGGGGGTTGGAAATCGAGGGTAGGGAGTGGGAGTCGGAGGGTGGGTGGGGGCACATCCTTATAGAAGCAGGAGGATGGGAGATGGAATTGGGGGTGTCTGGGTGTGAAGAAGTGGGGAAAGGGAATAACATCTGAAATGTAAATAAGTATCTAAGAATAATTAAAATAAAACTCTAAAAAAGAATCCTTGTCTCAAACAAACAAACAAGCAAACACCTAAGAAACAACTAACCAAAAATAAGAAATATAATAAGATATACAAATCATGTATTTTACCTTATTTTTGTGCTTTGAAATTATATTTTTTTCTTTTTTTTTTATTGGAAATTTTATTTACATTTAAGATGTTCTCTCCTTACCCCATTTCCCCCTCCCTCCAGGAACTCACTATCCCTTCCCCCCTCCTCCTGCCTCCACTTTGGTGTACCCCACACCACCCTCCCCTGTACCTCACCTCCCCACCCTCGAATATCCCCCCCCACGACGTTCAGCCTTCATGGGACCAAGGATCTCTTCTCCCACTTATATATAGCTCCCTTGCATATATAGATGGAGCCATGGATCCCCCATAAGCACTCCCAGGCTGGTGGTTTAGACCCTGGGGGCTCTGGTTGGTTGGATTGTTGCTTTCCTCATGGTGTCGCGAATCCTCTCAACTCCTTCAGCCTTCACTCTATCTTCTCCATTGGGAACCCCATGATCAGTTTAATGGTTATCTGTGAGCATCTGCCTCTGAGTATGTCAGACTCTTGCAGACTTCTAAGGAGACAGCTATATCAGGCTCCTGACATCCACATCAACCTCTACCTTTGGTGACTGCACATAGGATGGATATCTAGGTGGAATGGTCTGTAGACGGCCCCTCCTTCAGTTTCTGTCCTGCACTGTGTCTCCATATTTGCTCCTTTGGGTATTCTGTTACTCCTTCTAAGAAGGAATGAAGGCCCCTCTACTTGGTCATCATTCTTCATGAGCTTTATGTGGTCTGTGAGTTGAATCTTGGGTATTTCAGGCTTCTGGGCTAAAATCCAATAATCAGTGAGTGAATACCATGTATGTTCTTTTGTGATTGGGTTACTTCACTCAGGATGATATTTTCTAGTTCCATCCATTTATATAAGAATTTATCAAATTCATTGTTTTTAATAGCTGAGTAATATTCCATTGTATAAATGTATCACAATTTTTGTATCCATTCCTCTGTTGAAGGGCATCTGGGTTCTTTCCAGTTTCAGGCTATTATAAATAAAGCTGCTATGAACATAGTGGAGCATATGTCCTTGTTATGTGTTAGAGCATCTTCTGGGTATATACCCAGGAGTGGTATAGCTGTAAAAATGGCCATCTTGCCAAAAGCAATCTACAGATTCAATGCAATCCCCATTAAAATACCAACTCAATTCTTTACAGAGCTAGAAAGAGAAATTATCAAATTTATTTGAAACAACAAAAAACCCAGGATAGCGAAAACCATTCTCAACAATAAAAGAACTTCTGGAGGAATCGCCATCCCTGACCTCAAGCTGTACTACAGAGCAATAGTAATAAAAACGGCCTGGTATTGGTACAGAGACAGGCAGGAAGATCAGTGGAATAGAGTTGAAGACCCAGAAATGAACCCACACAACTATGGTCATTTAATCTTTGACAAAGGAGCTAAAACCATCCAGTGGAATAAGGACAGCATTTTCAACAAATGGTGCTGGTTCAACTGGAGGACAGCATGCAGAAGAATGCAAATCGATCCATTCTTATCTCCTTGTACAAAGCTCAAGTCCAAGTGGATAAAGGACCTTCACATAAAACCAGACACACTGAAACTAATAGAAGAGAAGGTGGGGAAGACCCTCGAAATACCTGGTGTCCTGAACAGAACACCAATGGCCTATGCTCTAAGATCAAGAATTGACAAATGGGACTTCATAAAATTGCAAAGTTTCTGTAAGGCAAAGGACACTGTCAATAGGATAAAACGGCAACCAACAGATTGGGAAAAGATCTTTACCAATCCCACATCTGATAGAGGACTAATATCCAATATATACAAAGAGCTCAAGAAATTAGACTCTAGACAACCAAATAACCCTATTAAAAAATGGGGTACGGAGGTTTTGCCCCCATAAATTAATGTGTTTGGATGTTTGGCCATAGAGTGTGGCAGTATTAGAAGGTATGGACTAATTGGAAGCAGTTGGCCTTGATGGAAGAAGTGTGTTACTGTGTAGCTAGCCTTTGAAGTTTCCTATGCTCAGGTGCAAATGATATGCCCAGTGCAAATGATAGTCTTCTGGCTGCCTTCAGATCAAGATGTAGAACCCTTGGGTTTTCCACCACCATTATTGCCTGCATGTTGGCTTACTTCTCCCCATAGTAATAATGAACTAAGACTCAGAAACTGTAAGCCACTGTATTTGAATGCTTTCCTTTAAAAGAGTTAAGAGCTACCTTTGTCACAATGCCTTTTTACAGCAATAAAACCCTCCCTGTGATAGAATTGGTACCATGGAGTAGGGTATCACAATAATATGTCTGAAAATGGTTTTGTTTGGAAGAATCTGGATTTGGGAGCATTGGATTTGGAAAACAGAAAGTGTTAAGCACATTCTTAATTGTCGTCCTAGTAATAATGTGGAAGACTGTTGTTGACAGTGATTTTAACTGTGGGAACCCATTTCAAGAAGTTTTAAGGAAGAATTTTAGTGTGTTAACTAAGGATAATGTGATATTTCAGTGAAGAATGAGGCTATTTTTGCCATTGTCTGAAGAGTTTGCTTATGGTTAAATTGAAGAAATTTAGATTCGTTGCATTCACAATGGAAAAGTCCAGCATAGACTCTGTCCTGTGGTTCACTCATATGAAGATCATTTTGATCAACTATAGCAAGCTTAGAAAGGAAAATACAACATGCATGGTTCAAGGATTGGAGGAACACCAGAAAGTGGAATGGAGCTAAATTTTTTGTTTAAGGATATGAATTGGAATTAAGAAAGTAATGACCTTGAGGCAAGATGATAGCTAGATAAGCTTATTGGTTATGTATTGCAGTTGTATGAGGGATATTTATATCATGTAAGGAATTACTATGACCTGAGTGGTGTTTTCATTTGGACATACGGAGTTATGATTATGTATCAAATTGACTTGACAAGGGATGGAAAGTAATGGATATTTTCAGTTGTCAACTTCACTGTATCTTCAATGAACTACAATCCAGAACTTATAAAGATCTCGTGAAAAGGAATTAAAGAAAAGCTTAGAGTCAGGCATAGCAGTACATGCCTTTAATCCCAGGAGAAAGGTAAGCAGATCTCTTAGTTCAAGGCCTCCTAGTACTGAGCAAGATCCTGGCTTAGTTCCTGGTGTGATGGAACATATCACAGCACTCAGGAAACAGAATCATGAAGATCTCTATGTTCAAGGTTAGTCTACAGAGCAAGTTGTAGGACAGCCAACCTTAGGCAGTGAAGGGACCCACTGAAATAGAAAGCTGGTAAAGATATAACCGAAGGCCCACCTGTGGATGCTTCAATCCCACTTAGAAGGGGGAACAAAATAATCATGAGAGGCAGAGGGAAGTAGAGACCTGGGTAAGAGAGGAGAGGTGGAAGAAAAGAAAGGGCAACAGGATCAGGTTCCTGCAATCCTTTTAGACAGGAAAAATTCTGGGTCAAAATTTTTGGAGGTAGGTGGGTAACCCTATCCCTCCACTGGGAGCCTTGTCTACCTATCTACTGGAGGTGCTCTCTTCAGGTTCCGTCTCCTCAATATTGAGCATTTCAGCTAAGGTCATCCCCATTGAGTCCTGGGAGCTTTTCACATCTCAGATCTCAGGGACTTTGCATGAGGACTTTCATCATGCTTTGCAGCTGAATATTTCATTCATTCTCCAGGCTCTCTGGCCTTCTCTCCTGTCTCCTGACATACCTGATCCTGCCCCTGATCCTGACCCTATCTTGAAAGCCCTTCACCTCTTCCAGCTAGGTCCCTCCCTCCCTCTGCCACCCTTGATTATTTTCATCACCTTAATGGGATGAAGCATCTTAATTGGGCCTTCCTTCATGTTAAACTTCATATTATCTGTGAGTTGAAACATGGAAATTCAGTACTTTTTGACTAGTATTCACTTATCAGTAAGTACAGACTATGCATGTCCTTTTGGGTCTGTGTCACTTCACTCAGGATGATATTTTCTAGCTCCATTCATTTGTCTGCAAAATTCATGATGTCCTCATTTTTAATAGCTGAATAGTATTTCATTGTATAAATGAACCACATTTTTTGTATCCATTCTTCAGTTTGGGGATACCTGGATTGTTTCCAGCTTCTGTCTACTACAAATAAGGCTGCTATGAACATAGTGGAGCACATATCATTCTTGTAGGGCTGAGCATCTTTTAGGTATATGTTCAGGAGCAGTTTAGCTTGGTCTTTAGGTAGAACAATTTCCAGTTTTCTGATGAACCACCAGATTGATTACCAATGTGGTTGTACCAGTTTGCAATCCCACCAGAAATGGAGAATTGTTCCTTTTTCTCCACATCCTTGCCAGTAGGTGCTGTCACTTGAGTTTTTGATCTTAGCCATTCTGATTGGGAGAATCTCAGGGTCATGTTGCCTTGCAATTCCCTGATTACTTAGGGTGCTGAACATTTCTTTAAGTGCTACTCAGCCATTTGAGATTCTTTTGTTGAGCATTCTGTGTAGCTCTGTACCCCATTTTTAAACTAGGTTATTGTGGGTTTTTTGAGTCTCACTTCTTGGGTTCTTTATATATTTTGGATGCTAGCTCTTTATCAGTTGTAGGGTTAGTGAAGACTTTTTTTCAATCTGTAAAGTGCCATTTTGTTTTATTGGCAATGTCCTTTGCCTTACAGAAGCTTTGCAATTTCATGAGGTCCCATTTGTCAATTTTTTATCTTAAAGCATAGCTATTGTATTTCCGTTTTTAAATTTTCCCAGGTGCCAATGCTTTCGAGGCTATTTCCCACTTTCTCTTTTGTTAGATTCAGTGTACCTGGTTTCATGTTTGGGTCGTTGATCCACATGGAGTTGAGCTTTGTTTTTTTTTTTTTTTTTTCCTTCACAAAGCAAATAATATTGAAATAGTGAAATCAAGTGTAAACACAACAAAAATATATAAATTATAGTCCAGCATCCTCATGAGTATACATACAAAAATTCTCAATGAAGTAGTTGCAAACTGAATACAAGAGATATAAAAAAATAATATTCCATGAATAACTGAATAACTGTTTTTTTTTTTTTTTTTTAGAAGACCATACTCCATATACAGGCTGCATGTTTTGGGATAGCCCCCACTCCAGATGTTTGAGACCTACATGAAAACCAAGCTGCACATTTACAACATATGTGCAGGGAGGCCTAGGTTCAGCCCATGGAGGTAGATCTGTGTAGACTAGGTATGCTCCACGGTTGGTGATTCAGTCTCTGAGAGCTCCAAGGGTTCAGGTTGGTTTACTCTGTTGATCTTCCTGTGCAGTTCCAATCTCCTTAGGGCCCACAATCCTTCCACCTATTCTTCCATAAGAGTCCTCAAGCTCCATCCACTGTTTGGCTCTGGATGTCTGTATCTGTCTGAGTCAGCTGCTGGTTAGAGCCTCTCAGAGGACAGCTTGCCCCTGTCTGTTCTCAGGCTGGAGGTTTAGATTCTGGGGAGCTCTGGTTGAATCTTTTGAAACTCATTCTAAAAAGGACAAAAGCACCCTCACTTTGGTCTTCCTCCTTCTTCTTGAGTTTCATGAGGTTTATGTGTTGCATCTTAGGTATTGTGTGTTTTGGGGCTAATATCCGCTTATCAGTGAGTGCATACCATGTGTGTTCTTTTGTGATTGGGTCATCTCACTCAGGATGATATTTTCTAGCTCCATCCATTTGTCTAAGAATTTCATGAGCTCATTATTTTTAATAGCTGAGTAGTACTCCATTGTGTAAATGTACCACATTTTCTATATCCATTCTTCTGTTGAAGGACATCTGGGTTCTTTCCAGCTTCTGGCTATTATGAATAAGGCCGCTATAAACATAGTGGAGCATGTGGCCCTGTTGCATGTTGAAATATCTTCTGGGTATATACCCAGGAGGAGTATAGCTGGGTCCTCAGGTAACACCATATTCAATTTTCTGAGGTATCGCCAGACTGCTTTCCATAGTGACTGTACCAGCTTGCAATCCCACCAACAATGGAGGAGTGTTCCTCTTTCTCCACATCCTCACCAACATCTGCTGTCACCTGTGTTTTGGATCTTAGCCAATCTGACTGGTGTGAGGTAGAATCTCAGTGTTGTTTTCATTTGCATTTCCCTGATGACTAGGATGCTGAGCACTTCTTTAGATGTTTCTCAATCATTCGAGTTTCCTCAGTTGAGAGTTCTTTGTTCAACTCTCTACCCCATTTTTTAATAGGGTTATTTGATGGTCTGGAATCTAGTTTCTTCAGTTCTTTGTATACCTTGGATATTAGGCCCTCTATCAGATGTAAGGTTGGTGAAGATCTTTTCCCAGTCTGTTGGTTCCCGCTTTGTCCTGTTGACCGTTTCCTTTGCTTTACAGAAGCTTTGCAGTTTTATGAGATCTCATTTGTCAATTCTTGATCTTAGAGCATACGCCATTGGTGTTCTGTTCAGGAACTTTTCCCCTGTGCCCATATGATCAAGGCTTTTCCCTATTTTCTCTTCTATTAGTTTCAGTGTAGCTGGTTTTATGTGGAGGTCCTTGATCCACTTGGAATTGAGCTTTGTACAAGGAGATAAGTATGGATCAATTTGCATTCTTCTACAAGTTGACCTCCAGTTGGACCAGCACCATTTGTTGAAAATGCTGTCTTTTTTCCACTGGATAGTTTGAGCTTCTTTGTCGAAGATCAAGTGACCATAGGTATGGGGGTTCATTTCTGGGTCTTCTATTCTATTCCATTGATCCTCCTGAATGTCTCCGTTCCAATACCATGCCGTTTTATCACTATTGCTTTGTAGTACAGCTTGAAATCGGGGATGGAGATTCCCCCAGAAGTTCTTTTATTGTTGAGTGTAGTTTTCGCTATCCTGGGTTTTTTGTTATTCCAAATGAATTTTAAGATTGCTCTTTCTATCTCTGTAAAGAATTGAGTGGGGAATTTTGATAGGATTGCATTAAATCTGTAGATTGCTTTCGGCAAGATAGCCATTTTTACTATATTAATCCTTCCAATCCATGAGCATGGGAGATCTTTCCATCTTCTGAGATCTCCTTCGATTTCTTTCTTCAGGGTGTTGAAGTTCTTGTCATACAGGTCTTTTATTTGCTTGGTTAGATTCACCCCAAGATATTTTATACTATTTGTGACTATTGTGAATGGTGTCGTTTCCATAATTTCTTTCTCAGCCAGTTTATCCTTTGTGTAGAGGAATGCTACTGATTTGTTTGAATTAATTTTATACCCAGCCACTTTGCTAAAGTTGTTTATCAGGTTTAGGAGCTCTCTGGTGGAAGTTTTGGGGTCACTTAAGTATACTAACATGTCATCTGCAAATAGTGAAACTTTGACTTCTTCCTTTCCAATTTGTATCCCTTTGATCTCCTTCTGTTGCCTAATTGCTCTGGCTAGGACTTCCAGAACTATATTGAACAGGTAGGGGGAGAGTGGGCAGCCTTGTCTAGTCCCTGATTTTAATGGGATTGCTTCAAGTTTCTCTCCATTTAGTTTGATGTTGGCTATTTGCTTGCTGTATATTGCTTTTACTATGTTTAGGTATGGACCTTGAATTCCTGATCTTTCCAAGACTTTTATCATGAAGGGGTGTTGAATTTTGTCAAAAGCTTTCTCAGCGTCAAGAGATATGATCATGTGGTTTTTTTCTTTGAGTTTATTTATGTAGTGGATTACGTTGATGGATTTCCGTATATTGAACCAACCCTGCATTCCTGGGATAAAGCCTACTTGATCATGGTGGATAAGTGTTTTGATGTGTTCTTGGATTCAGTTCGAGAGAATTTTATTCAGTATTTTTGCATCAATATTCATAAGGGAGATTGGTCTGAAGTTCTCTTTTCTTGTTGGATCTTTGTGTGGTTTAGGTATAAGCGTAATTGTGGCTTCATAGAGTGAATTAGGTAGTGTTCCTTCCGTTTCTATTTTGTGGAATAGTTTGAAGAGAATTGGTATTAGATCTTCCTTGAAGGTTTGATAGAATTCTGCACTAAAACCATCTGGACCTGGACTTTTTTTGGTGGGGAGACTTTTAATGACTGCTTCTATTTCTTTTGCAGTTATGGGACTGTTAAGATGGTTTATCTGATCCTGATTTAACATTGGTAACTGATACTTGTCTAGAAAATTGTCCATTTCATCCAGATTTTCCAATTTTGTTGAGTATAGGCTTTTGTAGTAGGATCTGATGATTTGTTGAATTTCCTCGGTTTCTGTTGTTATGTCACCCTTTTCAGTTTGGATTTTATTGATTTGGATACTGTCTCTCTGGCCTCTGATTAGTCTAGCTAAGGGTTTATCTATTTGTTGATTTTTCTCAAAGAACCAGCTCCTGGTTTTATTGATTCTTGTATAGTTCTCTTTGTTTCTATTTGGTTGATTTCAGCCCTGAGTTTAATTATTTCCTGCCGTCTACTCCTCTTGGGTGTTTTTGCTTCTTTTTGTTCTAGAACTTTCAGGTGTGTTGTCAAGCTGCTAGTGTGTTCTCTCTCCAGTTTCTTTTTGTATGCACTTAGAGCTATGAGCTTTCCTCTTAGCACTGCCTTCAGTGTGTCCCATAGGTTTTGGTATGATGTGTCTTCATTTTCATTAAATTCTAAAAAGTCTTTAATTTCTTTCTTTATTTCTTCCCTGACCCCATTATCAACGAGTAGAGTATTGTTCAGTTTCCATGTGAGTGTGGGCTTTCCATTGTCTTTGTTGTTATTGAAGACCAGCTTTAGACCATGGTGATCTGATAGGATGCATGGGATTATTTTGATTTTTTTATATCTGTTGAGGCCTGTCTTGTGACCAATAATATGGTCTATTTTGGAGAAGATACCATGAGGTGCAGAGAAAAGGTATATTCTTTTGTTTTTGGGGTGAAATGTTCTATAGATATCTGTTAAGTCCATTTGGTTTAAAACTTCTGTTAGCTTCACTGTACTTCTGTCTAGTTTCCGTTTCCCTGATCTGTCCAGTGCTGAGAGTCGGGTATTGAAGTCTCCCACAATTATTGTGTGAGGTGCAATATGTACTTTGAGCTTTAGTAAGGCTTCTTTTATGAAAGTGGGGTGCTCTTGCATTTGGTGCATAGATGTTCAGAATTGAGAGTTCATGTTGGTTGACTTTTCCTTTGACAAATATGAAATGACCTTCCTTATCCTTTTTTATATCTTTAAGTTGAAAGTCAATTTTATTCGATATTAGAATGGCTACTCCAGCTTGTTTCCTAGGACCATTTGCTTGAAAAATTGGTTTCCAGCCTTTTACTCTAAGGTAGTGTCTGTCCTTGTCACTGAGGTGGGTTTCCTGTATGCAGCAAAATGTCAGATCCTGTTTGCCTATCCAGTCTGTTAGTATATGTCTTTTTATTGGGGAATTTGTGTCCATTGACATTAAGAGATATTAAGGAGAGGAGACTGTTGCTTCCTGTTTATTTTTGCTAAAAGGGGAGGCATTGTTTGTGTGGCTATCTTCTTTTGGGTTTGTTGGAGGTGGATTACTTTCTTGCTCTTTCTAGGGTATGATTGCTCTCCTTGTAATGGGTCTTTCCTGCTATTAATCTTTGTAGTGCTGGGTTTTGTGGAAAGATATTGTGTAAATTTGGCTTTGTCATGGAATATCTTGGTTTCTCCATCTATGGTAATAGAGAGGTTTGCTGGGTATAGTAGCCTGGGCTGGCATTTGTGTTCTCTTAGGGTCTGCATGACATCTGACCAGGATCTTCTGGCTTTCATAGTCTCTGGTGAGAAGTCTGGTGTAATTCTGATAGGTCTGCCTTTATATGTTACTTGGCCTTTTTCTCTTACTGCTTTTAAAATTCTTTCTTTGTTTTGTGCATTTTGTGTTTGATTATTTTGTGACGGGTGGTATTTCTTTTCTGGTCTAGTCTCTTTGGTGTTCTTTAGGCTTCTTGAATGATTATGGGCATCTCGTTCCTTAGGTTAGGGAAGTTTTCTTCTATGATTTTGTTGAAGATATTTACTGGCCCTTTAAGTTGTGAATCTTCACTCTCTTCTATACCTATTATCCTTAGGTTTGGTCTTCTCATTGTGTCCTGGATTTCCTGGATGTTTTGTGTTAAGAGTTTTTTGCATTTTTCGTTTTCCTTGACAGTTGTGTCAATATTTTCTATGGTATCTTCTGCACCTGAGATTCTCTTCTATCTCTTTATTCTGTTGGTGATGCTTGCGTCTGTGACTCCTGATTTCTTTCTTAGGTTTTCTATCTCCAGAGTAGTCTCCCTTTGTGATTTCTTTATTGTTTCTATTTCCATTTTTATGTCCTGGATGGTTTTGTATAAATCCTTCACCTGTTTGGTTGTGTTCTCTTGTGATTCTTTAAGGGCTTTTACCTGTTTACCTGTGTTCTCCTCGGATTCTTTGAGAATGTTATTTATGTCCTTCTTAAAGTCCTCCATCATCATCATTAAAAGTGATTTTAGGTCTGACTCTTGCTTTCCTGGTGATATGGGGAGTTCAGGACTTAATGTGGGAGAACTAGGTTCTGATGATGACATGTGTTCCGGGTTGCTGGTCTTTGTATTCTTGTGCTTGCCTTTTGCCATCTGGTTCTCCTTGGTGCTACCTGTGCTGTCTCTGTCTGGAACCTGTCTTTCCTGTTCTCTTGGTTGTGTCAGAACTGTTTAGGTTGGGTGTCGCTGCTGAGATTAGAGCTAGGGCCCAGGATCTGCTCAGTGCTTTGGTCCGGACCGGAAGGAATCAGTGCTCTGGGCCAGGAGTGAGTTCCTGGATCCCTGTGGGACCTGGTTACTCCCTGTTTGGGGCAGGTGTTGCTGCCTCCTTGCTTAAGAAGCTGCTCGAGTTAGAGCTCCTGGGAGCCACGCTTCCTCTGGGTTCTGTGAAATTGGGTGCAGAGTTGCCGCCCGAGATCTGCTGAGCGCCCAGGCCCAAACCAGAAGGAACCAGTGCTCCGGGCCAGGAGTTTGTACTTGGGTCCCAGTGGGTCCCGGTTACTCCCTATTTGGGGCAAGTGTTGCTGCCTCCTTGCTTAAGGAGCTGCTCGAGTTAGAGTTCCTTGGAGCTACGCTTCCTCTGGGTTCTGTGAGATTGCGTGTAGGATTGCTTCCCGAGATCTGCTGTGCTCTCAGGTCCAAACTGGAGGGAACCAGTGCTGGGGCCAGGAGTGAGTACCTGGCTCCCGGTGGGTCCCAGTTACTCCCAGTTTGGGGCAAGTGTTGCTGCCTCCTTGCGTAGGAAGCTGCTTGGGTTAGAGCTCCTAGGAGCCCTGCTTCCTCTGGGTTCTGTGGGATTTGGTGTAGAGCTCCCGCCTGGGATCTGCTGGGAGCTCCGACCCAGACCGGAAGGAGCCAGTGCTCCGGGCCAGGAGTAAATCCCTGGGTCTCAGTGGGTCCCGGTGGGTCCCAGTTACTCCCTGTTTGGGGTGGGTGTTGCTGTCTCCTTACCAGAGATACTGCCTGGGTCAGAGCTGCTGGGTGCCCACTTCTGCCGGTTTTGTGAGGTTCAGTGCAAGCTGCCACCAGATTGTCACTTTGGCCTACCGAGTTGAGCTTTGTATAGGAAAAAATTGTTCAATTTTCATTTCTTGTTAATGAGACCTCAGTTAATACGCACCGTTTCTTGAAGATGCTTTTTTTTTTTTTTTTTTGCACTGAAATTTTTTGTTCTTTGGCCAGATATTAAAGTGTCTATAACTGTGTTGTTGTTCCTGTCTTCAGTTGATTCCATTGATTGACTGTTGTACCAATACTGATGAAGTTTCATCACTACTGCTCCTTTATCAGATTGAGGTCAGGATGGGATTCTCATCAGAAGTTCTTTTATTGTTGAGATTGTTTTTTCTTGCTGGTTTTGTTTTTTTTGTTTTTTCAATGAAACTGAGAATCCTTTACTGTTGTGAAGAAACACTAAGTTACTTGAACTAAGACACAATCAAAGAAAATAACTTCAGATCAATTATTATTAATATCAATCAAAACTACATAAAAATTATCCTACAATGACCTTTTTCCACTGGACAAGTTTACTCATTTTGTACAATATGATCAAGTTACCACAGGTGTGTCGTTCATTTCTGGATCTTCAATTCTATTCCTGGATCTCCTTCCTGTCCTGTACAATACATGAGTTTTTAACTTATTTTCTGAGTAACTCTTGAGTCATATGGTGTTTTTTATGAATGTTCTTTATTGTTGGAATATTCTACTATCCGGGTTTTTTGTTATTTGAAATGAATTTCCAAATGCTCTTTCTATCTTTATTGAATGACTTGAATTTTGATTGGGATTGCATTGAATTTAGATATCTATTGGCAAGATGCCATTTTTACATATTAATCCTGCCAATCCATGAGCATGGGGATTTTCCTCTTCAAGATCTTCGATTTTTTTCTTCAAGACTTGAATCTTTGTCATAAGATCTTGACTCATTTGGTTAGATTCACATCATAGGTTTATTATTGTGACTATTGTGATTGCCATTTCCTTATTTCCTTCAAAGTTTTATCTTAAGTAGGAAGGTTACTGATTTTTTGAGTTGATTTTATACCAGCTACTTTTCTGAATTTGTTTATCAGGTTTCGGAGTTCTCTGGTGGAAGCTTTAGGGTAACTTAAGTATACTATCACATCATCTGAACATGCTGAAATTTTGACTTCTTCCTTTCCTATTTGTATCCCTTTGACTTCCTTTTGTTGTCTAATTGCTCCAGATATGACTTCCAGTACTATATTGAATAGGTAGGATAAAGGACCTTCACATAAAACCAGATATACCGAAACTAATAGAAGAGAAGGTAGGGAAGACCCTCAAATACCTAGGCACAGGGGAAAAGTTCCTGAACAGAACACCAATGGACTTATGCTCTAAGATCAAGAATTGACAAATGGGACTTCGTACAATTGAAAAGCTTCTGTAAGGAAAAGGACACACCATAATATAAAAAAAAAAAAAAAAACAGTAAGCAACAGATTGGGAAATGATCTTTACAACTGACAGAGGGTTAATGTCCAATATATACAAAGAACTCAAGAAATTAAACTCCAGACAACCAAATAACCCTATTAAAAATGGGATACAGAGCTAAACAAAGAATTCTCAGCTGAGGAAACTCAAATGGCTGAAAAGCACCTAAAGAAATGTTCAGCATCCTTAGTCATTAGGGAAATACAAATCAAAACAACCCTGAGATTCCACCTCACACCAGTCAGAATGGCCAAGATCAAAAGCTCAGTGACAGCAGATGCTGGAGAGGATGTGGAGAAAGAGTAAGACTCCTCCATTGTTGGTGGGATTGCAAGCTGGTACAACCACTCTAGAAATCAGTCTGGAAGTTTCTCAGAAAATTGGACATAGCATTACCTTAGGACCCAGCGACACCACTCTTGGGCATATACCCAGAAGATGCTCCAACATAAAACAAGAACACATGCTTCCACTATGTTCATAGCAGCCTTATTTATAATAGCCAGAAACTGGAAAGAACCTAGATGTCCTTCAATAGAGGAATGGATACAGAAAATGTGGTACATTTACACAATGGAATATTACTCAGCTATTAAAAATAATGAGCTCATGAAATTCTTAGGTAAATGGATGGAGCTAGAAAATATCATCCTGAGTGAGTAACTCAATCACAAAAGAACACTCATGGTATTCACCCACTGATAATTGGATATTAGCCCAAAAGCTGGCAATATCCATGATACAACTTACAGACCACATGAAGCTCATGAAGAAGGAAGACCAAAGTGTGGGTGCTTTGGTCCTTCTTAGAAGGGGTAACAAAATACTCATGGGAGCAAATATGGATACAAAGCGTGGGACAGAAACTGAAGGAGGGGCTGTCCAGAAACTGCTCCACCTGGGTATCTATCCCTTGTGCAGTCACGAAAGGTAGACACTGATGTGGATGCCAGGAAATGCATGCTGACAGGAGCCTGATATAGCTGTTCCTTAGAGGTCTGCCAGAGCCTGAAATATATAGAGGTGGATGCTCACAGCTAACCATTCAGCTGATCATGGGGTTCCCAATAGAGGAGTGAGATGAAGACTGAAGGATCTGAAAGGGTTTGAGGTCCCATGAGGAGAGCAACAATACCAACCAACCAGAGCTCCCAGGGTCTAAACCACCAGCCTGTGATCACAGAGGGAGGGACCTGTGGCTCTAGCTGTGTCAGGCATAGGTTTTGGTGTGAGGCATAGGTGTTGTCAGGCATAGGTATGTGAGGCATTGGAGTGGTGTGTGAGGCATAGGTGTGTGAGGAAGTCTTTGGTCCAGTGAAGGCTGGATGCCCCAGTGTAGGGGAAATCGTGGGTGGGGAGGTGGGAGAGGGAGGTTGGGTGGGGGCATATCCTCAGAAGCAGGAGGAAGGGGGATGGGATGGGGGTCCTGGGTTAGTGGGAAAGGGGATTACATCTGAAATGTAAATAAAATATCCAATAAAAAAGTCTCATAAATGGAATACAAGAACACATCAAATGCATCATTCGCCAAGATCAAGTAGGCTTCATCCCATAGATGCAGGTTAGTTTTATATACTCAACTCCATCAATGTATCCTACTATATAAACAGACTTAAAGAAAAAAAATCATATGATCATCTCATTAGATGCTGAAAAAGCCTTTGATGAAATACAGTACTGCTTCGTGTTACAAGCCTTCAAGCGATCAAGGATTGATGGCACATCCCTAAATATAATAAAAGTAGTACACAGCCAACCAACATCCAACATCAAATTGAATGAAGTGAAATTTGAAGCAATCCCACTAAAATCAGGGACAAGACAAGGCTGCCCACTCTCTTCCTATCTATTTAATATAGTACTGAAAGGTCTAGGTTGAACAATTAGAAAACAAAAAGATCAAAGAGATACAAATTGGAACAAAAGACATCAAAATATCAGTATTTGCAGATGCTAGCATAGTATACATAAACGACCCCCAAAATTCTAACAAAGAACTCCTACAGCTGATAAAGAAGTTTGTCAAAGTAGCTGGATATTAAATTAACTCAAAGAAATCAGTAGCCTTCCTGTATGGAAATGATAAATGGGCTGAGAAAAAAATTAAGTAAGCAGCACCCTTCATAGTAGCCACAAATAATATAAAAATTTTGTTGTAACTCTAACCAAAAAAAGTAAAAGTTCTGTGTGACATGAACTTTAAGTCCCTGAATAAAGAAATCGAAGATGACCTCAGAAGCAAAAACGGCTATCTTACCAAAAGCAATCTACAGATTCAATGTAATCTGCATCAAAATTCCAGACTATTTTAAATTGTCTATTAATCTATTAAATTATATAATTCATAATTAAATTATATATAATTTAATTCAATTATATATAATTTATATGTTATACATAAATTAAATATATAATTAAATGTATATAATTATACTTAAATTGGATTGATGTTTCGATTTGTTGGTTGTTTGTACTTTCTAAATACTAATACTTTGTTATATGTGTATAACTGCAAAAGTGTTTTCTTGCATTATGTGCTCCCCTTCACTTCACGCCCTTTGCTGCACAAGATTTTTACCTAACTTAAAAAGACTCTTTTTTTGACTTTTGCATTTAATTACTAGATGTGGCATATTTAGTATATATTCACAAATTTTACTTCAAAGGAATTATCTATATTAGTAAAGTAAAAAATTAATTTGTATATTCCAAATCCCTACCATTTTTTCAAGAAAGCCCATTTCCTCTCTCCATAGTCAAAGAAACACTCAAGTGTTTAACAATCTTTTATGAGTAGAGCCTGATGGGTACTTTGAAGAGGCGACTGTCCACCAAGTAGAAGACCAAGGACAAGAGCGGCATTGAGCCCACAGATGAGGACACCTTCTCCTCAGCTTCAGCTACTGGTGGCCTCAAGGATGTGCATGCTCCATGGCCCATCTGTTCCACGTCACTGTAAAGTTACATTATAGCCCCACACCCTAGCCGCTCCATCCCACCATCTCGGAGAAGACACGCATCTAGATGGAGATATGAGTGAAGGCCCTGGTGCATGCTGGTAGTCCAGGACCAGTCAATGGTGTGTGCAGCTCCCACAGCTCATTGTACACACCAATGACATAAATATATAGGTATTATACAAGAATTGATCTATTCTACAACATAAGAAAACATTTGAACAATAAGTAGCATAGAGAATAGGGAATTGTTTTCTGTTTAGAAATAATGTTGATATTCTAAAGTGGGTAACAATGAGATGGTGAAAAGAAATATCATAAGATGAAGTGAACCTCACTGCCAGTTATGAAATACCTTATGAGTAAGTGAGCTCCAGGAAACGAGATAGAGAACTTACTAGAAAAGTACAGGTGTCCAAACTCTAATATCTTACTTGCTTGTTCTTTGCTTTCTTATTCTTCTCTCATACATTACACCTGGACCAGAGTTCCTCTTCTCTCCACTCCTCCCAGACTACCACCTATCTCCTATCTAACTTAGATTCACTCCTCCATTACACTTCATAAAAGAGCATTCATCTCAGGCATATCAACTGAACATGGCATAAACAATATTTAATAAAAGTAGGCACAAATCCTCATATTACATGACACTTAGACAATATGCCCATTATGAACCTAATATAAACAGTGAATATTGTCATAATGCAATTTTAATATTTATTCAATGGAATTTTTAGGATAAAATACTCAGAAAAAACAGCAAAATTAACTATAATTTATGATATCCTAGTTTTTTTGTAACTGTGTACATTTTTAAAATAATCATAGATAAATGGATAGTGTATTAGAATTGCCTTTTTCATGGTATTGAACCACTTATGAATAAAATAAGTCATGGATTTTTGTACCCATTAAATATACTTATTGGGCTTTTTACAGAATTTGAAACTTATTTTTTACATGAGTGATTCAAGTTATTTGCTGTTATTTGTAATTTGAGAAGAGGGAGTCTATAATTTTATAGTTAGATACAGAAGTTCTTAGCATTCCTCTGGTATGTTACCTATAAGCTAACAAGAACCTATCTTTTCACAAAAGAACACCCATGATATGCACTCACTGATAAGTGAATATTAGCCCAAATGTTCAGAATACTCAAGATATAATTCACAGACCACATGAATCTCAAGAAGAAGAAAGATCAAAGTATGAGTGGTTTGTTCCTTCTTGGAAAGAGGAACAAAATGATAATAATAATGGGAGCAAATACAGATACAAAGTGTGGAGCAGAGACTGAAGGAAAGAATATCCAAAGACTGTCTCACCTGGGGATCCACCCCATAAACAGTCCCGAAACCCAAACATTATTGTGCATGCCTAGAATTGCATGCTGACAGGAGCCTGATATAGATGTCTCCTGAGAGGTTTTGCCAGAGTCTGACAAATACAGAGGTGGATGCTGGCAACCAACCATTGGACTGAGCATGGGGTCCCAATAGGGTCCCCAATGGAGGAGTTAGAGAAATGACTGAAGGAGCTGAAGGGGTTTGCAACACCATAGAAAGAACAATGATATCAACCAACCAGACACCCCAGAGCTCCCAGGGACTAAATTATCAAGCAAGGAGTACACTTGGAGGGACCCAAGTCTCCAGCCGCATATATAGCAGAGAATGGATTCCTTGTCAGGCATCAATGGAAGGAGCGGACCTTGGTCCTGTGAGGACTCGATGCTCCAGTGTAGGGGAATTTGAGGACAGGGAGGTGGGAGTGAGCGGGTGGGTGGGGAAACACCTTCATAGAAGCAGGGGAGGGAGATAGTAGAGGGATTTCAGGGATTCGGGAAAGGAGAAAACATTTGTAATGTAAATAAAGAAAATATCCAATTAAAAAAAAGGAAAAAAATGGATTTTAGATTAACTCATGACTGAAGAGACATCACTCACATTGAAGTCCTGAAAGAGCTCAGACTAGACATTGACTAATGTAACTGAAAAAAAAAAAAATGAACCTATCCTTTCATGATATGCTTATTCTTATCAATATCATATGGTGAGGAGTGGGTCATGTGAGAGAGAAAAACAAGGATAAGGAAATATTATTCTTTTACACTGATTTGATTCCATATGATATAAAAAAATCACACTCATTCTCTGGTAATTTTAAAGGATTATCATGACCCTGTCACATGTGACTAACCCACCTTATAAATTTCGTACTGTCCTCTTATGAATTACCATGCCAATTGCATTATGACCATCCTGTAAGCTCATGACCCAGTGGGCACAGAACATATTATAATGTTGTAAAAGAAAAAGAAATATTCCTGTAGTAATTATATTATGTGAAAGACTCAATTTAACAAGTATTTATTCAATATAAGTAATGACTCTGTTTATTTAAATTGAAAATGTTTCTCATATAATATATCCTGATTATGTTCTCCTCACTCTCTAGTTCCCGAGTTCCTTCCAACCTCCCTTCCCATCTGAATGCACTCCTTTTCTGTCTCTAGTAATAAAACAATGGGCTTCTAAGGAATAATGCTAAATAAAATAATAAAATAAATAAAATAAAATAAATAAAATAAAATAAAATAAAATAAAATAAATTAAAACTAGCAAAATAATAGTATAAAAAGAAAAAAGGAAAAGAAAACCAAAACAAGGCACAAGACAAAGATACAGATTCAGATATCTAGTCATTCACATATTCATTAATCATATGAAAATACTGTACTAGGATCCATAAAATATACAAAAAAGAAAGATAAGAACAAAATATATACAGACAGACAGACATTATGTATACGCATATAAATGTATATGCATGTATCCATATATATTATACATTTAAAATAAAAATATAAATTAAAATATGATAAAATCAAAAACAAACCAAAACAAAAATATCACAGAATAAAATTATGAGACTAGAAACCTGAAAAGATGCCATTGAGTATGTTTTCTTTTGGTCATCTGTAGTTAGGCATGTGGTATACTCTGAAAAGTAGTTTACTTTCCCAAGGAGTTTATTTCTCTCTTAAAGAAAATTAATTTTTTTCTTGGCACATGATTATCAATTAGAGATATCTTCTGGTTTAGGGATGGGAACATGTGTACACTTTTTCTTAAATTATAGGAACTCAACTAGTACAGACTTCCACAGGCTCTGTGTATGCAACCTCAGACTTTGGACACTGTGAGTTCATATTCGTGTTTCTCATGTTGATTTAGAGGTTTGTTTTTTTTTTTTTTAATGTCTTCCAGCCCCTCTATGTCTCACTTATTCTACTTCCTCTTCAACAGATTACACTGAGATCTGACAAGAGAGTTTTGATTTAGACATCCTGTTTAGGGCTGAGTGTTCAAGTATGTCTCAATCTCTGCATATTATCTGGCTATTTCTTTCTTTATTTGTTCCCATCTGCTACAGGAGAAAGCTTCTCTGAATAATGGGTGAACAAGTAACTTAATAATTACAGCAAAATGTCATTAAAAGGTGTTTTTGATATATATCTGTAGTAGATCAGATATATATGTTTTTCATACTAAGCCCCTTTAGCTATCTAGTTTCATGTTCTTGGCCAATGAAACAGTGTCAGGCATGTGTTTAGTTTTACCTAAAGCCCCAATAATGGCCAATCTTTTACAGGTTATTATCCTGAAGAAATCTTTCCATTCCTTACTTATCTAATACTATTAGTTGCAAATCTTTAGTTAAGTTTCTATGTCAAAGCAATAGTAACAAAACAGATATATTTATATGAAATATATAGATTTCATATAAGTTAGTTTATTTAAAGCTTTAAGTCACAAGCTACATTTTTGTTTAGCCATTTACAAATTTTATAGAAAGTTATATACAAAATTGGACATAATAATTTCTTCTTTTATGGAGGCTTTGTAGAGCCATGTAAAAGAATCCATGAAAACTACATAACCAGAGACATGCTAAGTTTTTCTGAGACAATAAAGTATTTGATAAACTAAAATAACTAAAATATATTGGTCTAAAATTCTTCCTGAGTTTTACAAAAGACAAATAAATTCTAACAGTATCACTTTAAAGATTCACATCAAGCTTTCGAAGCCAGAGAAGTGACATATTCAAGAGGTGTTCCTTTCCCTACAAATCAATCTCTTGGCTGCTTCTTTCACATCCTTGTTCCTCAGGCTGTAAATCAGAGGATTCAGCATGGGGATGACCAAGGTGTAAAACACAGCAGAGACTTTTTCCTGTTCCATGGAGTACTGAGAACTTGGCTGGATATAGCTAAATGTCACAGAACCATAAAATAAAGTCACAGCTGTCAGGTGTGAGGCACAAGTGGAGAAGGCTTTATGCCTCCCCTCAGTTGAGCGGATTCTCAGGATGGCAATGATAATATGGATATAGGAAACCATGACAATGGTGAAAGTGAAAATAGCAATCACTCCAGAGAAGACCAAAAGTAGCATCTCATTGATGTGTGCATCAGAACATGAAAGCTTCAGTAGAGGAGGGATGTCACAGAAGAAGTGATTCACAATGTTGGGACCACAGAAGTCCAGTCTGAGTAAACCTATTGTGTGAGTCAGGGAATTAATGAGGCCACCCAAATAACATGCAAGAACCATCTGACTGCAGATGCTGTGGGTCATAATAACTGTATACATTAAGGGGTTTACAATTGCCACATAACGATCATAAGCCATCATAGACAGGAGAATACCTTCGTGGTTACATAAACTGCGAAAAAGAAACTCTGAAGAACACAGCCAAAGAATGTGCTAGATTTGTGTTCTGATAGAAAATTGATGAGCATTTTAGGAGCAATGACAGTAGAGTAGCAGATGTCACAGAAAGAGAGGTTACTAAGAAAGAAGTACATTGGGGTATGAAGGTGAGCATTCAACCAGATCAAGATAATCATCCCCCAATTACCCACAAGAACGATGAGATACACTATGGTGAAAAGCAAAATGAGAGGAACCTGACAATTAGGATTATCTGTTAAACCAATAAGTATGAATTCCTTCACACCTGTATGATTCCAATCTCTCATGCTTTCAATGGTCTATAATGCCTTCTTATCATGAGATGTAAATAAAAAATAAATACCTAAAAATACTTCCTCCAGGATCTGAGAGTCATCATTTCATAAAACACTGAGAAATTACCTTGTAATAGATGAAAGAAACTTCAGCAGCAGCCCATAGTGTGCTACAAGATCTATACAATGAGACTCAAATAATTTCAATGAGCATTTGTTTATTCCCTGTTGTCAACTAAGTCAAATAGAAAAGGATAAGAAAACACTCTTTTAATGACACAAAGCTCTCCATTGGTAGAATTGAGATTTGAGTACAGAATCTTTGAACTAAAACTCTTATTCTCTGTTATGTCTCAGCATTATGCATAGGTGGAATATAAGCTTGCCATATCTTGACAAAGGATCTTCAACCATCCTGGGGATAATTATTTCAATGTATTTCAATTTCAGTTAATCTAAACATACTGACTTCAATACATGCCCCAACATCCATCTTTTATAATATGTTACCTCAAATATTTTTGCACCTTCTTCCTGGTTCCATGAAATATTTTCGCAATACCATATTATAGTTAGAACCTTAGCCAAGACAAAAAAAAAAAAAAAAGATCATTGTTTTCATCAGTTCCTTGGTTTAAGAATGATTAAGTATTATGAGTGTCATTTTACATGATACTTCTTGCCTTTCATTCAAGTTTTCTTGCATTGTTGTAATGTAGTTTTCATTATTAAATCTAATGAAACAATGTATAGCATAGATTATAAAAAGAAAAGAAATTTTGTGAAACACCAAAACCTAGAACTGTGTATATATTTTCCTTTTAACAGTGTAAAACAGAACTTTACCTATTTTTTTCTGAAATGATACATCTTTTCTATTCAATTTTAGTTAAGGTAAACATTGGTATACGTATACTTTCTAACACAATCAATAAATGTTTAGCACTTATTATTACGTGCCCATATTATTCTTTTGAAATGACAGAACACATGTAATCAGCAGCATCATGACTTTAAGCAGCTGATGTACTGTTACAAATATAAACATGCTGATAAGCAGTAGAATAACTAGCATATAAAAATTAAATAGTTGGAGAGAGAATAAGAGGAATTGGTGAGTGCTACAATATTAATGACATTTGCGTCTGGTTAATTGATGTTACTACATCATTTGATGAAAACTTGGTGACTGAAAGTAACAAAGATTCATTCACTTCTGTATTGGACATCAGAAGTACCGCACTATTTGATTTCATAGGTGGAATCTACATAGCTATGAAGTCATACTCCTAGGAAGAGTTCTACAAGATGAAACATTTTGTAGCCAAATACCCACATTTTGAACCACTGTCTGTAATATTGAGCCTTTTCTTCTAAGACAACAATAAATTGGATTTGCCTTTCATCACTGTTTCTTCTTCCTTTATCATGTTGAAAGAACACTTGATTATGTACAGTTCCAACATTCATAATCCATGGTATTTTTGCCTCCTATGGTCTTCCTCTGATTCACAGATCAACATACATTTTATGCATAAAAGTAGTATGTATGTATCCTAGAGATTAAGAGTTAAACGCCACTAGGGATTAGCAATCAGTCTGTCAAATGTAAGATGACCAGTGAATGACTCTATATAAGATCCAGTATGAGATATGTAGGTTATAAAAAAATGTATTACAAAAGTTCAAACTCCAAAGTAAAGCCCTGTGTAATAGCAAGGTTTCTAAATGTTCCTACATGAAAAGAATAATGAGAAAATGCATAGGATTTACCATTTTGCTTGTGGCCACTGACATGTGTTTGAAAGCTCTCAGTGAGATGGGGAAAACATTTGCTCAATACAACATTTACCAAAAAAATTCACTATTTTCAATAGTTGTATTTTAGCATTTTACATTTAAAGTGTTTCCATAAATGTATTTTCTGTAAAATAATGTTCTTTTATATTACTGCTCAAATTAACACATGAATTGAACTTTATGGGGTGTAAATTTGCTTGTTTTTTGTGAGATACGTGTGTATCTCATTAAGCACAATTAGCAAACTTTTTTTTGACATTCAAAGAATATTTATAAATTTGAAAAAGCCTGTGAGGCACCTGAAACTTCAAAACATATTGGGACCTTTCCAGGCAGTATATAGTAAGCCTGGATACTCTTCCATATTGATGGATATTGATGCATCACCATTGAATGATCACTCTGTAAGCTCAAGCCCATCAACTTAAACCTAGCCACCTTAGTCTCTATCCATATTCCAGATCAGAGGCCTTTGGAAGAACAGTGAATCAGATATCAATCTATACTAGTAGAAAAGGAAAGACACTGAATGATAAAGATGAAATGATTTTTTTAGAAATTAACTATTTTTGAGATTAAAATGTAATTTGATCATTTTCCCATTCTCTTTTCTCCTTCCAAACCTTCTTATATCATCATCCTTTCTCTCATTCAAATCCATGACCTTCAGATAGAAATTAAAGCTCATTTACAATATAATGACTGTGAATTCTGTTCTCAAAAATTTTACTCCTAAAGACATGTTCAAATTTTATTTTCATCCTTTATATAGCAAGTCTGATGTATCATCACAAAGAAACCTATTTAAATTAATGCAAAATATTTTTGGAGGCATTATACGATTACAGGACAACATTCCAAATATATGTTCATCGACGAACAAGAATACAATAAGAGTAGTCCTACAATATTAAATATTTTTTTCTATTACAGTTAAAAATGCAACCCTGCAAATCCTTATCAGATGAGCTAATGATTATCAAAATTTACTATATTCATAGCAAGGAAGAGTTATTTTCATAAACAAACATATCACCACAAATTATATATTATTATTATTAGGACAAGTATTTAAAAAACCTTTATAAAGCATTGAGTGTATGTATGTATATGCATATATATATATATTATAGTGTATCACTCATGTTTTACACATGAAAAAACAATATATTGTACATGAAAATTAATAAAGTAAAGAAAAATAGAACATAATATTTATTGAATATAAAATTTTCATTAATAAAAAATCTATATTTAACTTCTATAGTTACCAACATTAGCACAAATTGAATGAGACAAAAACTACAAATTAGATATACTACCTTAATGTCAGCACACCATAGTGAACAACAGAACTACTGTGGCAAGCTGTCTAAGCTGTCTTAAAATCCAAATTATGAACATGTCCTAGGATGGAAAGCAAATGGGGAAAATAGAAAATAATTCTTATATTTCACTGGAATGCTTAATAGAAAAATAGTTTTAAAATGTTTAAAAGTATTAGGATTTTATTAAATTAATAAGGAATCATGTGTTTATACAAATTTCAATTCTTAAAATTTTATTTTTTAAATTTGTGTAATATCTTTAAGGTACTGAATGGATGTAGAGTTAAATAATAGAAACATATTTATTCTTACCTTATGAAAGAAGAGTTAACATAATCATAATATAAATTTGTATTATCATGTAAATAATATCTTTGTATATGAGATGTTGGGAGGTAAAGATAAATATCTTACAAATTAGAAAATAATATTTTAAATTGCTGACTGTGATGTTTCAATTAGCACAAATGATTTGTAATTAGGAAACAAAAATATCAAAATTTAAGGAAATACAAATATATTACAACTTAAAAAGGGGAAAACTATATGCATAGTATGTGTTACTTACAACTTAACAAAGCTGGAACTGATAATTCATCTGAGGTAGAAAATGTGGCTTTCACAAATCTTTAAGGACTTATTATTTGGAATAAGTTGGCTGAAGTTAGTTGCTATTCTACTGGGGAAAGAATCAGTAGCACCTTCTGTGTGTGTAAGTCTCAGTTGTCCACATTGAGTCATTAGCACCTTTCTTGCTTCACAACTGTGGAAATAAAGAGCTGCCAGGCCTTCTGTTGAATGATTCTGTGGATACCTCTTCTTGCATGAATGCAAGAGTGAAATGGTATACTTCACAAATAGTATTTTAAAGGGATCTGTAAATTTTTCACTAGGTGCAAGCATCTAGATATAATGCTCAATAAACACAAAGAATGCAATGACAGTAGTTGACAAAAAAAAAAAATAATGTAGTCTTATGTAAGTCACTTGGAATACTGCTAAAATATTCTAATTAAACAACATAAATTCATTATTATTTGTTCAAAATTGCTGCACTTATACATAACTTACATAGTTATTTTGACATCTGATAATGATTTTTGTCATATTATCTAATATAGTTAATGCTAACTCTTTTAAGACACGTTGTCTATATAAAATCATAAGAATTTCAGGATTTACAATTTCTTTGTAATTTAATTATCATAAATTAACATTATGGAGAATCAGAAGCATACTTTAGAATTTCTGTCACTGGTTACCACATAACATGATTTTCCAACATGTTTTACATCTATTTTAATAATCAATAAATGATACTTTAAAGCATGACAATGGTTTAAATTGCAAGAAAAATTCAAATAAGCTTATACATTTAAATCACATTAAAATTAATACACAATTCAAAGCTATATTTCAGTTTTTGTCTCTTTGGAAAGTATGTCAAAATGTAATATTTTTAGCTTTGAAAATATCTAAGATACTTTTATTGTTGAGAATTGTTTTGACTATCCTGGGGTTTTGTTTTTCCCTATGAAGTTGAGAATTGCTCTTGCCTGTGAAGAACTGTATTGAAATTTTGATGGAGATTGCATTGAATCTATAGGTTGCTTTTGGTGAGATAATCATTTTGACGATGTTAATCCTACCAATCCATTAGCATGAGAGTATTTCCATCTTCTGAGTCATCTTCAATTTCTTTTTCAGATATTCGAAGTTCTTGATCATACAGACCTTAAATTTGCTTGGTAAGAGTTACACCAATATATTTTATACTATTTGTGGTTATGTGAAAGGTGTTGTTTCACTTATTTCTTTCTCAGCCTGTTCATTATTTGTGTAAAGGATGGTTACTGATATGTTTGAGTTAATTTCATATCCTGCTATTTTGCTGAAGCTATTTATCAGCTGTAGGAGTTCTCTGGTGGAATTTGGGGGGTGCTTATGCTTACTATCACATCATCTGCAAATAGTGATACTTTGACTTCTTCCTTTCCAATTCCTGACATCAGGATGTACTATAAAGCAATAGTGGGGAAAAAAAAAAACACTTTGGTATTAGTACAGACAGCCATGTAGATCAACAAAACAGAATTAAAACTCAGAAGTAAGCCCACAGACTTATGGACACTTGATCTTTGATAAAGAAGCCAAATCCCACAAGGACACATGTTCCACCATCTTCATAGCAGACTTTTTGAATAGGTACAAGCTGGAAACAATCTAGATGTCCCATAACTAAAGAATAGATACTGAAAATGTGGTTCATTTACACAATGAAATACTTTTCAGCTACTAAAAAGAATGACATCATAAATTTTGCAGACAATGGATGAAACTAGAAAATATCATCCTGAGTGAAGTACCCCAGACCCAAAAGGACATGCATGGTATGTATGTAGGCACACCAAAGTGGATATTAGCAAAATTTACAGAATACCTAGAATACAACCCACAGACAATAAGAAGTGTAACAAACAGAAGGCCCAAAGTGAATGATTCAATTCCACTTAGAAGGAAATAATCCTGAGAGGCAGAAGGAGAGAAGGACCTGGGTGGGAGAAGGGAGGGGAGAGGGGAAAAGGAGCAGAATCAGGTATGGGCAGGGGGTTGGGGGGACAGAAGAGAAGCTCAGGGAGCCAAGAGAATGAATGGAGATAAGCAGCATGGGGGGGGGTAAGAGAGGGAACTCTCTAGAAAGTACCAGAGACCATGGAGATAAGAGACTCTAAGGACTCAATCGGGTTGACCTTAGCCAAAATGTCCAACATTGGAGAGATTGAGTAAAGGAGAAAAGGCTCGCCTAGAGATTGAACCAGAGTGGGCCTATGGAAAAAAAGGACAGCCCGATGCCAAAATTCCACCAAACACGAAGCTCATTTTTGAAGTGGAATTAGTAGATATTGACTGAAACCAGTACTTCAGCTCAGACATCAGCAAACATAAAAACCTAATTAGAGCTTGTTACTATTATTGTAAGGGAAGAGTCAACTGGAAAACAAAGCGTTAAAGCTTGTTTACTTGATTGTAACTTTTGAGAAATGTAATCCCCTGTAACTGCCTTTAAGTCTCAGATATTTTTCGTACAGCTGTGTAAAGTATTCAGGAGAGCTGCTTTTCCTTTTACCTCGTAAACTAAAGGGTCAATAAAAATGTCATGGATTGTCAAAAAAAAAAGAGTCCACCTCCAGTAGATTGACAGGGGGCCTCAATCGGAGGGACAGGGTTACTAACCCCACAGTTAAAATTTCTGACCCAGAACTGTTTCTGTCTAAAAGAGCTTCAGCGAGAAAACGGAGAATTGACTGAAGGAAAGGCGGTCCAATTACTGACAGACACAACTTGGGATCTATCTCATGGGAGGGCACCAAAGCCTGACATTATTACTGATGCTGTGATGTGCTTACAAAAGAGGGCCTGGCATGGTTGTCCTCTGATAGGCCCTACCAGCAGCTGACTGAAACAGAAGCAAATACACACAACCATTGAACTGAATTCAGGGACTTCTATGGTTGAATAAGGGGAAGGATTAAAGAAGCTGAAAGGGAGATCAACCCCATAGGAAGACCAGCAGTGTCAACTTACCCAGACCCCAGGGATCTCTCAGAGACTGAGCTACTAACCAGGAGCTTATGAGGGTTGGGTTGAGGCACCTAACACAATACAGTAGAGGTTTCCCTAGTCAGGCCACATTGAGAGATGTGCTTAATCCTGGAGAGACATGAGGCCCCAGGGAAAGGGAAGCCTCCTGTGGGTGGAGAACCCTCTTGGAGGAAAGAGGGATGGATGGATATGGGAGGGGAAACCAAGAAGGGGGAGCAATGATTGGAATGTAAATAAATAAAATACTTTATTTTTAAAAAATAAAGTTACCAGGAAATATACAACACACTTAAATTCCAGCCCTTTGGAGGTGGAGCCTAGTAAATTAGGAGAGCCATTGACCATAGCTGTGTTGGAATATTCAGAGCCTGCTGTGGTAGGATAGCTGGGTCCTAGTATAGAATTTCCACATTATTGATTGAATTTTTATGCTGGCCTCTTGTATGGGAAATGATTATAGGTCTAGGTACTGGTTTCTGGTTTTGATTTGTTTTTTAGGTGTTTTATTGTAAGATTTCTGTTTTCACTCTGGGTTTTCACAAAGTGTCATTTCTATGTGTTGCCAGTTTTCCTAGGATATTCAGCTAGCATGCTCACAGGGAATGCTTACTGGTATTAGAGACTTGGATACTGGGATGCATTGGGAGAAGGAATGTTGAAGTTGAACGTCTTGTGATCCACTTGGGATGAGGTCAGATATGAAAAGGACACAGCATCAGGTTCCTGACACAGGTACTGTGTGGTGGATATCAGGAGAAGTAGGAGAGGCATGATATCACCTGCAGCTTCCTTGTCTTGGGAGGACCAGCAGTGTCTGTTGCTGTTGAGATCTGTAACAAAGGGAAGAAGAATAGAAGGGGAAAATATGTGGTATCCACCTGAGAAGGGATCAGAGGACAGGAAAGCTACCATAGATGTTCTGCTACAGAGGTAGTGATGAGAATGGAAGATTGGATCTAGGAGAAAACAGGAAGAATAGAAGGTCTTACAGGCAACCTACCTGCTTTCCTGGCAGGAATGGCCTATGGAGGTGAAGGGTCTCTTCTGCAGTTGGAACTTGATAAATCAAATAATGAAGGAATGAAAATTAGGGAGGAGGGAATGATCTGTGGGATGCACAGAAGATGTGGCTGGAGGGCTGCAGCTGGTGTTCTGCTTCAGAGCTAGGGTCCAGATTGAGTGGTTGGATTTGGAGTGGAAGAGTGAATGGTGAAGGACTTCAGTTAGCTTACCACTTTACCTGCTCTGTTCACTTGGTATGTTCCCAGTGAATGCTTCCTGGTTGGAGGCTAGGATAATCAGATGAATTCATCGGAGACATTTTGGAGAGGTTATTGTGATCTGTTGGGGATGGGGTCAAGAAGAAACGGAGATTTGAATAAAAAGCATGCAGCAATGATTTATCTTTCCTGTTTCTTCTTCAAGTTCTCTCCCTGAATTCACTTTCAATCCCCACACCCAGGGAGAGGAAAAATAAGGTGTCCAATCGAAAGAAACACCTAATATCAATCCTTTGTCTATATTTGCACATGTACATAGGTGTATAAGTACTTGTATACATACACATGCATCAATACACACACACACAAACACAAATAACTTTGGATTTTGTAGGTTTCACATGCACTTTTATCAAATTTAATTTAGAACTAAACATTATTTCTTCTTAATTTTCTCTAAATTTTATTCACTTGACATCTGAAACATATTCAATAAAGTGCTAAGAGTTGAAATATACCAATGCAATTTTCTCTCTGTACAAGGTGTTTTAGTGACTATCAAAATTACTCAATGAAGTAGAATGTGAAATAAAAAAATTATTCATTGAAAGTCTTCATCCATTTATATTAATAAACTTTTAAATGAACAGATAGATATATTTTCAGGTATCAAACAAGAGTAAATAAAATAATTCTGTTAAGGTAAAAAAAAAAATTGATTACCTTCGAACAATAAAGCTGGGTATAATAAACAATACCTGACATCTTTTCAAATGAACAACTATGTTTGTCATTTTTAGAATTTATTTATTAATTTATTTATTTACATCACAAATGGTGCTCTTCCTCTTGTTCCTTTCCTCACTGAATCCTTCCTTGCCCATATCTCCCTTCCCCTTCTACTCTGAAGAAAAATTTCGTAGTATATATAGCTAAACAATTGGATCAAATATAACAAATATTTTTGAAACCTTGAAATGTTAATGAAATTTGTTAAAAATTGTCAATAAATGGAGAAGTATCAAATTCAATGGAAGAACAAATATTTGTCAATATTTGTGTTGCTAATGTAACAAAAAGTGTGAAATTTAAAATATTGTACAAGTGTTCATGAATGCTATGTGTTCAGACAGCAAAGGACATGATACACAGGTCTATGGAGTTTGGGAGTTATATGGATCAGAAGGAACATTCCTGATTCTACACTTAAAAATTACATAAATCAAAAGAAACAATATGAAAAGAAACTCAGTAACTAATGTGAAGTTGACTTCTGCTATGTAATTGTGTGCTGGAATAATGGTGGGAAATTTAGATAAATTGGCACCAATAGTGGAATATCTGAAACTAGAGAATTGTCACATTTTCTACCCTGATTTTTCTGCATATAAACATACAAACTAAAAAGTCTATAGGTTTTAAATTTAATTTTTTATGAAAATATAATAAAAATGCTAAATTTAATTTTTTATGAAAATATAATAAAAATGCTAAATTATTAGCAGAATGTTACATTTAAGTATAAATTTTACTGTGGACATAAAAATCTAAAATAAATATAAATGAAAAAACATAGTTAATGAAACATTGAACTGATAAGTTTAATCTGTATTTCTACTGAAACACCCTGATACATTTGGATCATGTTAATCATAGCTAATGTGAGATATATTAAGGCACAGAATGTATAATGTATATTCCTATTGGGATTTCCTGAGCTTTATGGTATATGATTTGATAGAGACAGTTAGTTCATGGCTGATAGCTCCAAAATCTCTCACTGTCTGTGTAATTCCAGCTGTGGATCTTTATATTTCTTCCTGTCTGCTGCATTAAGAAGCCTCTCTGAAATTATCTAAACAAGTCACAGATCTATGAGTATAGAAAATGTGATTATGAGTCATTTTATAACTTCATTATTTTTCTTTTTTAGTGTAATATTATTTGATGTTCTCTTAGGTTCATGAGCTACTTAGTCTCAAGTTCCTGGGTCATCCAAGCAGCACAAAACAAAGATGTATAAAGATTGTAAGGATGAACTAGGATAATGGAAACACCCAGGAATCATGAAGGTAACCATAGCTAAGTCTAGCAATGGTGGATATGGAATCCAAAGTCACCATTTCCTGTAACCAGAAAAAAAGAAAAAGAAAAAAACAAAACAAAACAAAAAAACCTTTCACTGAGACACCAAACTAGCCACAAATACTTCTACCTGTAATTGTTCCTGTTTATAAGATATGTATGGGTAAAAATGGAGCAGAACCTGAGGGAATGGCCAACCAATGAATGGCATAGCTTGAGACTCATACCATCAGAGAAAGCCCACACAGCACACTATCAATGATATTCTTCTATACTCAGAGATAGATGCATAGCTTAACTCTCTTCTGAAAGTCTTCACCCAGCAACTGATGGAAACAGATTCAGAGACAAGTAGCCAAATATTTAGTCAGAGCTTGGGGAACCCTAAGGATTAGCAAGAGGAAAGATTGAAGGAGCCAGACAGGACACATGAAGAAAACATACAAAACCAGCTACCATGGGCCCATATTGTTCCACGGAGCTTTAACTGACAGAGAATAGATATGGCATGGACCAAGACCATTTACACATATGAAACAGTGCTGTAGCTTGGTTTTCATGTGGGACTCCTAAAAGTAGGAACTGGGGTTGTATCTGACTGTGTTGTCTACCTTCAGATCACTTTTCTCTAACTGGACAGCTTTGTGTAGCCACAATACACAAAGATGCACCTAGTCCTATTGCAACTTTATATGCAAAGGTGGGTCGATATTCATGGAAGGCCTCCCATTTCCTGAAGAGAAAGGGAGGACAGAGGAATGAGGTGGTGAGGTAAGAGAGAGGCACTGGAAGAAGAGATTGTTAGAGCCAGAGGAAAGAACACCAAGTAAACTGTCACTCTAAACCAACATGAGCAAAGCTCATAAGAACTTACAGAGATTGAAGCAGCATGTGCAGGGCCATCGTCAGTCTGGCAAATCCTCTGCCTACATATCAAGGCTTCCAGTTTAGTGTTTTTATGAGGTTCCTGAGTGAGCAAATAAGTTAATTTTGATTCTTGTATCTCCTAGAGGCCTCTTTTGCTTCTGTTGGTTTGTTTTCTCCATCCCAATAGTGATAGTTTTGTTCAACATTATATTTAATTTTGTTAAAGTTTTAAAAACTGAATGGATTAAGACCCAGGAGTGGTGTAGCTAGGAATTGAGGTAGAATTATTCCCAGTTTTTTTTTTTTTTTGAGAATCTTCCAAATTGATTTTTAAAGTGGTTGTACAAGTGTGCAATCCTGCCAGCAATGGAGGAATGTTATGCGTGCTAACATCCTGTCTAGCATGTGCTATCACTTGAATTTATGGCCTTAGCCACTCAGACATGTGTGAGATAGGATTTGTTTTGTTTTGATTTGCATTTCTTGGTGACTAAGGACTTTGAACATTTCTTTAAGTGTTTCTGAGTCATTTGAGATTCCTCTGTTGAGAATTCCGTTCTTCCTCTCTACCCTACTCTTCTTAAAGGAGGCAAGTCATTTTAATTAAAATCTTACACGATACAAGATTTAAATGTAGAGCAAGACATATTTACACCTGTGGAACAGCACAACCAATTGGATTATTAAAGGCTTCAAACTTTACACTGAATCATTACCAAAACCATGTTGTTCTTGATGATCATGAGCTATCTGTACTTTTTAATTTGTGTTATTTGAATTGTGGTTCTAAGTTCTGAGTTTCTTTATAATTTTTAATTTCCCTCTGTCATATATAGGTTTAGGTGAAGGAACTTTCCTAATCTTATGAGTGATTGTTGTATTTATTGACTATTGTCTTTTGCCTGTTTCAAGTTTCTCAGTTTCATGAGGTCCCATTTATCAGTTGTTGATCTTAGAGCCTAAAGCCATTGAATTTTTTCAGGAAGTTATCTTGTACAATGAGTTCAAGTTCCCTATATCTGTTCTATTTATTTAAAATACAGAGGGTCACATCCTCAAATACATATATTATATAATAATTATATAAATTATATATAAAAAATATATATATATACATACATACATACATACATACATATATACACACATTTACACATTGGGCAGATGAAACAACATACATACATATTTGGTGCATGGAGCAAAGCTTCAAATGATTTTATTTTTCTCTCAGAGTGTATATTTCTCAGAAACATCTTTCAAGGACTACAAAATACTATATGATTTCATTATAGTTTTCATGAGTATACCTAAGAAGAAACATCTTCTCCAATATGCTCACATTATCAAATGTTTTATATATTATGGATAAAACACAAATTATTCCTGAGAAACCACATACATTTGTAATTAAGCAACTTATTATAGAATAACAAAGTGGAAGCAATCAAGGTATTTTTGTCATCCAGTTTTTCTTACTGGCAGGCTGTAATATGTGGTTACAAGGAAATGATCAAATATTTTATTATTTATCTTAAAAATCATTTCTACTTTAAATCTTTAGGATGCACATATACACATTAATATTTTTATTAAATCATATTAGGAGGCTGTTTGCAATAATCAGTGCAAGAGATTAATCATCACCTTAATCACTAGTCCAGCTTTAGCAAGAGTCATGTCAGCTAGTGCTAGACTGACTGCCATTGTGATTTTTCCCTGATATTAAAATCATCCTCACTCAATAATTGAAGTGTGTCTTTATGAAATCTAAATTGTTGAATTAGTTTTTGTGCATAAAAACCACTAGCAAAAACCTTTTAACCCAACTTTTCTAACAATAAACATCTATCTCCAAATTCTTTCTAAACTGGCAGTTGAATCATTAATCTGCTCCAGAAGCAATGCTTGAAAAAGTCCAATAACTAATATTGTAGGTGCCAATAACATTGCCCAGTGAGGGCTGAAAACCCATTTAGAATTTTCATTCAACATATTGATTAGGAGTAATGCAAGGGCAACATGCAGAGCAAAGCACCACAAGTGCATGAAGTCCTAGGACACACAGTCCTAGGGGTTCTGCCTTTCTGAGGAACACCCACTGTGATTGTGCTAACCAGTGTGTGGCATTTTATAATTTGTAAAGCTGTTCCCTTTTGCATGGCACTCAACATCTCTCCATTTTAAATTTGTTAAATGAACTGTATGACCATCTCTCTGGGATCAAAGGACAGCAGCTATCAGATGTTTGAAGATGATTGGAAGCAGAAATAGAACTAAAACAATTTTTCCAACTGTACTTCATAAATTAGTGATAAAGCTCCCCAAACAATTATCCTTAAGAATTTTAACTGAAGTGATTAGAGAACTGTCTAGCTCCTCAAGCGAAAAAAAAAAGTTGTAATGAAGCAAGACTAATGGGAATGAAGTGTATTCATACTAACTGAAAGTTGAAAGCTATTCCATACATTTCTCAAATGATTCTGAACCTGTTCCCAATACATCTGTGAAACATTATGTGGTAGATTATAACACAAATCCATTTAAAGTTAGCATAGCAGGAAGTGGTTAGATGAGTCTGAATATTCTAAATTTGGGTGCCCATATAAAGAATAGTTTCCTCTAGAACATTGACTACACCAGTCAATCCTCTATCTCTTTTTCTCTGAATAATCAATGCCAATGAAAGATTTTGAGATAAGGAATTCATATGATGATCAGTGTGCACCTGTTGCACCAGAGTGGAAACTGAAACGGAGATATATCACAGTACCTAAAATAATGGTAGCAATGAATTTCCTTAGCTGCAAGAGAGTATAAACAACCCATTTCAATTCATATAAGCAGAGAAAATTTAATAGGTAACAAGATATAAGGTGGCAAATGTACAATGAGAAAAACATTAGGACTCACGGTGGAATCAATACAATTACTCAAATAGCATTTTTTCAAATCCTTACATGTATAAACGGGAGCATTGTCCATTTTTAAAGCTCTTTGCATTCCCAAAATTATAAATGCAATTCAAAATCTCTGAAAACCTCCCCAGGTTAGGAAGAAGCACAAACAACAGGAAAATAAATGTCATAAACTTCAAGGGAATATGTAAGCCCCACATTTAACTCTCATGGGGAGAGCATGAGTGGGATGGTATACACCAAGCAGTTCCCCACAATTGCTCCAGCAGCTTTGAAAATGGAGAGCAACAATGTTTTGATGTAATGGATGGCTCCACTGAGCTGCCTCTGTACAGAAAGAACTTTTGTTAGGACACAAATTTTGCCTTCATGCACCAGACCAGAAAGTATACAATGAGACTGAAACTGTCCCACAAAGAAAGGTCAAATTCTTTAAGTTCTTCCCACTGTTGAGCATTTTGGCTAAGGTCATCCCAATTAGGTCCTGGGAGGCTGTCCCATCCTTGATATCTGGGACTTACTCCACCCCAACATTCTCATCCCAAACTGCTGCTTATTTCCATTCATTCTCCTGGCTCTCTGAACTTCTCTCCTGTCACCCCCACATACCAGATCCTGTACCCCTTTTACCCTCTCCTTTCCCTCTCCCACCCAGGTTCCTCCCTCCCTCTGCCTCTTGTGATTATTTTCTTCTCCTTTCTAAGTGGAATTGAAGTATCCGCACTTGGACCTTAATTATTTTTAAGCTTCATATAATCTGTAAGTTGTTTCATGAGTATTTTGAACTTCTTGGCTACTATCCACTTGTTAGTGAGTACATAACAATGTACATCCTTTTGAGTCTGTGTTACCTCACTCAGGAGACCATATCCAATAGTTAGACATGGCCACGATTTGAGACATGGAGCCACCCATCCATCTTCAAAATTCTTCACCCAGAATTGTTCCTGTCTAAAGGAAATGCAGGAACAAAAGTGGAGCAGAGCCTGAAGGAAAGGCCCAGTGACTGGCCCAACCTGGCATCCTTCCCATGTTCAGGCAACAAAACCCTACACTATTACTGATGCCTTGTTGTGCTTACAGACAAGAGCATAGAGAGGCTTTACCAGCAGCTGACTGAGACAGGTGCAGATTCTTATAACCAACCATTGGACTGAGGTCAGGGACGCTTATGGAAGAGTTAGGGAAAGGATTAAAGGAGTTGAAGGGGATTGGAATTGTATAGGAAGAACAACAGTATCAACTAATCCGATCCCTCAGAGCTCTTAGATTCTAAGCCACCAATCAAAGAGCAGACATGGACTGGTTTGTAGCTCCCACTATAGATATAGCAGAAGACAGCCTTGTCTGGTCTCAGTGGGATGCACTTAATTGTGTAGAAACTAGATGCCACAGGGAAGAGGAATGGGTTAGTGGGGAAGCACCTTCTCTAAAATAAAAGGGAGTGGAGATGGGGTGGCTAGGAACTCTCATCTGATTCGGGGTGAAGCTTCTCTGAGAATGGCTAATCAAGGCACTGACTTATTTTCGGGAGTATTTTTTAATTGCTACATCATTTAAGTGAATAACAGTATTTGGTTTTACCCTTGTTACTTGACCTATATCTCAGGATCTTGTTTAGCTACTCATAATCAGATATTGATGGCATCTTTAGTTTAAAGCAACATACAACACCAAACTGCTATATTTTGTTAAACTCAAAATGTTCTTTTCCATCCTTCTGCTATTTCCACATGGTAGTTAAATTTGTATGTCATAGCATTTGAAACAATGAATGATTTCAAAATTGTTATTTATATAAAAACTGTAAAGACTGAACTTTATATTTATGTAGTTACCACACTATTAAAATTATAAACAAACTGACAGATAATAATTTCAACTTTTATAGAGACTTTATATAGACACAAATAAAAGGATCCATAAAAGTCATGCCACTAGAAAATTTAAAATAGCCGGCGGTGGTGGCCACCTCTGGTGACATATTTTCACAAACAATGCCACAGCTACTGCAACAAGGCCAAACCTTTAATCCCTGTTAAGTAATGACATGCCATTTAAAAATATGAGATTATGTAAGCCATTTCTATTCAAACTACCACATTCTACTCACTAGCCCAAATAGACTTGTGGCCATATCATAATACAAAAATGCATTTAGTTCAACTTCAAAAGTGCTTCTCCATAGTCTATCATAGTGGCAGCACTATTTAAAAGTTCAAAATCTCTTTGAAGATTTATTGCAATTTCTTAACTGTAATGCCATGTAAAACAAAATTTTAAAACAGACTATATGCTACTAACATAAAATGACACAGGATATATATTACCATTCTAAAAAGGAGCAAAGGAAACATAGGAAATACTAGTCCTAAAGCCAGCAGGCCAAATTCCAATGTCTACATCTCCATGTGTGATGACAAAGTATTCATCAGATCTCTGACACTGGTTTCACCACATATTACCAGGTATACCAGGACTCTGGCATCTCCAAGATCTTAGAGTCTCCAATAAAATCCAGGCTTCAATTTCACAACTTCAAAAAATAATCTTTCTTGACCTACATGTGCAAATGCCACAGACATGCCTGGCCTTAGCAGCTTTTCTTAGTCACAGAGAAAGAGTACACAAACCATTGGTTGTATCCTTGACTTAGGGTCCAAATTGCCTATCTCTTTGGTTTGCTGGTATGAGACATGCTTCCCTTATTTAAATACCTTTCACAAGCTTTCTGTTTTAGATGGTTTCCCTCACTGCTTATGTAGTGAAACCAGCTGTCTTGTAAGTAGCTCTGTAGACCAGGTTAGCCTTGAACTCAGAAATCCACCTGCATCTACCTTCCAAGTTCTGGGATTAAAGGTGTGTACGATCACATCAAGCCCTAAGATTTTCTTAATTCATTTCAAAAATTTGTAGCTTATCTGGATAGGGTCTTTCCCTTAGCTCACCACTCTCTTACTTCCATTTATCATTAGACTTTTCTTTAATATGTTTGTATTCTTGAGCATAGGACATACCTCCTTTACTTCTTGGTGCTCCTTTACACTTCAAACTTCATATCTTGTATTTTTCCTTGCTCATTGCTCCTTTTCATCTTTGATCTGCTAAGAGTCACTAGGTTGTTTCAAAAATATCCTCTGCCAATGAAATTAATGCAAAACTCTTCTATTTAGTGTCAAGAAGACATTTAGGACAAGGGTATAAAACAGCCACGTTCCTTTAAAAATATCACAAGAATGAATTTTAGGCCCCTTTATTACTCTTCTTCTTCTTTAATACTCTTCTTCTCTGAACCCTCTTGATCTATACTGTCATAATCTACATTGCTATCTGAAGTGGAAATTTTTGTTTTCTTTGGAAATTCGGTTATGTCCCATGATGTTTTTCTGGAAGCTATCTTGTGAGAGAGAGAGGTTGTTTTGTTCAAACAGATATGCAAGAGGGCACATGGTATTTTTATAGAGCAGACACCTGAGAAGGCACATGATGTTTGGAAAGAGTATAAGTAAAACCCCACTGACAGTGAAAGGTAGGTCTTACATTGTAACACTATGGTCTTTGAACTGTGAGCTGGTCTTTGACCAGCTTTGCTGATCTTCACTTTGTAGAATGAAAATTGCCAAAGAACTTCTCATGATATTCCAGCTGATTCTAGACACTTCTATTAACTCATGCTGATTCTATGTAGCTTTTCACTTTCTGCTGGGTTATGCCACTGGTATTGATTCATGTTTGGTGTCTACTATTGGACTGGACTCCTGGTATCCTGACAATGAATAGTGGAATTGCTCCAAAGAACCCCTCCTAAACAAGTCTACAAACTCCCTTTTCCTATTGCCTTTCTTTATCGTCTACCATTTGGGCTAATATTCACTGCTCAGTAGCTATAAGGGACATTGAAGTGTTCAAAACCCTAAATAAAGTAGGCTTAAAACAATCTAAACCTATACTCTGAGTACCACCATCTATCTCCTACTACTGTGATCCAATAAGCCTCACCTAAAACAGTATTCAACTACTTTCTTAATCCAATGTTCCAAAAGTAAACATTCTACCAGCAAGAAACATGGTCAGGCTTATTACAGCAATATGTCATCAGTCCCTGATCCCAACTTCTGTCCTAATGAGTATTTTCTTCCTGTAAAGAAATTCCTTTTATAGGAATCTGCTTCTTAAGGTTAGAAAATTTTCTTCTCATATTTCCCTGGTGTCTGGGACCCTCTAATGGCTATCCCCAGTTCCTCATCCCCCTCCTGCTACATAGTTTTGTTCAATTTCCTGGCCTTCTGGACCTCTCTCCCATCTTCTCCAGTTCCTGATACTGCCATCCTTATTTCCTCCCCCTCCTTTCTCCCTTCCCAGTCACCGCTCCCTCTACCTCCCACAGTCTTCCTATTTCCCTCTCAATGCAGGACTGAAGCATGCAATCCATGGTCTTCCTTACTTCTATGCTCCATATGGTCTGTGGGTTGTATCATGGTCATTGTGAGCTTTCAGGCTAATATCAACTTATTAGTGAACACATACCATGTGTGTTCTTTTGAGTCTGAGTTACCTCACTTAGGATGATATTTTCTAGTTCCATCCATTTGCTTGCAAATTTCATGTAGTCATTGTTTTTAATCACTGTGTAGTAGTACTCCATTGTGTATATGTACCACATTTTCTGTATCCATTTTTCTGTTGAGGGACATCTGGGTTGTTTCCAGCTTCTGGCTATTATAAATAAGGCCTTTGGAGAGGTTTGATGCCCCAGCATAGGGGAATGCTGGAGTGGTGGGGCAGGAGAGTATGGGTAGTGAGGGAGCACTCTCATACAGGCAAAAGGGAGGGGGATGGTAGATGTGAGATAGGAGGGTTGGTGGAGTGGTAATCAGGATGTGGGCTATCATGGGATGGGGGGTTGTGGAAGGGGCAACAGGGAAATAGGATATTACTTGAGATGTAAAGGAATGCAATAATTAACAAAAAAATGTCAATCAAACAGTCTGGGTAAAAAAAAAAAATCTATGATTTCATAAAACTGTGGTCCTTCCTCTATTTCTATTTTTCTTAGGTTTGATCTTGGCATATTATCCCAGACTTCATGGATGTTTTATATCAGGAGACATTTAGACTTAACATTTTAACATGTTAAAAACTATCCATTTTTTATGATATCATCCATGTCTAAGGTTCTTTTTTCCATTTCTAGCATCCTGTTGGTGAATGTTGCCTCTGAAGAATGTTGCCTCTGTAGCTTCTGTTTGAAGTCTTAAATTTTTCATTTCCAGAATTCCCTGAGTTTGTGCCTTCTTAAAGGATTCTATTTGCATTTTTGTCTTACTCCTTGCCTTCAAATGTTTGTATAGTCTAAGATTTCTTTAAGAAACTTACTTTTTTAAAGGTCTCTATCATCTTCATATAGTTAGTTTTTAATTCTATTTCTTGTGATTCACTATGCTGGAATGTTCAAGGCCAGCTGTAGGATAGCTAGCCTCTAGTGAAGATATATTGCACAGGATTTTATTGATTGTGTTTTTACTGGTGTTGAGGCATTTGGCTTTGAGATGATTATACGTCTAGGTGTTGGTTTCTGGATTTTTCTTTGTTCATTTGATATTTTGTTCCTTAGTTTCTATTTCTTCTCTAAATTTCTTAAAATGTGATGTTGAAATGTTGCCTGTTTTCTGGCACACTCAGATAATGTATTCATATCAAATGTTTTCTGGTGTTAGAGACTGGGGGTCTGGGATGAGTTGGGGGAAAGAATGTTGAAGATGAAGGTCTTGTGATCCACTGGGAATGGGGTCAGACAGGAAAGGAAAAGGAGTCCACATAAGTTTTCTGATGCAGAGCTAGGCATAAGAATATGTGGATTAGTCCTCAGATGTAGTAGGAGAGGCAATATTTCACCTTCATCTTATTTGTTGCCCTGGAAGGAGATTACTTGAATTAACATGGGGTACTTGCTGGCAGTCTGATCTATTACAAACCCAGGGAAGGAGGAAACAAGGGAAGATCTGTGGGATCCACATGAGATAGAAGCAGAAAGGTAGGGAAAGTTGACACAGATGTTCTGCTGAAGAGCTGGGGATGAGACTAGAGGACTGGATTTAGGGGAACATCGGGAGAAGAGAGGCTCTGTAGGCAAACTACCTGCAGGTTTGGCTTACGGTTAATAAGGGTCTCAGCTAGAGTTGAGTCTTGGAATAAAGCAAAGAGTAAGAGAATAGAGATTAGGAGGGAATTGTTTGTGGGATGCACAGAAGATATGGGCAGTTGGCAGGAATCAGAAAGGAAAGCTGCAGTTAATGTTGCACTTCACAGCTAGGAAAGAGACATGGGGATTGTATTTGGAGGGAAAGAAGTAATGGAGAAGGTCTTCAGCTTTAGCTTACATATTTCCCTGTTCTCTTCAACTGGTGTGTTCCCAGGGAATACCTGTTGTTGTTGGAGGATATTATAATGCAATGAGTTGATGTAAAGATTTTTGGGGGAGAAGACTTTTGTGATCTATTGGGGATAGGGTCAGAGAGAAAAGGGAGACCACAGCAGGTTTTTGCTGCAGAACTATGAATCTGGGGATTCGATGTTAAGAGCAGTTGAAAAGGTGTATGTCTGCCTGCAACATACTCTTTGCTCTTGAAATGAGAAATATGTAACTTAAAACTGTATTTTTAGATTTACTTATTCTATATACAGCATTCTACTTGCATGAATGTGTGCAGTCCAAAAGTGGACATCAAATCTCATTTTAGATGATTTTGAGCCAACATGTGATTGCTGTAAATTGAACTCAGGACCTCTGGAAGAGCTGGCAGTGCTGGTATCATACAGACCCTAAGAGAACACAAATGCCAGCTCAGGCTAATGTACCCAGCAAAACTGTTAATTAACATAGATAGGGAAACCAAGATATACAGGACAAAACCAAATTTACACAATATCTTTCCCCAAACCCAGCACTACAAAGTATAATAGAGGGAAAACTCCAATACAAGAAGGGAAATTATACCCTAGAAAGAGCAAGAAAGTAAATCTTCTTCCAGCAAATCCAAAAGAAGATAGCCACACAAACAATGCCACCACTAATAACAAAAATAACAGGAAGCAACAATCTCCTCTCTTTAATATCTCTTAACATTAATGGACTCAATTCTCCAATAAAAAGACATAGAATAACAGACTGGATATATAAACAGGACCCAGCATTTTGCTGCATACAGGAAACCCACCTCAGTGACAAAGACAGATACTACCTTAGAGTAAACGGCTGGAAATTTTTCAAGCAAATGGTCCTAAGAAACAAGCTGGAGTAGCGATTCTAATATCAAATAAAATTGACTTTCAACATAAAGCTATCAAAAAGGATAAGGAAGGACATTTCATACTTGGCAAAGAAAAAGTCAACCAACATGAACTCTCAATTCTGAACATCTATACACCAGATGCAAGAGAACCCACTTTCATAAAAAAAACAAAACAAAACAAAACAAACAAACAAAAAAAACCAAAACCAAAACAAAAAAGAAAACCCTAAAGGTCAAAGCACACATTGCACCTCACACAATTATAGTGGGAGACTTCAACATCCTACTCTCAGCAATGGACAGATCATGGAAACAGATACTAGAGAGAGATACAGTAAAATTAACAGAAGTTATGAACCAAATGGATTTAACAGATATCTGTACAACATTTCATCCTAAAACAAAAGAATATACCTTTTTCTCAGACCTCATGGTACCTTTTTCAAAATTGAACATATAATTGGTCAAAACAGGCTTCAACAGATACAAGAAAACTGAAATAATCCCATGAATCCTATCAGATCACCATGGACTATGGCTGGTCTTCAATAACAACAAAAACAACAGAAAGCCCACATTCAAGTGTAAACTGGACAACACTCTACTCAATGATAATATAGTCACGGAAGAAATAAAGAAAGAAATTAAAGACTTTTTAGAATTTAATGAAAATGAAGACACATCATACCAAAACTTATGGGACACAATGAAAGCCATGCTAAGAGGAAAACTCATAGCTCTAAGGGCCTACAAAAACAAACTGGAGAGGGCATACACTAGCAGCTTGACAACACACCTGAAAGCTCTAGAACAAATGGAAGCAAATACACTCAAGAGGAGTAGATGGCAAGAAATAATCAAAATCAGGGCTGAAATTAGCCTATTAGAAACAAAAAGAATTATACAAAGAATCAATAAAACCAGGAGTTGGTTTTTGAGAAAATCAACAAGGTAGATAAACCCTTAGCCAGACTAATCAGAGGGCAGAGAGACAGTATCCAAATTAATAAAATCAGAATGAAAGGGGTGACATAACAACAGAAAACAAGTAAATTAAAAAAAAAAAAGCAAAAACAAACAAAAACAAAACAAAACAAAAAGAAACCATCAGATCCTACTGAAAACGCCTATACTCAAAAAAAAACTGGAAAATCTGGTGAAATCGACAATTTTCTAGAAAGATACTACTTACCAAAGTTAAATCAGGCTCAGATAAACCATCTAAACAGTCCTATAACCCAAAAGAAATAGAAGCAGTCGCTAAAAGTCTCCCCACCAAAAAAAAAAAAAAAAAAAAAAGGTTTGGGACTAGACAGTTTTAGTATGAACTAGACAGTTTTAGTATAGAGTTTTATCAGACCTTCAAAGAAGACTTAATACCAATTCTCTATAAACTGTTCCACAAAATAGAAATGGAAGGAACACTACCCAATTCTTTCTATGAAGCCACGAAAATGCTCATGCCTAAACCACACAAAGACCCAACAAAGAAAAGAACTTTAGACCAATCACCCTTATGAATATTGATACAAAAATACTCAATAAAGTTCTAGCAAACTGAATCCAAGAACACATCAAAACAATCATCCATCATGATCAAGTAGGCTTTATTCCAGGAATGCAAGGATGGTTCAATATACAGAAATCCATCAATATAATCCACTATTAAACAAACTCAAAGGGAAAAAAAAAAACACATGATCATATCACTAGATGCTGAGAAAGCATTTGACAGAAATTCAACACCCATTACTGATAAAAAAACCTTGGAAAGATCAGGAATCCAAGGCCCATACCTAAACATAGTAAAAGCAGTATATTGCAAACCAGCAGCCAACATCAAACTAAATGGAGAGAAAATTGAAGCAATCCCACTAACAGGGACTAGACAAGGCTGCCCATTCTCTCCCTACCTATTCGATATAGTACTGGAAGTCCTAGACAGAGCAATTAGGGAACAAACGGAGATCAAAGGATACAAATAGGAAAGGAAGAAGTCAAAATTTCACTATTTGCAGATGATATGATAATATACTTAAGTGACCCCAAAACTTCCACCAGAGAACTCCTAAACCTGATAAACTACTTTAGCAAAGTGGCTGAATATAAAATTAACTCAAACAAATCGGTAGCCTTGTCTACTGGAAGGATAAACAGGCTGAGAAAGAAATAGGGAAGCGACACCCTTCACAATAGTCACAAATAATATAAAATTCCTTGTGTGAATCTAACCAAACAAGTAAAACATCTGTATGACAAAAACTTCAAGTCCTGAAGAAAGAAATCGAAGCAGATCTCAGAAGATGGAAGGATTTCCAACAATCATGGATTGGAAGGATTAATATAGTAAAAATGGCTATCTTGCTGAGAGCAATCTACAGATTTAATGCAATTCCCATCAAAATTATGAGTCAGTTCTTCATAAAGATAGAAAGAGCAATTTTCAAATTCATTTGGAATAACAAAAAAACCCAGGATACTGAAAACTATCTTCAACAATAAAAGAACTTCTGGGGGAATCACCATCCCTGACTTCAAGCTGTACTACAAAGCAATAGTGATAAAAACTGCATAGTATTGGTACAGACACAGGCAAGAGGATCAATAAATAGTGTAGAAGACCCAGAAATGAACCCCCATACCTATGGTCACTTGATCTTTTGCAAAGGAGCTAAAACCATCCAGTGGAAAATAGAGAGCATTTTCAACAAATGGTGCTGGTTCAACTGGAGGTCAATATGTAGAAAAATGCAAATTGATCCATTCTTATCTCCTTCATTATCAATATCAAGACTCAAAAGATCCTGAATAATAGAGAAAATGGCGGTTGGGCATAAAGCACACAGAATTCATTCACCTTTAAAATCCAAAGCCAGATACACGAAACTTCAAATAAAAAAAAAAAAAAGAAGAAAAAAATGGGGAAAAGCCTGGAACACATGGGCACTGAGGAAAAGTTCCTGAACAGAACACCAATGGACTTATGCTCTAAGATCAAGAATTGACAAATGGGACCTCATAAAACTGCAAAGCTTCTGTAAAGCAAAGGACACTTCAATAGGACAAAGTGTCAACCAACAGATTGGAAAAAGATCTTTACCAATCCTCCATCTGATAGAGGGCTAATATCCAAGGTTACAAAGAACTGAAGAAATTAGACTCTAGATAATCAAAAAATCCTATTAAAAAATGGGGTACAGAACTAAACAAAGAATTCTCAACTGTGGAAATTTGAATGGCCCAGAAGCACCTAAAGAAGTGTTCAACATCCTTAGTCATCAGGGAAATGCAAAACAAAAGAACCCTGAGATTCCACCTCACACCAGTCAGAATGGCTAAGATCAAAAACTAGGGTGGCACCAGATGCTGGTGAGGCTATGGAGAAAGAGGAATACTCCTCCATTGTTGGTGAGATTGTAAACTGGTACAACCACTATGGAAACATCTAGTGGGTCTGCAGAAAATTGAACATAGTATTACCTGAGGACCCAGCTATACCACTCCTGAGCATATACCTAGAAGATGCTCTAACATACAACATGGACACATGCTCCACTATGTTCACTACAGCCTTATTTATAATAGCCACAAGCTGGAAAGAACCCAGATGTCCTTCAATAGAGGAATGGATACAAAAAGTGTGGTACATTTGCACCATGGAGTAATACTCAGCTATTTAATACAATGAGTTCATGAAATTCTAGGCAAATGGATGGAACTGGAAAGTATCATCTTGAGTGAGGTAACCCAGTCACAGCAGAACACACATGGTATTCACTCACTGATAAATGGGTATCAGCCAAAAATTCACAATACCTAAGATACAACTGCTTTGGATCCTTCTTAGATGGAGTATCAAAATATTCAACCAGAGCTCCCAGGGTCTAAACCTCCAGCCTGGGAACACAAGGGAGGGACTCATGGCTCCACCTGTTTAGGTAATTTAGGATGGCCTTGGCAGGCATCAGTGGAAGTAGAAGGCCTTTGTCCCTGAATGTTTGTATTTCCTAGTGTTGGGGAATTTGAGAGCAAGGAGATGGGAATGGGTGGATGGTGGCAGCACAACCTCATAGAAGTAGGAAGATGGGGGATGGGATAAGGGGTTTTGGGGGGTTATAGGAGAGGATATCATTGAAAGGTAAATACATAAAATACCTAATTTTAAAAAACAAAACAGATAATGTGTCTGGCAATTGTATTCGAGCAGTTGAGACATTTTGTCAACAATTTATTAAGGGGATTTTGTATAATCTTCAAGGACAAGGTATTGTGGATAGGCCAAGTGTTGTAGTAATTATTTAAAAACGGCCGATTGCCAAACCTACTATCTAAGGTGAGGTGGTTCTGCCTAGCTTAGCCACCATGTTCTGTGGCCAGAGGCCATGTGTATGCCACAGCTAGAAATGGCTCATCCAGAAACACCACCCGCCACCATGAGACGTCAGCATGGAAGATAGCTCTGACAATCTTCCACACTGTCTCTGCAAGGCTAGGTAGGCATTGTCCAGACCGTCCCCCATCCACGTGGCCAGGTAGAAAAAATGAGACTCTAATGCTTAAAGATTAATCAAAGGCTTTATATGTTTGGTAAAGCTCAATAACAATATGCCTATAAAAAGAGAGTTGTTTCCCAATTAGCTAACCTAAATAAAAGTAACTACCCAGACTGTTCTCCATACCTGTGTGGCTTTCCATCCTACTACATCTCTCCCTCTCTCGATCCTCCTCTTCCTTTTCTTCTTCCTCTCCTAACTCCTCCCACCTTAGCTCCTCCTACACCCATGGAATTTTAAAAAGATTGGTGAGACATACTATTGCTGAGACAAAGAATGATGCTGATCTATGAGCTTACTGAGTGCCCTGAAAAGGGTGACTGGGAGCTGTATTGGACATGTGTTCCTGACACACGTTTGTTTGACTATATCCCAGATGGGACAAGCTGCCTTGCCTCAAGCATTTAGACCTTGTAGGATAGAGAATTAAAAAGAGAAATTATAATGTCTCTTGTATTTTTCTTAAAGGTGACCAGCTATTAGGACTCAATCATGTACTGGTCTAGAAATCAATCCAATATTGGAAATAACAGTCTACATTTGGAAGGCTGTTTCTGAATGTGGTTGGAATGAATATTGGAAGGCTGACTTCCAAAAGTTGTCAGAAACATTTGGAAGTTAACTGTAGTTCAGTATGATGTTATGATAGCAAAAGATAAATTTGCTACAGGATTTGGATTTCAAACAAGGGTTAGTGCATATTTTAAGGCACTTTTAATTGTCAAGCTAAAATTGGTTTTATCTCTACTACATTGTAAGTTGCATTGACTGTATAATTTCCAATTATGTTAGTGTGTTGAAACCTAGCATGTCTGTTGGGGGTGAGGGGTCTATCAACCAGGTTTTGTCTTACTGCCCTGAGTTTTAGAAAACCTTGATTTTCTGAAAAAAGTTTTATAGTACTGGAAGAAGTGAGTTAGGCTTTAAGCAGAAGCAAGAGGTTAGTGGGCTTGATTATTGCTGATATAAAAGCTTTAATTTCATTAATTGCTAGCACCACTGCTTCTGCAATAGCATTGACACAAGGAGTTAAGATAACTCTTTTTGTTAACCATCAAGCAAAAAAAATGTTACTAATATATTGAGTATACAAAATTATTTATATAGGTATCTGCAATAACGGATGGTGCTCCATAACCTATTCAAATTATCTGTAGGAGGTTCAGGGTTCAAGAGTTAGGAGCCATCCCAAGTGTCATGACAAATGTCATTGAAATAGTGCTACTTCTAAAATTTACAATGATTGTCATTATAATTAGAAAAAAGTTTAAAAACACCTGTAGGATATTTGGAATAATCCTAACACCTCTCTGGGTGTGTTAACTTTGCATAGTGAGATTATGAATTTAAAGAATGCTGCTCTGTTGAACTTTGATGCTGCAGATAATGCTGATAAAATTATCCATGGCCTGAGGTCAGTATTTCCATTTTGGTCAAACCTCAGGAACGGCATATATAGCTTGATCAGGCTAGCCCTTCTTGTCCTGGGGATACTTCTATTCCTGCCTATAGTATTAAAGCTTGTTTCTAACTACATCAACAGGCTGGCATCCAAAGTACATGACTTGAAACTGATAATGGACCGCCTAGACAGAGTTAGTAATTTAACAGTCTGGCAAGCCAAGGATGGGTAAGATTCTGCACAGAGCCTTACCAACCTAAGACATAAGTGCATTGCTTATGATAATGCATATTCCATGATGGGTAAGGAAAGCTTTCTTGTCAGAATGACCTAAGACAGGCTCAGTCTGGTTCATGCAATGAAAAAGGGGAGATGTGGAGAGCTTTGGGGGCTGCCTGGCAGGAATCTGACATAGGCCAAGGACAAGAAAATGGACTACAGGATGGAATCTGACATTGGGCTGGAACAAAGAAGTAATTTCAGGCAGAAATCTAAATCCTAGGCTAGAACAAAGAAGAAATTTCAGGCAGGAATCTAAATCTTAGGCTAGAATAAAGAAGTAATTATAGGCAGAAATCTAAATTTTAGGCTAGAACAAAGAAATAGTTTTCAGGAATGAAAATGACTTTGGGCTAGGACAGGTAAGTAGACCCAGATACTTTGACCATCCTGATAAGCTCTTAGAAATAGTGATCACAGGAATGGTCACAGGACTCTGTTCATTGTTGTGAATGTTCTTTGATTATCTGGATTTATTTCTTCCTTGTTACTGGACTATTTGCATCTATTGTATTGCTAGTTCCTCAACTATAACTGACCTTAATACTTGCATATAATTTAAACAGCATAAAGGCAAAAAAGGAGGAGAAGGGATGGGATAGGGGATTAATGGGTGGGGGGGATGGAGAAAGGGGGATGACATCTGAAATGTAAATAAATAAAATATTGAATAAATCAAACATAGAGAAAGTACTTAAGTACTGCCCCTATCTAATTGCCTAGTAGTCGTAATTGTGCAACAGTTCATTTGTTCCTAATGAATGTAAGTTTGTGTATCTCACATGGAGTTTCCTGACCGCTAGCCAGGTATGACTTTTCTGTGTAAGAAAATGAGCTGAACACAAGACTGAGAGTAAGCCAATAGCACCATACAGCAATGATTTATAGCTCCAACTTCTTCCTCTGAGTTCTTGCCCTGACTTCACTTTCAATAAAATAAATGCTTCCAGTCTCATGTTGCCTTTGGTCATTGTATTTGTCATAGCAAAGTAAGTTGTCTTTTGCTTCATTCGTGCACTGCAATGTGATATAAAAGCAGATGACCATTGTGTGTCACATACTACATAAATTTCCATTTAAAATGAATAATAGAATGCCTCAACAACAGTTTCAAAGTTATGTCATAAGAGAACTTCATAGTAATAAATACATGAGTAAAAACTGGAAAACTTCTCATTACTTTTTATTTTAATATTTCATTACCTAGTTCCTCCTCTGTGGACATATACTTTGTCTAGTTAGTCTATTAGCTTAGTAGATAATTTAACTCTCTCAATTAAACTAAATATTCATCTGAGAAACTTACATCTTTCTAATGTTAGATTGATGCTATGTAATTGTGTAAGTGTCAAATTGTTTAACATATTTTCTATCTCTGCTTTCTCTTTACCTGAACATCTTGTAGGAAGGACATATTTTAGGTCAAAGGTTTTTTGGTGGTTACTGTTTTCCCTCTACTGAGAGACATGCCTGGCTAAGGAAGTAGTGACTTCACTGCTAGTAGATTCAGCTACAATCACTCCCCTAGCCACCATGGGACCTACCCACATCCCAGGTCTCTGGAACGTTCTATAGATATTCTCCTCTCTCTCCCATGCTGTCCCTACACATGACCACCTCTCTAATCCTGCTATCGTCTCCATCACCTCTCCCATCCAGTTCCCTCCCTAAATATACCTCCAATATCCATTTTATTGTACCTTCTGAGGCAAATTCAATCAGCCTCACATGAGCCCTTCATGTCATTTGATTTCTTCAGATTTGTGGATTATAGTGTGATTATCCTGTTTTATGACTAATAAATGTCCATTTATAAATAAATAGACAACATATATATCCTTTTGAGTCTGGGATACCTCAATCAGGATGATATTTTTTACGTCTATCCATTTGTCTACAAAACTTATGCTGTCCCTTTTTGAAAATAGCTATTCCACTGTATACATAAACTAGATTTTCTTTATCCATTCTTCAGTTGAGGGACACCTAGGTTGTTTCTAGTTTTTAGATGTTAGAAATAAGGCTGCTATGAACACAACTAAGTAAGTGTCCTTGTGGGTCCCTCCATGTGTACACTTTGGTTATTGGTTTAAGCCTTTGGATCACTGGGGGCCGGGACGGGTTGGTTGGTGGTTGTTATTGTTGTTTTTCCTATGGGGTTCAGACCCTTTCAGCTCTTTTAATCCTTCCCCTAACTCCTCCATTGTGTTTCCTGTGCTCTGTCTAGCCAGCATCCTCTTTTGTATTGGTCAGATTCTGGCAGAGTCTCTCAGAAGACAGTATTGGCTCAGCCATTAAAGGCTAGGCTTACTATTTGTGCGTGCATGCGTGCGTGCGTGTGTGCGTGCGTGCATGTGTGTGTGTGTGTTACATTTCTTTTTTACCGAAATTCACATCCAGTTTTCAGTCAGAGACAGTACAGATTCATGATGCTTTCCCTATAAATCAATCTCTTGGCTGCTTCTTTCACATCTTTGTTCCTCAGGCTGTAAATCAGAGGGTTCAGCATGGGGATGACCAAGGTATAAAACACAGCAGAGACTTTTTCCTGTTCCAAGGAGTACTGAGAACTTGGTTGGATATAGCTAAATGTCACAGAACCATAAAATAAAGTCACAGCTGTCAGGTGTGAGGCACAAGTGGAGAAGGCTTTACGCCTCCCCTCAGTTGAGCGGATTCTCAGGATGGCAATGATAATGTGGATATAGGACACCATGATGATGATGAAAGTGAAAATAGCAATCACTCCAGAAAAGACCAAAAGTAGCATCTCATTGATGTGTGGATCAGAACATGAAAGCTTCAATAGAGGAGGGATGTCACAGAAGAAGTGATTCACAGTGTTGGGACCACAGAAGTCTAGTTTAAGTAAACCTATTATGTGAATCATGGAGTTAATGAGGCCACCCAAGTAACATGCAAGAACCATCTGAGTGCAGATATTGTGGGTCATGATAACTGTATACATTAAGGGGTTTGCAATTGCCACATAGGATCATAAGCCATCATAGACAGGAGGATGACTTCTGTGGTTACATACACTGCAAAAAAGAAACTCTGAAGAATACAGCCAAAGAATGTACTAGATTTCAGTTCTGATAGGAAATTGACCAGCATCTTCGGAACAATGATAGTAGAGTAGCAAATATCACAAAAGAAAGATTACTAAGGAAAAAGTACATTGGGGAATGAAGTTGGGCGTTTAACCAGATCAAGATGATCATCCCCCAATTACCCACAAGAATGATGAGATACACTGTGCTGAAAAGCAAAAAGAGAGGGAACCTGCCAATTTGGATTTTCAGTCAGCCTACTAGAATGAATTCCTTCACACTTGTATGATTCCAAACTGCCATGCTTTCCATAGTGTACAGCACCTTAACTTCAAAATAATCATGTCACTTCAATCAACTATAAAGAGGATTTTTTCCAGATCTGATATCCATCATGGTGACAGAGAATTACCCTGTGGTAGATAAATCAAAAACAAAACCTCAGCCATAACCAATTTGTGTGTGATAAAATCTAAGACAATCTACATGCTGAGATGCAAATAATTCCAACTTATGTTAGTTTATTCTCTATTATCAATTATTACAGATTAGGAAAGGTAAGAAAATATTTTTATAATACAAAGCTGTTAGTTGGTACAATTGAGACTTGGATCCAGAGTGTGATACACAAACTGAAATATGTCTTATTTTTCAACATTCCTCAGCCTTCTGCTTTGGAACAGTATGAACTATTAACAATCTTGTGCAAGGGAACTTCCATTATTCTGTGGGCAACCATTTCAATATATTTAATTTCCATTTACCCTGGAAATTACACAATGACTTCAGTACCATGACATTTTCTGTTTTTAAATGTATCAATTCAAATTTGTTCTTATCTTCTACCTGGATCTCTGACTGGCATGATCATTGCTATACTATTTAGGGAAACTGAACCAGGAAAAAAAATATTCATAGTTGTTATAATTTGTTCTTTGTTTTTAAATGATTAATCATTAGAAGTTCTATTTTTTATGACAATTCTTGCCTTCACATTTTTTTTGCAATTTTTGTTCTTGTTTTTATTCTCAAAATTAAAAATAATAAAAAGTCCATTGCATACATTGTAAGAAGCCGATATGTTATGTGCTACACCCAAACTTGTAATTTCCTGATATGTTTTCTATTTAAAAGGGTTAAATACTAATACTACTTAACATCACTTCCTTCAAAATGATGCATTGCCGATTCATCAGAGTTGTGGTAGATATCAGACAATTAAATTATACATATATTCTCTAGCCCAGTTGTTAAATAAGTATCCCTTACTATAATGAGCCTGTATGATTCTTTTAAAATGCTGGCATACTTGAATCGACAACATCAAGTCTTCATGCAGCTGGTACCCTGTTAGAAGAATAAACACTTGGAGATATAAGCAAAAAGGATAATTAGCATGTAAAATGTGAATTATGAAGGCACATCAAAAACTTATCCACATGATCAACGCAAAGGAAGGTTATAGTAAATGATATATCATAAGTAATACTTTTCTAGTGTATTATATTTACTATGACAAATTTCTAAAGATATTATAGTTTAAATTAACAAACACTCATTTATATAAAGATTTTTAAGTCATAAAAATGACACTATCTGATTTTTTCAGATGGAATCCGCATAGCTATGATGCCACACTCCTCCTAAAGGCTCAAGAGAGGAAGCATTTTTTTTTTTTAACCAAATAGCCCATTTGAGCCTCTAAACCTACTCTCTGTAGCACATGACCCTTTCCTCTAAGATAAAAATATAATGACTTTTTTCTTCATCATTCTGCCTTCTTCCTGTCTCAGATTGTAAGATCAATTGAATTATGTATAGTTCTTACCCTCATAATCCAAGGTATTCTTTGTGACTCATGGTCTTCCTCTGACTTACATGTGAACAACCTGTTTCTCAATATGAGGCGGCATGTACGGATACTGGAGATTCAGATTTTTATAACAACTAGAAATTATCATTCAGTCAATCATACTAAAGGTCCAACGAAGGAAGCATTTTTTTTTTTTAACTGAACAACTGTTCTTTTTGTTTTTTTAGAAGACATACTCATAATGCTTGTTTTGTGCCCCACTCAGTGTTGGCCTACATGAAAACCTGCTGCAATTTACAAGCATTGAATGTGCCTATGTTCACCCATGGAAGGTAATTTCTGTGTAGGCTAGGTATGCTTCCACGTTGGTGATTCAGTTCTAGAGCTCCAAGGGTTCAGGGTTCGTTTACTCTGTTGATCTTCCTGTGCAGTCTATCCCCTTTAGGCCCACAAACCTCCACTATCAAAGGGAGTAAATTTAAGGTCTACTATGTGTGTAAAATGACAAAAGTGATTTATTTGATTTATGGATTTGTAAACAAAGATTTTTTTTTTTCTGGAAGAGAACATAACATGTTCAAACCATAATGTAGAATTACATGTAATAGAAGCTTCTAAATTTGCCTAAATGTGAAGTGAAAAAGCAAGGGTAAATGAAAATGATTAAAATTTATTGAAAGGTACTTGAAAACTCCCAGAGAGATGAGAAGAATGTTTGCACAAGATATCACAGTATATGAATTCCATATTTCAGTCTTTAATAAATACGTGTTTGCTACATGCTCTAATTTTTGCATATTGTCACTTATCATTCTTTGACAAAAATAATTTTGCAAAAAATGAACATTTTCTTATGAAAATAAATATGTCTGATTTTTATGAAACACGTTATGTCATGAAGCAAAGTATTTTACAGTCTGCTTAACATTCAAAAAACATTTCCTGTACCATGAAAGCAGGTGAGTCACTACAGAATGCAAAGAAATAATTTGGTACCTCATATTTACCAGTCAGGACATAGGTAAACTAGGCATATCCGGTTGCATGTTGATGGACTATAACCAATTCCCTGTCTATGTTCCAAATCAGTGGCCTTTGGAAGAACAGTAGATCTAGTCTTACTCCATCAAAAGGAGCAGGAATAGGCGCCTTTGAACATATCAGTGATTTAAAAAAAATATGTCTTTTATGTTTTTAGATTGTATTGCAACTAGATAATTTTTCCCATAATGTTCCCTCTTTCCAAATCCTAGTCTTTATAATGTCCCTTGGTCTCTTTCAAGTTCACTAGTAGTATTTACATACATATATGTATATTTATATACACATGCTTATATTTCTAAATATATAAATAAAAGATATTAAGCACTAAGATATATAAAGTACTGGTCAGTTACATTGTTTCTAAGGTTTTAAATTTGTTGGTAAAGACATGATTTGACTGATCATCCCACGAATGAGAAGAGGGAAAGTAGAAAAACATGTATGATGGGAATAATGTTCAGTTACATTATGGCACTACCCACAAAATGTACAAGACAAAATGATAAATACAAAAATGAATCGCCATCTGTCAATACCTAGTTAGCCTTTAAATTCAGTTTGCAACTACTTCATTGAGAATTTTTGTATGTATACTCATGAGGGATACTGGACTATAATTTATATATTTTTGTTGGGTTTACACTTGATTTCACTATTTCAATATTATTTGCTTTGTGAAGGAGCTTATTGTGGTTCTGAATTTTTTTAAACATAACTCAAAAAGTGTTGCTTGTTTGAAGGCTCTATAGAATTCTTGTATAAGTATATCTGACCCTTGGTATTTTGCTTGTTTGTTTATTTTCATTTTATTCTGTTTGAATGCTTTTTAAATTTTTTTGATTTGCTGAAAATAAAAATTAAAAATAAAAATTTTAAAAAATAAAAAATAAATAAATTGTTGGAACTATAACCTGAACACATGTCCCTCTCAGAGTCAACTCGGAGCTATTCTCCATTTAACATTGCTATACTGATAGTCATCAAAGAATGATTTCCAATACCAGTAAGTGTGAATCAAAAGAATTTGATCATGATAAACATGTTTATTAATAAATTCTTATAAAATATTGTGCTTAAGTATATTTATATGTCATTAATGCATCATTCATATTGTAGACATGAATGCATATCCAAATAAATTGTGCATGAATTGCTGCATATATAATTTCTATTTACACAAACACATACAAATTTATGTTTGTAAATATACTTATACTTTAAAACACACAAACTGAGTAGTTTATAATATAAATGTAAAAGACAAATGAAGTAAAATGTCAGAGAATGTTTATAGAAATATAAAAATTTGACATTGAGAATAAACCAACATTAAAACTGTACCATAGCAAAAATAGCATAAAGTAAATGAGACAAAATAGCAAATTAGATATTCCAACTTAAAATCTCTATCAGAATGAAGATCAGTGCTGTTGTGGTAAAGAGTAGAATTTGACATATCAAGATGAGGCCTGAGGCATCTTAAGCTCAGAATTCTGAACAGTAAACAACTACCAGGAAGGAAAACAGATGGAAGAGAAATAGAAAATAATTTTTAAAATACTGTATTGAAACTCTTAAGGAAATTACATCTAAATGATTTAAAGGCACAATTTTTATAAAATTATAATACAAATTACAATATTCTCATATAGTCAATTTTTTCTTTTTTATTGGATATTTTAATTACATTTCAGATGTGAATATAGTCAATTTTTAAAAATTTACATGAAAGTGCAAATATCTTTAAGGCACTATTTTTTTAATTATTTATATAATATTATTATAATATAAAACATGCTTCTACTTACCATATGTTAGAAAAGAGTTAATATAGATTTAATGTAAATGTTAAGCATTAGGTAAATAATGCTTTTGTCTATGAGATCTGAAAGGTTGAAAGTATATAACCCACAAATTATATAATGTTCTAAATGGTTAAGTATAATAAGATACTTGGATAACTCACAATGAGTTTCCTTAGAGTTTTGGAAATAACAGAAAATATCAAAATCTTAAAATGGAAACTTAGGACTTTCTTCTTTCCAACTTAGCAAAGCTCAGAATGAACAACACAACTTTCATACAAGATCTGACTTCCATAAGACTTTAAGGACTTGTTATTTAGAATAGAGTTGTAGATAGTAGTTTCTGCTCTACTCAGAAGAGAATCTATTCCTACTTCATGTGTCTCAGTTGCCCACAATTGAGTTATTAGCACCCTTCTCATCTCTTGAGATTAAATTAATCAGGGAGCTGTGAGAACTCCTGATACCTATTCAGTGGACATCTTTCCTTTCACCAATGAAGATATGAAAGGTTATCCTTTACAAATAGTATTCCTTAGAAGTAATTGTTCTCTAAATCAAGAATTATGTTACAATGATGAATAAAGACCATGAATGCAGCAGAAGGACTTGAGAAAAAATATCATATTTAAGATACGTGGAAGATAGCTAAAATGTTCTGCAAATAAAACAACTTAAACTCAGTATTTTTCAGAAAAATGGCTTTAAGCCATTCACATTCTCCTTACATAATTTTCATTCTGAAGTGGACACTGAATAAAGGCATTTATTTCATCAACATACTCTATCTTTTACGAGAAACATGGTATTATCAAAGAAAACTAAGAGGTTAGCTATTTTCAAATGCATTGTAGTTTAATTATTGTATGCTAACATTGTGCAAGATCAAAACATACTTTAAATTATATGTACCTGTGTAACAAATCACTTGTACTTTTCTGTTTAGTTTCACATTAACCCATATAATTGGTAAGGGACAAAAGTATGTTTTACATTTCAAGAATTCAAGAAGCATATCATAAATTAAAACATACAAAAAAGATAAAATCACACAATTGAAAATTTTCAGTAAAATAAAAATAAGTAATACACCAGTCAAAATATATTTAATTTTTTACCACTTTGGAAATTATTTTTAAAATATGAATATTTTAGTTTTAAACTGTCTAATGAAGAGCTGTGTATTTAGGTCAGTTGGTAAAATATTTGACATGAAAAGATGAGGATTTGAGTTCCATTCATAGACCGATGTTAGAAAAATAGCAAGCTAAAGTAGCACACAATTTTTAATACCACTCTGAGAGGCAGAGACTAATAGATTAGGGGAGAAACTTGACATCAAGTATAGCAAACTCTGCATGTTTCATGCCACTGAGAGAGTCTTTCTCAAAAATTAAGGTGGATTGTGCTTCATGAACAGTGCCAGAGGTTACTTTCTGGCCTCTACATATATGCACATATAGGTGAAGAAGATAGCCACTCAACCACACATATATCTATAAAATATAAAGAACTTAAGAAGAATGCCAGCTATTATTATTTTGGAAAATTGCCTGGCTTTTTTTTTTTAAGTGAAAATCTTTTTTCTTTTTTTAAATAATTTTTGTTTTATTTTTTGTCATTACCATTCATTATTTTTTTATCAATGCTCCTTTTGTGTTATTTAAATCACATCGTACTTTACTTAATTTTTATTATTTATTTATTTATGAAAGACATGATAACTCATGGATCGATTTTATATAGATAGATATAGATAGAGATAGAGATAGAGATAGAGATAGAGATAGAGATAGAGATAGAGATAGATATAGATGATATAAATATAGATATATATCTTTCTGATATTCTACTATTAGATATCAACAAGCTTCTTTTTTTATTATTTTATTTATTTACTTATTTGGAAATTTTATTTACATTTCAGATGTTTTCCCTTTACCCCTTTTTCCCCCCTCCCTCCCAGAGACTCCCTATCCCTTCCCCCTCCTCTTGCCTCTATGATGGTGTACCCCCACCCACCCTCCCACGTACCTCACCTCCCCACCCTGAATACCACCCCCCACGATGTCCAGCCTTCATGGGACCAAGGATCTCTTCTCCTACTATAAATACTCCCTTACATATATAGCTGGAGTCATGGGTCCCTCCCTAAGTGCTCCCAGGCTGGTGGTTTAGACCCTGGGGGCTCTGGTTGGTTGATATTGTTGTTTTCCTCATGGTGTCACGAATCCTCTCAACTCCTTCAGCCTTCACTCTATCTTCTCCGTGGGAACCCCATGATCAGTTTAATGGTTCGCTGTGAGCATCTGCCTCTGAGTATGTCAGACTCTTGCAGACTTCTAAGGAGACAGCTATATCAGGCTCCTGTCAGCATGTACATCCTGACATCCACATCAATGTCTACCTTTGGTGACTGCACATGGGATGGACACCCCAGTGGAATGGTCGCAAACGGCCCCTCCTTCAGTTTCTGTCCTGTACTTTGTCTCCATATTTGCTCCCTTGAGTATTTTGTTACTTCTCTAAGAAGGACTGAAGCCCCACCCCCGACTTGGTCATCATTCTTCATGAGTTTTATGTGGTCTGTGAATTGAATCTTGGGTATTTCAAGCTTCTGGGCTAAAATCCAATAATCAGTGAGTGAATACCATGTATGTTCTTTTTGTGATTGGGTTACTTCACTCAGGATGATATTTTCTAGTTCCATCATTTACATAAGAATTTATCGAATTCATTGTTTTTAATAGCGAGTAATATTCCATTGTGTAAATGTACCACATTTTTTGTATCCATTCCTATGTTGAAGGGCATCTGTGTTCTTTCTAGTTTCTGGTTATTATAAATAAAGCTGCTATGAACATAGTGGAGCATATGTCCTTGTTATATGTTAGAGCATCTTCTGGGTATATGCCCAGGAGTGGTATAGCTACGTACTTTATTTATTTACACAGAGGTTATAAACACAAAAAGGCAGGATGTGGGGAAGGGAATGGCACCGGAGCATAGGTGTTCAGGGGGAGTACAGATACCTTTCAGAACAGGTATCAGCTGGGTGTAGGTTCAGGGGACAGGTCACTATGGCTCTGCCTATGATTCATTTGTCCTTATCTAAGTTGGTACTGTCCACTGATTGCCTGGCTTTTTAAGACCTGCCTGGACTCTATTAAATCTTAGGTTACTATTCTATAGTGTGTTTCTTTATATCCTATATAATAAATCACTTGATGACTAGACAGTACATCTTTGTTAAGAAAATAATCAATTACTTGATGTTCTTGTAATTCTGACTAAACAGAATCACAGACAATTCATGAATATGATGAAGCAAGTAAAGGCTGAAATCATACTCCAATTTTAATGGAAAGATTGTCATTTAATGAAGTGCCTGAGATAGACATCTTTAAAATACAGAAGATAAACTTTCTTCCTACACATGACTCCAGAGAGACACGAAAAGAATACTGGATATATGTTGGGTTTGCATTTCAGAAGACAGATAATTATTATCACTTTGCCTGTTATCAATAACTGTGGCCTTTATGACTTGATTAAAAACAAACAACAACAAAAACTTTGAACTGAGGTCTCAGAGTAAAGATGTTTGCTAGACATGGAAAATGAAGCTAGTGAAGTTTTTAAAAAACAATCTTTCTAAAGTGTTTATAGATAAGTATTATAAAATTATAAGTGCCTTTTGGTATGCATCTATTTAATATTAGTTATGCATTCATGTGTTAAAAGTTCTAAAAATGTAATGTTTTTGTTCATCTGTTTGTTGTATAAGGCATCATCATTTATGGAATTTTATGTTTTAATTTATATCCATGTATCTGTAAACAAAATAAATTTATTTTGTGAATATAGAATGGGTTTGAAATCTGGGAAAACATCATAGATGGTGATAATCTCATTCTAGTATGACACAAAATTAGAAATGATGGTATACATTAGAATAAAGAGACCTCTCAGGTGGTTCTAAAGCTAGAAAAATAGGATTATCATATTACTCAGATGTCCCACATTGGAAGAACGGATACAGAAAATATGTTTAATTTACACAATGGAATACTATTCAGCTATTAAGAACAAGGACATCATGAATTTTGCAGGCAAATGGATGGAATTGAAAATATCCTAAGTGAGATAATTCAGACTCAAAAGGACTTGCGTGGTATGTGCTCACTTATAAGTGGATATTAGCCAAAAATATAAAGAATACCCAGGATACAATCCACAGAACACAAAAAGGTTAACAACAGAAAGGGCCAAGTGAGGCCCTTCATTCCCACTTGTAAGGCAGAAGAAAGAAATCATGGGCAGCAGACGGAGGGAGGGACCTGGGTGTAGAGGGGGTAAGAGGGGAAAAGGGGAACATGATCAGGTATTAGGGGCAGGAGAACAGGAGTGAAGCCCTGAGGGCCAGCAGAATGAATGGAAATATGCAACCTCAAAAGGTGGGAGGTGGGGGACCCTCAAGAATGTGCAAGAAAAGTAGGAGCTGAGAAAATCTCAGGAGTTAAAGGGGAACATGATCAGGAATTAGAGGCGGGGAAACAGGAGTGAAGCCCTGAAGGTCAGCAGAAAGAATGGAAACAGGCAACTTCAGGAGGTAGGAGATTTGGGGGACACTTCAGAATGTACCGAATACCCAGGAGGTGAGAGAATCTCAGGACTCAAAGGGAGGGATCTTAGATGAAATGCCCTACAGTGGGGAGAGGAAACTTGTAGAGTCTACCTCTAGAAAAACACAGGGCATCAAGTGGATGGATTGGGACTACCATTCCACAGTCAAAAACTCTGACCCAGAATGGTTCTTGTCTAAAACAACTGCAGGAACAAAAATAAAGAAGAGACTGAGGGAAAGAAGGTCCAGTGACAGGCACAAATAGGGATTCATCTCAAGGGAAGGCTTCAAGGCCTGACACTATTATTAATGTTATGCTGGGCTTACAGAGAGGAGTCTATCATGGCTACCCACTGAGAGGCCCAAGTAGCTGATTGAGACAGAAGCTGATACCACTAACCAATGGAGTGAAATTAGGGAACCCCAAAAAAAAGAAAAAAAAAAAAAGAGAAAGAAAAAAAGAAAACAAATACTACTTGCCACACAAATATGACAACTTAATCTGATCTTATACCCACAGAAAAAGTAAGTATGATGGCGTGAACCTTCAATCACAGGTAAAGAGGAGAGTACTTGAGGACTGCTTATCACTGTGTTTGTTGAATTGAGAGAGTCCCACATCTCAGAGAGAGAAAAATAATGTTAAATCCAACTGACAGAGTCACCCAGTGTCAATCCTTGGCCTGCATATACATATGTACACGTGTAACATGCACTTGTAGAACATGTGTGCACACACATACACACATATACACTCACACTCATACAATTGAACTTTGTAAGTTTCAAGTATGTAAATGTAGTTTATCATATTTAATTTAAAGCTGTTAGTTATATCTCACTAATTTTCTTTTCATTTTGTATATTTAACACATTGAAATGTGATGAATACGTTATTAGGAGTAAAATCATAACAAATGCAATACTGCTCTGGAGTGGAGTAGAGTTTTATGTGAGTGTTGATATAGAAGATTCAACATACAATTTAGTTACTGAATTTCTTCAATGATTTTTCAAACGAACTTTTAAATGTAACAGATATATTTTATGTGAAATATATAATAAGTAAATTCAGTGGTATTGAATTAAAAAGGAATTATTTTAAATCATATTAAAGCTATGTATAGAAAATCAACAACTGATATTTTTCCTAAATGGACACATATATTTGCCATTACTAAGTAATAGAATTTGTAGTCAAATTATTATACAGAAAAGGAAAAAATGCCTTTTATTTTAAAAAGATAAAAACTAAATTTTCTTTGTTAAAAATTACATTAACTCTTGCACAAAAAAATTTGAAGATATGAAAAAAGACTGTTGCAATATATCCAGTAGAGTTTCAAAACACATTGTCAGTATTAAAATTAAGTAGTCTTCATAGATAATAGCTGCTAAATGATTGGAGAAAGAAGTAAAAAATGTCTTAGTATATACAGCAAATAATTCATTTGAATGTAATCAATATAGAATGAAATTATGAAATCTTAAAGAAAGAAATTGAAGATGTGAATAAATGGAGAAGTATCTCAATTAATGGAAGAATAAACATTTATCAGTGTCTGTATAACTGGAATAAATAAAATGGTGAATTTATATCATAAATGTAAATTATTCATGGAATTTTTTAATAATGAAAAGATATATCTTTAAAGCCATCCAGGAATTAACATTTATAAGCAACTTGTATTCTCATTCATCTGAAGGTCCCCTGTCTATGAAATAATTTTTTGAGTGCATTTTTCACATCCTTGTTTCTGAAGCTGTAAATAATTGGATTCAACATAGGAAACACAACAGTGTAAAACAGAGCAACTACCTTATCAGTTTCTGGGGAATAGCTGGTGGTGGGACGCAAGTACATAAACAGCAGTGTTCCATAGAACAAGGTGACAGCTATGAGATGAGAAGCACAGGTGGAGAATGTTTTGCTCCTACCTCCTGTGGACTTGATGTTCAAAACAGTGATGAGGATGCAGAAGTAAGAAATAAGGATGACCATGAAAGTGCTGGTCTGGATTGTGCCACATAAAGCAAAGAGCAGAAGCTCATTAATATGAGTATCTGCACATGATAAAGCAAGGAGAGGTGGGATGTCACAAAAAAAGTGGTTGACAATATTGGACCTACAGTATGGAAGCATAAATGTGAGGGATACATGCACCAGTGAGGTCACACTTCCACTAAAATAAGCCAACACAACAAGGCTGAAGCACACCCTTCGAGACACCAATGTAGAGTAAAGCAATGGGTTGCAAATGGCTGCATAGCGGTCATATGCCATTGCAGCCAGGATAAGGCACTCAGCATCTGCAAAGCAAGCAAAGAAAAACATCTGTATTGCACATCCATAGAATGATATGCTCTTCTTGGAGGCTAAGAAGTCTACCAACATTTTAGGTGCAATGGCTGTTGAATAGCTGATATCTAAGAAAGACAGATTGCTAAGAAAGTGATACATGGGGGTTTGAAGGCTTAAATCAATATTAACTAGGATTATTAATCCCATATTTCCCAATAACGTTAACATGTAAACTATGAGAAACACCAAAAACAGCATGAATCTTAATGGCTGATAATCTGTGAATCCGATAAATATAAACTCTGTTGGCTTGGTATAGTTTGTATACTGCATCTTCTTGGGCTTCTTGATTTTCTCATTGGCAGTTGATGATACCCAGCAATGTAAAGTTCTCTGAGTGATGGATGAACCAATGTTTTCTTTTCTAAGGAAGCAAAAGGAATACTTAAATATGATAGATACAATTTTTAAATAGATAAGATAGCCTACATTATTTCTTTTATGTATCATTATTTTCTCATTAATAATATCATACTACAAGTTGAAGTTACAATTTTGGACTAAAATTAGATCAATTATATTCTTTAACTCTAAAATTTATCAGAAACCTTTATATACACCTAAAATGTGCTTTTAGAATATCATAAAATAAGCCACATTTATCACAACATATTCATTTATTTTTATGGAAACAACAGAACAAGTAAACAGTCAAGAAAAACAAATAATTGCACAAATGTCCTACATGAATTGTCAATCATTTACCACTTAACATAAGACATACTAAGCTCTCACATTAATGATTTAATAGATTATTCCTATTTGTATGGAATAAGTGTTATTTTCATATAACACTCATTTATCCATGTTGATAAGGTTAATGCTGATTTGGTCTGATAAAAGTAATAAATAACTATTATAAATTAGAAGTATGGAGATAACAGTTTATATGCATCTCTATTTTATTTTCATTTAGATATTCTTAATATCTTTCATTTTTTATTTTCTTTTTTTTTATTTTCAGCAAAAATCAAAAAAAATTTAGAAATGCATTCTAAAAGAATAAAATGAAAAGAAACAAACAAGCAAAATACCCAAGGGTCAGATATACATAGAATTAATAGAGCCTTCAAACAAGCAATACTTTGAGTTATGTTTAAAAAAATTCAGAACACAATAAGCTATTACAAAGCAAATAATATTTGAATAGGATTTCTTAATTTTCATGTGTAATGTTACAGATCTATTTTTACATTTGGACTGAAACAAAGGATATAATTAATTTTTCCAAGTTTACTTGGCTTTTTACTCTACTGCAATGCTTCTAATCTTGAATTGTTTTATACTGCTCTGGAAATTATAGGCTGGGTTATAAAATGAAAGAGTATTAGCTACAGTTGTAGTAGCTTAGGAATGAACTAATCCATATTTGTAAATTATGAAATAAAGTCTTTGAATAATTCAAAAACTATCACCCAACAAGGAACATGTTCCCTAATTATTTTAACTGTAGTGATCTATCCTCTCTTTCAAAAACATAGTATAGATTTATGGAAGCACTTTCATTCTTCATTATATCATTATTATTCCTCTCAGTTCCATCATGACCATTGATCATGACCAAATCATTCTATCTAATTTTTACACCAGAAAACAATTGACCGCACAAGAGTGGGACACAAAGGATGGACAAAAGTCCATCCAAAAGAGGACAAAAATGTCAGTAAAAGGAGTTCTTCTATTTGTTAACAATTTAACAAAAGGTTCAAATAAATGTTGAAGAATTAAGAAACTCTATTCATGAATAAAATTAAGGAGATTTTCTTCCATTGGTTCTCAAGTTTCTAAAATGTGAAGTCAGCTTTCTTCTCTTGATAGTATGTAAATGAGTGTTCAACGTTTTGTGTTAGTTGTCATGGGTGAGACTTGATTAGGTATATTACATGTTCTCTTGCCATCATACATAGCACACATGAAGGCTGGCTCTCATATGGAATCAACAAAGACACATATTATCTAAAGCACAAGCATTAGCTTTGTAACATTTACCTTAGATATTTGTTGCTACATCAGGAATTAAAACACTTACTCAGCACCATCTAAAACTTTCAACAGTAGAACCTATTTTGTTTTGGAGACAATATCTCTCCCAGATTTTGAAAATAAGTCTTGTCAGAGATCACTATTTATCTTGCAGTCCATGACAAGTGGGACATTATCCCAGAGTAATTACCATCCCTATGGACAGCTGTGTAGGCAATTATTCTTTCCAGAGAAATAACTTAGCTGAGTTCTTTACATGAAATAAAATAATGAATAATAACAAGATTGATTCTTATGTAGGAATAAATATCACATTTGTTTTCACACCAAGGAGATATTTCTTTTTTTTTTTGAGCTGAAACCTCTGGTTTATTTGCAGAAAATAACAAAGGTTTTATTCCAGGTTAGCAACAAGAGCAGAAACTAGAGGTTTTAGAAATGTACCTGTTTCAATCAGGGATCTCTTGAGCATAACTGATAGGATAAATTTGTACATAAATAGAAGGGGACTTTATTAGAATGGCTTTGAGGCTGTATTCCAGATAATCCGAACTACCAATGGAAGGTTCATGAATCCAGTAGTTGTTCAGTCCATGGGTCTGAATGTCTCATCTGGTCTTCAGAATCCTGAAGAAGTAGTCTCAAACAGCAGTGAAGAAATGGGCTGGCCAGGGAGAGTGAGGGCAAGCAGGCAAAGACAGAGAGTTTCCTTCTTCCATGTCCTTTATGTAGGCTACCCTAAGAAGATGTGGTCCAGATTAAAGGCTTATTTTCCCACTCCAAAGACATGGATTAGTAGTGGCTTGGTCCACTTCAATGGTTTAATAAAACAAAACTCTTTCACAAGTGGATCCCCTGCTTGGGATTTAATTAATTCCAGATGTAGTAAAGTGGACAATCTATATTCTCCATCCCAAGTCTATCCCGTGTCAACTTGCCACACAATTATATCACCTTTTGTTTTGCTAAATTTCTAAACAAAAATAATAACAGGCCCCAATAATGCCTAACAGGATACAACTATCCTTTTACAATTATATAAAAACATCATGAATTTAGAATAGGTGACAAAGTTCCTTGAGGAACATTCTACTAGTATCTCAAACATAACATGATAACCACTAATATCCTCTTAATTGATGTTGCATTGCATTTAATGATAAAGAAATCAAAAAATAAAACACAAATATATACATATATATGTATATATGTATATATGAACACAATTTTTTTTACCAAATATGACAGAAATACTCTTGCCAATCATAACCCTCATTTCTGTAACTGGACATGTGACCGTAGCAGGTATTCATTATTACTTTTCTCTACTACCAATTCTGTATTTCCTCTGCTTCCAGCAAGCACTTTACCAGGTCTTGGTTCTTTTCCTGCAGGAGTAACCCATACCTTCAGCCCTAAATGGTCTGTGCCCTATGCCATCCTTCCTGGATTAAGGTTTTATAGTTTCCTCTGACTTTAATCACTGGAAGTGGTAGCACCAAGAGATGCTCTAAATGATCTCTGGCACTGCAGACATAATCTTCCTTAATTCCATTATGAAGAAGCAATCCAGTTTCTCGTTGGTAATTTGGATCAATCACCCCTCCTGACACTCCTTTCTCAGTCTATTGTCTTAAGGGCATCAGAAGGCCAAGTGTCGAGGGGGAATTCTGTGCTTCCAATTCAATGGAATATGTGTTGTGTCCCCTAGAAGAAGTGCTCTCTTCTCTGGAACCAACACTTCAAGTCCAGCCGAATTAAAGGTCATGGGAACAGGAAGCAAAAATTTGCTATCCGGCCCGCTTTGAGTGATAGGTAAGTAAAAACTATTTTCTTTACCCTTTGATTTCGGGGCATGTGGATCTTAGTTATGGGAGAAATTGTACTTTATATTGGAATATAATTCGAAGCATATTCTGCTTTCTGAAGAATCCTGCCCTAGCTTCCAGGCTGCTTCTACCTAATTGGTGCTGTACCTTTGTTTCAAAAGGCCATTTCATTTTTCTGTCAGGTCACCTGCTTCAAGATGGTAGAGAACAAGGTTAAACCAACGGATTCCATGATTGAGAGCTGTACCATGTAAAGAAGGATAATGCAGTCTGTTTACCTGCTTAGAATAATGGGTATCAAGACTGCTTGGTGCTTGGCTCGTGAGGAGGAACTACATAAACGAAAAGAAAGAGAAGACTCTAGAATACTTGGCTGGATCCCAAAGTGACACTTCACTTTCCAACCAGTCTGTTGCTAGCTGCCTACCTCTGGAAACCAAGAATCAGGCTGGGAACTCTGGGTAGATATGGAGAGTTGAAGGAGGAGGCTTCAGTCACTCATTAGGAAGTATAAGTGTTACTTAACCAGTAGGAGATATTTCTTTATCAATTGTTTTTTCCTTGACATGTCTCTGCAGTTTCTATAAATATCCAACTAGAATTTAACTCCTGCAAGGGTCTTTGAAGGATGTATTTATATGAGGAAAACACAAAGTATAGGTTCAGTGATACTTGGAAGGTTACTGTCTAAGAGGCTTGATCAATTTCTCTGCCAGTGAAAGAATTAAATCAGAAAAAAACTCTTGAGCATATCAAGTGGCAGCAGAGAAATTCTCAGCCACAACAAACATAATCAACTGATGAAAACTTCTTCCAGATCTTTTCCATTTCTGAAGATTTTAGGCTCTGATTTAGAAGTGCAAGTTGTTTTCAACAACAGAAACTTACTTTACACAGAGGGTAAACAAGGGTAAATGTTGTATATTTTGGAGTCTCTTGGACAACCCTTAGAAAGCTCACCAGAGATCTTCTCATGCCTGTCATTTGGGGTTTTATTAGATAGTCTTTGGTTCTTGGAAGGAGCATTGTCAGTCCAGATGAGAAATGTTCAGCTGAATGGCTCCTCTCTGAGAAGGTAGCATATAAGCTTCCAAAGAATGGAGGCAGCCAACAGTTCTATCCATCTATGACACCTATAATCCATGTCAATGACCAATGTGACAAAAAAGTCAAATTGTTCAACAGTGGCATGCGCATTTTGGTAGTAACCAACACCTGTCTAATTGGACTTAAGACTTGTTCATCAAGAGGTACATTATCTCTGTTACTAATTAAATATAAACTACCTGTGAAGTCATAGTCTTTGAGGGAGAATCTTCAACCTCTGATTTATTAAACCAGCATAGTCCTTTATAACAATCTATAGATACCAATCTTTATAATACAAATATGCATAGTTTTTATTCTTAATCAAAAAAATTTCCTTGCAACAGGTGGAGAACACTACACTAAAATACAACTAATAAAAATACAAAAATGTGGGGCCTAGTCTCAAAAATATATCTACAAAACACTCCCTCACTAAGGCTCTGGGAGCATTGCCTAAGAAAGCATACAAAGAGTATGAGAGTAATAGAATTGAGAGTTTTATTGTGATATTGTATCTCCTAATATTATTAGAAGATACTCCTAAAGGTTTACTAACCTGACCTCTTGAATATGAACTGAACAAGGATGATCCTAACAAACATAAGTCTGAGAACGTTTCAAGCTTACACAAAGGACTGAGTAATGGCAACTGAATATAAAGGTAGTGGCAAAATGGTGTATAGGAAAGGTGGTGGAAGGAAAGGAAAGAGGGAAATGATGTAATTTTATTACAATCTAAAAAAAAAAAAAAAACTTTTGGTGGGTAGGAATGGGTGTCTCCTTTCTCCTTTCACTTATTTGTGATTGATCAGTTTAGAAAAAAGCAAACAAACAACAACAACAATAAACAAAGCTAATAGGCCCACTACTTGGGCTAAGTATGTAGTGTTATGGCTTTGAGGTTGCCTTATCACACTTGACTGGTCAGCCACAACACAGCTGTGAAATAAGTTTGTCCAACCTTTCTCTCAGACCAGAAGGCTTAGCAAGAGAGGGAAGGGGGCATCTTTGTTATTTATCTACACCTTCTTCCCCAGATATATGCCTGTCATGGATTTGTTAATAACTAATGTGTCAGTATGATTTTCTGGAATTGTAGTTTTGGTTTTCTTCTCAATTATCTAAGTGACTAGAAAGTAATTACTTCAAAACGTAGATGCTGTTGTAATAACTGATGATAGAGATAACCACTACTTAAATATTATTTTATTATATTATTTATTATTATTTATTATTTAGTAATCACTACTTAAAAATTATTTATTTATTATTATTTAATATTATTTTGAAGAAGGGGAATTTGAGCTTCTTGCTGTGTCTAACTTTGACATACCTTTAAATTCTGAGCAACAATTGCCCAATTCACCTTGTGAGGACTGTGGAAATCCACACAAGTGTGTAAATCAGACTTCAATGGATGGTGGTGATTTATAATTGTTTGCTTTAACAATTATACCAGTCTTTCCCAATAGTTTAAAAAATATGACTAGTTTTAAAATCCTCTAAATTCTGAGAGTGACATGTAACTTACTAAAATTGAAAAACTATAAAATAGATAAAATAAGACATTGATTTTAAGGGCAAGCAATGTATTTGATCTGCATGGCAGAAAGTTCAAATCTCTCTGCAAGAAGGGCTTGTCATTTAATCGACAGCAATCAACATTTGTAGATTAAAAAACTAGCAATTTGTAGTTAGGGAACAAAGACTATGAAGAAACATAAAACAGCAAAAAAGATTCAACAAAAGGAAATGTCCAGGAGCTGCCATGTCCTTTACATGAAGAGCTCTAGGAAATACAGTTTTTGAATAGTGCCCTCTTTCATGTTAATTTTTTACTACACAGGTCCAATGTTAAGTCTGATTCTAATGTAAATACGAATTTGATCCCAATGTAAATGTAACTCTTCTCCAGTATTACATGTAGTAAGAATGGATACATGTAAAAACAGTTGAGTTATACACTTTAGGAATTTGAGCAGATGAGTATGTATGTTTATGAGTATATCCCCAAGGCCAGAGAATTGAGCCAGGTGGGTAACACAGCAGACAGAATGCTTGTTGTCAACATAATGGCTTGCTTGTTATTCTAGACCTTGTACAATGTACTTCATGTGTAGTACACAACTGCAATCCCAGTATACTTAGATAAAGACAGAAAAAAAATTTCCTGAAATTTGAGGGTCAGCTATCTTGAAATATGTAATAGAATGAGAGAGTAAAAAGGGCTATCCTGTGTTTTCAAGGTAGTATGTGAAAGGAGATTTCTGAAAACTGTCCTTTTATATCCATATATGCACCGTGGTATGTGTGCTGAATGTACACAACTCTCTCTCTCTCTCTCTCTCTCTCTCTCTCTCTCCTCTCTCTCTCTCTCTCTCTCTCTCACACACACACACACACACACACACACACACGCACACACAGACCACAAACCCACAAATACATATTATACTAGTGAACTCCAGGTAGTTTGTAATCTGCATTGTTTGTTCTGTTGTTGTTGTTGCTTTTTTCACTACTTAAATGACTTACACACACACACACAAAAAAAAAACCCACAAAGCAAACAAACAAACACAAAACCTTCCAGAATGTTTACCTTAATTTGGAGGGGGAAAGCAAAAAAAATATTTGGTATTTTCTTCCACATTTGTTCATGTGAAATTTTCAGGTATCACAGAAACTATAACAAAATACTTTATCACTGTCTGTCTGTTGAAAGAATAGATTTATCCACAAGATAAAAGATAGCACTTTTAACGCAAACTGAAAATACTTGCTCTATATATGCTGTCTCTCTGTATGTAGATCTAGTCATCTTGGGGTGGGTGCATAATGAGATATTCTAACAGAAAAGTTCATTGTTATCATTTGCACATGTGATATCCCCCACTGGGCCTGGGCTTTTGAACAACTGCTCTGCAGTTGTTCTGAGAAATCTAGAAACTTGAGTGGATGGGACTGTAGTAAAGCCTTTTCCCAGAAGGCCTGGCATTATATCTTATATCTGGCTTACTAAATCTTCACTTACTAGATATGTCTCCTCTTTCAACAGGTTATTAGGAAGCTATGATATTTTCTCTCCTCATAGAATCAGAAATACAGAGAAAATGGGGAAAAGTACAACAAATGTTTCTTTTCAGAATTTTGTTTGCTTACAACATAAAAGATAAAATGCATTTAGTATGTGCTTTCAAGTCTCAACATTGCATTTATTTTATATACAGCTCAAGGTATTTCTGGCCTCAGGAAATCCTCTTATAAGTTAAAAACTTTTATTATATTCAAGGAAAAATGAACACTTGAAGTTGTTCTGGAAAGTTTTCTATACCTGTGTCCATTTTTAATTTAGAGGAGGATGATAAATAAATAAATAGCCCTCTTGCTCTCTCTCTCTCTCTCTCTCTCTCTCTCTCTCACTCTCCTTCTCTCTTTCTCTCTCCATATTATATATGTATATATATATATCATAGGCCTCTAATCAGAGCATTAGGGAAGATCAGAAGTTTAAGGTCATGCTCCACCTATATAGTGAGTTCAATACAGCCTGTCTAAAAATAATAAATGAGTAAAATGCTGTAAATTCACTTCAATTTTTAATTGAAATTGTGCAAAAACTTCTGAGTGTAACCTATTAGCTTCTCTGAACCATTATTTTCATAATTATTTACATAATAGTTTATTTTACAAAATAAAATCTCATCATCATTGTAATTATTCAGGGAAACCCAATGCAAGCAACTGAATGATGACTTCAGATCATTAAAACACACAAAGCCACATTAAATATAACTCTCTTCTAATTGTGAAGGCATCCTTTTAGCTTTTCTGTCTCTTAGTTTTTGGTATCAATGACTGTACTCTTTGATTATACAAATTAACTAAATAAATGCCAAGGGTCTAATCAATGGCAATCTTTTGGTACAGTTTATAAGTTGAACTCTAAACAAATTGAAGCAAACACAACACATAGATCAAGTATTAAAATTGAAGACATCCTTGGGGGGAATAGTGAACACAGAGTGAAGCTATTTAGGTAATTCTGGAACTTGTTTTACTTTAAGTTAATGAAGCCCATTGACAATTGTATAATTATTTCACCTTGAGAAAAGTATAGGCAACATTAGAATGTTTCGTAACAATGTTATTTCTCATTGAATCTCATGAGAAATCAGAAGCCATCATAGTATGTTTTTATTCTTCTACAAAAAAAAAAAAAAATATCTCAAATAGATATTTAGGTCACAGAAATGACTGCATAAAAAATACTTGTTTTCCTTACATTATTTAATTTCATGTAGTTACCTTATGACTACAAAGAAGCTTATAAAAGTGAAATATAAAAATGTATTAGTTTTAAAAGAATTTTTAAAAAGTCATATCTGTTCATTCATTTTGAAATTGTAAATATTTATTGAATACCTATTATCTAATGTTATATGTTGATTAATATGGACAATAATCATATAATGTGTCTATTAAAATAAGTTTCTAAAAGGTGGAAATCAATAAAATGGTAACTGTAAAATATGATTTGTTTATTATTAATATGTACTGTGAATATAATTAAATATTTTTAAATGAGCTTTAAGCATCTTTGATGTTAATGGTTAATTTTCTGCTTTAAAAATTTATATCCACAGAGACTGGAACAATTTCATTCAGTAAAATCCAGATATATGGAAATTTATATCAAGAAGAGTGTTCATGTCATCTTTATATATAATTCAGTCGATAACAAATATATATTACATATTGCTCAAAATAAAGTGATCTTCAAAATAATTTCAACATATTTATTGTTTCTTTTTCTCTTCTTCTCTCTCTTTCTTTCTCTTTCTTTCTTTTCTTTTTTTCTATTTTTGTTTTTCTTTCCTATTCTTTACTGTTGAAGTACATAGTTTTTCTTTTCGGTTTTATTTTTGGAGTCGAAGGCTTATGTTTTGGCTTCTATAATAAATTTATAAATTTGTATTCACAACACCAATGTTGCAAAGTTCCTGTTTCCTCCTTCCCTTTGTCTGATTTTATATTTTGTATCATTTGATTTCTTTGATAGTTATACATGTGAGATTATATCTCATTACACTTTAGCTTTTCATTTCTTTATTATTAGTGATGGTGAGCATTTTATCATATACTTACATTTCTTTGTGTCTTGCTCAGATAAATGTCTAACCAATTCCATTAATCTATTGCATAAAGAATTATTATTAGAAATCTTATAGGGGTTTCTGGAGGGGAAACCGGTAAAGAGGATAACATTTGAAATGTAAATAAATAAAATATCCAATAAAAAAGAAATCTTGTTGCTATTTAATTGTATGAATTATACAAATATATTGATAATGTTTTAGGTCAAGTTGATACCATCTACAATAATTTGTGAAGAACAAATTATCAGCTGAGACAATACATCTAACATATTGGTCTATGGGTAAGTCTGTGGTTCTTTTCTAAATTATCAAATGATGTGGGAGCACTTAGGTCACTGTGAGAGAAGCTACATCTGGGCACCTTTGCCTATGTTGTATAAAAAAAGCAAATTGATTAAGCATTAGTGAATAGGCTAGAATAGAATAGGCATGACTTCATGGCTTCCACTTCATTCTCTGCCTCAACAATCCTACCCTGACTTTTTTTTTTTTTTTTTTTTTTTTTTTTATTTATTTAGTTATTTAAATCACATCATAATTTACTTATTTACACAGAGGTTATAAACACAAAATGGCAGGATGTGGGGAAGGGAATGGCACCGGAGCATAGGTGTTCAGGGGGAGTACAGATACCTTTCAGAACAGAGTATCAGCTGGGTGTAGGTTCAGGGGACAGGTCACTATGGCTCTGCCTATGATTCACTTGTCCTTATCTAAGTTGGTACTGTCCACCAAGGCTGCCTATTTATAAGACCTATGACTACTCGGGCTGGTAAGTTTCCACAGACGCTGCCTGTTAGCTTATAACCTTCTGTTTCATTGTTTTTTCACAGGGACCCAAGACTTTGTGTTAGCATGCATGTATGTCAGGCCTATTGCGGACTTTAGGCCTATGGCTGATGGAATATGAAGTGGTAATATAAATTGAAATAAACTCTTTTATCCTCAGGTTGTTGATTTTTTTTTTAATTGGCTGGTTTTTATTCATTATTCTAGAAGTATTTATTTATTTACACTCCAGATTTTAATAGAAATTCTATGACAGATGCTAACACCTATTCAGATTTAAATTCAAAAGTATTTTCATCTGCTTTTCCCTTGTCTTGATGCTTAAACTGTTGTTCAGGGATTATTCAATTTGACAGAGTAATATCAACTCGTTTCTGCTTGTATTAACAGTTTTTATATTGTATCTATATTTTAACTTCAAAGGTCAATACACCATATCTATTGTTTTAATTATATTAAGTCTTAAATGTATTTGTAACAAGTCAAAATATCTTTATTTGAATTATATATATATATATATATATATATATTATATATTCAAATATATATTCTTTATATAAGAGAGATAAAAGACTCCAACAAGAAAAAGAAAATTTCAAAACAGGGTCTCAATATATTGCTTTCATTGTCATAAATGGACTCTAGACTGGCCTTGAACTCACAGAGATCCCTTGCTTCTGCCATTTTAGTGCTGGAAATAAAGATATTTGCCAACATGGTCAGCTAAAAGGTTCCCATAATTAGAAAACATGATAAGAAATATTATAATATATGAAATTAACAGAAAAATTCAATATCTTTCCTATATTGCTTTGACAAATATGTTGAGAAAGAAATAAAAAAATAACCATTACATTTATAATTATGTCAAGATACTTTGAAATGGATTTAACTGAAAAAGTAAAAAACCTCTACTAAGGAAACTTTAGAATACAGAAATAATAAACTGAGTAAGTCCCTAGAGGATAGAAAGATCTCATATGTTCATAAATGGAAGTATTGAGATAATGGTGATAAGGATATTCTATCAGAAATAAACTACACTTTCAAAGCAACCCAATGTCTAGACTGCTTTAATAAGGACAGAATATTATATAAAAATTGATAAAAGATTCATAAAAGAACCTTGGTATCCAACACAGTTCTGAACAAATGCTGAAGGTATCACTTAATTTCAAATTAAGCAGTCAAACCATATTAATATTTTAGTGACTCATGCTTCTCCCATTAATTCCTCAGAACACACATTTACCATTATTTAACAAACTTGGTATTAAGGCTATAAAATACAGCTGGGCGGTGGTGGCACACGCCTTTAATCCCAGCACTTGGGAGGCAGAGGCAGGCAGATTTATGAGTTCGAGGCCAGCCTGGTCTACAGAGTGAGTTCCAGGACAGCCAGGACTACACAGAGAAACACTAGAACTTTGCTTTATTTGTTACTGTTCTTGTGTTGTTTATTTTAAAAACAAAGCCATGGCAGTGTGTATGTGTGTATACATACATACATATATACAAGGTACTTGTCCCTTAAGTAGAGAAGACATGGCATAAGTTGTATATATGTCAAGGAATAATTAAGGAATAATTAATTTTAATTTCATGAATATCAAGGAAAATGATGGAACACAAACAGATATCAAACCTGTGTGAACAAATTTACTCTAGAGGCAAAACGAGTGCTTTTTTTCTTATATTGAATAGGTATTTTTTCACATAATATATCTTGATTATACTGACTCCTTCATCTACTCCTCTCTCTCTGCTCCAATTTCAATCTACATTCTTTCTTTATCTCATTAAAAGACAAACATGCTTCTATGGGATAATGATATATAATATGATATATAATATTATTAATATAATATATTACTATAACACAAAAGCTACCACATCATAATTTGACATAGTGAACCAACATAAGTAAAGAAGCCCAAAAGAAAGTTTCAGAATTAGAGACCCAATTAGTTTCATACTTAAGATTCTCATAAAAACACTAAACTATAAGCAATATATATGCAAAAGACCTTGTGCAGACCTTTATTGGCCTCTGAAAGCTGCCTCAGTCTCTGTTAGTTCATAGTTGGGTGATCTTGTTGATTTCTAAATTCCTTTGTTTCTTTGTGGCCTCCAGTGTGGATGTGGCTATTACACTCTTCCACAGAATTCTCTGAGCCCAAGAAGAAGGACTTGATGGAAATATTCCATTTCGGACTCAGTGTTCCAAGATTTCTCACTCTCTACATATTATCTGGCTAAAGTTCTCTCTATTTCTTCCCATCTGATGCAGGATGAAGCTTCTCAGATGTTTGAGCAATCAACAAATCTATGAGTAGAGGAGAAAGTCATTAGGATTCAGTTTATTTCCATGTACTTTTAGCAGAACAATAGTATTTGGTTTTTACCCTGGCTCCCTGTGCTATCTCTGCTTAGGCTCTTAGTTTACCAAGCAATGTCAGATATGGGTTTCACTTCATGAAATAGATCCTTGTCATATCAGATATTGGTTCATTAAAAGAAGTAGCGGAAATTATTTTGTGTAAAAATATTTAAGTGGATGGAGGCAAAGTGTGAGGCAGAGGAAGAATAGAGAATAGAAGGTGAAGAGGAAGGGAAGCCACCATGGGTTAGGTAAGTTCATGAAAACATGGCCCTGAGGGTTGGCCAATTAGAGTTAAGAGCAGCCCAGATGAAACACGGTAAGTAGTAAGTAATAACTCGGGGTTATCAATCGGAAAGTACATTCTAATAAAACAGAGGGTAGACATATGCCCAGCTCTTGTACTGTTTAAGGCTTATTGTAAATATAAAGGGTGTATGTTTTTTATTTGGGAACTGAATGAACAAAGCTGGGTGGAAACTCTGGACTGGGATAAAAAATGTCTACAAAAAAAAAAAAAAAAGAAAGAATTAAGATTAACTAAAAGTAAGGGTACATAACAAAATTGTATAAAAGTCAATTAATATATATGTTTATATGTGTTTGTGCATATACTCGACATACATACACATAAACTCCATCTAACCTTGCATGGACTCAGCTTCTTATCCTTTGGTGTTAGTCATTTATATCAAGAAAGACCCTTTATCTGTTAACCCAGTGGTTACAGTGGGTTATGAATCAAGTAGGTGATACTCATTCTCCATCCTGCCCTCCATTGCAATTTCTCTAGTCTCATCCTCAAGTCTGTAGCATGCTACGTATAGTTGCCTTTGCTGAAATTTTACCACTAGTCCCTGTGTATTCCATGTAGACTCTTGGCATATTCAGATACTCTCCTCCCTATTCCTTTTTGTCAGGTACAGGTACCTAGAAATACTCTGTATTTGAGAACCTTAGTAGCCACACTAGTCTGGGACTCAGGTAAATGATTTTTATTTTTTATTCTTGTACTCACTCCAATATCCCCAACCTCATCTCCAGCCCCATAGGACCTTCTCCAATCCAACCTTAATTTCCAATCCAACCTATACAAAACTGTGGAGTGGACCCAGCTTTCCATCCTCCTGTGGACTATCTTAGCCCTCACTTCTAACCAATACCAATTTCTTCCTCTCTGCATCTTATACCTAGAAATACTATACTACACTAGATCTCCCAGTGGCCACACCTGCCAAAGACCCAGGTAGGGGAGTCATACTATCCTTTCTGTCCTCCACTATGATATCATTATTTCTTCTTGAGAATACAAATACCCCACTTAAAAGTTCCCCTTCTCCAATCACAACTTCCTTCCCTAGAATCTCCATCACTTGGATAAGATCCTGGGTCTCCTTCCCTAGTTCTTTCATCTCTGTCTCTAGGTAGATGACATAATTTTGATTACTGCAACATACTTGCAAAATTCCCTGTTCCCAACTGCCTATAGACCTGCCTTTATGTTATAACAGAATCTCTTTAGCTCTTTCATAAAGCTACCCTTAGTGTTTTCTCCTAGCCTACCTCTATCACTTCTTCCTATCCAATGAACTATAGAAACATTTCATACACAGCAACCCACAATGTCCAGATTTTCCTAAAATCAAGAGAGGTCAATGATAACTAAGAAGCAACAACCTACAAAGACACAAAGAAAAGCATATAAAAAGTAACTTTTATTTGTCTGCTGTAATTATCCTCTTGAAGGATTACTGCTGAATATGCTAACCCCAGTTCTTTCTGAACCCTGGAAAGCTGGTTCACCCCAACTCTTCTGGATCAAAATTTCTCTCTAAGCTGATATATTCAATGTTCATTCTCTCAGTTTCTCACTGGATTGCTCTGTTTGGCCTCAAATTAACTCTGGTAATTTCTTCTAGTCTTCTGATGTCTTTGTATTCTGTGGCTTCAACTTCCTCTGATGACCTGTACTTCATGAACTCATGAACATCTTCAACTCTACTGTACTGCACTCACTGCACTAACTTGCCACTGACCCTGAACTCTACTGTGCTGAACTCAACTGACTGAACAGACTTGATTAAACTTACTCTCCCTGTACTGCTTTTAAAAGAGCTTTACTCCTGAAAGCTGAATATATTCTACCTCTGATATTTCCCATCAAATCTTTCAATTAGACATCAATTTCAAACATGGCTACTTCCTTCTACAAACAAGCCTTAAATATATATACTAAGGACATGTCTGTATAACAGCCAAAGTGATCAAAGGTGTGGCATGTTTTCACTCAAATGGGATCACCCAGACCTAGAAGGTCTTTGTATGTGATCAGGACAGCCATGTTGCTAGATTAAAATTCCTTTATGCAAGGCCATATATAAACCTGTAGATAACTAAGAAGCACCAGCCTACAAAGACACAAAGATAGGCAAAACCATCCAACCCCAGCACAAAAACACAGTATCAGCCAGGACAGTATGTCCTGAAAACAGGTTATAAAAGCAAAAAATACTACATAGTTCTACAAACTTCTATATGTATCAGATGCCAGCACGAAATACTATACTCAGCAAAACTTTCTAGCACAGTAGATGAAGAAATACATTTCAGGATAAAACTAAATTTAAACAGTGTCTATCCACAAATTCAGCTCCATCGAAGGTGATATCACAAACATTTCAATCTGCAGAGGTTAACCACACTAATAAGACATAAGCAATAAATACTCTAATATCAACAAATTAAAGAGGTGAACCCCATACCATATCAACAAAATAACATAAATAAATAAATAGTGCTCACTGATAACTCTCAATATTAATAGTCTCAATTTTCTAATAAAAAGATGCAGGCTGGCATATTTGATTAGAAAGAAACATCTACCTTTTACTGCATTGAATAAAGAGAAATTATGGTGCACATCACTTCTTCCTGAAAGTGTGAAAAAGATATTTATAACCCAAGACTCAAGCAGGAAGACCCATTTTAATATCCATCAGAATCAAATCAATATGAATCAGAAGAGATATAAAAAACCAAATATTCAAGAAAGGTAAATGTACAATGAGGATATTGGAATTCTTTTTGTTTGTTTGGTTGGTTGGTTGGTTGGTTTTTCGAGACAGGGTTTCTCTGTGTAGCTTGGCTGTCCTGGAACTCACTCTGTGGACCTCGAACTCAGAAATCCACCTGCTTCTGCCTCCCAAGTGCTGAGATTAAAGGCGTGCGCCACCACCGCCCAGCAGGATATTGGAATTCTAAATATTTATGTACCACACAAGAAAATGAACCCAAGATTCAAGCACATAGAGGTAATACAAAGAATCAGTAAAGCAAAGAAATTTTATTTGATATACTGATTTGATTTGAGAAAATGACTGATACATTCTTTGTTAAATTAGCCTAATGTCTGAGAAAGAAGTTACATGGTAATGGAATTAGAGACTAAATAGAGACATCAAAGCAGATATAGAGGAAATCCAGACAATCTTAAGACATACTTTAAAATATATAGACAAAAACAAAGGGAATATCACTAAAGGAATAAATTTCTTGATGTACATATATGTATTTTTAATTATTTTTTATTGGATATTTTATTTACATTACAGATGTTCTCCCGTTACACCATTTCCCCCCTCTCTCCCAGGAACCCCTATCCCATCATCCCTCCTCTGCTTCTATGAGGATGTGACCCCACCTACCCCCTCCCACTTCATCTCCCCACCCTCGAATTCCCCAACATAAGGACATCCACCCTTCAGAGGACTAAGGATCTCTTCTCCCACCTATACCTCCCTTGAATATATAGCTGGAGTCATGGATCCCTCCCTAAGCGCTCCTAGACTGGTGGTTCTGGGGGCTCTGGTTGGTTGGTATTGTTGCTCTTCTCATGGGGTCTCGAACCCTTTCAACTCCTTCAGTTGGCACTCTAATTCCTCCATTGTGAACCCCATGATCAGTTTAATGGATAGCTGTGAGCATCTGCCTCTGAATATGTCAGACTCTTACAGACCTCTAAGGAGACAGCTATGTCAGCATCCTGTCAGCATGTACTTCCTGACATCCACATCAGTATCTACCTTTGGTGACTACACATGGAATGGATACCCAGGTGGAATGGTATGCAGACGGCCACTCCTTAAGTTTCTGTCCTGCACTTTGTATCCATATTTGTTCCCTTGAGTATTTTGTTATTCCTTCTAAGAAGGATCAAAGCACCCACACTTGGTCTTCCTTCTTCATGAGCTTCATGTGGTGTGTGAGTTGAATCTTGGATATTTCAAACTTCTGGGCTAACATCCAGTTATCAGTGAGTAAATACCATGTGTGTTCTTTTTTGATTGGGTTACCTCACTCAGGATGATATTTTCTAGTTCTAGCCATTTACCTAAGAATTTCTGAATCCATTGTTTTTAATAGCTGAGAAATACTCCATTGTGTAAATGTACCACATTTTTTGTATCCATTCCTCTGTTGAAGGACATCTGGGTTCTTTCCAGCTTCTGGCAATTATAAATACGGCTGCTAAGAACATGGTGGAGCATATGTCCTTGTTATTTGTTGGAATATCTTCTGGATATATGCCCAGTAGTGGTATAGCTGGGTCCTCAGGTAGTGGTATGTCCAATTTTCTGAGGAACCACCGGACTTGTTTCCAGAGTGGTTGCACCATCTTGCAATCCCACCAACAATGGAGGAATGTTCCTCTTTCTCCACATCCTTGCCAGCATCTACTATCACCTGAGTTTTGATCTTAGCCACTCTGACTGGTGTGAGGTGGAATCTCAAGGTTGTCTTGATTTGCATTTCCCTCATGACTAAGGATGCTGAACATTTCTTTAGGTGCTTCTCAGCCATTCGTATTTCCTTACTTGAGAATTCTTTATTTAGCTTTATGTCCCAATTTTAATAGGGTTATTTGGTTGTCTGGAGTCTAATTTCTTGAGTTCTTTGTATATATTGGATATTAGCCCTCTATCGGATGTGGGATTGGTAAAGATCTTTTCTCAATCTGTAGGTTGCCATTTTGTCCTATTGACAGTGTCCTTTGCCTTACAGAAACTTTGCAATTTTATGAAGTCCTGTTTGTCAATTCTTGATCTTAGAGGATAGGCCATTGGTGTTCTATTCAGGAACTTTTCCCTGTGCCTAGGTATTAGAGGATCTTCCCCACCTACTCTCCTATTAGTTTCAGTATGTCTGGTTTTATGTGAAGGTCCTTTATCCACTTGGACTTGAGCTTTGTACAAAGAGATAATAATGGATCGATTTGCATTTTTCTGCATGCTGTCCTCCAGTTGAACCAGCACCATTTGTTGAAAATGCTGTCCTTCTCTTAAAGAAGAATAGGTGGAAGGATTGTGGGCCCTAAGGAGATAGGAACTGCACAGGAAGATCAACAGAGTAAACCAACCTGAACCCTTGGAGCTCTCTGAGACTGAATCACCAACCATGGAGCATATCTAGTCTACACAGATCTAGCTCCATGGGCTGAACCTAGGCCTCCCTGCACATATGTTGTAAATGTGCAGCTTGGTTTTCATGTAGGTCTCAAACATCTGGAGTGGGGGCTATCCCAAAACATGCAGCCTGTATATGGAGTATGGTCTTCTAAAAAAAAAACAGTTGTTCAGTTGTTCATGGAATATTATTTTTTTATATCTCTTGTATTCAGTTTGCAACTACTTCATTGAGAATTTTTGTATGTATATTCATGAGGGATACTGGACTATAACTTATATATTTTTGTTGGGTTTATACTTGATTTCACTATTTCAATATATTTGCTTTGTGAAGGAGCTTATTGTGGTTCTGAATTTTTTTAAACATAACTCAAAAAGTATTGCTTGTTTGAAGGCTCTATAGAATTCTTGTATAAGTATATCTGACACTTGGTAAAAAAAATAAAATAAAATAAAATAAATAAAATAAAAAATTTCATGTAATGGTTTGTCATAAAAAAAAAAAAAAAAAAAAAAAAAAAAAGAAAAAGAAAATGCTGTCCTTGTTCCACTGGATGGTTTTAGCTCCTTTGTCAAAGATCAAATGAGCATAGGTTTGTGGGTTCATTTCTGGGTCTTCACTCTATTCCACTGATCTTCCTGCCTGTCTCTGTACCAATATCATGTCGTTTTTATCACTATTGCTCTGTAGTAAAGCTTGAGGTCAGGGATGGTGATTCCTCCAGAAGTTCTTTTATTGTTGAAAATGGTTTTCGCTATCCTGGGTTTTTTGTTGTTCCAAATAAATTTGAGTATTCTCTTTCTAGTTCTGTAAAGAATTGAGTTGGTATTTTAATGGGGATTGCATTGAATCTGTAGATTGCTTTTGGCAAGATGGCCATTTTTACTATATTAATCCTGTCGATCCATGAGCATGGGAGACCTTTCCATTTCCTGAGATCTTCTTAGATGTCTTTCTTCAGAGACTTGAAGTTCTTATCATACAGATCTTTCACTTGCTTGGTTACATTCACACTGAGGTATTTTATATTATTTGTGACTATAGTGAAGGGTGTCATTTCCCTAATTTCTTTTTCAGCCTGTTTATCTTTCATGTAGAGAAAGGCTACTGATTTGTTTGAGTTGATTATATAACCTGCCACTTTGCTAAAGTTGTTTATCAAGTTTAGGAGTTCTCTGGTGGAAGTTCTGGGGTCACTTAAGTATACTATCATATCATCTGCAAATAGTGATATTTTGACTTCTTCCTTTCCTATTTGTATCCCTTTGATTTCTTTTTCTTGTTTAAATGCTCTGGCTAGGACTTCCAGTACTATATTGAATAGGTAGGGAGAGAGTGGGCAGCCTTGTCTAGTTCCTGATCTTAGTGGGATTGCTTCAAGTTTTCTCCATTTAGTTTGATGTTGGTTACTGGTTTGCTGTATATTGCTTTTACTATGTTTAGATATGGGCCTTGAATTCCTGGTCTTTCCAAGACTTTTACCATGAAGGGATGTTGAATTTTGTCAAATGCTTTCTCAGCATCTAGTGATATGATCATGTGGTTTTTTTCTTTGAGTTTGTTTATATAGTGGATTACATTGATGGATTTCTGAATATTGAAGCATCCCTGCATTCCTGGGATAAAGCCCACTTGATCATGATGGATGATTGTTTTGATATGGTCTTGGATTCTGTTTGCTAGAATTTTATTAAGTATTTTTGCGTCAATATTCATAAGGGAGATTGGTCTGAAGTTCTCTTTCTTTGTTGGGTCTTTGTGAGGTTTAGGTACGAGTGTGATTGTAGCTTCATAGAACGAATTGGGTAGTGTTCCTTCTGTTTCTATTTTGTGAAATAGTTTGAAGAATAGTGCTTCTAGGTCTTCCTTGAAGGTCTGATAGAATTCTGCACTAAAACCATCTGGTCCTGGGCTTTATTTGGTGTGAAGACTTTTAATGACTGCTGGTATTTCTTTAGGGGTTATGGATGGTTTAGATGGTTTATTTGTTCCTGATTTAACTTTGGTACCAGGTAATCTGTCTAGAAAATTGTCCCATTTCATCCATATTTTCCAGTTTTATTGAACATAGTTCTTTGTAGTAGGATCTGATGATTTTTTGAATTTCCTCAGTTCCTGTTGTTATGTCTCCCTTTTCAGATCTGATTTTATTAATTTGGGTACTGTCTCTGTGCCCTCTGGTTAATCTGGCTAAGGGTTTATCTACCTTGTTGATTTTCTCAAAGAACCAACTCTTGGTTTTGTTGATATTTTCTATAGTTCTTTCTGTTTCTACTTGTTGATTTCAGCCCTGAGTTTAATTATTTCCTGACATCTAGTCCTCTTGGGTGTATTTGCTTCCTTTTGTTCTAGAGCTTTCAGGTATGCTGTCAAGTTGTTAATGTATGCTCTCTCCAATTTCTTTTTGTAGGCACTTAGAGCTATGAGACTTCCTCTTAGCATTGCTTTCATCGAGTCCCACAAGTTTTGGTATATTTCCTCATTTTCATTAAATTCTAAAAAGTCTCTAATTCTTTCTTTATTTCTTCCTTGACTAAGTCACCATTGAGTAGAGCATTCTTCAGTTTCCACATGCATGTGGGTTTTCCATTGGTTTTGTCATTATTAAAGACCAGCCTTAATCCATGGTGATCTGATAGGATGCAAGGGATGATTTCAATCATTTTGTATCTGCTGAGGCCTGTTTTGTGACCAATTATATGGTCTACTTTGGAGAAGGTACCATGAGGTGCTGAGAAAAAGATATATTCTTTTGCTTTAGAATGAAAAGTTTTATATATATATATATATATATATATATATATATATATATATATATGTATGTATATGTGTGTGTGTGTGTGTTGTGTGTGTGTGTGTGTGTGTGTTAAATCCATTTGGTTCATAATTTCTGTTAATTTTGATGTGTCTTTGTTTAGTTTGTTTCCATGATCTGTCCATTGCAGAGAGTAGGGTGTTAAAATCCCCACTTTTATTGTGTGAGGTGCAATGTGTGCTTTGCGCTTTAGTAAAGTTTCTTTTATGTATGTGGGTGCCCTTGCATTTGGAGCATAGATGTTCAGAATTAAAAGTTCATTTTGGTAGATTTTTCCATTGATGTGTATGAAGTGTCCTTCCTTATCTTTTTTGATCAATTTTGGTTGAAAGTCAATTTTATTTGATATTAGAATGGCTAGTCCAGCTTGTTTCTTGGAACCATTTGCTTCGAAAATTGTTTTCCAGCCTTTTACTCTGAGGTAGTATCTGTCTTTGACACTGAGGTGTGTTTCCTGTATGCAGCAAAATTCTGGGTCTTGTTTATGTATCCAGTCTTATAGTCTTCGTCTTTTTATTGGAGAATTGGTTCCATTGATGTTAAGAAATATTAAGGAAAAAATGATTGTTGCTTCCTATTATTTTTGTTATTAGAGGTGGAATTATGTTTTTGTAGCTATCTTCTTTATCGTTGTTGGAAGATTACTTCCTTGCTTTTTCTAGGTTGTAGTTTCCTTCCTTGTATTGGTGTTTTCCATCAGTTATACTTTGAAGTGCTGGGTTTATGGGAAGATATTGTGCAAATTTGATTGTGTCATAGAATATCTTTGTTTCTCCATCTATAGTGATTGAGATTTTTGCTGGGTATAGTTGTCTTGGCTGGCATTTGTTTTCCCTTAGGGTCTTTATGATATCAGTCCAGGATCTTCTGGCTTTTATAGTCACTAGTGAGAAGCCTGATGTAATTCTTATAGGTCTGAATTTATATGTTACTTGACTTTTTTCCCTTACTGTTTTTGGTATTTTTTTCTTTGTTTTGTGCATTTGATGTTTTGATTATTATGTGACGGGAGGTATTTATTTTCTGGTCTACTCTGTTTGTTGTTCTTTAGGCTTCTTGTATGTTTATGGGCATCTCGTTCTTAAGGTTAGGGATATTTTCCTCTATAATTTTGTTGAAGATATTTACTGGCCCTTTAAATTGTGAATCTTCATTCTCATCTATATCAATTATCCTTAGGTTTGGTCTTCTCATTGTGTCTTGAATTTCCTGGAAGTTTTGTGATAGGAGCTTTTTGCATTTTGCATTTTCTTTGACAGTTGTTTTAATATTTTCCATGGTATCTTCTGCACATGAGATTCTCTCTTCCATCTCTTGTATTCTGTTGGTGATGCTTGCGTCTATGACTCCTGATCTCTTTCCTACGTTTTCTATCTCCAGGGTAGTCTCCCATTGAGATTTCTTTATTGTTTCTATTTCGATTTTTAGATTCTGGATGATTTTGTTCAGTTCCTTTACCTGTTTGGTTGTGTTTTCTTGCAATTCTTTAAGGGATTTTTGTCTTTCCTCTTTAAGGGCTTCTACCTTTTTATCTGTGTTCTCCTGTACTTCTTTAAGGGACTTACTTATATTCTTCTTAAAATCCTCTATCATCATCATGAGAAGTGATTTTAATTCTGAATCCTGTTTTTCCTGTGTGATGGGGTATCCAGGGCTTGCTATAGTTGGAAAACTGGGTTCTGATGATGCCAAGTAATTTTGGTTTCTACTGTTTGTGTTATTGCACTTGCCTTTCGCCAACTGGTTCACTCTAGTGTTACCTGTGCTCACTGTGTCTGACTGGAGTCTGTCTTTCCAGTTATCTTGCTTGTGTCAGAACTCCTCAGAGTCCAGATGTCTCTGTGTTCCTGTGATCCTAAGCTCCTGGGTAGAAGAACTCCTGGGACTCAGGCCACTTCGGGGATCCTGAAATCCTGCTGCTCTGAGTGGAGCAGCTCCTCTAGGATGGCTCAGGATAAGGTGTCTCCACCAGAACAGACCAGCTAAGTGTTCACTTCTCTCAGTGCAGTGGCTCCTCTAGGATGGCTCTGGATAAGGTGTCTCCACAAGAGCAGCCCAGCTCAGTGTCTTCCCCAGACAGAAGGACCAGGCCTCTGCTTTGAGTGTAGTGGCTCCTCTAGGATGGCTCAGGATCAGATGTCTCCACAGGAGCAGACCAGCTATGTGTCTGCTCCACCAAGAGAACCAGGCTTGGGGCTGAAGGGAAGTGGTACTCTGGAGGGGCAGGGTTTGGGTGCCTGATGGTTCCTGAGCACCCCTGGCTCCCAGTTGTAACTCTGAGGTGTGTAGTAGTAGGGCGAGGTTTCTTACCCTGTGCTCTGAGTGCAGTAGCTCCTCTAGGATGGCTCAGGATCAGGTGTCTCCACAGGAACAGACCAGCTATGTGTCTGCCCCAGCCAAAAAGACCAGGCTCAGGGCAGAAGGGGTACATATATGTATATATGACCTACCTGTGTTAAACAAAGAACACATCAACAATATAACTAGAATCACGACCCTTAATGAAATAAAAGTAATTAAATGTGTCCTAAACCAAATATGTTTATATGTATATATGTATGTATATAAATATGTGTATTTAGATAGATAGATAGATAGATAGATAGATAGATAGATAGATAGATATGGATGTGGATGTGGATGTGGATGTAGAAGTAGACGTAGACGTAGACATAGATGTAGATGTAGGCGTAGACGATATAGATATAGATATATCCCTAGGGGCAGATAGATTCAGCACAGAATTCTATGAGACCTTCAAAGAGGAATTAATGCCAACACTTTATATATGTTTCACAAAGTAGAAACATAAAGAAACATTGCCTAATTCTTTTTACAAAACCATAATTATTCTAATACCTAAATCATACAATTATCCAATAAAGAAAAAACTTACAAATCAATTTCGTTTATGAAGGTAAATGTAAATATTCTCAATAAAATACATGCTAACCAAATATAAGAAAACATCAAAAAGATCATTCATCATGATCAAATAGACTTAATCTCAGAGATGCAAGGATTATTCAACATATGTAAATCTATAAAATAATCTTACATGTAGATAAAATGAAAGAAAAAAACACCTAATCATCTAATTTAGACACAGAACATCTTTGACAAAATCCAATGACCCTTCATGCTAAAAGTCTGGTAGAGACCAGGCATAAAGGGGATATACCTCATCATAATGGAGGTGATCTTCAGAAATACCTACTAAATTTTTATTTCATCTATAAAGGAGAAAATTTTACAAAAACATGAAAGAAAAGTTTCATTGGAATATAGAAAAAGAGAATTGGGGGCTATAAACCAATTTCAAGATTTGTAGCATTTTTCAGACCCAGAAATTTTTGATTTGAATAAAGAAATGACCAGGTTCTCTTAAGGAAGACTATTGACAAAATACATTTTACTATTAAACAATTACTATACCAACTATTAAAATAAGTTTTACTATTACCCTTCTCCAGTCCTCCTGCAGAGTGACTTATGGTCTTTACAAGGGTAACTATATACTGTGGCAAAGTAAAAAATCAGATTTTCCAGCTTCTTTTAGATATTGGCTCAGAATTCATGCTAATTCTAGGAGATACCAAAAAATTTTGTCTCTTCAGTTAAAATAGGTGCTAATGGAAATCAAGTGATTAATGAAGTTTTGACTGAAGTATGATTCACAATAAAGCCAGTGGGTCCCGAAACTCAGTCTGTATTTGTTTCTCTAGTTCTGGAAGGTATAATTGGGATAGATATACTTAGAAGTTAGCATAATTCTCACATTGGTTCCTGACATGTGAAATCTGTGCTTGTCTTTGTTACTGTTTTTCATGAAGAAACGCCATGACCTAGGCCACTCTTACAAAGGACACCACTAAAATGGGGCTCACGCACAGGTTCAGAAGTTCACTCCATTTTCAACATGGCAGCAAGCATGGCAGCATTTAGGCAAGCATCCCACTAGAGAAGCTAAGAATTCTACATCTTCTTTCAATGGAAGCCAGGAGCAGATTCTTCCACACTGGAAAGAGTTTCAAAGCACAACCCCACAGTGACATACTTTGGGCTAAGCATATTCAAAGTATCACAATGCTATTATAGCTAGAAAGGTTAAATGGTAGCCTTTACCTTGCTTTTGCCAGGGAAAATAATGAATCAAAAACAGCATTAAATCACTGCAGAAGTCTGTGCCACCATCATGGACTTGAAAGATGCAGTGGTAGTGGTTGCAACCACATCTCCTTTAATTCTCCTATCTGATCAGTGCAAAAGACAAATAGTTCCTAGAGAATGACACGTGACTATTGAAAACTGCATTGAGTAGAGACTACAATTGCACTTCCTGTACCAGATGTCATATCCATATATGAGCAAGTCAACACATTTTCTGATACATGGTAAACTGTTTTTGTTCTAGGCATAGTACACATAGGGACCACCAGAAGCTATTTGCTTTTGGTTGGCAAAGCCAGCAGTGTACATTTACAGTTTTCACTAGAGGATACATGAACTTTTCAGTTCTGTGCCATTACTTAACTTAAAGGTACTTTTATATTCTACCTCATTCAGAAAATATCTCATAAGGTTGATACATTGAAAACTTTATGGTGATTAAGCCAAGTGAACAGTAGATAGCAACCACTTTGAGCTTGTTGATAACAAACATACATTTCAGAGTTCTAAAAGTAAACTTAACTGAAATTTAAGGGTCTTCAACCTCAGTAAAATTCTTTGGAGTACAGCAGTATGGTAGATGCAGAGATATATCAACTACAATAAGGATAAGTTATTGAACCAATTCTCTACCTCCAACAATAAACAAGCATAACCTTTTGTTGGTCTATTTGGAGTCTGGAGACATTAACTTCTTAACTTGAGTGTGTTTCTCTGGGCTGTACAATAAATGCCTTGGAAAACTGCTAGCTTTGTCTAAGGATCTTCATTAGGTTCAAGCTACTTGACCACTTGGGTCAGATAAGTACAATAATAGTAAAGGTGGCAGTGTCATATGGAGATGGTTTTTGGAAATTTGACAGCCCTGATAGGAGAGTCATAGAAGAGACCCTTAGGACTTTTGAGCAAGTTTCTACAACCATCTACAGACAACTAATCTTCCTTTGAGAAACAGCTGTTTGTCTGCTATCAGGCCTTAGTGGAAATTAAATATTTGACAGTGGGCTACAGTTACCATGTGATCTGAGCTGCCCATCATGACCTGGGTCTTCTCTGATCAACTATGATGGGAAGTGGGACATTCACAACACCAATCTATTCTCAAATAGAGATGGTATATATGTGATTTAACCTAAAAGGCCCTGAAGGCACAAGAAAGATACATAAAGAAGATTCCCAATGGTCTGTGATTTCTGTTTCTCTTACAATACCATCTCCTTTCAAGCATGCATCTTTAGCTTCAAGGTGTATGCCTTGTGATTGGTTGATTGAGGAAAAGAAGACTAGAGCCTGATTTACTGACATTTCTACACGTTATTCAGGCAGCACCTAGAAGTACACAGCTGCACCATTACAGCCCCACTAAGAGACAATTCTGGAAGACACTGTCAGAAAAATTCTTCACAGTGGGCAGAACTTTGTATAATATACATAGTCATATATTATTTTTGGAAGGAGAAATGAACAGATGTGAGATTGTTCACTGATTTACAGGCTGTAGCCAATCGATAGGCTGGATGGTCAGGGACTTGGAAAGAGCGTGATTAGAAAACTTTTCAGAACCACCGGCCTGCGATGGCACATCGCTGTAGTGCTCGCGCTCTGTCGCTAGGGCGCTGCGTCCGTCCCGTGTTCGATCCTTCCCGCTGTCCTTCAGTGGGAAAAAAAAAAAAGAAAACTTTTCAGAAAGATATCTGGAGTAGTAAGTGAATATACCTCTTCAAATGGGCAAAGGATATGAAGATACTTGTGCCCCATGTAAATGTTAATCAAAAGATGATTTCAGCTGAAGGAAATTCAATAGTCAGGTAGATAGGATGAACAATTCTTTGGATAGTCATCAACTTTCCCCAATTATGCCTATCATTGCCCAATAGACAAAGTGGCTATTGTGGCAGAGATGGAGGTTATACATGGGTTTGACAACGTGGACTACCATTCACCAAGGATAACCAGGCTATAGCTGCTGCTGAGTGTCAGATATGCCAACAGCAGAGACTGACACTGAGTCAAGAAGGCATCATTCTCTGGAATGAGCAGCCAGTGACCTGATGTTAGGTTTACTACATTAGACTACTTCTTCTTTTGAAAGGACAACATTTGACTTTACTAGAGTAGATATTTATTCTGGTTATGGAATCATCTTCCCTGCATGTAACACTTCTGCCACCGTAACTGAATATTGACTTACCAAATGCCTTATCCACCATTGAGGTACTGCACACAGTATTACTTCTTGCTAAGAAACTTACTTCACAGTCAGAGAAATTCAACAGTGGGTTTACTATTATGGAATATTATAGAATATTATGTTAAATTCCACTGGTCTTAGAATGTTTCCCACAATCCTGAAGCAGCTGGCCTGATTGAAACACAGAATGGCCTTTTGAACCAATGGACAAGCCCATTTATAGTTCAGCCATCTGGAGATCTCTAAACAGTTTTCAAAAAACCAATATATTTTTGAATAAGCATCCAATATATTTTAAATCTCCTCCCATAGCTAGGATCTACATTCCAGGAATCAAGGGATTAAAGGAATAGTTTTATTCACTACCACTCCTAGTGATACACTGAGTGCCTCAGGCCTGCTCCAACAGGGAAATGCAGGTCTGAATTGGGACACAGTTGTTTGAAGGATAAAAGGCTGATGATCTCAGGCCTTTTAACTTTCTCTGACTTTCCTGGGAACTTATACATTTATTACTTTTAGAAACTAAATACTCTCTGGCTACTCTTTGGCTGAAAACAACAGGCATTGGCAATTAATAGCTTAAGTTTATAGGAGGGGGTAAAGCATAGGGGTGGGTAATCAGGGAGGAGATCAAGTAAAGAAATTTTTTTTTCTCTTTTCTCTGGTGTTCTTCAGCATTAACTCCTTCCTTGTCAACCATACATAAAAGACTCATCTTGAAAAAAGGTTTGAGTATTTCTGAGAAAAGAAGGAGGATCTACATTCTACTGCAAAATGTCTTGTGTTAAAAATCCTGTCCCTCTGTTCTTGTCGTTATTGTTTCTTATATTTTCTCAGGGTAATTGATCACATGGTATTCCAAGCATCATTTTTTAAAAGCTCACAAGTTAAAAACATAAATTTAAATCATAAGTTTAATAAGTTACAGCAGAAAAGTTTACATATATTTCCATTATGATTAGTTATCTTATTAGATATTCTTTAACTGTCACTACCTCCACAGTTTCATTACAAGTTTAAAACCATAATTCTTATGTCTTAAGTTATCATGGATTTGTCAAGAGACAAATCATCAGCCTTGTATCTCATAAGTTTTGAGGTTTTATATAGATAAATCCAGTAAATATTTTATCTTCTGCCTTTGCACCTATAATAAATATTTATTCCTAGTTTGTGAACTTTTATTAATAGATAATGGTTTCATAGCTAGCTTAGAAACAATGCTTTTGCTGATCTTAAATTTGATTCAAGACTACTTTGTATCGTAGTGCAAATAGCCCATGACACATGAAGGATTACAAAGCCCTAATTGCAACTTTTTATATATAAGGCTCAAAATTAATCAGATTAATTTAAGAATTCTATAGAATCATTATTAGGAATTATGAAATCATTAGCTTGTCTATTTAGCATCACTATAAGAAAGTACATTTTCATTGATCTGCAGAAATTCTGCCCAATAGGCTGTGCTAATGACCAGGAATCATTAGAATATGTAATAATAACAGGCAAGGCATATCAACAATAAGAACTAATCCTGTGGTGAGATTTCTGTAGGCCTCACACTTCATGATTTATCTATTGCATTAATTCAAAACAATAGACCATCTGTCCTATCCAGCAGGGCATTAAACAGGAGTCTGGAGAGATCACCTGAAAGAGAAAATGGGGGATAGGCCGACGAAAAGAAGGCGATCTGTCTATAGTCTGATCAAATCGCCATTTTTATTTTTTTCACACAGGGGTTATATACACAAAAAAGGCAGGATGTGGGGAAGGGGATGGTGCAGGTGCGTGGGTGTTCAGGGGGAGTACAGATATCTTCCAGAACAGAGTATCAGCTGGATGAAGGTTCAGGGACATGTCACTATGACTCTGGCTATGATTCACTTGTCTTTATCTAAGTTATACTATCCACCAAGGTTACCTATCTACAAAGTCTATAGCTATTTAGCCTGGCAATTTTCCACCAAAGCTTCTTGTTTACAATAGCTTCTAGGCATCTGTTTCAGTGTTTTTCCACAGAGACCCAAGACTTTGTGTTAGCAGGCATGTATGTCAGGCCTATTGCTGATTTTAGGCCTATGGCTGATTTTAGGCATTCAGTGTATAAGCAGTGCTGCCCCTGACAATCATCTCAAGGAAAGTTCAGTTGTTGGAGTCTGACAACTAGAAAACTTTTGCAATTTGTTCCCACCACCTAAAATTCTGATGCCATAGTGGTTTGTTTGCAGAGGAGTGGCCCTGCCAAGAGCCATAGTAAATATTCTATTGATCTAGAATCTCATTGACTTCCTCCTGGCTACTTTGGACCTCTGATTCCCTTAAGCTAACAAGCTAAGAAAGAAATAGCTGGAGCAAACACAGGCTTGAGCACCCAAGCACAGGCTGTAGAATGGCAAGCAGATGTTCGAGCACAGCAAGCACAAGCATGAGCACGCCAAGCACAGACCCGAGCAATACAAGCAGAGGCCAGAGCATGGTAAGAACAGGCTGGAACATGATAAGCACAGGCTCGAGCACGCAAAACAGGTCTGAGCACGACAAGCACAGGCCCAAGCATGGAAAGCACAGACAGGAGCATGGCAAGAACAGGCTGGAGCATGGCAAGCACAGGCTTGAGCATGGAAAGCACAGGTGGGAGCATGGAAAGCACAGGCTGGAGCATGGCAAGAACAGGCTGGAGCATGGCAAGAACAGGAGGGAGCATGGCAAGCACAGGCTGTAGCATGGCAAACAGTCCTGACCATGGCAAAAAAGGTCTGTTTCCTTTTTTGGCCACTTCCTCTCCTGACCACCAAGGAACAATACCTGAGAGGACTCCCAGTGAGGATCCAATACTGATGGAGTATCAGAAGCCAGAGGCCTCGTACCAGACCAATGACTCATTGAAGTGCATTTGCAAGCAAAGAAGTGTGGACAAAAGGGTAAACACAGAGTGGGACACAGAGTGACACACTGCAGCTTCCACGACGAGATTATTTTTTTCTTCTGTTGAGAGGACGATTACAAGGGTGGAGGGCCTGTACAACAGGAGGGAGAGATGAGTGGGATTGGGGTGCATGATGTGACATTCACAATGAACCAATAAAGAGATGGCTAGAGAGATGGAAAAAAAGAAAGAAAGAAAGAAATAGCTGTTAGGAGAGACAATTGATTCACATTATCATGTGAAAATTGGATTGCTTTTACACAATGGATGTATGAAAGACTATGTCAGGAATGTAGGAGATCCTTTGGGGTATCTTTGTGCTATTATGCCCTGTGAATGAAGTCAATGAAAAACTATAATCACCTTATCTAGGCAGAATGACAAAGGTCACAGATACTCCAGGAATGAAGTAGTAGGCCACTGCTCTAGAAAAAGAGGCAAGAACTGACACTCGTGTTGATGTTGGAGGAAATACAAACTGTGTAATAGAGTAAATTAGCTATAAATACCAGATACAGCCATATAACTAGTTGCAGAAACAAGGACTATATTTGACTGGTGTTTCTCTGTTATGATTATACTTTATACTTATCAAAATGGACATCTATGTTCATAGCAGCATTATTCATAATAGCCATAAACTTGAAACCTTGATGCCTCTCAACTGAAGAAAGGATAAAGAAAATGGGGTTCATTTACACAATGGAATACTATTCAGCTATGGAAAAAAGACATTATGAATTTTGCAGGCAAATGGATAGAACTAGAAACTAGCATCCTGAATGACGCAATCCTGACTTAAAAGGACATGAATAGTATGTACTCACTTATAAGTGGATGTTACCCGTAAAAGTACAGGATTCCCATGCTACAATTCACAGACTCAACAAAGTCAAATTACAAGGAGGGCCAAAGGGAAGATGCTTAAATCTTACTCAAAAGGGGAAATAAAATAGACATAAGAGGTGGATAGAGGGAGAAAAATTGGAAGGAAAGGGGTTAGGGAAGGGAACAGCTGAAGATAATCAGGTATAGGGAGAAGGAGAACAGGAATTAGCTGCAGGCATGGGGAAGCACATCTCTAGGATTGTTATAGACCTGGATCTAGGGCAGGGAAGGGCAAGGAAGTCTAACGGGTAAATCTAGCATAGAGTCCTAGCAGTGGGGGTTATGAAGTCTGAAGTGAACACATCCTGTAGTCAGGTAGGACTCCCAGTGGAGCAATAAGGACACCAACCCAACAATCAAACCTTCCTGTCTACAATGCGTGCAGGGGCAATAACATATGAGAGGAAGGAAGAGAGAATAGCCAACAAATGACCTGTTCAACTTGAGACCCATCCCATGGGCAAGCACAAATCCCTGACACTATTAACAGTAGTCTGTTTTCAGACTGGAGCCTAGCATGGCTGTCCTCTGACAACTCCACCCAGCAGCTGACCTAAACATATGTAGAGACTCACAACCAAACATTATATAGAACGTAGGGAGTCTTGTGGAAGAGTTGGGGGAATGAATGAGGTACTCAAAGAGGACAGGGATGCCACAAGAAGACAAAAGGAGTCAACTAATCTCTATCTTTTGGGTCTCCTCGAGACTGAACAATGAAAGAGCAAGCATGGCTGGACCTAGCTGCCCCCAGACATATGTAGCAGATGTACAGCCTTTTCTTCATGCTAGTGCCCCAATAACTGGCTTAGGGGCTGTCACTGAATCTGTTGCCTGCCTGTGGGCCCCATTCTCCTAACTAAATTGTCTTGTTTGGCCTCAGTGGGAGAGTATGCACCTAGTCCTGCAGTGACGATGTGACAGAGTGTGATGATATACAGGGGAGCCCCTTCTCAGTGCAGAAGGAGAAGGGGGTGGAGGGAGACAGCATGTGAGAGGGGAACCTGGAAGAGTACTACAGTCAGGATTAAAGTGAATAAATAAACAAATTGACAAAAAATATGTTTGTACTTTATTTGGAGTTTTATTCCCTAGATTTCTTTATCGTGTAATGTAACATCAATTCACAGAGTATCAGTAATTACTAAATATAAATTTTAGATACTTAAATAATTACCCTCAAGGGAAGTTGGCACCTATTCTAAATTTATAATGTGTTTGTGGTTTTAAAGGTGATACTTATGTTACGCATAAGTTAAAATTAAAATGCATTTGTATCTAGGATAGTTATGTTAGGGAAAGTTATGTCATAATTACTTTTTAATTAGAAAATTGATAAGGAGGTGTGGGCTTGTTATAACTATTCTTGTTTTTTAATGTAACTATAGCTGGAATTAAACTCAGACCCAAATAACTGGGTATAACTGTGAGAGATTTATTTATTTTTCTTTTTCCTTTCCTTTTCTTTAATTTTGTCTTTCTTTTTATTTAGTTAAAAATACAAAATTCATGCATTCTATAAAAGTATAAACATCTGTTTGTACTTTTAAATAGAAACTCTTTTTTAATTGTGAGAAAAAACATGCAAATGAGGAGCTTCACATATCAAAATTAAACAGATCCAAAATCCATACAAATTAATGAACTTCTATATAACTAAACTTGACATTTGAAACAAACTCTGTGAAGTGTCACATTAAATTTTATACTTTAAGTATCAAATGTATTTCATGCACTTACATACCAACAAACAAACAACAAATGGCAGAATTAGCAGTAGAGAAACAATTTAATTTTTATTCAGTTTCATAATTCATGCTTACAACCGGTTTTCAGATTTCTTATATATATTAAAATTTCATTACCCATTAATCTATTGATGTAAAATAAGTTTCCAACTGTTTGCTATAGTAAGACAGCAGTAAACATGGTGATATAAATATCTCTGTGTACTACATAGCAATAGTGATAAAAACTGCTTGGTATTACTTCACAGACAGACAGGTAAATCAATGGAATAGAATGGAAGACCCAGAAATAGATCCACACAGTTATGGTCACCTTATCTTTGACAAAGAAACCAAAACCTGGGGAAAAGACAGCATTTTCAACAAGTAGTGCTAGTCTAACTGGAGGCCTGCATGTAGAATAATGTAAATTGATCCATATTTATCACCATGTACAATGCTCAAGTCCAAGTGGATCAAGGACCTCCACATAAAACCAGATATGCTGAATCTAATAGAAGAGAAAGTGAGAAAGAACCTTGAACACATTGGAAAATTTCCTGAACAGAATACCAATGGCTCTGGCGCTAAGATCAACAATTGACAAATGGGATCTCATGAAACTGAAAATCTTCTGCTAGGTAAAGGACATTGTCAATAGGACATCACGGCAACCTACAGATTGGGAAATGATCTTTACCAACTCTACATCCAATAGTGGGCTAATATCATAAATATACAAATAAATCAAAAGTTAGACTGCAGAGACCCTAATAACCCAATTAAAAAATGGAGTAAAGAGCTAAACAAAGAGTTCTTAACTGAGGAGTCTCAAGTAGCCAAAAGCACCTAAAGACGTGTTCCTAAAGACATGTTTAACATCCTTCATGATCAGGGAAATGTAAACCAAAATGACCCTGAGATTCTACCTTACCTCAATCAGTAGGGCTAAGATCAAAAACTTAGGCTACAACAGATGCTGCTGAGGATTTGGAGGAAACATTCATCCATTGCTGGTGAAATTGAAAACTGGTACAATCACTTTGGAAGTCAATCTGGTGGTCCTTCAGAAAATTAGAAATTGTTCTACCTGAAATCCCAGCTGTGCCACTACTGGACATATACTCAAAAGATGCTCCATCATATAACTGGGACAACGTGTTCCACTATGTTAATAGCAGGCTTATTTATAATAGCCAGAAGCTTGAAACAACCCAGATGTCCTTCAACAGAATAATGGATAAAAAATTTGTGGCACATTTACACAGTGGAACACTACCCAGCTATTAAAAACTACAACTTCAGGAAATTTGCAGGCAAATGGATGGAACTAGAAGATATCATCCTGAGGGAGGTAACCCAGACCCAAAAGGACATGTTTGGTATGTTCTCACTGATTAGTAGATATTAACCCAAAAGCTCAGGATACCCTTGAAACAACTTACAAACCATATGAAACGTAACAAAAAGGAAGACCAAAGTGTGGAGGCTTCAAACCCACTTAGAAGGGAAAACAAAATAATCATGAAAGGCAGAGGGAGGGAGGAACCTGGGCGGGAGAGGGAAGTGTGAGGGATATAGGGGCAGGACCAGATATGGGAAGAGACAGGAGAGAAATTCAGAGGGCTAGGAGAATGAATAGAAATAAATAGCAGAGGGGGAGTGGAACTTGGGGAACCTCAACAAAGTCCCAGGTGCCAGTGATGTGGAGAGGCTCCAGCACCCACTGGGGATGGCATTAGCTGAAATACACAACAGCAGGGAGATAAAATCTGAAGAGGACCAACTCCCCCATTGGAGGCCACTCATCTAAAATATATATATATATTAGAATTGTCCTGGTCTAAAGGAAATTCAGGGACAAAAATGGAGTAGAGGCTGAAGGATAGGCCATCCAGTGACTAAGTGATCCATTCCATTCACTGACATCAAACCCTTTCACTATTGCTTATACCAAGATGTGCTTGCAGACCGGAGCCTGGTATGGCTGTGCTTTGAGAAACTCTGTCAGCATCTGACTTGAGGCAGATACAGCCAACCATTGGACTGAGCCCAGGTACCTCAAAGGATAGTTAGGGGAAGGGCTAAAGGAGCTGAAGGGGCTTGCAACCCCATAGGAAAAGACAACAGTATCAGCAAACTGGACCACTCAGAGCTCCCAGGAATAAACCACCTATCAAAGAGTATATATGTGTTGGTCCATGGCTCCAGCTACATGTGTAACAGTGGACCATCTCATCTGGCCTCAGTGAGAGGAGGTGCTTGGTTCTGTGGAGGCTTGCTGCCACAGAGAAGGGAGATGCTAGAGGGGTGAGGATGGAATGGATGTGTGGGTGAGGGAGCACCTTCTTAGAGGCAAATAGGAGAAGGATGGTATAGGGGTCTCATGGAGGGGAAACCAGGAAGGGGGAAAACATTTGAAATGTAAACATATAAAATGATTAATAAATAAAAATAAATTAATTTTAAAGAGAACTGCAATCACTTTCTGTTAACTCATCTTGTGCAGACCAAAAGCTCAGTTTTTCATTTACATATCAATTCAGTTATTTATTCCAGGTTCTCTTTAGATTATTTTATGAATCAGCATCCCCTAAACCCAGCTCCTTAATTTTTAAGAGATAGCAAGGAGACATCTTCTTTTAGGGTTGCAAAGGAATTCAGAGATCTGCCTGCTTCTGATAAGTACAGAGGATAAACTAGCTGGGTAGGATCCAGTCATGAAATTACCATTTTTAGCCAGGCTGTGGTGGTGCATGCCTTTAATCCCAGCACTTGGGAGGCAAAGGCAGGCAGATTTCTGAGTTTGAGGCCAACTTGGTCTACAGAGTGAGTTCCAGGACAGCCAGGGCTACACAGAGAAACCCTGTCTTGAAAAAACAAAACAAAACAACAAAAAACAAAACAAAACAAAACAAAAAAAAAAAAAAACAAAAACAAAAAAAAAAAAAAGAAAGAAAGAAAAAATGAAAAAGAAAAAGAAATTACCATTTTTTTTTTTTTGCTTATTCACTTTATAACCCGTCCCAGTCACCCCCTCCCACAATCCTTCCCCATCTCTTCTTTCCTGAGTACTCCCTCCTCCTGTATCCCCCACCCTGCCACTTTACGTCTCTGAGAGGCTAGGTGCTTTTTTTACCACACCTGGGCCTAATCTTGTTCTGTCCCAGGCTGACCCTTGTTGCGATAATTATTTAAACCACCAAATTTGTTGCAGTAAATCTCCTACCCGAATGAGACCAGTAAAGGAAAACATAACTCAATAACTATGGTATAAATAGCACGCCTGGATTGGGCAGATTTACCATTACACTACTCTAATCCCCGGCTATGAGATCCCTTATAACTTTAGGTTTATCCAGGCTGCATGCTTGTCCTTCCAGCTTCGGCTCCTTCGTAGTTGGCTTCCTACTCCTTCCTCAGTTGACTACCTTCTCTTTCTATTTCTGCCTCTGGTTCTGCTTCTACCTCCTTCTCCCTCTACCTTTTATATCCAATTCCTCTCACTCTCTCCTCCCCTTAGCCTTTTTCTCCACCTCCCCTTCTACTGCCCAACCACTGGCTCTAGCTTTTATTTTACAAGTTTTAATTGGACAGAAGGTCACCTGTGTACAGATTCAATCCTCCTCTGCAGCCCCTCCCAGGAAAGTGAAACTAAGATCAAAATACAAGGCTGGGGTTATCCACTGGGAACTAGGATCAAAATACAAGGATGAGGCTATCCACAACAGACCCTGACCCCAGGAATTTGTCTGTATTTGTAAACATAAACAAACACCTTAGCTGGGTGGGGTCCCCTTTGATTGTTACTCCCAAAACCTTTTTATAGTCTTCCTGAGTATCTTTCTGACAAGTTGTCTCACAGCATAGCTGCTTTTTCTCCTTTTGATATATAAAGTCCCTCTTATAATTCATATTGCATCCTTAGTTTTTTGCATAGTTGAGAAATTATATATTTTTGAACCCAAGTTTTTAGAGTACTTTTCCTCAGCCTTAAGGGCTGTCCTGAAGGTTCCAGCATCTACCATTTTTCTGTGATAGTACAAACACCTTTGACTCCCAGATACATGCTATCTCAGATTATCATGGAGTCATTAACATTATCAGGGAGGACATTCCTTGAAATAGGAATGTACATTTTGATATAAACAAACTTTATACCCATGGTAGCCATGGACACTCAATGAGACCCACATCTGCTGGCCCTGTCACAGGGTCAGGAATCATGTCATTCTATCGCTACCAAAGTCATACTGAGCCCACCACATGTTGGTCAAGGATATTGAATATTTTTGCCCATTTACTGATAATCAGGTTTTCTTTTGGGACTTATTTTTCCTTATTTATTAAACATAGTTTTTTTTATACATAATATAATCTGAAGACATTTTTAAATTCCCCACCCCCAATTACTGTCCTATTGAGATCTACTCAGTTCCTGTATCTCTTTAGAAGTCAACAGAGGAAGCTTCTAGAAAGTAACAACAAACAACACAAAACAGAACAGAACAAAACAAAAATTATAGTGTAAGGGTTCCTGATTCACCAAAGAATGATATGCCAGACTCAAATAGTATGCAAAAGCAAATAACATTTCATTCTGTAGAAGTCCAACGTGTGGGAGTTGTTTAAAAAAAAGAAAAAACAGCGGCGGCAGAGGGTTCCAGGAGGAGAAGTTTATTTAGGGTAGAGGGGAGAGCAGAGAGAGGCGGCTGGCCATGACCACGTGGAGGAGGGAGGGGAAAGGGAGAGGGTCAGATACGACCTGCAGGCGCAAGAGAGCAAAGGGGCAAGAGAGAAAGAAGGGGCCAGACAGCCCCTCTTATAATAGTGGGCAGGGCTACCTGGCCGTTCCCAGGTAGCTTTGGGGAGGAGCATACCAAGCTGTTGCTAGGTAACTGTGGAGGTGGAATTTAACAGAATGCTAACAGGAGTCTACCATTTACCAAGATAGAATTGCTTGGGTGAGCTTGCAGGCCCAATTTAAAACCAATTAAAGGAGTTCCTAGGAGGGGTAGGTGACATTTATCTTGGTTGGTTGACTCAATTTATAGGGATATGGGGGTCTTTGGGATTGGTTTGGGCTCTTGGAAAAATTCTGGAACACTTGGTGGGGGAGTGGTGGAAAGTGTTGCTGAGAAAGCCTGGGAACAGTTGCTGACTCACTGTTCTTGCCTCAGGCCAGGTGTCATGGCAGTTTCTGATTGGCTACCCAAGGCCTGTAGTTTTTCCATTTGCCCAGACTTGCTCAATTCTAGGAAAGAGAGATTTAGGCCTAGTCTCCTGAACTTCTGGTTTGAACCCTGTCATGGAGTCAGCCTGTCTCAGTTCTTTCATTAAGATAAAATGAAAACTATAATCTCAAAGTTGGACAATGAGTTGTGTAAGTGCCATCTTCAACATTGAGACCTTGATATCAGTTTGTGAAAAGCAACCTAATGTCTTGGCAACAATAGTAAAATAAAAGAGCCTTGAGAGAAAGCATAAGTATCAGAGACCCACTCATTTAAATATTCAAGAGTCTCATTAACATACTAAACTGAAAGCTATAATATATAAACATAGGATGCTTCAGTGTCTGTGAGTTCATATGTACTTCACTTAAATATTTTAGAAGGCCTAGTTCTCCTAGTGTCCTTCATCCCTCCTGTCTCCCTCCACTCCTTCCTTCTCTTCTATTCCTGAGCTGTGAGAAGAAGGTGATGGTGATATATGTGTGTTTTCTCTCTCTCTCTCTCTCTCTCTCTCTCTCTCTCTCTCTCTCTCTCTCTCTCTCACTCTCTCTCTCTCTCTCTCTCTCTGCATAATGTCCCACTGTGTCTCCACATTTGTTCCTATCTGCTGCAGGAGTAAGCCTCTCTGATGATGGCTTAATAAGTCACTGATATATAAGCTTAACAATATTATTAGGAGTCATTTTTTAAACTGTTCTTTTAGACCAATAGTATTTGGTTTTTCCCTAGTTTTCTGGGATATATAGAGTCCTGTTTTCATTCATCCAAGTAGTGTCAGGTATGGGTTCCATCTTTTGGTCTGGGCCTTAAGTCAAAACAGATATCAATGGATGATTCCCACTAGTTTGTGCCACCATTGCCCTAGCTTATTTCCCAAGAAGTGTAGATTGTAGATCAAAGTTTTTGTGGTTAAGTTGGTGTATGTATTTCTTTTTTGATAGACTTCAAAGTATGTTTCCATGACATAAGCTCTAGAAGGGTCTATGATGGTGAAGGTTCCATTTAAGAATAATCTCATCTTCTCCAAGGTCAATGAGTTGTGTAAATCCCATCTTCAACAATAAGACCTTGACATCAGTTTGTGAAAAGCAACCAATTGTCTTGGCAAAAGCCTCAGTTGTTTGCAGATTTCCATGGGAAATCTCAGCCAAGAACTCAATTGAATGAAACCTAGTCTTAGCACTGGAAGCTTAATTTGGTGAAAAAAGATGGCCGTAGGGGTTAAGTCTTGTTCATTATTTGGAGTCTTCATTAGAATTGCCTTCTTTTACTACAGGAAGTTTCCATTGTATTATGCCAAAGCCGCCCCTGCTTGGCAGGAGGAGAAGGTGCTTTTTCGTTCTTCTCCTCTGGTCGGTTCTTCTTGAGGCAGCATAGGGGAATGGGAAGAGCATAGGCAGGGGGTAAGACCTAGGGTTAGGCTACTGTAGCTGGCCTGCCCTCTGGTATCCTCTGTCCAGAAACTGCCTTTTCTGGCACTTAACACCTCAACCAGGGACAGCAGAGGATTAGGCAAATGGCTTTTGTACTCTCTCTGCAGGCACTGCCAGGCTCTAACTTAGGTCTGTTAGTTTGAAGTTGCAGGAAGAAAAGACACTTACAGAAGTTATTATCGTTTATTACTAAGTGTAAAATGTTTCCTATGAAAGCTATCTAAGAGAAAAAGTGGAAAGGTCATAAGTGGAAAAAGGAAAAAAATTCTAATAAAGGAAAAAATTCTAAATGGAGAGATTCTAAGCAGGGAAAGAGAAGAAAAAGAGAGAAAAGGAGAGAGGAGGAAAGGAGAGAAAGAGAGAGAGCAAAGAGAGGAGAGAGGAGGAAGGAGGAACTAATGAACATCCCTTTGTCTTATACATCATTCAGAGTACATGATCACATGTTACAAAGTTCTTCACAAGTTCACACCAAAATTCAAATCATAAATTGAAATAGAAGTTTACAACAGAAAATGTTTACATGCATATCCATTAGGAGTAATTATCTGACTAAACATCCATCACCTTTCTAGCTCCACAGGTTCATCAAAGGTTTAAAACTATAACTTAATAAATTAGTGAAGTTTTGTATAGATAAACCCAGGCAATATTTTCTCTTCTGTCCTAGCACGTATAATAAATCGTGAGTTCCCTTTTAGTGACCCTTGGTTAATTGTTTTACAACCACATTGGAATGTGCTCTGAGCAGGAGAAGTCTGGTTACTATCTAAGGGCTGTTAACTGATGACACTTGGGAGACTGGCAGAGTTCTCATAGCAGTCTTGACTATCAGAAAAGGACTTAATACCAGTCCCACTATTAAAGAACTTAATAATCATTGATATAACTTTTGGAATTCTTATAGGATCATCATTAAGACTTAAGAAGTCATCTATTTGTCTATAATGCATCACTACGAGACAGTACATCTTCGTGGGTCTGCAGAGATCTACTCCAAAGGGGTGTACTATTGCTTAGTGATTGTTACATATGTTTAATAATAATAATAATAATAATAATAATAATAATAGGAAAAGCATATTAATAGCAGGGAATTTTCCTAAAATACGTCTGCCAGAGCCTTCCTGAATGGGGCACACTTGTCGCAGATTATATAATAATCCGAGGCAAGCATTTCAGGATGATCACCTGCTAATTATTAGCTTGTCCTATTATGGCTCCTGACAGTATTAGGTTTGCATCCTGCCACTCAAATGCTCTTTGATTATGTCTCAAACATTATTTCCTCCTGTAATCCCATGTCCTAGCCCACTTCCCACCTGATCCTCCTATTCTTGTCCCCACTCCCAGAGCTCCTCTTCACTCATAATATATATTCTATTTCCCCTCCCAAAGAAATTCCTGTGTCCCTAGTAATCCCTTCTTCTATGCCTAGCCTATCTGAGTCTGCAGATTATAGCTTGATTATCGTTTACATAATGACAAATATCCACATATAAGTGAATACAAACCATATTTATCTTTTGGACTTTTCCTTCATGTCTTAGGTAGGTTTTCGATTGTTATCAAGAGACACCATGATGGAGGCAATTCTTATAAAGGAAAACATTTAAGTGGGGCTAACTTATAGTTTCAGAGGTTCAGTCAATTACTATGGCAGCTTTGAAACAGGCACAGAACTGGAAGAGATGAGAGTTCTATATTTTCATCCATAGGAAGCCAGGAACAGACTGGCTCCCAATGGCTAAAAGGAGGGTCTCAATGTTCACCCCAGAGTTGACACTCTTCCTCCAATAAGGCCACCTCCCAATAGTGTCACCACTCACTGTGTTAAGCATATTCAATCCACCACACTTCATTAAATCATTTGAAATGGGAAGATCCACTTTTAATCTGTATCTTTAATCAAGATCTTTGAGGTAGGAAGATCTGTCTTAATCTGTGTCACACCTTTTGTTGACAGCCTATATAAAACACATGGAAGAAGGAAGTTTTCTCTCTCTCTCTCTCTTTCTCTGCTTTCTCTAGGTCTTGCTAGCAAGTCAACTCCTTCATGACATTACAGCATTCTTCTTAGGGATTCCAGTGTATTTTGAAGACCATCTGAGACAAAAAGCCTTGTAGATTCAACAAGAACTAGATTCTTGAATCTTCCTTTGTTAGATGACATTGATGGACTAACTGTACCACAGATTTTAAGTCATTCTAATAAATCATATCTATATCTACATTCTATAAATCATATTTATATCTAACATCTATCTATATTTATATTGTGTATATCAATATTCTCTAAGTTCTCTTTTTCTAGATAGATAACCATGCTAATACATTCTGTGAATTTATTATGCCTTCCACATGTTTCATTAGAAGATTTATAAGTATAATAGATCCAGATATCAACATTAGAAATAGAGTTTTTCTCAAATCTATTTAAGTGGGTTTAGTGTTTTATTCCAGATGATGAAGACACAGCCACCAACTTAGTGGCAATTTGAGCAATTTTAAATTTCCCTTTTAAGAGTATTATGTTTATTAAGTCATAGTGTTCATTATAATTATAGTTTTCAGTATAATAATTAAGGTGATACAAGGTATAGTTATCATATTGAATTAATAAGCCTTCTCATTTCCTTAAATACCATTTTCACTTGGTTGTTTTCTACTCTTCTAGTTATTTGATGGTATAATATACATTGTTTTAAGCAACTTTTAACATGTAATAGTTAATAAGGTAGAGGAAATCTGTCTATATGTAGATTTCAAGGTGGACTGGTGAGATTAATTGAAATGTGCAAATAAATCTCCTCATTAATTAATAAGGACAATTAATCACAGGAACTAGTGAGCCATTTCTGGGAGTCTAAATACTATGTCTGTTAAAAAGTATGACTTCATGCTGTCTACATTATTTACCTAAGTATGCCCCACATACAAATATTATTTTGGCTAGGGGCACAAAATGTATCAAAGAAGCCCTTTCTCATTTGACTGTGATGCATAATTACATTTATTTTCTGAATGAGAAATAGCTAAGACCCAAATGCCTTAGAAAATCCAAAAACCTGTGGACTTTGTCCCAAGAATTGCTTATTCCTCTGTATAAAAATTTTCATATTAATCCCTTCCTGATCTCATTAAGGTTTTTTTTCCTTTTTTTAGTTAAACAGTGTTGAAACATCAAGCATAGAGAAATTTATCAGAGCAGACTACAAAGAAGATTGCTTCTTGGACACACATAAGTCAGAAGATAATTTCCTGGTATAAGTTCTAGTTCCACTATGTCTAAGAATTTCATGAGCTCATTATTTTTAATGGCTGAGTAGTACTCCATTGTGTAAATGTACCACATTTTCTGTATCCATTCTTCTGTTGAAGGACATCTGGGTTCTTTCCAGCTTCTGGCTATATAAATATAAGGCCGCTATAAATAGTGGAGCATGTGGCCCTGTTGCATGTTGAAGTATCTTCTGGGTATATACCCAGGAGGGGTATAGCTGGGTCCTCAGGTAACACTATGTTCAATTTTCTGAGGTATTGCCAGACTGCTTTCCATAGTGGTTGTATCCAGCTTGCAATCCCACCAACAATGGAGGAGTGTTCCTCTTTCTCCACATCCTCGCCAACATCTGCTGTCACCTGTGTTTTGGATCTTAGCCAATCTGACTGGTGTGAGGTGGAATCTCAGTGTTGTTTTCATTTGCATTTCCTGATGACTAGGGATGCTGAGCACTTCTTTAGATGTTTCTCAATCATTCGAGTTTCCTCAGTTGAGAGTTCTTTGTTCAACTCTCTACCCCATTTTTTAATAGGGTTATTTGATGGTCTGGAATCTAGTTTCTTCAGTTCTTTGTATACCTTGGATATTAGCCCTCCACTATGTCAAAGTTAGTCTTCATGTTTAACAGTAAGCAGTTTACCCGTTGAGCCGTCTTCCTGCATTAGTAATTGATATTAAAAAGTATTTCAAGGACTTGTACTAAAGAAGTTTATGTAAGGTAGAAAAATTGATAAAATTAATTGATATTAGAACATTCATTCTGAATGTTTTGGTGACAGACTAGATGACAGAGTCTATATAAATATATATTCCTGGGAATAGTGACATAACCTGATTCAGGTAATTATGAGTTTAAACTCAGATTAGACTATATAACAAATTCCAGACAATCCTGGTTTATATAATGTGTGGTCTCCCCAATTTCAGAAGGAATGTACAATCATTATGTTGATTTTTCCAAACCATTGATTTTTATATGCAATAAAACTGAGAACCAAGTGGAAATATTTGGACACAGTATCTGTATATAGTTTTTGATCCTCACAGCCTGAACATTTTAAACAGTCTTTATATTGGACACTCTTTTCCTAAAAAGATCATTAGGGCAATGACATCCCTGGTGTTTTGTTTGTTGTTTGTTTGTTTGTTTGTTTTACTACTCTTATTCATATCTGACATATTATGATGGACTTCATATAATGTCTTGAAGTAATTAAATGATATTGGTTCAACTTAGGGAAATATATAGAGTCCTCTATATGTAGATCAGATTTTGTAATTTGGCAATCGCTATTAGAAAAGACAAAGAAGGGCTTACATTCACAATGTGAATTAGAAGAAAATGTCAACAGTTACCTGATAAAATAATTAACTAGTTTATACTGGAAATTGGCAGTTGTGATTACATAGAATCAGGAGACTTACAGGTACTAATCTTTCTTTGGATTATGAGTTGAATAGAATCATAATTCCTAAAATTACATTCTACTGAATTTTAAAGAAAGTGAATAACACTGATTGATGCAATACCAACAACATATAAATTTCACTGGACATTATATCTGCTAGTACTTTCATAGATATTTTGATGTGAGTTTTCCAACTTTGTCTATAAAAAAGTGAAACTCAATTTGTATTATGTTACCTTTGCTAAGACAGTTTTTAGCTCATTTATTTCCTTGTAAGGAAAAAATCAATTATTTTCATGACTTGATAGATGGCTTTAGGAATAAAAAGATTTTTATATATAAACCTATAATTTTAAAGTTACATATTTAAGACAAATAAATGATGTTTGACAAGAGCAGTTTTTAGAGACTAAAAAGTTTTTTATATATAAACCTATCATTTCAAAGTTTGTAAGGGTAATAAATGGTGTTTGACAATAGTAATTAATATGGAAAGAGTACAAATTTGAGAGATATATTTGAAAATGAATGTCAGATTAAGAGAAACTAGGAGGAATAAATGTGTCTAGTTCTAAGACATCATAACTATTAAAAGTATGTATTCTAGTTTTCAAAATAAATTCATTTTTAAAGATGATTTTCTTATTAAAAGTCTAGTCCCTTCTAGTTTTATATATAATACCAAATACTTATGTGAATTCAGTTGTGTTAAACAACTATTCCCAATTTGTGTGTACTTAGTCTCCAAAGACTGAGAGGATAGCCATGAAGGCTGGAAGGAATGGCCAATAGGTTACTGCCTTTGGACATATTCCTAAGAGACAAAAATTACAATGAGTCAATGAAGAACCAAACAGCTTTGATCACCGACTACATTATTCCTTGATGAACATATTTCTGAGGTTAAAAAAAACTGTATATCTCAGAGAAAAAGTATATCTTGATGAATGAGTAGTTTTTTTCTGTCTAAAATTCATCATAGTATAAAGTTAAAGAATATGCTTTTTAGGACATAGAAAAAGTGGCTAGTTTTATTACTTAAATAATACAAATAAGAGTAAAATGTACATTATATGATTATTCATAAAACTGGGATAAAATTTTATTTCATCAGCACATATAAAAGGTAAGCAGTATTTGTATCATCTAATTGTAGTGTATTTTTTAGGCTTATGATCAAACCTATCAAACAAAAAGAAAGTTTTTGCAAGGTGGCTATTTTCATACCTATAAAGAAATTATTCCTCATTCTTATAATGGGATATTTGACAGGATCATTTTTGTGATTGGAAAAAAACTCTTATATTCCTTGAAATTTAGTGCTATTATTAAGATTATAGAAGCCAAAATAATATCTTCTTTTGTTTCTCATGACTTTTATTGATCTTTATTTGAGACTATAGAATCTGGATTTACAAGGCTGAGTTAGAGTTCAGCTGGGCTCTTCACAGTTTCTAGGTTATTTAGCCTCTTTATTCGATCATCTACTCATGTAAAACAGTAGATGACACTATTCCATTTAGAACATATTAAATTAGACATACAAGGAAATCAGTAACACAGTATTTGGTACAAAAGAAATGTTTGCAAACTATCAGCGGTAGGGCAAAATATGATTAATCAGATCCTTCTTTTTTTCCCTCTAAACGTATTATTTTTCTATCAAAAAGAATAAAACATAAATAATCCTGGAAGGGTGATGTAGCATTTACAGAGAAAGCATATTTTCAGTAAAGATGCTCTAGGAACCGTGGTTCCCAACTTGAAAATGCTCAAGAATCATTAATTATTTACTGAAAAAGTATATCACATCCAATAATAGAAATGATAAAAATAGGTTATTTTGAGAATGCTATATTTATATTGTGATATGGATCATACATTTGATATTTTCTGAGTTTTTAAAATAAAGTCTAACTTTGGTATGTGAGAGAAATACAATTACATAGAATGACCCAATTTTTAATAAAGAGAGAGTTTTCATAGTTATGGTTACTGTTTCATATACCTTAGAGTACATGAGCTACTAACTCTTAGCTCAGTATTTCTGATTATACACAACACTCTTTTAACTATCATAAACTGGGAAAAGAGGGTTTATGAAAGTGGGATGATAACATGGCCAAAATGATGAAAAATAGAGTAGCTGTAAAAACAGTAATAAAAAAGAACACCTAATGAGACAACAGCTCATATTTTCCAGGTCGGACAAAAAGAATCAGTTGATCTTAACATCACTACAGGAATAAAAAAAATGGCCAAATATTTCAATGAGGATATTGATATATAAGATGTCTAAATTTCATTGTAAGTAATTCAATGTTGATTCTATTTATAAGGCCATTGTTGAAGCCAGTGAGAAATGGCAATGCTTTTGTTTATATATATGATGTTTTATGTTGATTATGTTTATATATATGTATTATAACGTGTTTTATATATATATACAAAACATTGATGTTATATATATATTATTGTTGTTTACGAATAAAATGTGTGTGTGGTATTCACAAACACTGACCTATGTACACAATTGCCTAGTTATTCGAACACAAAACCAATTAAGAATATAAACTTTTTCTCCTACACAGTATTTTTTATCTTCTTTGAAACTTTAAAATTAACAAAATGATTCTGTGATATTCTATGGTCTAAAAACATTTAAATTTATGGGTACATTTCAAATCATTCATTTTTAATATTTATATATGTGGAACAACTAGTTATAATTGTTTCTTATAGATTCTTTTATATCTTATAAAACACATTTGTTTATAGCACTACTCTATAAGCACTGTAAGAAAAGAAACTAAGTATGTATATTAAATTTTCACATACAATTTGTTCAATCTCATGATCCTTCATGAAGAAAAGATAAATAGCAAATTAAATCATCTATTCAGTAAAATATTAGGAACAAATAAACTTCAAGTCCCTATTTTCAAGATGTTTATTCAAATAAAAGTTTTATGAGTGTTGTGCTGCACATGTATATGTATATCTGTAGAAAAGTTACGTAAATATTGAAAGCTTTTGAGGAGATATAAAATGAAAAGGTAATTATAAAGCAATAAAACTGACAAAATATATAAATTTTCAGATATTATAAAACACACTAGAATTCGTAATTAAAGACATTAGAAATAATACTTGGCACCATTTTGCATAAAATAATACTTTATCCAAAAAATTTGATGGTTTTTTTTTTTTTTTGAATGAGGAAGATGTCGGGAGATTCACGATTATTTAAAAATAAAATTTTAAATCAGAGGCTCATTGATCCCAGAAATACAGGGCTAGTGAACAATTAAACACCAAGTCAAAATTGAAATCACTGTAACATTGCCATTGTGAGATGAACAGAGAAATGTGAAATCATAATAGCAGAGACAAAAGCCTTTGCCTGTGGAAAAGAAAATGAATTTGAGATGTATAATAGTAAAGGACAATGTATAAATCTCAAGACAATTGCAGTTTTGCAGAATGTACAACTCTGAAATAGTTCATTGTTCAGTGCAAAGGTTAGAAGGAATTTAAAAAAATAAAATGATAGCTAGGATACAGTATACTGGAGTAGATATTGAATATCTTTGATGATTAAAGATAAATATTGTGGTATTTAGTTATGTTATGCTGATAGGCAAATCAGAGATAAATAAAGTACAAACATGCATTCCACATAATAGTTTTAGGTATATTAGATATATGTAGTTTCTTACTGTAGAGTAATATCTATCTATGTATGTACTAGTTGATTATGTATCTATGTATCTATCTATGTATCTATTATGTATTATGTATGTAATCTATCTATCTATCTATCTATCTATCTATCTATCTATCTATCAAAAGTAATGCTTGAATCATAAAGGTATAGATATGACACTGATATGATACTTATTTCAATTAAATTCTTTTGGTTTTCTTTTGCATATTAAATTTTTGAAATCTCAGACTTCGATTTAGGTTCCTTCGAGGTCTCAAATCTCAGACATAAGTAGAATTGTTAAAATTAATAGGGATTAGGCAGGGTTCTGTATACATTACAATTAAATCCTATTTTTATTCACAATCAAAGTTTTGAGGAAATGTGATTTATTGTGCTACATTATCTCTGACATGTTTATGCAGATATGACATGAGATATAATTATGCAACAGATGCTTACTTTTGTTATCACTGTCGAAATGACTACCCTCATAGTAATTGTCCAGGTTTTTCCTGAAGCCAGGATAGCTTTACTGGGGCAGGGCATTGTTACTATTCAACTCCTTACCTGAGATGCAACTCAGAGAAAATCGCTTTTAGCTCAGTTGAAAAGGTTATCAAAATTAAAAATGTGATTATACAGATTTTGTGACAAAAGGGTAAATAATTAAAGGCAAAGATGGTGTTTACTGACCATACTGGCTACAAACTAATCGCAATGCTTGTAGCCAAGAGATAGGCAGTCTGAACTATGGAGATCTTCTGTCATTACTCTGTGTTTTGCTGTTTTGACTTGTGACAAACTAGAAGGACAAAAAGATTTTAAATGTGCTTCTGTTTTCTTTTTATACCATAAAAATATAGGAAGTGGGACTAAGTTTATAAATAACACATGCAAATCAAAATGACTGGACATCTCTCCTGTGCCTGAATCTGACACTTTTAGTATTTCATTTCTTTTTTTTTTTTTTTTTAATACTGAACTCATTGAACTTCATGGAGTAAATGGCTTTCAACCCTTGAAATCAATCATCCATGGATGGATCTATGCTACAAAGTTCCCAACAGAAGAACCACTCCACATTGGTAGAATTCATCTTACTTGGCTTTTCTGATGTTCCCAACTTGCAAGAATTTCTTTTTGGGTTGTTTTTGATAATCTATCTAATTATTCTGATGGGCAATAGTCTTATTATCATATTACGAGGGCTGATCCTTCCCTGCAGACTCCCATGTACTTTTTCCTTGAAATTTTTCTTTCTTAGAAATGTGTTATGTTTCAGTCACTCTTCCTAGGTTATTAACAGATCTCTACAGACAAAACAGAATCATTTCTTTTATGGCTTGTGCTACTCAAATGTATTTTTTTCTTGTCTTTGGGGCCACTGAATGCTTTATTCTGACTGCTATGGCTTATGACAGATATGTGCTATTTGTAACCCATTGCTCTACCCTCTCATCATGAACAGTAGTCTTTGTATACAACTGGCAGCTGGTTGTTGGATAAGTGGAGTCCCTGTTCATATAGGGTTCACATACTGGATCTTCTCTCTACCATTTTGTGGATCAAATCAGCTGAATCACTTTTTTTGTGACATACCTCCAGTCCTGACCTAGCTTGTGGGAACACTTTTATGATAGAGATGTTGATTTATGTGATTGCCCTTTTAGTGGTCACCATTCCTTTTATGCTGATCCTTGGATCATATGTGAAAATAATCTCAAGCATTCTGAAGCTTCCATCTGCAACTGGGAGAGCAAAGGCCTTCTCTACATGTTCTTCCCACCTTATAGTTGTAGGTTTATTCTTTGGATCAGGTATCATTACGTACTTGAGGCCAAAGTCCAGCCACTTAGCAGGAGTAGACAAATTCCTTTCTCTTTTCTATACTGTTGTGACTCCAATGTTAACCCCATGATATACTGTTTGAGAAACAAAGATGTTATGATTGCATTGAAAAAATTTCTCCTTAGATGGTTCATGTTATAACTTAAGAAACATGCTATATTTATTTTTATAATTTTTTCTCTTTTCTTCCTTCTCTCCTTCCTACCCTTGCCATGCACAGTTCTCCTCATTCTGGGTCACATGCACAGCTACTTTTTCTTTAATCATTGTTACATATAAATCTATGTACATAAAACACAATAAAATATGCACTTTTTTCAGAAATCTTATGTAGTTATTTTTCAATATTCTTGAATATCAAGATATTTTAATGAGTACTCATGTTTATCACACAAGACCAACTCAGTATTTATTTTTAAGCAGTAGATAATTCTAAACTTCAGTTTTTACATTTGTGCAAATCTGCTTTCAAGATACAGATACTCAAATTATAAAGTAAAAATGGGAATTATCAAAGATTTCTTTTGTTTTTTTTTTTCATGATAAGACTCCAAAGTAATGACTATATTTCTATTTCATGAAAATATTTGTGATGTGGATGTATGCTTACTCTAATATGATGTTGAAATAATTAGTAATAAATAGGTAAGATTCAACTAATAATGCTTTTTATGCATTAATGAGTGATTGCTACATAATTATATAATTCTATTAAAGAAAGAAAAAGGAAAGAAAAGAAAGAAAGAAAGAAAGAAAGAAAGAAAGAAAGAAAGAAAGAAAGAAAGAAAGAAAGAAAGATCAGATTTCAGTTGAGATTTAGGATATTTTATGTTAAAGACATCTTATTTATGTTAAGTAACCTGCTTCTAATCATGGGTTTAAACAATCTTTTTCAAGATGGGTATTGTTGCACATGCCTTTAATTTTAGACTTTGGAAGGAAGAGACAGCAGAATCTCTGAATTCATGGTAAGTCGATTCTACAGAATGAGATCCAAGACCTAGGTCTACAAAGAGAAACCCTGTCTCAATTCCATATCCCCACACCTTAAGCCCTCCATCCCTCCATCTCTCTCTCTCTCTCTCTCTCTCTCTCTCTCTCTCTCTCTCCTCCTCTCACTCACTCTCTTTTCTCTCCCTCTCTAATGTCCATGATAAATGCATATTGATATATTTTCTTAATAAAATGTAGAGGAATTTTAATCCAGAAATGTCTGTTCTAGCAAAGAATCACATCCAAAGATCTTCTAGGTCTTTGTGAGCTGGCAGCTGGAATACAATCAGATCCATAGTATACACCTTTAACCCAAAAAATGAAGGTAAGTTTCTAAAAGGAAGCAGCAAGGTTTGAAAGTGACATCTAATTGGTGGGCAGACAAAATGATGAATGAAAGAAAGATTGGACAGAATGAGTAAAATAAGATACACTCAAGTCTCTGGAGAACATACGAAAAGAACATAGAGAAAAATGCAGAAAGTGAAGGCAATGGAGTGAAGTTCATAGAAATGCAATGGAAGTCAGTGTAGTTGGTGAATTTCAGTTCCTTAGATTCAGAGCCAGTTTGTATAAGCAGTGGAATTCAGTGAGAAGCTGAGAGAAGTTTGAATCAGTCATCATGGAGAAGAGTTTTTGTGCCAGAATAGATGAGCTGAGCCAGTCAGCCAGAATTCAGAAAGAAGTAGAAAGAGTAAGCTTTTACAGCAGTAAGCCTCGGAGATGACAAGTACATCTGTCAAATAAAGTTGCATTTATATTTGACACACAACTTGAATGGAGAAAAAGAAAGCCCACTAATATTGAAGAAAGCTGACAACAACTTATAGAAACGTTGCAGAGGACAAGAAATATTGGACAGAAAGCTGCAGAGGATAAATTCACCTGGAATTGTCTCCAAAGGAAGCATCATTTCTTTGAGTTTGGCTGGACACCTAGATACTTAGGAGACTCTGACGTTGCAAGAGAGTTGAACTCAGAAGAAGAAACAACACAGAACCCTCTGAGCATTGAATCACAGCAAGCTACCCAAAAAGACAATTTTAATATATACACACACACTTCCCTTCTTTTTATTTTTTATTGGTTACTTTGTTTATTTACATTTTAAATGTTAGCTCCTTTCCTGCTCTAAAATTCCTGCAAAACTCATTTCATAGCCCTGAGTATTACTCAGCTATTAAAAACAATGAATTTGAGAAATTCTTAGGTAAATGGATGGAACCAGAAAATATCATCCTGAGTGAGGTAACCCAATCACAGAAGAACACACATGGTATGCACTCACTGATAATCTGGATATTAGCCCAGAAGCTTGCAATACTCAAGTATAACTCATAGACCATATGAAGCTCATGAAGAATGAAAACCAAGTGTGGGTGCTTAGGTCCTTCTTAGAAAGAGTAACAAAACACTCATGGGAGCAAATATGGAGACAAAGTATGGGACAGAAACTGAAGGAGGGGCCGTCTGGAGACAATTCCACCTGGGTATCCATCCCATGTGCAGTCACCAAAGGTAGACACTGATGTGGATGTCAGGAAGTGCATGCTGACAGGAGTCTGATATAGGTGTGTTCTTAGAGGTCTGCCAGAGTCTGACATATTCAGAAGCAGATGCTCACAGCTAACCATTAAACTGATCATGGGGTTCCCAATGGAGGAGATAGAGAAAAGGAGCTGAAGGAGCTGAAAGGGTTTGCAGCCGCTTGAGGAGAGCAACAATACCAACCAACCAGAGCTCCCAGGGTCTAAACCACCAGCCTGGGAGCACATAGGGAGGGACCCATGGCTCCAGCTGTATATGTAGGGGAGGATGGCCTTGTTGAGCGTAGGTGGGAGAGGAGATCCTTTGTCCCATGAAGCCTGGACTCTGAGTGTGGGGAATTCTAGGGTGGGGAGGTGGGAGTGGGAATGGTGGGGGAGGCACATCCTTATAGAAGCAGGAGGAGGAGGGATGGAATAGGGGATTCCTGGTCAGGGATGGGGGGAATGGGGTAAGGGGATAACATCTGAAATGTAAATAAATTATCCAATAAAAAAATAGTAGGGTAGCTACAGAAAATGGCAATGCACTCTGGAAGTTAGAGGAAACAACACTGAGCCTATTTAAAATGAAGATTACCAATTTTTGAAATTATGTATATTTTTCCTTTGAGTTAAAACATATATTATATATATTAATTAAAATTTTTATTATAATATATTATGTATTTTAAAAATCCATTATCCCCAAAATATCTACAATTCTGTGTGTATCTCTCAGTTATTTATGTTACTTAATTTTTACTGAATTCTTAAAGGGAGTAAAAGGTCTCAAGTTCAAAGAGAAAAAAGGATTGCCAGGTACATGCCTGGAATCCAATCAGTCATCAGGCTGAGGTGTTTGAGACAAGCCTGTGTATTCATGAAGTTCCATGACAGCCAGAGTTATACAGTTAGACCCTGTGTAATAGGTAAAAGAGGATTGAGAGATTTTGAGTACTTCTCTGGAAATAGAAAATAGAGGATCATAGAAACATAGGTTGATAATGTTGAGAGCATTACACATTAATACAAATCTTTTGCATAACATTTTATACTCTTACAGTCATTTGAAAATATTAAATTACTCTAAGTAATATGAATACATAGCAGAAAGTAATATGAATACATAGAGAAATTCGGTCGTCAGTTATATCTAAATAAGTAGATGTCAGATAAGATGAACTGCCTAACATTTCCTTCTCATTAATTAATAAAGAACCTTAAGCACCAAATTACCACAAGACCAGTAGCTATTACAGGAAATGTTAAGACATTTTCTTGTAAAGTGCGCTTGACATCTAAAGTAATATACAGAAGTCTGTACCACAATTTGGAGAATAAGGACACAATTTGGAGAAGACATAAAGAGAAATGATTTTTTAAGAGTTATTTACTTTCATTTTTATGTTTAAGAATATTTGTTTGCATGTACAAGTGTCCCACATATGTGCAGTTCCCATGAAGAAGAGGGCACCAGATCACCTGGGACTAGACTTACAGGTGATTCTGAGCCACTTTATTGTTGCTGGGAACTAAAGGCAGACATTCTACGTGAGCAGTAAGTCCTCTTCACCACTGAATCACCTGTCTAGCTCCAACCACTTTGTGATAAATGTCTGTATATGTTTCTGCCTCTACAAATAAGAAATTGATGAAAATGTTTATAGACCCAGTACTCAGGACAAAGAAGTGATACAGCAATGTTGAAGTTTCTTCCATGCTGATTTATTTAAATACATTGATTATGGAGTTTTACTTGTCTAACACTAAAATTACTTTGAGGCATCTCTTTTTCCCCTAATAGTGACCTATTTCTCAACTCTTTAACCAACTTAACATTCTGTGAACTATAATATAAAGGACTTTTCAGTACATCAGCATGACAGGTAAGTTTCCATCAACTTCAAACCCAAGAATTCCATCAGATAGGATTTCAAAGCTATAGCAGAGAGTTTCTTCTTTACTCCCTGTAACCTTTCTAATTAATGTTCACATGAACAAATTTAATAAGTGCCTTAACTTACATCTTTCTTTTGCGGAATCTTTTGTTGGATACTATAACTTGTTGATGTACTTACTTTCATATTAAAATATGTTATTCAGGGCAACCAGAATCTGTTTTTTTAATCCATAATCATTAACAGATGAGTCATAATACAGATGCAGATGCTTGCAGCCAACCATCGAACTGAGCACAGGGGCCCCAATGGAGGAATTAGCTGAAGGACTGAAGTAGCTGAAGGAGCCTTATCTGGCATTAATGGGAGGGGAGGCCCTTGGTCCTGTGAAGGCTTGATGCTGCAGTGTAAGCAATGCTAGGGAAGTGAGGCAGGAGTGGATGGGTGGGTGGGGGAGCACCCTCACTGAAGAAGGGTAAGGGGTGGTGGGATAGGAAGGTTGCAGAGGGGAAACTGGGAAAGGGGTTAACATTTGAAATGTAAATAAATAAAATATCCATTTAAAAAAAGAAAAAGGATGGGTCATTATAAACTAAGAGTGAGTGCTGTTTTGTATCAATATATAAGAAATTTTATTGTCATACACAATTTCCTCGAAATTTAAACATTCCCTTATTCAAGAAGGAAGGAATCTGTTAACAGTCAAAGAGTAAACACATATTAATTGTTTGGGAATTTTTAATTGTACACAATTTAAAACACCCCTCCCCAAGTTTGAGGAATTAGTAAAGAATAATTGTACAATGAGAGTTTCTAACAAGAGGAGGTGTTTGGAAGTGATTCTCTAACCACTTATGTTTTAGGCAAGTTCTATAGAGAGATGCAGGCTTGCTACTCTCATAAGTCTTCATCAAGGCTGGGTTGGGAGCTTTTTTGATGTGGGTACCATGAGAAATTCATGATTTCTGAGCCATAGAAAAGATGGTAGAAATGTCCCACTTAAAGTCAAATACTTAACAGTAGAATTTATTTCTTTAGTACCCTAGGCTAAGCATCCATTACCACTCAGCAAAGAGAAGCATCTATGATTAAGTGAGTATAGCACTATGAGTACAAAAAAGTTTATGGTGAAGTTTAGCACCATGAAAGTTTAGATAAACAACACTAGTGTATATTTCCACACCTAGGACTATGGCCTCGGATTAGCCATGAATTTTTAACCATGTTTACAGGATAAGATTTTTTTGTGTCCCTAAAGTTGTTGGGCCTCAATATTGATTGAAAATGTCTGGTTACCCTGTAACTTTCATACATATTACCTAGCTGGTTGACATTGTAGTTACAGTGCTCATAGCTAGGTAAGACTATTCATAAGTTTTCTGACATAAATACTGTACAGCACCTTCCAGTACTATACTGGCTGGTTTTGTGTGTCAGTTTGACACAAGCTGGAGTTATCACAGAGAATGGAACCTCCCTTGAGGAAATGCCTCCATGAGACCCAGCTGTAAGGCATTTTCTCAATTAGTGATCAAGGGGAAGGGCCCAGCCCATTGTGGGTGGTGCCATCCCTGTGCTAGTAGTCTTGGGTTCTATAAGGAAGCAAGCTGAGCAAGCCAAAGGAAGTAATCCAGTAAGCAGCATTCCTCCATGGCTTCTTTTTTTTTTTTTTTTTTTTTATTGGAAAATTTTATTGGAAAATTTTTTTACATTTCAGATGTTCTCTCCTTACCCCATTTCCCCCCTCCCTTCCAGGAACTCACTATCCCTTCCCCCCTCCTCCTGCCTCCACGTTGGTGAACCCCCACCCACCCTCCCCTGTACCTCACCTCCCCACCCTCGAGTATTCCCCGCCCCACGACGTCCAGCCTTCATGGGACCAAGGATCTCTTCTCCCACTTATATATAGCTCCCTTGCATATATAGCGGAGCCATGGGTCCCTCCCTAAGCGCTCCCAGCTGGTGGTTTAGACCCTGGGGCTCTGGTTGGTTGGGATTGTTGCTTTCCTCATGGTGTCACGAATCCTCTCAACTCCTTCTGCCTTCACTCTATCTTCTCCATTGGGAACCCCATGCTCAGTTTAATGGTTAGCTGTGAGCATCTGCCTCTGAGTATGTCAGACTCTTGCAGACCTCTAAGGAGACAGCTATATCAGGCTCCTGTCAGCATGTACATCCTGACATCCACATCAACCTCTACCTTTGGTGACTGCACATAGGATGGATTTCCAGGTGGAATGGTCTGTAGACAGTCCCTCCTTCAGTTTCTGTCCTGACCTCCATGGCTTCTTAATCCACTCCTGCCTTCCTAGTTCCTGCCTTGTGTGAGTTCCTGTCCTGACTTCCTTTGGTGATGAACAGTAATGTGGAAGTGTAAGCTGAATAAACCCTTTCCTCCCCAACTTGCTTCTTGGTCATGATGTTTTGTGCAGAATAGAACACTGACTAAGACACACACTGTAGAGGCTAGTGAGCAAGGAGGAAGAATCTAAGTTCCAGAGTGATTTCTCTATATCATCTTATTAGAGTGATTAACAGTATGGTTTTATTTTTTTATCTCTTTACTTCCTTTTAATATTTATTTGTACTTTATGTTCACTTGCCTGCATGCAGGTCAGTGTGAGGTGGTCAGAAACCCTAAACCTAGAGATAGAGCCAGGTGTGATCTGCAATTAGTTACTGGGAATTGAACCTGGGTCCTCTGGAAACATAGTCAGTGCTCTTAACCATTGAACCATCTCTCCAGTACCTATCTTTTTAGTTTTGATTAATAATTTTAAACTTAACTATGTAATCCCACTTGAATTTTAGGAACAGTGAGCATAATGGACACAGGAAGTCTCCTGAAGTACATAAGGAATGATCTCGTGGGTGTTATGCTCACAAGTCAAAAAACAATAGAATTGTACACAGTGTAGATCTTTCTGGTTTTTCCTTTCCTGGACCCAGAATTCCCCATGGCTTCCACATTGCTCATGCCCTATTTCACCTTCCCAAAGATCACATGTTGACATTAAGCAACTCAGCCTTAACAGTGAAGGAGAAATGAAATCATTTGTATTTGATTCAGTATTGTCCATGGACAAGATTCCAGGACCTGTTTACTTTAGGATGAATTAGTTATCCTCAAATTTCTCCCCATAGATCAACCTGCAGATAGTGCCACTTTGGCATGCAAAGTCGCAGACCTAGAACATGAATCCTGTTCTGTGAAAGAAGGAACCTTATGTGCATCCTTTCTGCCCACTGCTTAGAGCATGGAAGTTTGGGGTTACCTTTAGAACTTTGTCTGAAAACAGCTCAAAAGAGACCCAGCCTAAGGGATCAACATCATTGTGATGTGGAAAAATACAATGAGGATGACCATAACTGCAGCAAGCAGTCACAGGGATAGCAGGGTCAGCAAAGGTCAGCAATGAGATCTTATGCATATCTGCCGAGTAAACAAGAAGCATGCCAGGCTGACTGCGCAACAACCTTTGAAGAGATGCCACACTACTGACATTGGGGTTTTATTCCTTAAAGATGGAGCTGAGCAACATTAATCAGCTTTGTGGAATATCTCCCTTCTAATATTAATATTTAACTGAAATCTAGTGAGAAATTTATAGACCATACTTTAGTCTATATGAATTATGAATATAATAGTCTTTTGTTTTGGAAGAGTGACAGAAAATAGACTAGGATCTAAAAATTACTCTTGTTGCTGAAGCTCAGGGATACAATGTATACTAGGATATAAGATTACACAAGTCACAATTATATCAATCTTAGGTTGATTAGACTAATGTTGAAGCATCTGTTTCTACAGTATTGTAACCAGAGACACAACATTACAACTAATTTTGATTTATACCTTTATCGATTATTTTATTTAATGTTTAATTTGTACAAATATTAATCTTTTTTAATAAAAAATGTATTTACTTAAAACCATTTAGAATGTCAACAAAACAGCCACATTTTTTTTCTGCAATTACAGAGTAGTATTCAGTTAACAGAACAATTATCTTCATATAAGCTGCATCAGAGACAACTGAAGATGAAAAAAAAAACCCAAAAATGAAACCAAAACAAAACAAAAACCAAAGCCAAACTACTATCCCCATATACAACTAATTCGTGCTGTGCACCAATAAGAACCTGCTATAAGTCTCCATGCCGATTTACAACCCCAGACTGTACCAGACAAGGTTAGTGGCTATTGAAAATAATACCAGGAGAGGGCTATCTAAAGACACATTCCATAGCGTTAACTATACAAAAAGACATTGTACAGTTTATAAACAAATCTTACACAGCCTTACATTTCTTTATTTTTTTTTTTTAAAGGGAGCGAGTTGTAGGGGGGTTAAATGCTTTAGAACCAACTTATTCATCTTCATTTTCCTCCTCCTCCTCCTCCTCCTCCTCCTCCTCCTCCTCCTCCTCCTCCTCCTCTCTTCCTTCTTTTTCTTGCTCTTTTCAGCCTTGACCACCCCACCCCTTTTGCAGCATCATGTTTTCCTTTAGCTCTGTAGGCAGCAATATCCTTCTCATACTTCTCCTTCAGCTTGTAGCCTTCTTCTCGTAGGCTGCTTGGCATCTGCTGCAGCTTTGTTCCACATCTCTCCTAGTTTCTTTGCAACATCACCAACGGATAAGCCAGGATGCTTGCCTTTGATTTGGGGACAGTACTCAGGACAGAACAGAGGAAGGCTGGCCGAAGGAGACCTCTTGGGTTTATTGGGGTCCTTGAGATTCTTTTTGGTCTCCCCTTTGCGGGGGGATGTAGGTTTTCATATCTCTTTCATAATGAGCCTTGTCAGCATTTGCCAAATCGTCAAATCTCCCCTTTTCTTTAGCAAATATGGTCTTCCACCTCTCTGAGCACTTCTTAGAGAACTCAGAAGATGACAGAAGCATCCGTGTGCTTCTTTTTGTGCTCCTCCCGTCAGGTTTGCAAAAAAGAATGCATATGAGGACAATTTGCCTCTCGGATTCTTAGGATCTCCTTTCCCCATGTTTAGTTGATTTTCCTCCATGAGGCAGAGTTGTCCAGTGCCTGCCGTCCGGCTCTCTCTTGCCCCAGGGCTGTTTCTATGGAGCTCATTGTACTGAAATAAAATATTAACCTTTTGATAAATATATCTGGATAATGGTCGGAGTCATGAATAATCCCAAGTGTGGTAAATAGCAGACCTTGTTGTGAGGGAAGAGAGCAGAGAAAAGTCTAAATAAAGACAAAATGGAATCTGAACAAAATGGTGTTGCCTTCATCATTTTAATCTTTTAAAAAGTCTAAAACAGTAGGTATGTTAAGTTCATCCATCAATTTAAGTTAGCCCTTTCTTTCAGTCTCTTTGTCTTTTCCACTGGCAAGTCCATTTCTGCTGGAACTTCCCTGTCTCTAGTCTGCTATGTGTAATTTGTTTTGTTGTTTTGTTGTTGTTATATTTTTGTCTCATTACCAGTTTCCAATATTTTTACTTATACTATTTCTTTATTTAATTTTTAATGTATGATTGTTCTTTGACAATTTGAAAAATAACTATTATATTGTATTTGTTCTCCTCCAATTTCTCCTAGTCTTTCCCTACCAATCCAATTTTGCCCCTTCCACACCCTGCCACCTGTTTCATGTGTAGTTATACTGCCCACAAACTCTCAGATGTAAGATCATCCACTGATGGTTGGTAAACATATTAGCAGTCATACTTTTGAAGAAATACATCTCTTTTTCCAAGCAGGTACCAACTGCCATTAGCTCCTTACCTAGGGTGTATCTTCATGCCGTTGCATGCTAGAATTTCGTGTGACTTGAACTTACACATAATTTACATTTTGTGTGTGGGATTGTGTGTGTTTGTATGTGTGTGTCTGCATATATGTATGCATGTATTATGTATGTATGTGTCATCTATTGGGTTTGTTTTAAAATGGAGTTCCTACATCATTTACTATTACCTAAAAGTATTGCGAATTTAATTTTTAATAAATGTAAAATATTTAATTATTTTATTTTGAGTATTTATAAATGTTCTGCCTGCATGCACCTTTTTCACTTGTGGCCTCAGACACTAGGAGAGGATGTTAAAGACCCTAAAAACTGGAGTTCAGGATAGTTGTGAGCCTCTACATGGGTGCTATGAACTGCATCTGAGTCCCTTGGGAAAACATGCAGTGTATTTAATTGCTAAGATATCTCTCCAGTCTCTGTCTACTTTTACTGAGAAATCTGAAAGTTTAAAAATATCTCTTGCATCAAGTTAGTTCAATTAACATTGTTTCAAAATTACTTATTGATTTTGTCAAAGAATCAACTCGGTTTTGTTGATTCTTTATATTGTTTTCTTTGTTCCTAATTGTTTGGTTTTAACCCTGAGTTTGATTATTTCCTGCCATCTACTCCTCTTGGGTGTGTTTGCTTCTTTTCGTTCTAGAGCTTCAGGTATGCTGTTAAATTGCTAGTATAAGATTTCTCCCATTTTTTAATGAAGGTACTTAGGGATATAAACTTTCCTCTTAGCACTGCTTTCATGGTGTCCCATAACGTTGTGTATGTTGTGCCTTCATTTCTCATTGACTCCTAGAAAGCCTTTAGTTTCTTTTTTTTGTTTGTTTCTTCTTTGACCCAGTGGTCTTTAATACAAATCTTGTCAGTTTCCATGAGACTGTAGTCTATTTGTTGTTTCTGTTGTTGAAGTCCAGTATTAATCCATGGTGATCTGATAAGTTGCAAAGGGTTATTTAGTCTTCTTGTTATCTGTTCAGGCTTGTTCTGTGGAGAGAGATGGTTCCATGACATGCTGAGAAGGAAGTATATTCTTTTGTGTTGAATGAAAGGTTCTGTAGATATCTGTTATGTCCCCATTTGCTTCAAAGCATTTGTTATTTTCATTATATTTCTTTTTAGTTTCTGTTTTGATGAACTGTTTCTTGGTGAAACTGGGATGTTGAAGTCACCCACTATTAATGTGTGCATTTCTATGTGTGATTTATGGCTTTAGTGATGTTTCTTTTACAAATGTGGCTACCATCACATTTGAGGGGCATAGATGTTCATAATTGAAATGTAATCTTGGTGGATTTTTTCCTTTGATGTGTATAAAGTATCTTTTCCCCTCTCTTTTGTTTGAAGTCTATTTTATTAGATATAAGAATGGCTAGCTTGTTTCTTGGGTCTGTTTTCTTGGAAAATCTTTTTCCAGCCCTTTATTCTGAAATAGTGATTCTCTTTGTTGCTGTGGTACATTTTCTTTTATGTAGCAAAATGCTGGATCTGTTTACACATCCACTCCCTAAGCCTGGGCTTTTTAATATAGAAATTGCATCCACTGATGTTGAGAGATAGTAATGACCATTGATTCTTAATTCCATTTGTTTTGAACTTGGTGGTGTTTGTGTGTGTGTATGTGTTTGTGTGTGTGTGTGTGTGTGTGTGTGTGTGTGTGTGTGTGTGTGTGTGTTTTCACTTCATTTGTTTTGTTGTGAGGTGATTAATTTCTTGTTTCCTTGGGTATAACTATATTATCCTCGTTGTGTTAAAATTTTCATTTTCTAATCCTCTATGATGCTGGATTAGTGGAAAGATATTTCATAAATTTATTGTTTTCATGAAGTGTCTTGGTTTCTCCATCTATCATGATTGAAATTTTTGATGGGTATAATAACCTGGGATGACATCTGTGGTTTCTTAGAGTCTACAAGACATTTGTCCAGGACCTCGTCACATTTAGTCTCTTTTCAGAAGTTAGGTATAATTCTGATTGGTCTGCCTTTATATGTTACTTGGCCTTTTTCCTTTGCAGCTTTTAATATCCTTTCTTTGTTCTATACATTTAGTGTTTTAATTATTACAGGGCAAGAGGATTTTCTTTTCTGGTCCAATATATTTTGTTCAGTGTAAGCTTCTTCTACATTATAGCCACATGATTTTTTAGGTAAGGAGAGTTTTCTTCTATGTTTTTGTTGAAGACCTTTTCTGGCCTTTGAGCTGGGAATCTTCTGGTTTGATTCCTATTATTCTTAGATTTGGTCTTTTCATAGTGTCCAAAATTCCCTGGCTGTTATATGTTAGAAATTGTTTAGATTTGGCATATTTTGACTGATGTTCACTTTCTTTTATTGTTTCTTCTACTGTTGAGATTCTTTCTTCCATCTCTTGTATTCTATTGGTGATCCTTGTGTCTGTAGTTCTTGTTCTCATTCTAGGTTTTCCATTTCCAGGTTTACCTCTGTTTCTGTTTTCTTTAGTGCTTCAGTTTCCATTTTCAGATATTGAACAGCTTCATTCATTTATTTATTCCATTACTTGTTTGATTGGATTTTCCTGTATTTCTTTAAGAAATTCATTAATTTCCTCTTTAAATGCCTCTATCATCTTGATGAGATGAGATTTAAAGTCTTTGTCATGTTCTTCTGGTGCGTTAGGTTATCCAGTGCTTGGTATAGTTGGAGAGCTTGTTTTTTGTTGTACCATATTTCACTGACTTTTATTGACTGCGCTCTTGTGCTTGCCTTCAGCCATCTGTTTGTCTCTGGTGTTGGCTCACCTGGTAGTCCCTGACAGTAGCAGGACTGGTTGTCCTGTGTGGCAGCAGGACTCTTGGGAGACAGCCAAGCTGTGACCCTGGAGTGGACAGTAGAGCCAAGATTGTAGTTTGAGATATGGACCAGAAAATGGAGCACAGAATGAATGGGGAAAACCTCAGAGCTGCTTGGTTTGCTGAAGGGGCCCAGAAGCAGGGGATTGGGGCATGGATCTCTTACCTTGTTGTCCTGGGTGGCAGAAGACCTCCTATCACAAAGATAGAACTGTGGGCCAGGGTGTTTTTCAAGTATTTTATGAGTAGTTTTATTCTATGCTTATTAGGTAAAGTGATTGTAGTCTTTACTACATGTTTTTTATACACAATACTGATTTGGTACCATGGTTACTGACTTCCTAGAGTCAATTTAGAGGTGTCTCTGATCTTTAATTTTATGGACTAGTTTGAGTGCTTTTGTTCACTATTTCATAAAATATAAGAGTAATGATAATTTCAATAATTGAAAAATAAATAAAGAACTTGAAAGATGAAAAAACTATTCATTTGTTGAAAGTTTTGTTGAATCAGTAGTGAACCTGATGAATCCTTAGTATTGGTTGTTGCTAGACACTTTAATAACTCCTGCTTTTCTTGCTCATTATTGGTCTATTTTAAGTATTCTCTAGGATTGATTTTTGTTTTTTCAGATTTTTTTTTAATTCTATATTTCAATTTACTAAACATAACTTTACAGAACATTTCCTAATGATCCTGTGGAAATGCCAGTGAAATCTATAATAATATTTTTTTTCATCTTTAACTTTGTTAATTTTCCCTTCTGTTTAGATAGGATTAGAATCCTATCTGATTACGAGTAATTTTGCTGCCAGGTGTTTTAATTAGTACAGATGAGAAGAAATCTTCATGACAGAGGTCCATAGTGATTTAAAACTTTATTTCTATTAACCATGTCTCATATATCTCTAATACTTAGTGGGAGAATCTCAGAAAAAAATGTTATGGAAGATATGGAACTATGGCCACATAGTTTCAGATTACTGGTATTTCTTAAGTTCTACATACTACAACACATGAATTTTTGTTAAAATTCAAGAATAAAAGGAAGAAAGTGATATAAGTTGTATGAAGTTAATAAATATTCCAGAAAATGTTCATAGTATATTCAATTTAAGTATACATCATTCACTGTATAATAAAGACTGTTACCCATAAGCAACTGTGCTTGCTTACCAAGCCAAGCTTATCTGATATTGCCAATGAGATATTAAATCAGGCTTAGCAAGGAAAGATCACAGAAGACTGAGGCTGTGACAGTTTTCACTGAGAGCAATTAAGCTTTTTATACACTTATCACAATCAGAATATAGTGTCAATTTCCAGGATTAATACAGTTGAGTCACCAGGATATAATTCACTTGCAAGCTGTACAGAGTATAAACATTTAAGTCCAATTGTCCTGTCAAGCTTTTATGCTTCCTTGATTCAAAGGGATCATACAGAGAAGCACAAAGTGGCCTGAATGCTTCACTGTCTGAGGGAGTGTGTTGGTCTTTCAGGAACTAAAAACTCACATGCACATTGTGTCCCAGGAGCCATGGACTCTAACCTGAGAAACCTGTGATGGATGCCTCTCTAAGCAGCTAGGGCAGGCTAGAGAAGGGGGCAGGTGACAGGGGGCTTGATAGGGGAAACTGGGAAGGGATAACATTTGCAATGTAAGTAAATAAAATAACCAATAAAAATGAAAAAAATGTGCTAAAATGCCTTTCTTTTCTTCTTTTACAATTGAAATTCTGTTGAGTTGGTCATAAAAGTATTTCAGCAGGATCTGTTTGTGGAGCATCCCCAACTTCTAGAGTACAACAGTGTGTATGTTAAATGTGGTGCATCTTCTCTCTGGTGAGTATGAATTCTCAACAAGGAAATGAAAGCACACAATATCACGCAGTTAAGAAAGCAAACAGATATAGCATGTGAATTCTCTGGTATAGATAATATCAAACTTCTAATGTTTATTAGAACAACTTTCTGTAGACATGTTGTAAAAAATGTTTTGTCTGTTGTGCAGGGATTGTTTGTAATAAACTTACCAAATTAATTGCAACCTCAGCCACCTATGTATCAATTTAGGTGTGACAAGGGAGAATAGGTATCCCCAATAGAAGGAAGTATTTTCATTATAAATAGTACTGGGTGCTTAGAAAACAAGTCAAGTTCTAATTAAAATGTGATATAACCCCTTATTTTATATATTCAAAACAATAAAACTTCAATCAGAAAAGTACAGCTTTAGCAAATCTGAAAAGGTAAACTGCTAATGTGTTTATATTTCTCTCAGTAGTATAAATTTGTGGATTATAATTCAACAATTTGTATAGAACATTTGAAATCAAGAATTTTAGTATGTTGACCTTAAAGTTTTATTTTTTTGGTTATTCCTGGATTTTTCTTATGATATAATTTAATTGATAAATTAATATATGTGGTAAGCCTCTGGAACATTTAATTCTTAATACTTTTATCTATAGTTACGATAAAAATATAAAGAAGCATACTGAAAGGGTGCTCTTTGATTATAATGAAAGCACATTTTGCTGTGTTGGTAATAGAGGAAACATTATTAGTAAAAATATCAGCAATATCAGTACTTTCTCTGTTTTAAAAACTCTCCCAGTAGAGGAAGAAACAGACAGCAACTGTATCTTCCCTGTTATAACTTTTATCTTTGGAAAACAGTAGCTGATTTGATTGTGAAAATTTAAGTGTTAAATTCAGTTGTAAGACTCCTAATTAAAATCATAGCAAAATTTTTACACAATGTATGTCTATATTTGTTTAACATGGTAAAAGTTATCCTATTTTTCATGGGGATAATTTAGATACAAAGAAAAGTAAACAGAGTTATATTACTCTAATAAAGAATAAAAAGACAAATGCCTATTGTTTATTCAATATCACCTATTTTAATCTAATCTGTAAGAGTTAGCAATATCTTTTGATATGGACTTTGAATTTTATGTTTTCACATTCTCAGTGAATCTTTCCACTTGATTCACATGAAACAGCCAATACTAATGATAAGTTGTACCATCATTTTAATTTGAAATCACACATCAGATAACAGACTAGATCAGAGATTTATCTGTACCTGTAATATAATGTTGCATAACTTGAGGTGAAGAAAAAGACACAAACACATACATAGAAACTCTGGGGTGTTCAATGCAATATCTGATAGGCTTTATCTACCAGGCTGGCAATAGTCTACATAGACTAGAAGAGGTCTCTCAGAATCCAGACTGCATAATTGATAATTGAGTTAGGATTTTGATCTTTCTGAGTACTCCTAAAACTTTTACTCAGCAGAACACTGTGATTATTTTTCCATACCTTTCTCTGCATATTTTCCTACCACAGAAGACAGAGTGTAATATATGCATATGATTTTTCCTTTTTGGGGTGAGAAAATAGCATATACCAGTTACAGTATCATCTTCATTTTCCAACCCTATTTCTTTCATATGGTTGCTTAAGTCTTTTATTTAACAAGTAGAAAGTCAACAAAATAGACAGACAAAAAGAATGAAGCCTTTTTCAAAAAGAAAAAAAATATATAAAAATGTGACAGAAAGAAAAATATAATAAAATTTTACAACAAAGAAAACTATGCTTTAAACCAACATCTATAGTTAGGAGAATGTTTGATTTTATGAAAAAATATTTTACTCTTAGAGCAAGGGTTGCCTTGAATTCACACAAATACAATTACATCACTTTCTAAGAACTTGGGTTATAGAATTGTTTTACAACACATTGTTTTATGTAAACTTTTTCAGACTTGTTTTCTTCCTGTGCAATAAATAGTGAGGACACAAACAACTTGGTTTTACTATGTAAAACTATAAAATTTAATTAATAAGCATTTATCTCATTTCTATGTATGCAACTCAATGGCAATACTTACAAGAAACAAGATGGCTTCTCCAACAGCTACATATGCATTGAGTTCTACATATTTATGAGTAAACATCACGTAAACAAAAACAGCAGAAAACTTAAGCTGGCATACATAGGATTCTGAACTAGAACTCAGTGTTACAAAACAATATATTGAGACAACGAGTACACAGAAATAAGTTGCTATATAAAGAATATTCAAGGATGAGGTCTGGAAAAATACTTCAGTGGTAAAGGAAGTTGCTACTAAACTTGATGGCTTGAGTCCAATCCCTTGATTCCACATACTGCAGGAAGAAAACCAACTAAGAGAAAATATTTTCTGACCTCCAATGTGTGCTATGAAATATGTACAATACACTTTGCTCAACCTATACTACACTAAACACACACACAGAGACACACACAGACACATACACACACACACACAAACACACACACACACACACACACACGAGAGAGAGAGAGACAGGGGTGGAGAGAGATAGACATAATAGAAATTTAAAAAATAGCCAGGTTGAAATGAAATAACCCTGTGTATTGTCAGTAGAAGGGAATTTAAATATTTCAGATATGATAAGTCAGAAAGTACTTTTAATTCAGATTTAAAATAATAGTTTTTTATTATTATTTAATATTTTTTTAAAAAACTCCAGATTGTATTCCCCTCCCTGTCCACCTTCTGAGTGTTCCATATCCCATACTTCACCCTCTTGTCTCCACGAGGATGTCCCCACACTCCAACTTCTACCCCTCAAGACCTCTAAACTCTCTGGGAACCTTCAGTCTCTTGAGGGTTAGGTGCATCTTCTATGACTGAACCCAGACCCAGCAGTCCTCTGCTGTATATGTGTTGAGGGCCTCATATTAGCTGGTGTATGCTGCCTGGTTGGTGGTCCAGTGTCTGAGAGATCTAGAGAGTTCAGGTTAATTGAGACTGCTGGTCCTCCTACAAGGTCACCCTCCTCCTCAGCTTCTTCCAGTTTTTTTCCTAATTTAACTACAGAGGTCAGCAGCTTCTGTTCATTAGTTGGGTGTAAATATCTGCATCTGACTCGAGGCCCAAAGTGGGATCCACCTCAAGGGGAAGCCCCAAGGTCTGACACTATTATTGAGGCTATGGAGTGCTCACAAAAAGGCGGCTATCATGACTGACTTCTGAAAATAATAGTTTTTATGTGCTGTTTCTGTTTCACATAATAAATTATGTGTATTTCTGGATCCTCTTATATAATATACAATTTTCTACTTTCATTCATTTACTGGCAAGCTTCATGATTATATTTTTTATCATAGCTGCATATCACTTCATAGTGTACACATACCATATATTCTTTATATATTTACTTGTTCAGAGACATTCTGATTTGTTTTCAATCTCCTGTGAACAGAGTGACAGTGAACACAGATGAGCAAACTTTTGGGTCTTATGTCATCGCTGTCATATGATAAATGATTGATTGATTGATTGATTGAGATTTTAATGGAATTATAACATTTATTCCTTGCTTTTATTCCTCGACATCTGTTTTTTCCCACCCTTTGAAATAACTGTTATTAATATTGTGGTTGCCGAATTTAGGATATTAACTAATGAAAACATAAGGATGAGTATTTTTGTTTAATAGATTTTAATTATTAATTAAAATATGAACTGATGTTATAGTCATATATTTATTACTATACAAATAAAAGAGAAAATTCTCTAAAAGGATGCCAGCCTCAATGTTTTATGCATTTAATGATTACATACACAGAAAAAAATAAACGGAAACTCTTATCCTGTCACTGGCAGATGAAGCAAGACCTTAAGTCCTGTATACCTCACACTGCATGTGAAATTGAAATTTGAGATATAATAAAAAAATATTAAGAATAAAGTCTCCAAAACATCAATGCTATTTTTTGAAATTCAAAGATAAATAATATTTTTAAAGTTTTAGTCCTTAGTAAAGTTGGGAACTAGCTTAAACAAATTCTGAGGCCATGGATAGAGGGAGAGAGGGAGGTAGGATAAGTGGTATCAGAGAGGAACAGCAAGATCAAGTCCACATGAATTTCCCTTCTGCTATGGCAAGTGAATAAAAATGTACAATTTTATAGATTTCATTAATCCAATTAGAATATATATCTAACATGGTTAACTCATTTGGAAGACTTTATATATAAACCTGTTTCTTTATTCATGTAAATTCATTACTTCCAGTTCCAGAGTCATCACCAAGAATAAAAACCTTCAAGAGTCACACACACAAAAAAAGAAATCCTTAGAAGTTTTAAAGACCAAAACAAAATCCCAGTTTGGCTTGAGAAGAAAATGCAATCTAAATATGTGAACCTACAAAGAGCAAACAAATTTAAAATCACAGACACAAATCTTACTGTACCTATAGAATTTGTTCTCTTGGGATTTTCTGATATTCCCAAATTGCACTGGCTTCTCTTTGGAATCTTCCTCTTCATCTACATGATTATCCTGCTGGGAAACGGCATCATCATTCTAATCACAAGGGTTGAGCCCACTCTGCAAACACCAATGTATTTTTTCATCAGCAATTTTTCTTTCCTAGAAATGTGCTATGTTTCAGTCACTCTTCCTAGGATGCTGATGGATCTCTTCACACTGAAAGGAAATATTTCTTTCCTTGCCTGTGCTACACAAATGTGTCTATTCCTTATCTTGGGGGCCACCGAATGTTTCCTCCTGGCTGTGATGGCCTATGATCGCTATGTGGCTATCTGCAACCCTCTACTCTATCCTGTAGTTATGAGTCCCAAGGTGTGTACCCAGCTAGTGATTGGTTCTTGGGTCATTGGTGTTCCCATTCAGGTGGGGCAGACATATCAGATTTTGTCTCTGCCTTTCTGTGAATCTAACCAAATTAATCACTTCTTCTGTGACATACCTCCACTACTCAAATTGGCATGTGGGAACATCGTTGTGAATGAAATTGTGGTCTTTATTTTCGCTGTATTGATTGTCACTGTCCCATTCATGTTAATCCTTGCATCTTACAGCAGGATCATCTCAACCATCTTGAAGTTGCCATCAAACACAGGAAGGACAAAAGCCTTTTCTACCTGCTCTTCCCACCTTATAGTTGTGTTTTTATTCTATGGATCAGCTAGTATCACCTATTTAAAACCTAAGTCCAATAAGTATGAGGGGACAGACAAACTTCTCTCTCTGTTTTATACCATTTTGACTCCAATGTTTAATCCCTTAATATATAGCCTGAGAAACAAAGATGTCACAGGGGCACTAAGAAAATTATTTGCCAGATTGTTCGCATTGTGAGCCAATTAAAGTCAGATAAGTTATATTATGTTTTTGAACATCTAATTAAAACATAATTTCACCTTGTAAGTGAGTAAAAAATTAATAATATGTTGTTTTCTTAATGGACTCTATGCTTCAAACATATCTGCAAGTTCATTAACAATGTTTGGCTTTTAAACATCAGTGTTTCTCCTTGTTTTATTCTGGTAAAAAGAGGTTTTATAAGTCAATAAGAAATAGTTGTACTTTGCTGGTGCCAAAATGTCCTTATAAAATATTTGTCCCTGTGTTTTTCAAGTTATTTTTTTTCTGATACTTTTGCCTGCTTTGGGGATATTTTTGGATACTTGGTGTACATCTGCTTCGTTGCTTCCTTCAGCTTTGATATGGTGATATGTGCCTATTATTATTGTAAAGTGTAGTACTTTGCTCATTTGATATCCCTGGGAGGTCTGCTCCATTCTGAAGGGACACAAGTGTAGGAGTGGATCTCAGGAGAGGAGAGGTGAGGTGGAGGGACTGGGAGGAAGGAGAAAGGGGAAACTGAAGGTTGGATGTAATACACACAAGAAGAGTAAAAGAAAAAAAATTCTTTCCTTTCCCATATAGTTAACTACAGTTAATACAATGATAAGAAACTTGAATAATATTTCATCATTTCAGAAAATGGGAACATTTCTATGGGAGAAAAATCCTTACCTTAAGCTTCCTCCAAATAATAGGAAATTACACAGAAATCAACCACTGCTTGCATAAAACTTGGGCTAAAATATGATGTAATTAGGTCTGTAACATACTATATGAAGTGATTTAAAATGATTTTTTTCTACATTGCATATTGGTTCTGTGATGTATATATTATTATTAGCTTTTAAATTTCTAATATAACAGTACATAATTTATGTTTTCTAAAGATACTTAAGAGAGGTATATTCCTAGTTCTTTTCATATTTAAAAATTTATATAAACAAATAAAATTCTTTAATTTGAAATTAATATATTACTATGGTCAATACTGGTTATTTAACTTGAAAAACAAAGAAATAATATACCATCACATCTTAACTCTGTGATTAGAACACATGGAATAGCTCATTTAAAATCAGTACCCCAAGAAGTAGTATACGTGCCAGTTTGGATCTAGCAACATGACTGCTTTGGAGATTACATCCAAAGATCTAAGTTTTTGTGATCCAGATGGAAGGCAGACACAGTCCAAATTACAGTGTGATCTGGCTTTAATACAGACATCCTGTAAGTACATACCTTTAATTTCAAACAATGAAAGTAAGGTTAGTTTAGAGATGGAAGCGGCCATGTTTGAAAGTGACATCTTTTGGGGGCAGATAAAGTTACAAATCAGAGAAAGATTTTAAAGAATGGGTCAGATATGGATTATGCCAAACTCTAATGAGAACTGACAGGAAAGAGAGGTGATTTAAGAGAGCATCACAAAGAGAAAGAGAGACAGAGAGACAGAGAGAGAGAGAGACAGAGACAGAGAGAGAGAGAGAGAGAGAGAGACAGAGAGAGAGACAGAGAGAGAGACAGAGAGAGAGACAGAGAGAAAGGAGGCATTTTTACTAGGACAGTTTTACAGTCAGGTTAGAGGTAAAAAACAGAAGAAGCCAGAGGATGAGAATGAGCCAGAGGTTAGAATTGACTGCCAGAGTTAGTTTGAGTTCAAGCAGAACAATTCAATGAGAAACTAAGAAAAGCCAGTTTAAATCAGTCAGTTTTGAGAGGAATTTTGAGCTGAATCAGCCAACAATAGTTTGGAAAGAACTAGAAAGAGATAGCTTATCGCAGTAAGTCTTAAGGGCTGAGACATTCTAGGCTTAGCTTAGAAGACAGAGGCTAGAATCTGAAGCCTTCAAGCTCCAGGCTTGCAGAAGATTAGATTTCACAGAAGTTAGAAACTTCCTGGGCTAGGTCTAAGGGTAGTTAGTACAGAGAAGGAAATGTTCTGCATCAGCCCAAGACATATATGTACACAGCTTATATCCAACCCTCATCTGATCCCTTCATCACAGGAAATAAAACTTACTTTTACAATTATTACAGAAAATTACTCAGTCGTAAAGATCAAAATTTTATTTTAAATGTTTTTATAAAACTTAAGATATGATATATTGTTGGGCTCCAGAAGAGTACATTTCACTTTGTTTTCAGTATTTGAGACGTGAAGAGAAGAATCATGAGGAAATTTTAGGAAAATGGACATTTTGTATTATGACTATGCAAGTGGTTAATACTGGGAAATACATAAATTTGACCTTAGAGCCAGGATATACAAGTCATTACCAATGACAACTTATCAGTAATCTATTACATATACATAGGCTTATATTTCAAATATTTTAAATGTTACTACCGACTCGAAGCTAATAAACCACTATATGAGCGATTTGGAGGGATTTCATCTTCAAATATAGCATTCTTCTTCAATTCTCATGAACATGTAATAACAAAATACATTTGATTATTGTTAAAGATCATGAAGAATTCAAAATTGTTCAAAGGTCCAATATAAAAATGCTTTCTAGGACTCAAGATAAAGTCTTAAGTATACGATTTATGAGAAGGCTTTTTGGAAGGAGATAAAACCTACACTTCTACTCACTTCAGATAGGGAGAAAACAGATCAAAATACAGACATGATCAAAGTCTAACTTGGTGAAACAAGGGGATATATTTGCCACTTATAGAGTTATGGATCAAAGTTTTTTAATAGGAGCAGAAATGACTCAAACACAACTGTGTCTCAACATCCACACCAGAAGGATGTGTGACAGCTCACAAACGCTCAGAAATTCGAGCCTATTGCATAGCCTGCAGGCACCTAAAGAGGCATTTTCTTTTTTTTTTTTAAGCATTTTTTTATTATTACTGCAGCAAATATTTAACACAGAGTATATGAGGTAAATATCTAATAAATACTGGCTGAAGCAGGAGTTCTTGCTTTGGGAACATGACAAAGTGAGACAAAGTGCTCCATGTCATGAAGAACAGGGTGTCATTTCATCCAGTGGTCAACTGTCCTTGGGCCTTGTGAAATTCCTCTTGGTTCCAGAGCTGCTCCTAAGATTAACAGACTTGTTTCAAGTTACATACTTCAAAAATTGTGTTAACTTGTACTAAAGAGGCATTTTCAAGTTCTCAGATCATCTAAGCCTTTTCTAGGCTGATTGACCAGATTCTGCTTTTTCCAGATTCTGATCTCCAGAATCTTTGCACATTTTCTTATCTGAGAGTAATTATCAGAAGTTTGGCTTTTTTACTCTTGGAAAGAAAGAGCTTAGTGAATTTGGCCAATTTCAGGGACTTATTTTGAATTGTTTATCTTTCAGCTTAAAGAGAGTTTATGTAGGATGTAAGGTTTTCACTTTGCAGGAAATTGTTACACAAAACTCTGGGTCAAGAGCAATCAATTATCTGTTATATAATGGCAACATACAATAAGAAATGGATAATACATTATTCAAAAAAAATTGGAAATTGAAAAAGGAAGAAGAGAACTAACACCAGACCAAAACTCAATGAAGCAAACATTAAATAGTGGATCTCCATGTAGCACTGGTGACAAGTGGAACAAAACATTAAGTCCTTAAAAAGCCTTGTGTTCTTGAATTTGTAGTGTATAACTTCACTCCTCCTTCTGGCTCCAGATCTCCCCTGAGGATGTCCTTACCAAGGATCCACAGGCTTGGTGTCTCTATCACTCTAAAATTCCACATATAGTTTGGTTTTATCTTATAAGGTCTTGCATCATCCTTTAAGGATTTGCCTTTAGAAACATTTCATACACCATTGGTTTACCAAGACTTCCTTTGAATTCTTAATGAAAACTTTTTGAACCTGTAAGGGTTACATTCCAGATACCTGCAAAATTGGCATAAGCAGAAGATACCAAGTTCTGTCCTTATTTAGAGTTAAATATGTGACAATGAACCATGTGAAGGGCAAATCTCTGTCTCTGTGACAGAATTCAGAATTAGTTCTCTAAATTGTAGGGTAACAGGCCAATGGGCAACAGCCCATCCTCAGCCTGTTCCCTACCTGAAACTTGGAAATCTCCATCCCTATGATTCAGTATTAACAGCCAAATGATACTTAGCTCCACAATGTACATTTTCGCTAGTTCTTAGTGCACATGCTTAAAAAATCCTATAAAAGCCGACCCTTCCATGCAGTTCTTTGCATTCCCTTCCCCATTCAGAGGCAGCTGAAATTATGAATTTCTTTCCAACAAATTTTTTATACGAGGATTGTTGTGTGGTGTGACTTATGTATTCTTTATTTCCCTACTTCCAAGATATTCTTGCACCAGAAAAAAAAAATTCACCAATAACCCTGTGTTCAGATACAGGTTTTCATCTCAATAGAAGTATTTTGAAATAATATATAATCTTATACTTTTGAGGTTACCAGTATAAGACTGGCCAGTTCTTTTAGGTGGTGCAAGTCATATTGCATTGTGCCATTTTTGAAATTTAGTATATTTTAGAGGCATATTTTAATCACTCTAATAACTCTATAATCCTTGTTCACACTTTAAAATACATAACATTGTTAGGAAATTATATAATTAAAAATATTTCTACTATAGTTTGGCCAATTCTTATTTCAAGCCTGAACCTTTCCCAAAATAATAGAATTCAGTGAACTGTGTCAATGCCATATAATGTCCATTAAATTCTCTTGAAATTCTTTGCATCAAATGTTAATTTAAAATTAAGTTTTATTAAAAATTATATCTATAGGGTTATTTATCCCTCTTGCTATCCTGTCATTTAAAAGATATACCCACTCCTACTCCAATAATATGGAGTTATCTTACTGTAAAGCCCTTCTAAAATATAATATATACATAGGTAAATGTGTATATATAATATACATATAAATAAATATGATATCTAAAAGATTTTATTATATATATATATATACACATATATATATATGCATAAAATTAAAAACAAATTACCATGTAATGGGGCAACAAACAATACAAGATGTTGCTGTTACTTTTGTTTACCTTCTAGAACTCAATGGAAAGACTACATGTTGAAGATATCATTTCTTTTACTCAGAGTGTGGGGGAAAAAATTGGTATTGATCTGGAAGCTTTGTGCCTTGTCACTGACTTTTATAGCTTTTCATGGTGCCAGACATGTTTCTAGAGGACAAAAGTAATCATCATTCATACCAGCCATGAAAGTGAAGAGATACTTATAATAGCTACACTGGAAAGATATGGTCATTGGTATGACAGTGACAGAAACACCATGGGAGCAACCAACTACTTTCTGATTGGATTTAAGTCTCACCTTACAAGATGAAACCTGTAACTTCCACAATTGTCAGGCCAAGATTCTTTGTAGTTAGACAGGTCACAGACACTAGAGGAGAACGTATTATTACTAAATTGAGATGATATTAAACAGACTCCTAATGATTTGTCTTTATAACCATAGATTAATAAATTGTTCAATCATTATTTCAGGTGTTTCTATTTACAGAACATAGTAAGTAACATGAGACACATGATGTGTCTACATGCATGGGATAATATTGTGGAATGCTCAACCCTAAGGAGAAATATACACATACTTTGAATTCCTATTCACACCTCATGAATACTTGTAGAAAGATAGATGTTGTAGGCCATTACAAGGAAACTGTTTCCCAGACAAAGCAAGATAGTTGCACATATGAACTCATGGTGGTGATAGAGAATATACAAGATTGGTACAATCTATATCAAATTTCAGCATGGAGATAGAAGTTTGTCATAAGATTTTGCCCATATCCATGAAAACATTAGCAACTGTTATCTTCTTGGGAGGGAGTGAGAGTTTTCTCTCAAAATACATTCCTAATAGGTCTTGTATATATGTCTTGTATATAGGTCAGTGGAAGACCACACATCTAAGAATATTTGGGCAACACAGAATAGCCTTTGTGAACTTAGTAAAAACTAGAAGATTTGGAGGGTGAGTATTATTTAAAAAAATGAAGGACATAATTTTCAAAATTTTGAAAAATAAAAAAACAGAAAAATAAAAATTAAAAAGGGGACAAGGAGGAGAGACTGGCCTATGTAATTCAGATTTCTTTTTACTTTCTGGTTCTTTCCCACCAGAAATAAAAAATAAACAAAGTATGGGTGAAGGTATAATTTTATTGTTCACTGTAAATTAAAATACAAGAAACCACATTAGGATTCAAAGAAATCATGCAAAAAAGAAGCATTCCTACCAAAGAGATAGGACAACGTTTGGGAGAACTGGACATAGTCTCATGAATGAAATTTTAATTCATATTTTGGCATGTTATACCTGAAGAATTAATGAAGATATTTTATGAAGAAGCATTTTTAATTAATAGTTTTCCTTATTTATTATGACGTGCGGAAAATGAAATGAGAACAGCAGTAATGTACCAGTTTATTTTCTCATTAACAAAGAGCCAATTTGCTCTATGTTACATCTTCTAGTCCATACTGCTACATACAATCCTGGATCTGTATTCCATTCCCTGAGTCACAGCTCTGCCTGCCTCTCTGGAGGCCTGCTGTCATCCAGCACAATGGGCAATGGGGGGTAGTAATTCCCATGCACAAACTCCCACATTTGCTGGGTCTCCAGCAAGCCCAGCAGCTGTGAGGTGTACTCTGACTCCCCTTTGCTCCATCTTCTTATCAATACCTCTAACTTCACACCCAGATCTGTACTTACTGGGATGAAGCCCTGCCTGCTTCCTTAAAGGTATGTTTCCACACTGGGCAAACAGTTCCACCTACTTCCCTGAAGACCTGCTTCTACCCAGGATAAAGAGAGACTTGTTGCCAATAGGGATTATCAGCTCTACCTGCAGGCCAGGACCTGAAACCACCAGGGACTATCATCCCATCCAATCCCAGAAGCAACCAGGTAGCTAAAGGCCAGCCTCTTTAAAGAGGAAAAAACATAAAGAAATAAAGAAAAAAACACAATCAAATAGGTGAAGTACATGAATAAAACTATTCAAGACCTGAAAATGAAAATATATGCATTAAAGAAAACACAAATGGAGGTAACCCTGGAGATGTAAACATAATAGGAACTACAGACATAAGGATCATCAACAGAATACAAGAGATGGGAAAGAGAATCTTGGGCATAGAAGATACAATAGAAGAAAGTGATATGGTCAATGAAAATGCCAAATCTAAAAAGTTCCTGATACAAAATATCCAGGAATTTGAGGATATTATAAAAAAAAAAAAAAAAAAAACTAAGAATAATAAGAATAGAAGATTTTTATCCAATGTTCAAAAAAAGTTTTCAAAAAATCATAGAAGTGCCTGGGTCCAGCCTTGACACAGGAGCCAAGTTCTCAACTGGAAGCAGGTATATATGGAAGGTTCATAATAAATATACACAGACTACTTTTTTGGGTACAAGCTGACAAGAAATTTTTCAAGGCTTAAAGTTTCTCTCTCTTCTCTCTCACACTCTGCTTTCTTTCTCTCTCATTCGTTCAATGGTAGCTTGAGGCTTCACACACTCTGTATTCTCCTGCCAACTCTGCTTTTCTCCTGTGTACTTTTCTTTAACTCTCATACTCCAACATACCTCTCTGCATTCCCCTTTCACTGACACATACACACACACACACTCACACACATCTCACACACACCACATGCACTCTCCTTTCACTTATACATACACTATCCATACACACCTCACATTCCTTCTTCACTCACTCTTCACATGTTCTTCTCATGTTCTCTCACCTTTTTCTTGCCCGAGTCTTTTATAGATACTCCAAAAGCAGGTAGACAAAACACATTGTATAATCATTGCCAAATCAAATTCAAAAGAATAACCACATCCCACAAAGAATCAAGAATTACAGTTGTTCCCCAAAGTTTCAAGCTTCCCTATTCCCAGGTTTGTAGCCAAAATAATAATGATTGCAAACTTCTCATTATTTAAACTTTACTTTTGATTTATTATACTTCAGAACTCAGAGTTCCAAGGACTGAAGCTCTGAAACTCCAACAAAGAATTCATATAGCTGATGAAAATCTTCAGTCAAGTGGTTGGATGACTAACTCCAAAAAATCAGTAGCCCTCCTTTATACAATCAATTAATAGTCTGACAAAGAAAACAAGAACACACCACCCTTAATAATAGCCACAAATGATATAAAATATTGCTGTGTAATTCTAATCAATAAAGCGAAAGACTTGTATAGCAAGAACTTCAACTCTCTTAAGAAAAACTTTGAAGATAGCAGGAGAAAAGACCCTCATGCTCATGGATTAGTAGATCTAGACTATTAAAAATGGGAAATTTACCAAAAGCAATCTGCCAATTCAATGAAATTCCCATTCAAGTATTTACAGACCTTGCAAGAACAATTCTCAACTTCATATGGAAAATGAAAATGAAATCAGGATAGCTACATCAATCCTGTACAGTAAAAGAAGTTCTGAAGGTATCACCATACCTGATTTTAAGCTATACTACAAAGCAATAATAATAAAAGCTGCTTGTTATTGGTGTAAAACAGACAGGTTGATCAATGAAATTGAACTGAAGACAAAAAGTAGACACACATACCTTCAAACACTTGATTTTTCACATAGAAGCCAAAAACATACAATGGAAAGTAATCATACAGTGGAAAAAAAGTAAACATCTTCAGTGACTGGATAATGTTTATACAAATCTTCAAGCAACTGGATGTCTGAATGTAAATAGATACATATTAATCAACATGTAAAAAGCTCAAGTCTAATTGGATCAAGGATCTCAACATAAAACTGGATGCACTAAATTTAATAGAAGAGAAAGTAGGATTTAATCTTGAACATCCTTTCTGAAGACAGACAACCTTAACAGAACACTAATTAGTGGTTCTGGCTCTAAGATCAAGAATTAATAAATGGGACTTCATGAAAGTGAAAAGCTTCTCTTAGGCAAAGGACACTGTCAATAAGACAAAACAGCACCCTACAGATTGGGAAAAATCTTCACCAACCCTATATCTGTCAGAAGGCTAAAATCTCAAATATATAATGAACTCAGGAAGTTAGACACCATCAAATCAAATAACCCAATTAAAAAAGAATTGTTCTTGTCTAAAGAAAATGCATGGACTAAAAATGTAGCAGAGAATAAAGGGAAGACCATCCAGACACATGCCCCCCACCCAACTTAGGATCCATCCTATGGGCAGAAATCAAACCCAGACGCTATTGATGAAGCTATGTTGTGCTTGCAGACATGAGCTTGGTATGTTTGTCCTCTGAGACATTCTACCAGTACCTGATGGAGACAAATGCAGATAATAACAGCCAACCATTGGACTGAGCTCAGGGACTCCTATGGAAGAGTTAGGGAAGGATTGAAGAAGCTGAAGGGGATTGAAACCACATAGGAAGAATAACATTAACTAAATGGACCACTCAGAACTTCCAAGGACTACTCTACCAGCCAAAGAGCATACATGGGCTGGTACATGGCTACGTTACATATGTACCAGAGGACTGACTTGTCTGGCTTCAGTGAGAGGGAATGTGCTTGATCCTTTGGAGGCTTAATGCCCCAGAGAAGAAGTGTGTTAAAAAGGTGAGGTGAGAGTGAGTGGGTGAGGAAGCACCCTCTTAGAGGCAAACAGCAGAGATGATGTGGTGGGGGCCTCATGAAGGAGGGACCAGAGAGAGGAACAACATTTGAAATGTAAATAATAAAATAATTAGTTTAAAAATGGGGTACAGATCTAGACAGATAATTCTCAACAAAGGATTCTCAAGTAGCAGAGAAAAACTTAAAGAAATGTTCGATATACTTAGTCATGAGGGAAATACAAATCAAAATGACCCTCATATTTTATCATACACCCATGAAAATTGCTAAGATAGAAAATTAAAATGATTGCCCATGTTTTTGAGTGTGTAGAGCAATATGAGCACCCCATCATTGCTGGTGGGAGTACATACTTTTACAACCACTCTGCAAGTCAATCAGAAAACTAGGGATAGTTTTACCTCAAGACCCTTATGCCCAAAAGATGTCCCACTATATTACAAGGACACTTGCTCAACCATGTTCTTCATAGTTTTTTTTTTTTATTGGTTATTTTATTTATTTACATTTCAAATATTATTCCCCTTCTGGTTTCCCCTCCACAAAGCTCCCCTCCCTCCTGCTTTTATGAGAGTACTCTCCCACTCACTCAGCCTCTCCTTCCTCACCCCTCTAACATTCCCCTATGCTGGAGCATCAACTCTCCACAGAACCAAAGGCTTCCCCTCCCATTGATGCCAGATAAGGCCAGATGCAAAGACCCACAGCAAAACATTGGATGGAGCTCAGGGACTCCTTTAAAGAATTAGGGGAAGAATTGAGGGTCCTGGAGGAGATAGGAACTCCACAGGAAGACTAACATAGTCAACTTCTCTTGATGCTTCTGGGCTCTCTGAGACTGAACCACCAACCAAAACCATACACAGGGTAGGCCTATGCTCCTGGCACACATGAATCAGATGTGCAACTTGAAAGTCCTCCAACTTGGAATGGGGGATGTTCCTAAATTGTTGACTGCCTTTGGATCTTGTTCTCATATTTGGGTTGCCTTGTCTGGTTTTAGTGTAAGGTATAGGCTAGCCCTTCAGAAATTTGATGTGCCAAGATGACAGGACACCTAGGGAGGGCCCCCTTCTCAGAGAAAAAGGAAGGCAGTTGTGGGTAGGTACTGTCTGAGGAGAAACCAGGGGAGTAAGAGTCATTATCTGGATATAAACTAAGAAATCAATTAATTAATCGAAAAAGAAAAGAAAGAGCTGATTTAAGGAAAAGATACTATTATAGTACAAATGGAGAGCTTAAAACTCTTTTTGAATTAAAAGAAAAAAAAAAAAACTCCAAAGAAAAATCTAGAAATTGATTTGTAAAAAGTGAGAAACAGGCAGATATAGAAAGATATGAAATCTGTTATGTAATAGTCACTATCCCAAAATTCTTCTAGAATTCTGTACTTAAAAAGGAAACATGTATTTTTCTGAACTGTGCAGTCCAGGTGTTCTATGACCCTATGTATTCAGACACTGAGTGCCTCCTACTGACTGTGATGGTCTATGAAAATTACATGGCCATTTGCAAGCCTTCGATGTATGTAGCATTCATAAACGACAAATTCTAGGTACAGATGATGGTTCCCTGTTGAATCAGGGTCTTTTTCCTTGTTGGTGGATAACTTACCTTGTTTTATCTTTGCCTGTTGGAGATCAAACAAAATCAATCACTTCTTTAGTGACGTATATTCACTATTCAAGCTTGCCTGTGGAGAAACATATGTGAATAATTAACCAATATTTGCTGTTTTGGGTGATATTTATTTTGTTGTCTGGTAAATATTTCTGCAACATTTTGAATTTTTATTCAGCTAGAGGTATATCTAAGGGATTCTGAACTTTCTCATCTCATCTGATAGTTACAGCTTTAGTATATAGAGCTGATTCTATCACAGTCTGTAGACCACAGAGAGGTTAGCTATAGCGGAAGGGACTAGGGAAGACACAGAGATCTCTGTCATACTAGGAAATAGAATATATTTTACAGGAAGATCAGAGGCAGTTGAAGGCAGGGATGTGACTATCAGATCATAAGGAGAGAGGGTAGAAGGAGAAAATGTGGGGAAAGACAGCTGGAAATGAGATATAGTTGAGGAATGGTATGGGAACCTAGCGCAGTAGAAACTTCCTCAAATATATGGTAATCCTAAAGAGATCTCATAATAATGAGGGATACATTGTCTCAACTGGACAACTATTGTCAGCAAATAATGCAGTAGTAATGGGAATGAGTTGCATTAAATTATGTTGTATGCCAAAGATGTTCCAAAAAAAAAAATCTGCCAACATCCCAGGCAGTTATTAATACAAAGCATTGCTTTCCAAAAAGAGAGCAGGACCCATTGCTGTGGAAAACACCCACACAATTCATTGACTATGTAGAAGTCAAGAATGTGCCAACATAATCTGCTGCTGACTGCTTCTGGCATCGCTGAGACCAATAAAAACTATTCCATAGCTATGTGGAAGGACCCTCTTACCTTTAAATGGAATGGCCCGGATCCAGTTCTCATATGAGGCTGAGAACTGATATGCCTGTTTGATACCACAGAAGGCACAGCTAAATGGCCACCAAAAAGATTAATGAAATAAATAGATATCCCCACACTGCCAGGCCCAACTATAAATAAGATGAATTACAAATGACCTCCAGGGAAGAGAAATCTCCCTGAGAATTCCCTTCTTTTTCCTTTCCAGGTAAAAATGAAACACTCGTGATATCTGCTGGTAGAAGTTCTAATCCTGATGCTGGCCTCCGGACTTATACTACTCAGACCTTTGATGGGCCATTGACAAGGACACCAAACAGCTAGAGAATGACATCACTAATCTGAAGAAATCCCTTGTTTCACTGTCTGAAATGATCATCAAAAATTGCAAAGGGCTTTATTGGATTTGACTTACTCTTTTACAATAGAAAAGACTGTGTACAGCTCTATACTGTGTACAGCCCTTAAAGAAGAATGCTGCCCTTACATAGACAAGACAGGAATGGTTAAAGAGAACATGAAAAAAGTCAGAGAAGGCCCTGAGAAAAGACAGAGAGAGAAAGAGAAAGATGAGAGTTGGTACAATGATTGGTTTTCAACCTCTCCATGGTTGTCAACTCCACTTCCTCCTATCTCGGGACCATTAATTGGGTTATTTTTGCTTCTTTCTTTTGGTCCTGGACCTTAAATAGGCTGACTAACTTTGTGATACAACAGATAGATAATTTGGTAGCAAAACCTATTCAGATACATGAGCATAAGTTAGCTATGGAGGACCACGAGACTCAAGATGAGGTTGTTACTCTATCCAGGGTGTTCCCAAAACCCATCTCCACCCAACCTAAAAGAGGGGACTTCTGCCCCTAGACCAAGCAGAGAGGGACCACCCAGAACCCCCTCTGACTGGCGTTTTGAATTCTTGCTTAGGCTGAGAGGCTAAGCACTGCAAGGGAATATAAATAAAAGTTAAAAATATCTCTCTGGGTTCCCTGAGGGACAAGCCTGACTGCATAGGGGTTGATGTCAAAAGTATCCCCTCTCCAGGAAAAAGACATTGGGATGGGTATGGCCCTCATGCCTCACTGGACAATGACAGGAGGAGCGAAGCCATTACAAGATCCCCTTCAATTATTGGAGGTCAGGCCTCTATCCCTACCTTCGCAAGATTAGAATCGCCAAGGCCCTTCTATACTTAGAGAAGGGTGGAGATGTCAGGGGCAGCCCTGCTTATATATTGAAGGCCTAAAATCAGCAATAGGCCTGACATACATACATGCTAACACAATGTCTTGTGTCTCTGTTGAAAAACACTGAAACAGAAGGCTTATATGCTATGGTAAACAGGCAACTTTTGTGGAAATTTACCAGCCTGAGTAGTCATAGATCCTGTAAATAGGCAGCCTCGGTGGACAGTACCAACTTAGATAAGGACAAGTGAATCATAGGCAGAGTCGTAGTGACCTGTCCCTTCAATCTTCACCCAGCTGATACCCTGTTCTGAAAGGTATCTATACTCTCCCTGATTACCTATGCCCGGGTGTCATTCCCTTCCCCACATCCTGCCTTTTTGTGATTATAACCCCTGTGTGAATAAGTAAATTACAATGTGATTTAAATAATAAAATAAAATGAAAAAAATACATTAAAAAAAAAAAGAATGTGCCAATGTGGAACCTTCAATACAATGTTCTCTTTTTAGAGGGAAAGCACTCTGCAAGTACCAAAAGAGAAATGCAAACACCAGCACCACAACAAACTCTTCGACCTATAGTTTGCTCTGTCTGCAAAATATGCTAGGATATCAGTAGCACAGAACTTATGGGAGTAGTCTTATTTGATATAAGGCCCACTCCACAAGAAGGAACCTATACTAGACATTGCTTGGGTAACCAAGGACAAGTGGAATAGGAAGCACTGAGATCTAAAGTAAATCTAAACATAAATCTAAACAGGTCTAAAAAGTATATCAAAACTCCTCATCATATTCTGATAGATTCATAGATAAGTTCCTTATTCTGTCATCATCAGAGAAAACTCCTACTACAACAGATGAGATCAGATTTTACATGGAAATCCATAGCCAAATATTACAGAGCGGGGAGGAAGGGAGGGAGAGGGAGAGAGACAGAGAGGGAGAAGGAGAGAGACAGACAGGGAGAGGGAAAGAGACAGAGAAGGAGAGGGATGGAGGGAGGGAGAGAGAGAGAGAGAGAGAGAGAGAGAGAGAGAGAGAGAGAGAGAGAGAGAATAAATGAAATGTCTTCATTAATTCTTTTTGGTAATACCTCAGAAAACCACAAAAAAGAAGGCAGAAGAATTTGTGAGTAGAGGGTATGGAGAATACAAGAATATCAAGCCTCTTGGTATCAACTAGTCAAAGGATAAATAAACTCACAGAGACTGAAGATGCAAGTACACAAAGGCTAAAAAAATTTGTCAGGTCCTTTGAGTATATATTATAAGTTTTAGCTTAGTATTTTTATGGGACTCCTTTCCATGGTAATGGCTGAGTCTCTGACTCTTATGCCTGTTGTTGGTACTCTTTGTCCTTTTGTGTTGCTGTAAATATAAATATTGTTTTTATTTCCTCAGATGAGGGATGAGATGAGAACTGAACCCAATATTTATGAACTCATGGCTTGGGATGAGCCCAGAGCTTTTCTTTATGTGTTCTAACTATCCCTGGACCTAGGCCTGGAAGCTTCTAGCATTCGTAAAATCTAGTCTTGTTCTTAAAGGCAGAACTGATCAAAATATTTAAAATCTGTTGTTGTGGGTACTTATCTCCAAATAGCACATTTGCTTTATTTCTCTTATCCAAAAGGATCAGAGAAACAAGGCAGGAAATGCAGTGGGAAGAATGGAAAAGGTGAAGAAAAAGAAGGAATGTTGGAAATGCTGTCTTTTAACTCAGATCCTTCATTGTCTCATAACCACCTTCATGTTATCGTAAGAATCATTGTGTGCTTCCCAGTGAAGGCAGCAGTCATTTCATTTTAATATATGGTATTATACATTTGTATATATATATATATATATATATATATATATATATATATATATATATCATGGTATTATACTATATTAATTATGTATTATCCATCTAGAGTCATATAGAAGACTGGAGATTAAAATAACTGGGAAAATATTTAATTTTCTTTACTTGATATGAGTTGTCTTGAATGACAAAATAATAGAATTACATTTAAGTTACAAAAAAAAAAAGGAATATGAGATGGAATTTGCAATCATGAACTCTGTTATGTGTGTGAAACCTGAAAAACATTAAGTCAGATAAAAAGAATCCAGCATGGAATAAGAGCGGCTAACATGGCTCCATGCTGAAGACAGAAGCTCATGCTCAAGTAGATGCCATCACATCCATGTGCATATGGGAAGTACTAACTAAAGACAGTGAGATAGAGAATATTAGAACTACAAAGACATGATATTGGTAACAAAAGCACATTAGAAAGTTAGGGGCAAGTTGGAGAAAAAAAAAAGAAGGGGTGGACATGACCTTTACATATTATATACATGAATAAAATTTCCAAGTACTTAAAATATTTAAGAATAATAAATAAAATTTCATTTACTCGCATCTGAAATGTGAAGAATCATAAACACTTTGGAACACATTATGACTACTAACAGTCTTCATTCGCATCACCATTCCAATCCTAAATAAGACTTCGAAGAAATGAAAATGTGTGCTAGATACATTTATTAATGACTATACAAAATATCTTCACAAACACAGGAACTTTGAGTCAAACAAAATATCAGTAAGATAAAGGAGTAAAAACAAAAATCAAAGCTTCCTCAGCCAATGAAATGTATTCCAAAATGAATTATTGGTTTACTATATTAATACAAGTAGTATGGAATCTTCATACAAGGTAAAAGACTGTACATGCCCAAAGTATACATTCTCACAGATTGTGGAACATAATTGATATAATTGATACCCTGGGTGAAGAGTGGAGAAAAAATATTTGTTTGATAGAACATTTGTTGGTGTTTTTAAAGTTCTGAATCTTAGTTCCGGAATGGTTTTGGATATGTGTCTCCAATATTGTATAATTTTAATGATCATTTGTATGTTTTAAGCACAAAGTTAATTTTGTAAAAACTGTATGTTGGTAGTTTTATAAATTCACAAATGACAGGAAGACTCTATAAAACACAACTGGAATTTTTTTTTAAAAATTAACACATGCTCATGTAAACTAATTTTTCTGCTGTTGAATATATTAAATATAAACATTTTCATAAAACACCATGACTTTTTTCTTTAAAACTTGCCTTTAAATATTGAACGTAACACACAATAGAGGTTATATTTTGCATCTTTTTTGCACTGTTTGACGTATCTGCAAAGGTAGTTAAAAGACTGAGGCTATAATGGACACTGTCCTTAGTGGGAACAATTTTGAAATTTTTGTTTCTTTAAAAATAATTACAAAAATGTGATAAGAATATGTTTGTATTTTAATCCCAGGGTCAGATATGGTGCTGCTTCAGATCTCTACAGCAGGTGACTATGATTTGCCTTCTGCTCTAGCAGGGGTGTGATTTTGCCAGCTGTAGATAGTTTCTGCAATTTAGGACCTTTGGATTCCTGGAGACTTTTCAGTGCATATGTAAATGCTAGATCCCCAAGAGGCAGGGTGGGTGGGTGGTTGTTTTTGGTTATTGTTGGCTGGAGTTTTGTTACGTAGTACTGTGCAAAGAAGAAACAAGAAGAAATTAAATATCCTGACAGCAAAGTTCAAACGAACCCTAAGGAAATCAACTTATCTTTCCAACTCCTGACTTCAATCAGGGATCTCTTTCCTTCCCTCTATATTCTTATTTCTTTTCTATCTAGTGGTAAGGTGATGAAAGGCTGGAAGAAAAAAGTGGAGAAGCATGGAAGGAGAAAGAACCTACCAAGTAGTCAAAGTTCAATAAGACATTTTGCAAGAGTTGGCCAACAATGAACTGCTTCCATGTTATAGCACTAGAATATATATTTCTGCATTGGAAAACTTCATCTAGATAGAATAGACTCTATCAGAAACTACTAATGTTAGTTTCCATCAATTACCCTTATGAGTGTTTTAAGTAAGGAATTTTAAAAGACAAGTTTTAAAGGCACTGTCTTTAGATTTGTAAACTGTCTATGTCTTCTACTTTATACCAACCTACAGAGAATTGTAAAATCTTGACAAGAAAGTTAAAATTTATGATTAAGTATTGAAGACATTCAAAGAATGTTACAGAACTGGAGAAATAACCTTTGAGTTTTGGAAAAATACTGAAACACTCTGGTTTTCTTGCAGCAAAGGCAAGAGTTTTGCTGGAGAACATTGATTCTCTCAAAACATGTTGAATTTATGTATGACAGTCTTAAAGCCACCAATACCAACTCTATCATATTCTATCTAGAACCATTAATTATATTTTTTTCAAGTCACAGGAAAATTGCACGAATCTCAATAGATCCTTTATTTGTGGCTCACACAAATTGTAAAATGATATATATGCTATTAGTTGACTCTCAAAAAGATATGGGAGCCCAGGTAATTCTTTACAATGTTAAATGCTTGCAAGCCAAATATCACAATACTTGAAAAAATACTAGCCAAATATCTTGGGTTTGATTCCCTGGGCCTTTAAAATAGCTAGAATCAGTGGTGTGCATCTGTAATTCTAGCATTCCTACAATGAGGTGGGAGGCAGAGAAAGAAGCTGGATGTCCACGGGTCAACTAACCTGAAGTATATCCTGAAGCAGCAGAAATATTAAAAAAGACCCTTCCTTAAGAAGAGGAAGGAGAGAATTGACTCTTGAAAGTTCTACCTATATGACTCTTGCCTTCAAAAACACACACACACACTCACACACACACACATAATTATGCAGGAACACATACATGCAGGCATGCAGGCAAGTATATACATATGCGAACCCTGTGTATTTTCTTATGAAGTTTTTGTTTTTCGAGTCTTTTTTTTTTTTGAGATCCAGTTGTCTATGTGATGATGATTATTGCCTAGGGAATGGCAGAACCAGAAATTCTAACTATTGGTCACACAAATTTACTACATTCAAACTCTAGGAAAACTTATTTTTTGACAATAACTAGCATAGACAATGCAACATTTTTAGTTTCTGAGATAATTTCTAGTAGTATGATAATTGAGTGAAACACAAAATATTTAGTTGGTAATTTTATGATAATATAGAATAAACCAAAAAGCATACTTTGATAAAACAGGTATGGAGGTACAGTGCTTGGCAAGCATTTTGTTGTAAAAAGAAGCAGGATTCAGAAAATAAAGACAATGATATTTTATTAAAGTACTCTCAAACAGTCATAGGAATGTAAGCAGGATGAATGAAAAAATGTTACTACACCCATGAGACAATTGCAGAGTGATTATGTTGTGTTTAAGCAATTAAATATTATTTCACTTTCAGAGGAACTCTCTAGGAAGGGGGAGTCATCTATGACAGCAAGGGTTGATGACAGAGATGAGTCCATTTAGAAATCCTGGCTCTGAAGTAAAACCAGAAAAATTACCATCTGAGTGTCTACGAAAAATTATACTGACACATGAACCAAGGAATTCCCCAGGGGTACTATCTTGCTACTTTAGTAGTACTGAGTGCCCCAAGCCAGTGTCGATTTTTGATGGGAGACTGTGTTCCTGAGGAGGATCTGTTAAGTCACAGGCTAAAAGCCACTTGCATTTTCATAAGTAACTTGATGAAGTTCTCTGAAGGTAATACATTATTTTGTTGCTAAGGTGTATTATTTAGAATACTTTTCAACTTGAAACTCAAAAACAATGAAACAAAAAAAAGTTAAATTCTGAGGATATCATCTTAACATATGTAATTACTTAGTATGATTAGTTGTATTTATTCAATTTCTTAATTGTGAATTGAAACTACTTATTTCAAATAATACTAGTGACACTAATAGTGCAATTATTGTGTTTGACATTATTTCAAAACTAGTACTAATAAAAGGAATATGTACAAGAAGTTTTCTGAATTTCATAGAGAAATCATAGAAGACAAATCCACATGAAGAAGAGCTCCACAAAAGGCAGCCTGAATAACAGTGTATGTTCAATGACACAGAGTTCATTATATGACATATAGTAGGTTTGTTTTGTATACAGCTGTCAGTTGAGCTTAAGCCTCTTTGAACAGGAAAGTTCAGAGAACTTTCCTGTTTCGTCTCCTGCCTGGACTAAAATTTTTCAAACCACGGATAAAAGCTGTTAGTGGAAAAGTTTGCTGAGCAGAGAGCTGGGGCTAAGTTTTCCATACTTGGCATAATTGAGAATAGAAGGTAAAAAGTAGCATCATAATAAATAATCTTTTCATCAGAAAATTACATTCTCAAAATATTGAGTCTCGTCAAAATATTAAAAAGAAGACTTAAAAACTCATTTTGAATGAGCAGTTATAAAAACTTTCAAGGTAAAAATCTTTGTAGAAAAGAAGATTGAATAGCGAGTAAAATATTACAAACACAGAAAAATATGTTAAAACATATTGTAACACAATTATCTCCCAGTGGTAAAATAATGTTTGTCCATAATATACACTACTAAATTACAACATGTACATATATACATATCATAATGCATACTCCATTAAGATATATTTCATATATTTATATATTTAATTGATTTAAACAAAATATTCATTGATTTTTGAAGTTTCAACTATCAGAATCTGAATTAGGTGAATAAGGACTTAACATATCATGTAGCATATGTGCATATGATTCAGTTATCTTAAGAATTAAATTTCTTCAAAATGCAATTAAATTATCTATTTCAAATTTACCATATCTACAGATGAAAAATTGAATACCTCTACACTGATGGAATTTATTCTTCTTGGGTTTTCTAATGTTCCTCATCTACAGTGGGTGCTATTTATGATATTTTTGTTCATGTATATGACTATTCTGTTTGCAACAGCATTATAATACTGCTAGCAAAACTGACCCTGCTCTCCAGACCCTATGTATTTTTTCCTTAGCAACTTTTCCTTTTTGGAAATCTGTTATGTAACAGCTACTATCCAAGAATGCTTATGGATCTATATACGCTAAAAGGAAACATTTCTGTGCTTGCCTGTGCAACACAAATGTATTTTGTCCTCATGTTGGGAGGCACAGAGTGCCTCTTGCTAGCAGCCATGGCCTACGATCGCTATGTGGCTATTTGCCAACCTCTACAATATTCTCTACTCATGAAGAATAAGGTGTGTTTACAGCTTGTAGCTGCCTCCTGGATCAGTGGGGTTCCAGTAGAATTTGGGCAGACCTATCAGATATTCTCTCTTCACTTTTGTGCTTCTAACAGAATAGACCACTTCTTCTGTGATATCCCCCCGCTTCTCAAGCTTGCTTGTGGTGACACCTTTATGAATACAGTTGCAGTCTATGTTGTTGCAGTGGTGTTTGTTATGGTTCCATTTCTTCTAATCATTGTCTCCTACATCAAGATTATCTGCAACATTATGAAACTGTCTTCAGCCAAAGGGATGGCCAAGGCTTTTTCTACCTGCTCTTCCCACCTGATAGTTGTGGTCTTGTTCTATGGAACAGCAAGCATTACTTACTTACAGCCCAAACAAAGTCAGTCAGAAGGAATGGGGAAGCTACTGTCTCTTTTCTACACCATTTTGATTCCAGCTTTGAATCCCATTATATACACTCTGAGAAACAAAGATATCATGATGGCACTGAGAAAATTACACAATAAGTTACTGACATGGTGGGAAAACTTAAAATATAAAAATACAGATACAAACAAATGGAGATTCAAGCTTGGTACTGCAAATCTTAATGCATAAGTCTTTTATTGAGTATATGAATAACAAACTACATTGTTTAAGAGACACTCTTTAGTAGAGTTTATTGTATCGGGTATACTAGATATAAAAATTAACTAAGTCAATGTAAAAATGTTAGTTTTCATATCCATCTATGCTCACATTGTTAACTGCTATATTTTTAAGTTATTTGTTCAATTTAGTGTAACATAGTTAATTGTATCATATCTCCAAGGTTTGGGATTGCTTGCTAAAATGAGCTTTGTCTGACCTTGTTAGTCTCACAGGATTTTCTGTCTTCTGTTCTTGTGTTTGGATTTAACATGTCTCTTGTTTTCCAAGTTTTTGTAGCTGTGAATTTCATTGGTTTGAAGCTATATGTCTCTGTCCTCTGATGTATAGCCACATATTACTATATGGAGACATAGTTTATTCTCTGCCTTTTTGTTTTGTGAACATTTGGTTGGATTTGGTTTCCTTCATGACACATAGTGATCATGTTTAAATATCTTTACTTGAAAAGAAGAAACTTGATGGTGAAAATAGATGTCATTTTTTGCTTGGCCTATGATATGTTGTTTTCCATTTCTCTGTATTCCTATAATCCATAGTCTTTGCAAATGCATATCTGTTCATGTTCTTACTTTCTTATATCTTATATTATTATTAGAACCTTTATACTTTATATTTGCTTTAGCAATCTGTTTAGAAGTTGAAATTACTAAATATTTCATATTAAAATATCTAAATGCAATATATTACTTGAATGCTATATCTCAGCTGTGTTAGATAAATATATATACACACACACATAATATATGTGTGTGTGTATATATAATATATATATATATATATATATATATATATATATATATATATATGGAGAGAGAGAGAGAGAGAGAGAGAGGACAAAGAGATAGACAGAGACTGAGACAAAGACAGTGAGATACAGAAACAGTGACAGGGTTTTATTACCTTATTTAACTATCAGAAAAGTCAGAAAACTGCCTTGAATCATTGCATGATATGTCTCTGTGCTTATTTTTTTTCAACAACTGAAATATAAACATTCGTACAGCAGATATATTTTTTCTGTATCCTAGTTTCCTTGATCTTTAACTCTGTGGTATGGATACTGAGGAATAAAAATTTCACATTATGTTAAAACTATTGCTCAAAAAATGTAATGTATTAGCTATTGATTCATATCTATCACATATTTTAGAATTTTTAATTTTAATTTTAATCATAAGCTATTTCATATGATAATATACGTCACTTAATTCTCTTCATTCATCATAGTATTTTTATACATCAGAATAGAAAATAATGGTAATTCCAACTGTATTGAGTCAAACTTCTACTTGCTCCTAAGATTTTACTCAAAATGAAATTTTGAATTGAAACGTTTAAAGCTATCCCACAAGAAACTGTCCAAATAAAAAATACAAAATATTCCAATCAGTTTTGACAGAAGTATTGCAAATATTGCCAAGATAAAACCTTATGCATGAGGAGTTAGAAACAGTGAGAGCCACCGTGACCTCACAGAGAGTGAGGCAGAATGCACAGAGCCTGCAGTCATCTTTACTAGGTTCTCTTGGCATATTTTTTGGTATATCTTGCTACAGTGTTTTTATTAACTTCATGATTGTGTGAATGAGTGAGTCTCTGAATCTTGTGCCTTCAGTTAGGGTGTTTTGTGGTTTGCTTTGTTTTGTTTTCTTTGTCAGATTGTTATTGACTGAGAGGCATAAACAGAATAGAGCTGCACGGGATGAGAGTTAAGGAGAAACTAAAAATAATACCGAGAAAATGGGAAGGTAGAAAAGTGAAATATTATCACATGTATTTTGTTACCATATTTTTTAATTAAAAAATTGACTAATCAATTGTTAAGTGCCACAAAAAAACCATAAATTATTTCATTAAAAATAATTAAAATTGAAAATGCAACAATGTACATGTAGACAGCCACCAGAGTGCTAAAACCACAAATGAGAAATAGACTGACATGTCTTACATCCAGGTAAGAAGGAGAACAAAAGAAACATCAACCAGTGCTGGTTAGGGTTAGATATTTTCCAAATAGTGAAATATAGACATTTTGTCAGTGTACAGAATTAAGAAGATTCATTTTGTTTAATAACATTCTTATTATTAAGAATTTATGAAACATGTGATTTTTTTTTTACAAATAATAGCAACAAGGAGAAAATGGTAAAACACAATATGAAAACAACTATTGTTAGTAAAACAACAATAATTAGATTATACAAATGATGAAAATATTCAGATATATTTATAGGATTTAAAGAGTGTGGGGATGCCTATACTCCTATCAATACATTATAGGTATGATGTTATAGATATAGATGGATATAGATGATGTAGATATTAATATTATGTTTATGATGAAAAGATAAATATTGGATTAAGTTTATTCATGTTACTACTCTTGATATGTCCAGTAAAGATATATGTGTTGGTTTGCTTCTCCAAAATAACAATTAATAACTACATAAAATTATCACCAATGACTATTTTATGTCTATTAAGAGATAATACTATAAAGCACACATAATCTCCAATATTTTAAAAAACTAAATTATTTCTGACTCCACTTAAAAAATACTATATCAAATGAGCCAGAATTCCTATGACAAGCATGGGGAAAAATTATCTAGGGAAACGATAATGAAAGAGAACAGTTATCTTCATCCTCACAAGACCAACATATGGATAGAATCTTGGAGGAGTTTGGAGAGTTGAAAAAAATGATCAAAACATACTGTAAAAAATATTTTAAAGCATATTGTTTTATTTTTAAGCATAGTGAATAGGGCAAAAATATCAAAAAATCATATTCAAGCCTCTGGCATAATGAAGGCAGATCTAAAAGACAAGTTCATAGTACTTGCTGCATCCTAAAACTAAATAAATAAAAAAAAATGGGAGAACTCAGAATTTAATGTGAAATCTTAAAGACAGAATTAAAAAGAATAGCCTCACAAAGAAGTAGACTGCTAGGAATTATCAACTCAGGGTTGAGTTTGATACTTTAGAAACACACACACACACACACATGTACAATTTAAAAAAAAATGGTAAAATACAAAAGTGAGACAGGGTTTCTCTGTTGTAGCTCTTTGCTGTCCTGAAAGTCAGATGAGTTCATAGGCGAACCAACATTGAAGCCAGGTGGTGGTGGTTTACACCTTTAATCCCAGTACTCAGGAGGAGAAGACAGGTAGATCACTGAGTTTGAGACAGGTATGGTCTACAGAGTGACCAGGAGAGTCAATGCTACACAGAAAAACTCTGTCTTGAAATACCTAAAACCAAAACCAAAACAAACAAAACAAAGCAAAACACAAAATTGGTTCAATGAGAAAAATCAATACCATTGATAAATCCTTAGACAAATTAACTAAAAGATGAAAAGGAAGAATTGACATTAGTAAAATAGAAATAAAAAGAGATATCACAACAGATATTGAGTAAGTCCAGTAAAAAAAAAAAAAAAAGTGATGTATTTTAAAATGATTACTGTACCCAACAGGAAGCCTAAAAGAATATATAAAGTTTTAGATATATATGGCCAACCAATGTTAAGTCAATATCAAATGAGTATTGTAATTTAAGCAGACTTATAACTTCTAATGAAATTGCAGGACTATATCCTAGACACAGAAAGATAAAAAATATTGCATATAATTGCTTATATGTGGATATTGGAGTTAGCTCAATGATAGCCAAGCTACCATTCATAGAAGCACAAGAAAATAGGTATAGTGCACTAGTTCTTAACCTTTGAGTCAACATCTATTTAAGATAACATATTAAACATCTTGTATATCAGATAGTCACATTATGTTTTATAAAGACACCTCAATCCCACTTGGGAGGGAGAAGAAAGCAATCAAAGGAGGGGAAAGGGAGGGAGGGTCTTGGGTGGAAAAGGAGACATGGAAGGGAAGAAGGGAATATGATCCGGTATTGGGTGGAGAAAAAGGACTGAAGCCCTAAGGTCCAGTAGAGAGAATCAAAACAGGAAACACCTGAGCGGTAGGAGGTGTGGGGGTACCCCTCCAGAATGTACCAGAGACGAGGGAGGTGAGAGAATCTCAGGATTAAAATGGAGGGACCTTAGATGAAATGTCCTACAGTAGGGAGAGGGAACTTGTAGAGTCCACCTCCAGTAGAAAGACAGGGCATCAAGGATCAAGGGGTGGATGGGGTTGACATACCACAGTCGAAAACTCTGACCCAAAATTGTTCCTGTCTGAAAGAACTACAGGGACAAAAATGGAGAAGACCCTGAGGAAAAGGAGTTTCCAGTGACAGGCTTAAAGTGGGATCCAGATCAAGGGTAAGTCTCAAAGCTGACACTATTACTGAGGCTATGGAGTGCTCATAAAAAGGGGCTTATCATAGCTGCCCACAAAAGACCCCAGAAGCAGCTGAAAAAGTCAGATGCAGATATTTACACCCAACCAATGGACAGAAGCTGCTGACCCCTGTGGTTGAATTAGGGAAAAGTTGGAAGAAGCTGAGGAAGAGGGCCACCTTGTAGTAGGACCAGCAGTCTCAATTAACCTGGACCCCCGCCCCAGGATCTCTCAGACACTGATCCATCAACCAGGCAGCATACACTAGCTGATATGAGGCTCCCAACACACATACAACAGAGGACTTCCGGGTCTGGGTTCAGTCAGAGAAGAAGCATCTAATACTCAAGAGACTGGGGTCCCAGGGAAAGGAAGGTTTGTTGGTTTGTTGGGGTGGGCGTTGAGGGTGGGGACATCCTCATGGAGACAGGGATGGGGTATAGGATGTAGAACAGTAGGAGAGTAGACTGGGAGGGGAATAAAATCTGGAGTGTAAAAAATTAGATAAATTTTTTAAAAAATTAAAAGTAATAAAAGTAGCAAAATTACAATTACGAAGTACAACAACACTAATTTTATGTTTGGGGGGTTACCGTTACATAAGGAACTACATTAAATGTCACAGAATTTGGTATATAGTAAAGGACTAAAAGGAACCAATAAATATTATTAAGGAAGGAAAAAAAAGGAATAACAGATATGGTTAGAAGCAGGGGCCTGTAATGGAATGGTCAAATGGGGAAAGAGAGGGGATGTGGGCTAATGGAGTAAATACAGGGAGATACAGCTAAAATTAAGGGGCATTTGAGGAGTTATATGGAAACCTCCTAATACAGTAGAAAGTTCCTCATATATTTATATATGTGAAGGTCATCTAAATGAAATTGCCAAAGTCCCAACTTATTATCACTTGTCACCAAATGCAATTTCCAGCACCTGTAGTGGATTACATCTAATTGAGTTATTGGTCAAAGGGATCCTAAGAGAATCCTCAGATAACCCAGAAAACTATGGGTTGCCCTCCATAAATTGACAGCAAGGAGCCATTGCTGAAGGCAACAGCTACAAAACTCACTGAACGTCGATATGTCTTGCTTGTAACTCCATAAGGCCTCATCCCTATGTCCCTGAGTCTTTGGTACAGGAATATACTGTCCATTCTCAAAACAGATATAAAACCAAGTCAGCAGTAAACTCTTCATCTACATTGCCAGCAATATATAGTAGGTCAATGTTGGCACAAAGATTATGGGAGTAACCAAGCCATAACTGGCCTGATTTAACACTCACTCCATGAAATGGAACCCATTTTCAATTCTCCTTGTGTGACCAAGACCAGACACTGAATATTCTAGACACCTAGGCTAAAACCAAATAAAATTGATCTTTGAAAAAAAAAGAAAAGAAATATAGTGATAAAACAACTTCGTAATGATATTTTGCTATACTCAGATAGTACGGCCTTGATCAGCCATCATCAGAGAAGCTTCCTCCTGAAGCAGATGGGAACAAATGCAGAGACCCACAGTCAGACACTATGCAGAGAGTGAGATAACCTGGAACACTCAGCTCTAAGTGGATATATCCATCAAGTTCCTCCACACAGAGCTCAAGGAACTTTAGGAAAGTGGAGGCAAAAAGAGTGGAAGAGGCAGAGGTGCCATTGTTACCTGGGGTCAGTAGTTTGGACATAAACCACTCCACTGATGGTTTCTGGGAATTGTGTCTGCTTATTTGCATGATAGCAAGCACTTATATAGTAGATTCCTATCAACTGTGATTAATTAACAAACTATTTCATATTATATAATGAGTACACATATAATCAATATCTCTATGTGGAAGAAACACTTTAAAGAAGCCTTTGGAAAGTGCAGACTCATTGGCAGGGCAGCTAGTGGCTATTCTAGCTACTTCAGAATTGAGAGCTCTGACTTCAGTAGCAGGGTATGTCATGTTTCTTATTTAAAAGCAGCAGTGTGCCATATGGGCTGGCTGGCAGGTAAAGCCTGCATTTTCTCCTACCATTCCTCCTCTATATCATTTTGCTTTCCTGATACAGAGCCTCCTTTTCAATAAGTGGAATAAGCCAACCAATAGACTGCAACTAAAATGATAATAGTGTATGGAAATAGATTATAATGGTTCTGGATTTAAAAACAGAAAGGTTGTCTGGGTATGAGAATGGTGTCACTCCAAATTTTAGAATCTTCTCTCAAAGGATCCATTCATAAAATAGGTTGGAGTTATTAGCAGACAGCTGAGGATCAGTCTTCGGATCTTTATCCCTGAATAAAAAAGGAAGGGTTAGTTAAATACCAATAAACAAACATTTTTAGTATTGACATTATTTAGAGTCAATGCAATAAGCACACCCATTACCAAATAGGTGCTTGCAGCTGCCTCTTATAGCTGGTCAATTTAACTGACTTCATTGCTGGTGTCAACTGTCCAGGGTCTGGTCAGCCAGCTGGGATCCACATAGGCTATGGTCTATTTTTCCTTTTTCTGGAAAGATCCAATCATCTCCCAATGGTAACTAATGAGGATGGTAACTGCAATTTATCCCTTATCACATCTTTCCGGGTCACCAGAGGTAACATTGTAGTGTTCAATATTTCTAAGCTACAATATTTTCCTTGTCATCTGTTTTCAAAAAATTCAAAATAAATAATGCCATTTTAATAAGATGATGATGAACTTCATACAGATTCATACTTCCCCTATATCTATTTATCAGTTTATTCTTTGAGTCATTTGTGGATTCTCGCTACCACAGCTTGACCCTGGAGTTTTTTTTTTTTTTTTTTTTTTTCAAAAGGGAACATTCATTTGTATTTTTGTAAATATATAATTGGAAAACAAGCAATGAGTTACAAAGTTTATATGGGAACAACAATTGGTTTTCTGTGTGCATTTTGTTTGGTTTTTAAACCCAGTATTGAGTCTTTTTTTTTTCTTTTTTTTTTTCCTTTTTTTAATTTTATTTTTTTTGCTTATTCACTTTATAACCCGTCCCAGTCACCCCCTCACACAATCCTTCCCCATCTCTTCTTTTCTGAGTACCCCCTCCTCCTGTATCCCCCACCCTGCCACTTTAAGTCTCTGAGAGGCTAGGTGCTTCCTCTCCCATTGAGGCCAGATGAGGCACCCAGCTAGAAGACCATACTCCATATACAGGCTGCATGTTTTGGGATAGCCCCCACTCCAGATGTTTGAGACCTGCATGAAAACCAAGCTGCACATTTACAACATATGTGCAGGGAGGCCTAGGTCCAGCCCATGGAGGTAGATCTGTGTAGACTAGGTATGCTCCACGGTTGGTGATTCAGTCTCTGAGAGCTCCAAGGGTTCAGGTTGGTTTACTCTGTTGATCTTCCTGTGCAGTTCCTATCTCCTTAGAGCCCACAATCCTTCCCCCTATTCTTCTATAAGAGTCCTCAAGCTCCATCCACTGTTTGGCTCTGGATGTCTGTATCTGTCTGAGTCAGCTGCTGGTTAGAGCCTCTCAGAGGACAGCTTGCCCCTGTCTGTTCTCAGGCTGGAGGTTTAGATCCTGGGAGCTCTGGTTGAATCTTTTGATACTCGTTCTAAAAAGGACAAAAGCACCCTCACTTTGGTCTTCCTCCTTCTTCTTGAGTTTCATGAGGTTTATGCGTTGCATCTTAGGTATTGTGTGTTTTGGGGTTAATATCCGCTTATCAGTGAGTGCATACCATGTGTGTTCTTTTGTGATTGGGTCATCTCACTCAGGATGATATTTTCTAGCTCCATCCATTTGTCTAAGAATTTCATGAGCTCATTATTTTTAATAGCTGAGTAGTACTCCATTGTGTAAATGTACCACATTTTCTGTATCCATTCTTCTGTTGAAGGACATCTGGGTTCTTTCCAGCTTCTGGCTATTATGAATAAGGCCGCTATAAACATAGTGGAGCATGTGGCCCTGTTGCATGTTGAAATACCTTCTGGGTATATACCCAGGAGGGGTATAGCTGGGTCCTCAGGTAACACTATGTTCAATTTTCTGAGGTATCGCCAGACTGCTTTCCATAGTGGTTGTACCAGCTTGCAATCCCACCAACAATGGAGGAGTGTTCCTCTTTCTCCACATCCTCGCCAACATCTGCTGTCAAAGCAATAGTGATAAAAACGCCATGGTATTGGAACAGAGACAGTCAGGAGGATCAATGGAATAGAATAGAAGACCCAGAAATGAACCCCCATACCTATGGTCACTTGATCTTCGACAAAGGAGCTCAAACTATCCAGTGGAAAAAAGACAGCATTTTCAACAAATGGTGCTGGTCCAACTGGAGGTCAACTTGTAGAAGAATGTAAATTGATCCATACTTATCTCCTTGTACAAAGCTCAATTCCAAGTGGATCAAGGACCTCCACATAAAACCAGCTACACTGAAACTAATAGAAGAGAAAATAGGGAAAAGCCTTGATCACATGGGCACAGGGGAAAAGTTCCTGAACAGAACACCAATGGCGTATGCTCTAAGATCAAGAATTGACAAATGGGATCTCATAAAACTGCAAAGCTTCTGTAAAGCAAAGGATACGGTCAACAGGACAAAGCGGGAACCAACAGACTGGGAAAAGATCTTCACCAACCTTACATCTGATAGAGGGCTAATATCCAAGGTGTACAAAGAACTGAAGAAACTAGATTCCAGACCATCAAATAACCCTATTAAAAAATGGGGTAGAGAATTGAACAAAGAACTATCAACTGAGGAAACTCGAATGATTGAGAAACATCTAAAGAAGTATTCAGCATCCCTAGTCATCAGGGAAATGTAAATGAAAACAACACTGAGATTCCACCTCACACCAGTCAGATTGGCTAAGATCCAAGACCCTGGAGGTTTTTTTTGTTTTGTTTTGTTTTTTTTTTTTTTTTTTTTTTTTTTTTTGAGATAACGAAATTGCCTTTATTACAAACTTCTGCAAACTAGAGTGGCCAAAGACCTATTCCAATGACCTTCTAAACCAAACTACTCCAAATTCTATTTACATTACTATTTACATTACTTCTCAGCACTGGGCTACTAGAGTTTTCAGAATGTTTGACTCTTTCTCTCATTCTTTGGGTCAATTTAAGTCATGCACATGAATCTAAAAACGCATCCGATATAATTTAAAGGTTAACACGTTAGAAGATTCCAAGCACCAGGAAATGTTTAATCTTAAAAAAACAAACAAGAAACAGCTTTTGCATCTGCTGTGTGGCATCCACAGGAAGGACAGTGTACAATTTAAACTGTCCTAGTTCTTCCCGATTTTAGCATTCTCAGAAGGATCCCATCCTTGATAATGGCAGAAAGTACAGAGACATCTGAATGGCCTGCTGTTCCTTTCATACTCATTGGCTTGAAGCCTTTTTTCTCTCTCCTTAATCCGAGCGAACCTCTTCATCCTTGCTATAGGATCTTGCAGCACTGACAACAGCGTGTGGACCCTTCTCTTGGGAAAGGCGCTTTGAACTTCCCTCAAGATTTTTTTCACTTTTGTTCTCTACAGGTCTGCTCTCAATCAGGTGACGGAGACTGCGGTGATGTCCTGGCCTCTTGGCACCGGGCTTCAGGGTTAGCTTTTTCATGACCTTCACTAGTGTTTCTGGTTCTAGGACTTCTGAATCAGAGGGTGAGTCCTCTTCGTCTTTCATCTGAGGAGTTTCTGGGTCCTCTGGGTCCTCAACTGGGTCGACTTTCTCTGATGGCTCCTCCATGGCAGGTGGGCAGAAACCTCAAAAACTAGCTCCGAACAAAATTGCTTGGTCTTGGAAAATACCTAGATCCAAGCTGCAACTAGCAGAGGCGAAGTCGACCCTGGAGTTTTTAGGGGATCCCAAGTAACATGCTTGTCTCCATTTTCCATTGGAGACAAAACTATTTTAAGGTGTCAGAGAAATGAACAGGAGAGATAATATTTTTTAATAGTACAGGGCATGTCTGTGATCACAAAACATTTTAGTAAAAGAGTAATGACATGAGAGACCTTTGTGCCATCATTGATATGGTCATATGATCATAAGAATGAGTGTCTACTAGTCCAGAGGGCACTTAAGAGGCATGCAGGCTGATGAAAGTGATTGTGCATGGTCACTGCATCCTACTAGACAGAGGCTACTAGAAGCCATAATGCCTTATTAGCAAAAGCATTTTCTTTAACATTCTCCTAGAAATAACTTGAGCACAGTGAATACTTGTCAATATATAGATCAATGGGCTGAGGATTGTGTTTTATTATTGTGAGTACTATTTTTAACCATAAATGTTGTGAAGGAGCTCTATCCAGAGTGGCTGTCTGAATTTTAAACTCTTGGGTAATAGTATTAAATATTATATAAGCCATTTCTCTATGGGAATTAGCATCTGTGAAGATTATATCTGTTCTATATACAGGGTTTGAGCTAACAGGAGAAAAACTTTTTACAGTGTAATTCCCTTAAAACAAGAATAGCGTTCAATGAAAGATTATGATTAACTAATCTTCCTGAGAAACCAAAACATATTATCTCAAAACAAATAATGATTACTGTAAGGAGGATTAGTTATACTTTTATTGAAAGGTCAAATTATAATATCCAGCTTTATAGCAATTAAGTGAAATAGTCTATGTCTCACCTGTGTTATCAGTTATACATAAAATATCCAACTCTTTCACAATATTTGAAGGGAAAAAATGATGACAAATGGACCCATCAACTAGTATGATATAGGTTTTGAAACCTATAACCACTAAACAATAGTTTAGTGGGAATGAGATTTCTATCAAATAGACAGTCAGCCACTTAGTGGTACCCCGTTGAAATAGTTATAGTTCATTTAGTGACTAATTAACCTTTCTTAGAGACAGTAGCGCTTTGTGATCTAAACATATCATTGAAAAAGGTTCTTGGTCCCTTTCAAATGCCTGAAAGAGGAGAAGCAACACTTTCCATTGACAACTTCGATTTTGATATGCATTGTTTGGTCCAGGTTCATTTAAAAAAAAACAAAACAAAACAATCTTTTCACATTTTCTTGGTTGTGGGAGAGAGTTAAAAACAATCTTTAGTATCCAGTAATATAATATATTAGTCACTAGGGATTGCAAGGCCTTGTGGATACCAGTTTGTAAGTACCTCATCTTGGTCATCTGTAATTAATACATCTTATGTCTTGTAATAATCTCTGTTGCCCATTAGGTATTTTTCTTAATTGACAAAAAATTGGAGAGTTCTAGGAACTGAGAATTATTATTAATTATTATTATCACTTACTTCAGTATGTCTCGAGTTTTTCTGTTCTTTTACTAATTCCTGAACAGTTGCAATTCCTCTTTACTTAACGCCCATTGTTCTACTCATAGCAGTTCATTTGATATTCCATTAAATATTAGAGGCTCAAGAAGTGAAACAATGGCCTCTAGCATTTACTCTGAGGATGACATTCCTTTCTCATGAACACTAGGTAATCATAAAAGACTTTGTCATAGCTGGTATGCATGACTTTTGCCATTTCAAATACATCCCTTCTCCAGAGATAATTAGATAACCTTTCAAGAATCAAGAGCTTAGCTTTTTCAGTATAACCATTGGAGTATTCCCATTTAAGAAATATTAAGAGTATTTTTAAATGAACAGATCAACAATTCTACAATAGGACCTGCAGTTAGAACCCACTCAAGGGGTACCTTCCTAATAACAAAGACATATGCCCCTGGATATCTAATTTCCTTATATATGTTTGATTTCTAATGTATTATCATTTGTGACTTTACTGATTTTGTTAATACAGTTTCACATATAGGTTTACAATCTTTAACCCACTGCTTGCTTTGGAGACATCAGGGACACTTAGTAGGTGACTCTTTGGAAGTACCCTTTTTCTACATTGGGCAGTCTCTCTTTTTTTTTTATTCTTTCCTTCTTCCCTCCCTCCCTCCCTCTGTTTTTCATTCTAATTTGAATAATAGAAGTTTAATCCTGCACCTCACATTCTAGGTAAATATTGTCCAGCTGAGCTATATCTTCAGTATTCTTGGCTTCTTAGTTTAGGATAGCACCTTATTAAGTTGCCCTGGTTCAACTTGAGTTCACTCTATTGTCTAGCATGGTTTTTTTGTTTTTTTTTTTTTGCCTTTTTTTAAAAATTTATTTAGTTATTTAAATCACATCATAATTTACTTATTCACACAGGGGTTATAAACACAAAAAGGCAGGATGTGGGGAAGGGAATGGCACGGGAGCATAGGTGTTGAGGGGGGGGTCCAGATACCTTTCAGAACAGGGTATCAGCTGGGTGAAGGTTCAGGGGACAGGTCACTACAACTCTGGTTATGATTCACTTGTCCTTATTTAAGTTGGTACTGTCCACCGAGGCTGCCTATTTATAAGACCTATGATTACTTGGGCTGGTAAATTTCCACAGAAGCCGCCTGTTTACAGTAGCTTATAGCCGGGCAGTCTCTTTTAAAATGCCCAATTTGTTGGCATGACCTAAAGGGGACATAAGACTTTAGGTCTGCTGCAAGAACCTCTGCAAAGACAATGGCAAAATATGTCTGAGTCCCTAATTCTTGACATGCCAGGATCCAGCTTCCAGGTAGTCATTATTGAGTGGTCCTAGCATCCTCTGTATCTCTGCTGTAGCTCCAACATAATTAAATTGACACACCACTTTTCTATTTGCTTTAGTGTGCTACACATTTCATTCCATGGAACTTTGTATTTTAGCCATAAACTTAGTAAAATGGTCAGTAAGCTCCTGTCTTAATCTTTGAAACTTGCTGTAGCCCCAGAAGAGGTCACAGCCTTCCAAGTTGTTGAAATACACATTGGTCAAAATATTGAGGAGGTGGAGGAGCCTTTTCAGCAGGTAATGGGAATGCTCCATTCCCCTGTAGCAATTCTACATGAAATGGTATCTCTGAGTTTCAATTTTTGTTAGCCCAAAGTTCACATTAATCATAATAATATGCCTTCCAAATGAAATAATGCTGAGAGCTGATACACACTTAGGACAGCTGTTCATAATCTTCAGGGATGTTTAAATTCATGACTATGGATTCCAATAATTGACACCAGTCATCTCCACAAACAGTTTGCAACTGGTGGAGAGTTTTAAGGTCATGTGGATACCAAGATCAAGGTCTGTGTGGTAGGATTTATACTCAGTGAAAAAGTGAAAACTTTGAATTGCTCATTTGACCAGCAATCTCCATGACTAACACAAAGCCATGAACAAGAATCTAAATATGGGCCGGGCGGTGGTGGCGCACGCCTTTAATCCCAGCACTTGGGAGGCAGAGGCAGGCGGATTTCTGAGTTCGAGGCCAGCCTGGTCTACCAAGTGAGTTTCAGGACAGCCAGGGCTACACAGAGAAACCCTGCCTCGAAAAACCAAAAAAAAAAAAAAAAAAAAAAAAAATCTAAATATGGTGGCAGCTGAGATTATTTGCTTTCTAAGCTACAGAATTCAAGCAGTGCTTTTATGGCAGGATATAAAGAAGACGGCACTGATCACCTTTCGGGTGAGTCACTGATTTCCTCTTTCTTGCTGGAAGCATCCTCTTTTCAGAAGCAGAAAGAATTTCAATCAGTGCCTTCTGTTTTCTTCCCTGTTAACTTTCTTTTTGATTGTCTTTATCTCTGTCTGCTTCTAGAAAAGCCTATGATTCTTTAATTCTTTTCTCCTTGCTCATGGCACATTGATAGAAAGATTCAAACAAGGAATGTCCAGTGCTAACTTCCACTCTCAATGTATTAGTCGAAGCTCTCTGTCACAGCTCTAGATCAAACAATCCTTCTATAGAAAACCAAGGATTTATATGTAGGATCTCAGGTCAAAACTTTTCTATCTAAAGCAATTTTTCATACTTTTATTGCATTCTCTTTTACCAGATACCTTCCCACTCTTAGATCTGGCAGCAAAACATATATATTTTTTTTTGTTTTTTTTTAATTAGATATTTTCTTTATTTACATTTCTTTTTATTTTCACAGTTGAAGAGTGTAATTTTACAGTGAATTTAAAGACTCATTGAGTCCAAAGTCAACATGTTAGCTTGATGGCTTTCATACAGCTCAGTGTAGCTTGCACAAAGGAGTCCTTGCTATTACCAAAGAATGATTTTGTCCTGTTTCCTTTTTCTTTTTTTGCTTTTTTTTTATTGGAAATTTTTTATTGGAAAATTTTTTTTACATTTCAGATGTTCTCTCCTTACCCCATTTCCCCCCTCCCTCCCAGGAACTCACTATCACTTCCCCCCTCCTCCTGCCTCCACATTGGTGTACCCCCCCCACCCTCCCCTGTACCTCACCTCCCCACCCTCGAGTATCCCCCCCCCCACGACGTCCAGTCTTCATGGGACCAAGGATCTCTTCTCCCACTTATATATAGCTCCCTTGCATATATAGCTGGAGCCATGGGTCCCTCCCTAAGCGCTCCCAGGCTGGTGGTTTAGACCCTGGGGGCTCTGGTTGGTTGGGATTGTTGCTTTCCTCATGGTGTCGCGAATCCTCTCAACTCTTTCAGCCTTCACTCTATCTTCTCCATTGGGAACTCCATGCTCAGTTTGATGGTTATCTGTGAGCATCTGCCTCTGAGTATGTCAGACTCTTGCAAACCTCTAAGGAGACAGCTATATCAGGCTCCTGTCAGCATGTACATCCTGACATCCACATCAACCTCTACCTTTGGTGACTGCACATAGGATGGATATCCAGGAGGAATGGTCTGTAGATGGTCCCTCCTTCAGTTTCTGTCCTGCACTGTGTCTCCATATTTGCTCCTTTGAGTATTCTGTTACTCCTTCTAAAAAGGAATGAAGCCCCCCCTACTTGGTCATCATTCTTCATGAGCTTTATGTGGTCTGTGAGTTGAATCTTGGGTATTTCAGGCTTCTGGGCTAAAATCCAATAATCAGTGAGTGAATACCATGTATGTTCTTTTGTGATTGGGTTACTTCACTCAGGATGATATTTTCTAGTTCCATCCATTTATATAAGAATTTATCAAATTCATTGTTTTTAATAGCTGAGTAATATTCCATTGTATAAATGTACCACATTTTTTGTATCCATTCCTCTGTTGAAGATAATCTGGGTTCTTTCCAGTTTCTGGCTATTATAAATAAAGCTGCTATAAACATAGTGGAGCATATGTCCTTGTTATGTGTTAGAGCATCTTCTGGATATATACCCAGGAGTGGTATAGCTGGGTCCTCAGGTAGTGATATGTCCAATTTTCTGAGGAACCGCCAGACTGTTATCCATAGTGGTTGCACCATCTTGCAATCCCACCAACAATGGAGGAGTGTTCCTCTTTCTCCACATCCTCGCCAGCATCTGCTATCACCTGAGTTTTTGATTTTAGCCATTTTGACTGGTGTGAAGTGGAATCTCAGGGTTGTTTTGATTTGCATTTCCCTGATGACCAAGGATGCTGAACATTTCTTTAGGTGCTTCTCAGCCATTCGCATTTCCTCAGTTGAGAATTCTTTGTTTAGCTCCTTACTCCATTTTTTATTAGGGTTATTTGGTTGCCTAGAGTCTAATTTCTTGAGTTCTTTGTATATATTGGATATTAGTCCTCTATTAGTTGCCGTTTTGTCCTATTGACAGTGTCCTTTGCCTTACAGAAACTTTGCAATTTTATGAGGTCCCATTTGTCAATTCTTGATCTTAGAGCATAGGCCATTGGTGTTCTGTTCAGGAACTTTTCCCCTGTGCCTAGGTATTCGAGGGTCTTCCCCACTTTCTCTTCTATTAGTCTCAGTGTGTCTGGTTTTATGTGAAGGTCCTTTATCCACCTGGACTTGAGCTTTGTACAAGGAGATAGGAATGGATCAATTTGCATTCTTCTGCATGCTGTCCTCCAGTTAAACCAGCACCATTTGTTGAAAATGCTGTCCTTGTTCCACTGGATGGTTTTAGCTCCTTTGTCAAAGATTAAATGACCATAGTTCTGTGGGTTCATTTCTGGGTCTTCAACTCTAGTCCACTGATCTTCCTGCCTGTCTCTGTACCAATACCAGGCTGTTTTTATCACTACTGCTCTGTAGTAAAGCTTGAGGTCAGGGATGGCGATTCCTCCAGAAGTTCTTTTATTGTTGAGAATGGTTTTCGCTATCCTGGGTTTTTTGTTGTTCCAAATAAATTTCAGAATTTCTCTTTCTAGTTCTGTAAAGAATTGAGTTGGTATTTTAATGGGGATTGCATTGAATCTGTAGATTGCTTTTGGCAAGATGTCCATTTTTACTATATTAATCCTGCCAATCCATGAGCATGGGAGATCTTTCAATTTCCTGAGATCTTCTTCAATTTCTTTCTTCAGAGACTTGAAGTTCTTGTCATACAGATCTTTCACTTGCTTGGTTAGATTCACCCCGAGGTATTTTATATTTCTAATGTTATGTTATCCATTTTCCTGGTTCCTAAGCCCCCAGAACCCCATTATCCCATTCCCCAATCCCCTGCTTCTATAAGGGTGTTCCTCCACCCACCCACTCCCACCTCCCCACACTGTCATTTCCCTATACTGGGGCATCAAGCCTTCACAAGACCAAGGACCTCTCCTCCCAATGATGGCCAACAAGGCCATTGTCTGCTACATTTGCAGCTGGAGCCATGAGTCCCTCCATGTGTACTCTTTCGTTGGTGATTTAGTCCCTGGGAGCTCTGGGAGGTCAGATTGGTTGATATTATTGTTCTTCCTATGGGGTTGCAAACCCGTACATCTCTGTCAGTCCTTTCTCTAACTCCTTCATTCAGGACCACATGCTTAGTCCAATGGTTGGCTGCAAGCGTCCTCCTCTGTATTTGTCAGGCTCTGTCAGAGATTCTCAGGAGACAGTCTTATCAGGCTCCTGCACCAAGCACTTCCTGGTATCTGAAATAGTGTCTGGGTTTGGCAACTATATATGGGATGGATCCCTAGGTGGGGCAGTCTCTGGATGGTCCTTCCTTCAGTCTCTGCTCCATGCTTTTTCTCCATATTTCCTCCCATGAGTATTTTGTTTCCCCTTCTAAGAAGGATCGAAACATCCACACTTTGATCTTCCTTCTTCTTGAGCTTCATGTGGTCTGTGAATTGTATCTTGGGTATTAGGAGCTTTTGGGTTAATATCCACTTATCAGTGAATGCATAACATGTGTGTTCTTATGTGATTGGGTTACCTCACTTAGGATGGTATTTTCTTTAACCAATGTAAGTGTTACAGCTCTGATGCAATTGTTATTTGGGCAGTCAGGTGTCAAGGAATACTATCACATCATACAGAATATATTGAGGAAAAAATATAGTAGGAATGCTGCTTCTGCTTAGGTGAATCGGAGCAAGGAACTCAGCAGGAGGCAGGGTTTATAGTGGGATTCTTGGACAGAGTTATAGGGTTTTCCATGGTGTTAGGAAAAATTCTGTAGCATGATCTTGGGGCAACTCCAGCAGTGATAGAATTTTGAGCTCAGGAATTAATAGGATTCTGTGTCCTTCTTGGTGGAAACCATGGAACAACATCTGAGTCCATCGCAGAATGCTCTCTCATGGAAAGCATAAGGAAAAAGTCCTGTATACCTGGCAAGGTCTAGTGACAGAATCTGCAATTCAGCTGTTTTCTATGGAACTGGCTGTGGGATGAACCCTTTCCTCTAGTATAAAACTATGTGTGTTCTTGGTATCTTTGTCTTTGATTTTGTAATGGGCAAGGCAATAACACAATAGAGATCTCTGGCATTTGTTCTTTGGGCAAGATCATGGATTGGTGTGATTTTATGACCTGATCTTTGGCTTTTATTTTCTGTAGGGTAGAATTTGGCTGCTTACATCTTTAGGGGTAGAAAACACCCTTTATGGCCTTTAGAATAGTCTAGGAGGCAGTGACAGGTCATTCCTGACTGAAGGGACTTGCAAATAGGGGATTTTGGTTACTATCAGAATAGTCATCCTGTCCTCCCACTTAAGAAAGTCTATTTCCTCATTGACTTATTACTTCATTCCTGAATCAAGCAATGAACATCAAATAATATGTGTAGTCTACAGAAGTCCTGTTCATGTGGGTTCAACGGCCCAGGAGATAAAGATGAGACATCAACTTAATGAAGGAAATGACCACAAGCTTGCTGTTTAGGGAGATGGTCCTAAATAGCTCAACTCTCTATGTATTTACTTATTTATTTATTTTATTTCAAGGTCATAAAGCATACAATTTCATCTATATTTCCTCAAACATGCTCCACAAAACTAGGCAATGAGTCTCTGAATGTTTTCCCATAAGTTTCTTTTTTGTACGTATTATTTTCACTAGGCAGATACAAAATCTTATGGCTTCATAATTAAGCACATCTCTGTAGTCAAGAATAGCACACATGCAACAAATTTTACAAATTTCTTTTTTTTTTCTACTCTGCCAGTATTTCTATCTCTGTCCTGAACAACCATAGCCAAGATAAGGATATCTAATCTCTTAGCCTAATGTCCCATTGACTCTTGGCCAGCAGCTCTTGTGTTCTGAAATGCTGATACCTATCTATACAGATGAGAGTTCCTTATCCTGAACTAACATTCTCATGTTTATATATATTCATTAAATTGTCTGATTCATTCTTGCAAGAGATGTTTTCTGAGTCATAGGATTCCATCTACTTTTCTGAGAATAATTATGTGCCTCAAATAAATTGTATGATCTCTACTTTACCTTTCTTAAAAACTGGGTTGTGAGCCGGGCGGTGGTGGTGCACACCTTTAATCCCAGCACTTGGGAGGCAGAGGCAGGTGGATTTCTGAGTTCGAGGCCAGCCTGGTCTACAGAGTGAGTTCCAGGACAGCCAGGGCTATACAGAGAAACCCTGTCTCGAAAAACAAAAAAAAAAAAAAAAACTGGGTTGTGAGTGACTTCAGGAATCATTATATCAAACCCATCATGTATTTTTTAAAAATCCACCCAAGCACTAAAACGAAATTTCTAATGTTATTGCTGTACCTGTTACAAAGTGAAAGGCAATGCTGCCAAGAACATGATAGTGTTATACTAGTGGAAAGGGATCACTTCAAGGTCAGTCCCAGAGAAAACAGCTGAGGTTGCAGATACTGTCACACTGGTCTTGCCAGGCATCCCAGAGCTTCTCCCGGGGTGCTTTCCACAAGAAGTGCCAACCGCAAAGCACTGAGATGCTGTTCCATGGAACAGAATCATGGTTTCCACCAACAGTTATTTCCTAGAATCTGAATATATGAGCATCAATTCAATATTCATAGTCCTTAGTTCTCATGTCACTTCACGTTAGCAAAATAAACATCATAAGAAAGATGAGGGGAAAATTTATCACAATGTTCCAATGTTTGGTTGGAAATAGGGTGTCAGAATGGGGAAAACATACAGAAAAGTATAACAAAGATTCATGAGAGTCTGGAGTGTATGCAACTTATATAAGAGTTGATTCCTCTAAGTTCTTGCTCTCCGTAATAAATATCTCCACATGGAAAAGTAATTAAGTGCTCTGGCCTGCGGCGGGCGCGTTGCTGGTCTGCTCCTGTGGAAACACAGGATCCGGAGTCATCCTAGGGGGACCCACTGCACACAGACCAGAGGGTAAGTCACCTTGCCCACTGGCCCAAAACCCAGAGTTACAACCGGGAGCCAGGTGGGGTTTAAGGAACTAGCAGGCACCCAAAGCCACGCCCCTCCGGCCATAACTTCCCGTGCGCCCGGACCCTGGTCCTTTGGCCTGCGGCAGGCACGGTTGCTGGTCTGCTCCTGTGGAAACACAGGATCCTGAGTCATCCTAGGGGGACCCACTGCACACAGAGCACAGGTCCCTCAGCTGGTCTGCTCTGGTGGAAACACCTGATCCTGAGACAACCTAGAGGACATACTGCATCCAGTGCAGAGGACACTTAGCTGGTCTGCGCCTGTGGAAACATCGAATCCTGAGACATCCTAGAAGACCTATTGCATCCAGAGCAGAAGGAGCTTAGGATCACAGGAACACAGAGACATCTGGAATCCAAGGAGATCTGACACAAGCAAGATAACTGGAAAGACAGACTACAGTCAGACACAGTGAGCACAGGTAACACTAGAGTCAAACCAGATGGCGAAAGGCAAGCGAAAGAACACAAGCAACAGAAACCAAAGTTACCTGACATCATCAGAACCCAGTTCTCCCACCATAGCAAGCCCTGGATACTCCATCACACAGGAAAAACAGGACTCAGAATTAAAATCACTTCTCATGATGATGATGGAGGATTTTAAGAAGGACATAAGTAACTCCCTTAAAGTAATACAGGAGAACACAGGTAAACAGGTAGAAGCCCTCAAAGAGGAAACACAAAAATCCTTTAAAGAATTGAAAGAGAACACGGGTAAACAGGTAGAAGCCCTTAAAGAGGAAACACAAAAATCCATTAAAGAATTTCAAGAAAACACAACAAAACAGGTGAAGGAATTGAACAAAACCATCCAGGATCTAAAACTGGAAATAGAAACAATAAGAAATCTCAAAGGGAGACTACTGTGGAGATAGAAAACATAGGAAAGAGATCAGGAGTCATAGATGCAAGCATCACCAACAGAATACAAGAGATAGAAGAGAGAATCTCATGCACGAAAGATACCATGGAAAACCTCGACACAACAGTCAAAGAAAATGCAAAATGCAAAAAGCTCCTAACACAGAACATTCAGGAAATCCAAGATGCAATGAGAAGACCAAACCTAAGGATAATAGGTATAGATGAGAGTGAAGATTCCCAATCTAAAGGGCCAGTAAATATCTTCAACAAAATTATAGAAGAAAATTTCCCCAATCTAAAGTACAAGACACCCATAAACATACAAGAAGCCTACAGAACACCAAACAGACTAGACCAGAAAAGAAATACCTCCCGTCACATAATAATCAAAACACCAAATGCACAAAACAAAGAAAAAATACTAAAAGCAGTAAGGGAAAGAGGTCAAGTAACATATAAAGGCAGACCTATAAGAATTACAGCAGACTTTTCACCAGAGACTATAAAAGCCAGAAGATCCTGGTCTGATATCATACAGACCCTAAGGGAACACAACTGCCAGCCCAGACTGCTATACCCAGCAAAACTCTCAATCACTATAGATGGAGAAACCAAGATATTCCATGACAAAACCAAATTTGCACAATATCTTCCCACAAACCCAGCACTTCAAAGGATAATTGATGAAAACGCCAACACAAGGAAGGAAACTACAACCTAGAAGAAACATGGAAGTAATCGTCCAACAACCTCCAAAAAAAAAAAAAAAAAAAAAAAAAAGATAGCTACACAAACATAATTCCACCTCTAATAACAAAAATAACAGGAAGCAACAATCATTTTTCCTTAATATCCCTTAACATCAATGGACTCAATTCTCCAATAAAAAGACGTAGACTATCAGACTGGATACATAAACAGGACCCAGAATTTTGTTGCATACAAGAAACGCACCTCAGTGACAAAGACAGACATTACCTCAGAGTAAAAGGCTGGAAAACAATTTTCCAAGCAAATGGTCCCAAGAAACAAGCTGGAGTAGCCATTCTAATATCAAATAAAATCGACTTTCAACCAAAAGTAATCAAAAAAGATAAGGAAGGACACTTCATACTCATCAAAGGAAAAATCTACCAAGATGAACTCTCAATTCTGAACATTTACGCTCCAAATGCAAGGGCACCTACATACATAAAAGAAACTTTACTAAAGCTCAAAGCACACATTGCACCTCACACAATAATAGTGGGGGATTTTAACACCCCGCTCTCTCCAATGGACAGATCGTGGAAACAGAAACTAAACAAAGACTCACTGAAATTAACAGAAGTTATGGACCAAATGGATTTAACAGATATCTATAGAACATTTCATCCTAAAGTTAAAGAATACACCTTTTTCTCAGCACCTCATGGTACCTTCTCCAAAATAGACCATATAATTGGTCACAAAACAGTCCTCAACAGATACAAAAAGATTGAAATAATCCCCTGCATTCTATCAGATCACCACGGACTAAGGCTGGTCTTTAATAATGACAGAACCAAGGGAAAACCCACATCCATGTGGAAACTGAACAATGTTCTACTCAATGATGACTTTGTCAAGGAAGAAATAAAGAAAGAAATTAAAGACTTTCTAGAATTTAATGAAAATGAGGAAACATCATACCAGAACTTGTGGGACTCCATGAAAGCAGTGCTAAGAGGAAAACTCTTAGCTCTAAATGCCTACAAAAAGAAATTGGAGAGAGCGCACATTAACAACTTGACAGCACACCTGAAAGCTCTAGAACAAAAAGAAGCAAATATACCCAAGAGGAGTAGGCGTCAGGAAATAATCAAACTCAGGGCTGAAATCAACCAAGTAGAAACAGAAAGAAATATACAAAATATCAACAAAATCAAGAGTTGGTTTTTTGAGAAAATCAACAAGATCGATAAACCCTTAGCCAGATTAACCAGAGGGCACAGAGACAGTACCCAAATTAATAAAATCAGATCTGAAAAGGGAGACATAACAACAGAAACTGAGGAAATCCAAAAAATTAGCAGATCCTACTACAAAGGCCTATACTCAACAAAACTGAAAATCTGGATGAAATGGACAATTTTCTAGACAGATACCAGGTACCAAAGTTAAATGAGGAGCAAATAAACCATCTAAACAGTCCCATAACCCCTAAAGAAATAGCAGCAGTCATTAAAAGTCTCCCCACCAAAAAAAGCCCAGGACCAGATGGTTTCAGTGGAGAATTCTATCAGACCTTCAAGGAAGACCTAGAACCACTATTCTTCAAACTATTCCACAAAATAGAAACGGAAGGAACACTACCCAATTCGTTCTATGAAGCTACAATCACACTCATACCTAAACCTCACAAAGACCCAACAAAGAAAGAGAACTTCAGACCAATCTCTCTTATGAATATTGATGCAAAAATACTCAATAAAATTCTAGCAAACCGAATCCAAGAACACATCAAAACAATCATTCATCATGATCAAGTGGCTTTATCCCAGGAATGCAGGGATGGTTCAATATTCGGAAATCCATCAATGTAATCCACTATATAAACAAACTCAAAGAAAAAAAACCACATTAGATGCTGAGAAAGCATTTGATAAAATCCAACATCCCTTCATGGTAAAAGTCTTGGAAAGATCAGGAATTCAAGGCCCATACCTAAACATAGTAAAAGCAATATACAGCAAACCAGTAGCCAACATCAAACTAAATGGAGAGAAACTTGAAGCATTCCCACTAAGATCAGGAACTAGACAAGGCTGCCCACTCTCTCCCTACCTATTCAATATAGTACTGGAAGTCCTAGCCAGAGCAATTAGACAACAAAAAGAAGTCAAAGGAATACAAATAGGAAAGGAAGAAGTCAAAATATCACTATTTGCAGATGATATGATAGTATACTTAAGTGACCCCAAAAACTTCACCAGAGAACTCCTAAACCTGATAAACGACTTCAGCAAGGTGGCAGGTTATAAAATCAACTCGAACAAATCAGTAGCCTTCCTCTACAGAAAGATAAACAGGCTGAAAAAAGAAATTAGGGAAATGACACCCTTCACAATAGTCACAAATAATATAAATACCTCGGGGTGAATCTAACCAAGCAAGTGAAAGATCTGTATGACAAGAACTTCAAGTCTCTGAAGAAAGAAATTGAAGAAGATCTCAGGAAATGGAAAGATATCCATGCTCATGGATTGGCAGGATTAATATAGTAAAAATGGCCATCTTGCCAAAAGCAATCTACAGATTCAATGCAATCCCCATTAAAATACCAACTCAGTTCTTTACAGAACTTGAAAGAGAAATTCTGAAATTTATTTGGAACAACAAAAAACCCAGGATAGCGAAAACCATCTCAACAAAAAAAAAAACTTCTGGAGGAATCGCCATCCCTGACATCAAGCTGTACTACAGAGCAGTAGTGATAAAAACAGCCTGGTATTGGTACAGAGACAGGCAGGAAGATCAGTGGACTAGAGTTGAAGACCCAGAAATGAACCCACAGAACTATGGTCATTTAATCTTTGACAAAGGAGCTAAAACTATCCAGTGGAACAAGGACAGCATTTTCAACAAATGGTGCTGGTTCAACTGGAGGACAACATGCAGAAGAATGCAAATCGATCCTTTCCTATCTCCTCGTACAAAGCTCAAGTCCAAGTGGATAAAGGACCTTCACATAAAACCAGACACACTGAAACTAATAGAAGAGAAAGTGGGGAAGACCCTCGAATACCTAGGCACAGGGGAAAAGTTCCTGAATAGAACACCAATGGCCTATGCTCTAAGATCAAGAATTGACAAATGGGACTTCATAAAATTGCAAAGCTTCTGTAAGGCAAAGGACACTGTCAATAGGACAAAACGGCAACCAACAGATTGGGAAAAGATCTTTACCAATCCCACATTCGATAGAGGACTAACATCCAATATATACAAAGAACTCAAGAAATTAGACTCTAGACAACCAAATAACCCTATTAAAAAATGGAGTAAGGAGCTAAACAAAGAATTCTCAATTGAGGAAATCCGAATGACCGAGAAGCACCTAAAGAAATGTTCAGCATCCTTGGTCATCAGGGAAATGCAAATCAAAACAACCCTGAGATTCCACTTCACACCAGTCAGAATGGCTAAAATAAAAAACTCAGGTGATAGCAGATGCTGGCGAGGATGTGGAGAAAGAGGAACACTCCTCCATTGTTGGTGGGATTGCAAGATGGTGCAACCACTATGGAAAACAGTCTGGCGGTTCCTCAGAAAATTGGACATATCACTACCTGAGGACCCAGCTATACCACTCCTGGGTATATATCCAGAAGATGCTCTAACACATAACAAGGAAATATGCTCCACTATGTTTATAGCAGCTTTATTTATAATAGCCAGAAACTGGAAAGAACCCAGATGCCCTTCAACAGAGGAATGGACACAAAAAATGTGGTACATTTATACAATGGAATATTACTCAGCTATTAAAAACAATGAATTTGATAAATTCATATATAAATGGATGGAACTAGAAAATATCATCCTGAGTGAAGTAACCCAATCACAAAAGAACATACATGGTATTCACTCACTGATTATTGGATTTTAGCCAGAAGCCTGAAATACCCAAGATTCAACTCACAGACCACATAAAGCTCATGAAGAATGATGACCAAATAGGGGAGCCTTCAGTCCTTCTTAGAAGGAGTAACAAAATACTCAAGGGTGCAAATAAGGAGACACAGTGCAGGACAGAAACTGAAGGAGGGACAGTCTACAGACTATTCCACCTAGATATCCATCCTATGTGCAGTCACCAAAGGTAGAGGTTGATGTGGATGTCAGGATGTACATGCTGACAGGAGCCTGATATAGCTGTCTCCTTAGAGGTCTGCAAGAGTCTGACATACTCAGAGGCAGATGCTCACAGCTAACCATTAAACTGAGCATGGAGTTCCCAATGGAGAAGATAGAGTGAAGGCTGAAGGAGTTGAGAGGATTCGCGACACCATGAGGAAAGCAACAATCCCAACCAACCAGAGCCCCCAGGGTCTAAGCCACCAGCCTGGGAGTGCTTAGGGAGGGTCTCAAGGCTCCAGCTATATAGGCAAGGGAGCTAATATAAGTGGGAGAAGAGATCCTTTGACCCATGGGGGGGGATACTCGAGGGTGGGAGGTGAGGTACGGGGGAGGGTGGGTGGGGGTACACCAACGTGGAGGCGGGAAGAGGGGCGAAGGGATAGTGAGTTCCTGGGAGGGAGGGGGGAAATGGGGTAAGGAGAGAACATCTGAAATGTAAAAAATAAAAAATTTTTCAATAAAAAAAAAAAAAAAGTACTTATATATTTTTAAAATGTTTGCATGAAAAAGTGGAGGGATTAAAGTTAATTTATAAAAGAAATATAACTAGATTTTATACAGACCCCTACAGATGTTATAGTTACTTCAAGTTATTTTACATATAATTAGATGTGGAGAGCTGGTGTCATAAGATGACGGCTGGCAATCTGCCAGCCCTAGCTTGGGCGTTGCTGTGCCATGATCAGGGCACGTAGATCTGGCATTACTGCACGTGCATATTGCTTGTACAATAAGATCAGGCCTTGTGACATATGGGCAGAGCACCAATCCGGAATGGCTTCTGATTGGAGGAGACAGAGATTTAAGGGCGGGGAACGACAGGTGGCTTGGCGGGCTTTTCATAAGTTAAAGGTTTCCTGAATAAACGGTGCTGAGAAGGAGTTCCCATGTCCATTGTCTTCTGTCCGCTGGGTCGGATTGGGAGGCGACAATTAGATGCATAGTAATCATAACAATCCAGGTGTTCTTTTAATCGTCAAGATGTTGAGAATCTGTGTGCAGTAGAGAACTAAGAAAGGATGTTCAAAGGAAAGATCACACCAGTGCCAAAATGTCAGCCCTGGAAACATACATTAATGTAACATCTTATAGATTCATCTATACCTAGGAATACACACACACAAAACACACACCACACACACACACACACATTATATATATATAATATTATAATATATATATATTATATATATATATTATAGAGGCCATGAACTTGAAGGAAACCATAGTAAGGTACATGCTTGAGTTTTGGGGGGTTTTTTGTTGTTGTTTTTGGTTTTGTTTTTGATTTGTTTGGGGTTTTTTATATTTTATTGGATATTTTATTTATTTACACTTCAGATGTCATCCCCTTTCCCCATTTCCCTCCCTAGAATCACCTATCCCATCCCCTTTCCTCCTTTTTGCTTTTATATCATTTTAATTACATGCAAGTATTAAGGTCAGTTCTAGGTTGAGGGACTAGCAATAGTCAAAGGACTGCAAATAGTCAAGGAACAAGCAAGATAATAAACACAAATAGTCAAAGAACAATCAAAGCAATAAACAAAACTCTCTGAACACTCCCGTGATCACTGTTTCTAAAGTCTTATCAGGATGACCAAAATATATGAGCCAACATTCCCTATCCTAGTCCAAAGTCATTTTCATGTCTGAAGCCTATTTCCTTGCTCCTTCTAGAGTTTAATGGATGAAAAATGTGATATCAATAAACGTTAAAGAAATTTCAAAAGTTTGTATTTGTTAATCATGAACATGTTCTAAAACTGTTAAAGTGAAATTTAGATTTTACAATTGAAGATAATCACTATGATTATCATTAATATTTATAATACAATATTTAATTAAGGGCTGTTTACCCTAAACTGAAAGCAAATAATCTGGGTTAACTGAATCTACTTCACAATAAACTACTAACCTAAACCTTCAGACAGAAATCAAAACCTAGCTAAGGGAATTTGTTCTGTAATTTTCTGAATTTCTCATCTCTATGGTTTCTCTTTGACTGTTAATTTTATGTTTTCCTTGTCCTATTGGACAATGCAACATTGTACTAGTCACAAGGGTAGTTTATTCTTTGCTTTTTTTTTCTTTTAAGATACATTGTATTCTTAACCTTCCCAGATATTCTTTAATCTTGGGGTTTAAAGAAGAGTTATCTCCTTCTTGCCTGTGCTACAAAAATGTGCTTTACTCTGACCCAAGACCACAGAGTGCTTCTTCTCCTGGCTGTGGTTACAATGACTTTTATGTGGCTATGTGTAACCCTCTACACTATTCTCTAGTCATAAGACACATCTGTGGAGCATGCTCTCAGCTGGATCTTGGTTCAGTAGAATGAATTCCAGTACTGATAGGGGCAAACAACACGAAGTTTCTCTATATCTTTTGCTGTTTTTACTACACCAATCACTTCTTTCTGACTTCCATTAATTTCATGTTACCTGTGAAAACAATTTATAATGAGATGGTGTCTTCCTAAATACTCTTTTGTTTTGCTTGGTTTCATTTCTTTTATTTACTTATAACTTGTTACAAAATTCTGATGCAAATTATTATCTAAATGATTTTCTAGAACATTCCTTGAGCACTAAATGTTGAATATACTTTTGTATATGTATATGTTAAAATAACAAAAATTATTTACTTTTAGTTCTCTGCCAATATCAGTTTTACAATGATAGCTCTTCACAACTAAACCTTATCTGTAAAGTTGAAGCTTTTTTGTTGCTAATTCTATGAACAGAATATTTAACATAAATTCCAATTCATTCAATGTTATATTCTATAAAATTATGTATAATATTCACTGTTAAAAATGTACTTTGGCCGGGTGGTGATAGTGCACGCTTTAATCCCAGCACTTGGGAGGCAGAGGCAGGCAGATTTCTGAGTTCGAAGCCAGCCTGGTCTACAGAGTGAGTTCCAGGACAGCCAGGGCTATACAGAAAAACCCTGTCTTGAAAAACTAAAAAAAAAAAAAAAAAAAAAAAAAAAAAAAAAAAAAATGTACTTTAACATGATTAATATAAATGGTTCACTTAGAAGGCCATAAATTGTTGTATGATATGTTGGAAACAATATAATTTACTTCAATCAATTAGTGTCAACAGTATTTGAAAATGAATTAACAAATGCTCATGCATTTTTACATGTAAAGAGTTTGATTTAAATATAATTACCCAAATTAATAACATTATAAAACATAAATCTTGATTTTTATCTTTATTTTCTTTCAGGGCAAAGATCCTAAACAATGACTTTACACACGCTGGAAACTGCTCATCATGTAGCTACATCAAGCTCCTAAATGTACTCAGTAGAGTGCATATAGCTATATAATGTTTACAATATTAGAAGCAGTAGACAGAAATCATATTTTATGTACATATACAAGTAATAGTTATTTTAATAACTGATTATCTTTTAAAAATACTGTTGAAATATAACCATATGTTACAAAAAAATCAATAGACTCATTCTACAAGCACATACAAGTTATTTTTATGTGAATAATAAGAATTCACTTCAAATACAATTCCTGAAGATATATGAAACATAGCAAAGTTAGTAAAGAGAATAGTACACTTTATAAGTAATTTAAAATATCTGTTTATTTAATGTGTGTGTGAGTGTGTGTTTGTGTGTGTGCACGCACACCTGAGTGAATTTTGATTTTAAGGGATTAAAGAATTGGTAAGTTAGAATACTGGAAGAATTCTTTCTTCACATTTAAGTGTTCTTGGGGACTATCCATAGTACTTTAAACAGGTGACAAAATCTCAAGTTAATATGTTTTCTACTTTATTATGTTTTCTGCTTTCAGAACCTATGTTTCTTAATAATCATATGCAAAAGAGAAAAGCTAAGGTATATAGTAATGATAGCTCAAAGTATATTTTCCTCAGTTCATTTTTTATTATGGTAAACTCATTGAATGCCAAAAAAAAAAAAAAGTTCCATTCAATTAAAATGTAACATGAAAGAGAGATTTTCCCCAGAGTGATGCACATCTACCACTGAAATTGCAGTGTGTATTCTTCCAAGAGAATATATATTTGAAGATGGTCAGTCTTTGACAAAAGAAAACATTTTAGTCACAGTTAAACTAATTGTTTTTCATTTTCTGAAATTTATCAATCAATAAAGGTAAGAATGCTACCTTTCTTAAAGTCCAAACTGATACCCTTAAGCTACTTTTGACAAATATCAAACCTACCTATACTTGTACTTTTACTCTCTTAACAATGTCAGCATTCTAATGGAATCATACAAAATACTGAAAAGGAGTCATGGATTTCTGGTTTTTATAACTACAAATTCTATTTTAGAGTGACTATTGTTCCAATATTTGACATTATTAGATCAAACTAAAAAATGAAAACTTGCCAGGCAGTGGTGGCACACTCCTTTAATCCCAGCACTTGGGAGGCAGGGGCAGGTGGATTTCTGAGTTCGAGGTCAGCCTGGTCTACAGAGTGAGTTCCAAGACTGCCAGGGCTATACAGAGAAACCCTGTCTTGAAAAAAAAAAAAAAAAAGAAAGAAAGAAAAGAAACCTTTTAAAATCAAGGAAAAACGATTTGGATTATTGTCAACAATATCATTATCTTATGTGTTATATGTAACAGGTCATTTTATATTTGACTAGGTACCTATTTAAATGTATCTGTATCAAATCTGGAGTTCCAATTATAACAACTGATCAAAATGTTGGTCAATATGACTGAATCAGTTGGTGATTTACTATTTCCTAAAGTGTTTCTGATTTTTAAGAGTTAATTTTCATATTAAATATTCTGGAATCATTAACATGTTTCCTTTTGGTATTAAAGACGTAAAGATTTTTATTCATCATCTTCAATTTATTCCACACTTGGTCAGAGAAACAAAAAGTTGAGTGTACACTTATGTACTTAAATGTCCTATTTAATATCACAGTGTATGGTACAGTAACTGAAGTCAGTATTTCAAAAAAGGATGTCAGTTAAATCAAGTTAAGGTACATCAATTCAATATGCCTAGATTTAACTTAAAAGGGTACTGTTTTTCTTTTTCTTACTGTGATTGCACAGTTCTAAAGAACTTAAAAAATGTTTCCAATCATTAGAAACATAAAGCAGACCTATCCAAATATTTGGAGACATTTTTGAAGAAATTGTACTAAGGAAAAGTTTTACTGGTAAAATGTTGCTTAGCATGCATGAAACCTTGCATTAGATCAGAACCACAAATGAACAAAAAAGGCGAATGTAAGACCATCTTGAATCATATCATTGCAGTCCCTCCTTTCCATGTAGTTTTAAATGAAGAAACTTATAAAGTAAAATTATTTGTTCTTTTCACAATTGAAAGTGAGACTTCCTCTCTGAAACCAAGCATTAAATCAGAGAAGTTGAATAAGTATTTTTTAAATTAGAAAAGTAGAAGTGAATCTGTTCCTTGACCGGTGTTTTAAATGTTATAAACCTAGCTTAGTTAAATGTAGAGATACATTCTTTTATTTAAACAGTAGGGAGTGACTCAAGAAAGTGTAAGAAGGAAAACACACGATGAAAAATATGGCATTTTTTCTATGTGGGATCTTGAAGGAGGCAGTTTGTGAGCAGCATTTGACTGAGCAAACTCAGAATACACAATAGTTTTTAGTCCTCAGTGAAAAGGAGAAAAAATCTTTAACATTGTCTCCATAATTAATTTTTATATTGAATAAAATTGATGAATAAATGTTACATGAATTTAACCAGATAGTGTAGAAATTGAAAAAAAATTGTTGTGCACTTCTGAGTGTAAAGTCATACCTTCATAATTAGAACTCTTTCCTATTGTTTCGACTCATCAATTTTCAGTCAATTCAATTTCACATTTTACTAATTATTTTTAATCTATTAATGTTTCACACGAAAAATTGTGCAAAGGAAAAAAATTATAACATCAGATTCCTATCATCATAAAATCCTGTTTTATTTCTCAAATTTAGCATGACCTCAACTTGTACCTACGTTTTAGTGCTAAACTCTTGGGACACCATTCAAACGTAAGTCTTTAATATGACTGGTGGTCTGCCTCCTATTTGCTGTGAATTTCAACCTTTCCCTTTAAAATAATAATGCTTAATGTAGAACTTACTCAACAAGTATTGAAAACCTGAGAATTGAGCTATTTCTCTAAGAGGAGATAAAATTAAATTCTCACATATACGTCTACAATTGATGCCTGCTTGGAAACAGAGTCAGTATTCTCTATTACAGTGCCGGTGGATATTCAGACCATATGCTATGCTCACAATGAGTTGGAAGATACAAAATAGACTGCTTGTTTTGTTTTGCTTCAGGTGGTCCATAGTTTTATTTTGTTTTCCTACTCTGTTTTTGATTAGTATGATTTTCAAGTTTTGGAGACAAAATGTGTGACAGAGAAGGTATATAAAGTTTGATTGTAGAACAGTGGGGAGGATCTAGAATGAGTGGCCAAAAAAAAATGGTTAAAATGTTGTATGAAAATTTAATTAAAAATAATAAAATAAATCTTTATTAACCTGAAAAGAACATTAAGTGTGATAATAATGACACTGAGACACATTAGGCAATAATAAAAGTGTTAACAGTAAAAACTGAATTATTATATAAATGAATGTTAATTTGAGTTCTGTCTCTGAGTAGATGATCTCTGAAAGTGACATACCTTATTGTTATTAACTACAACATGCACTAAAATCCAGTAAAAATGAAAAGTAATGTTTTTCATGGGCCTATTTAGTACCTGATAAATATAGTTTACCACATATTTAGTTTCTTCTATGAAACTGAGGCATGAGGTATGATGCTGTTTTCAGTTTGCAGATAAACCTATAGACAATGACTATAAATAAAGTAAATTAATTGTACTTTTGGTTGAATCATGCCCATAGATAGAACACTCAAGGAACAGTACCATGGATAATACAACTTCAGTGACACAGTTTCTCTTACTGGGATTCTCATGACCTTCCTAACCTGCAAACATTTCTGTTGGCGATGTTTTCTATCATGTATGTGGTTATCTTAATAGGAAACAGCTTTATACTTGTCATAGCCAGAGTGGATCCTGCACTACAAAAACCGATGTATTATTTCCTGGCCAATTTTCATTTCTGGAAATCTGTTATGTATCAATCACCCTTCCTAGAATTCTCTACAATCTCTGGACACAAGACAGAAGAAATTTGTCTCCTGGCCTGTGCTATTCAAATGTTTTTCTTCCTAATTCTGGCAGCCACTGAGTGCTTCCTGCTGGCTGTAATGTCCTATGACCGCTATGTGGCCATCTGCAACCCTCTGCACTATCCTCTGGTCATGAACCCAACAAAGTGCACTCAGCTGGCTGTGGGCTCTTGGCTTGGTGGCATCCCAGTCCAGATAGACAAACTTGTCGAATATTTTCTCTACATTTCTGCAATTCTAATATAATAGAGCATTTCTTCTGTGATGTTCCGCCAATTCTCAAGCTGGCCTGGGGGGATACTTCAATGCATGAGCTATCTGTCTATTTAGTGCTATGTTTTTGTTGCCTCCCCTTTTTATGCTGATACTTGCCTCCTATAGCAAAATCATTACCACCATTCTAAAGTTGCCAACAGCCACAGGACGGGCGAAAGTTTTCTCCACTTGTTCTTCACATCGGGTGGTAGTGGTTTTATTTTTTGGATCAGCTACCCAAGATTCAACTCACAGACCACATAAAGCTCAAAACCAAGGGAGTCAGTCCTTCTTAGAAGGAGTAACAAATACTCAGGGTGCAAATAAGGAGACACAGTGCAGACAGAACTGAAGGAGGGACAGTTACAACTATCCAAGATATCCATCCTAGGCATACCAGTAGGTTGATGTGATCAGGATGTACATGCTGACAGAGCTGATATAGCTGTCTCCTTAAGGTCGCAAGAGCTGACATACTCAAGCAGATGCCACAGCTAACCATTAAACTGAGCATGGAGTCCCATGGAGAAATAGAGTAAGCTGAGAGTTGAAGATCGCGACCCATGAGGAAAGCAACAATCCCAACCACCAAGCCCAGGGTCTAAGCACCACCTGGGAGTGCTTAGGGAGGGTCTCAGGCTCAGTTAGGCAAGGGAGCAATAAGTGGAAAAATCCTTTGACCCATGGGGGGGGATACTCGAGGGGGGAGGTGAGGTACAGGGGAGGGGGTGGGTACACCAACGGGAGGCGGGAAGAGGGGCGAAGGGATAGTGAGTTCCTGGGAGGAGGGGGGAAATGGGGTAAGGAGAGAACATCTGAAATGTAAAAAATAAAAAATTTTTCAATAAAAAAAAAAAAAGTACTTATATATTTTTAAAATGTTTGCATGAAAAAGTGGAGGGATTAAAGTTAATTTATAAAAGAAAATATAACTAGATTTTATACAGACCCCTACAGATGTTATAGTTACTTCAAGTTATTTTACATATAATTAGATGTGGAGAGCTGGTGTCATAAGATGACGGCTGGCAATCTGCCAGCCCTAGCTTGGGCGTTGCTGTGCCATGATCAGGGCACGTAGATCTGGCATTACTGCACGTGCATATTGCTTGTACATAAGATCAGGCCTTGTGACATATGGGCAGAGCACCAATCCGGAATGGCTTCTGATTGGAGAGACAGAGATTTAAGGGCGGGGAACGACAGGTGGCTTGGCGGGCTTTTCATAAGTTAAAGGTTTCCTGAATAAACGGTGCTGAGAAGGAGTTCCCATGTCCATTGTCTTCTGTCCGCTGGGTCGGATTGGGAGGCGACAATTAGATGCATAGTAATCATAACAATCCAGGTGTTCTTTTAATCGTCAAGATGTTGAGAATCTGTGTGCAGTAGAGAACTAAGAAAGGATGTTCACAAGGAAAGATCACACCAGTGCCAAAATGTCAGCCCTGGAAACATACATTAATGTAACATCTTATAGATTCATCTATACCTAGGAATACACACACACACACACACACACAACACCACACATTTATATAATATAATATATATATATATATATTATATATATATATTATAGAGGCCATGAACTTGAAGGAAACCATAGTAAGGTACATGCTTGAGTTTTGGGGGTTTTTTGTTGTTGTTTTTGGTTTTGTTTTTGATTTGTTTGGGGTTTTTTATATTTTATTGGATATTTTATTTATTTACACTTCAGATGTCATCCCCTTTCCCCATTTCCCCTCCCTAGAATCACCTATCCCATCCCCTTTCCTCCTTTTTGCTTTTATATCATTTTAATTACATGCAAGTATTAAGGTCAGTTCTAGGTTGAGGGACTAGCAATAGTCAAAGGACTGCAAATAGTCAAGGAACAAGCAAGATAATAAACACAAATAGTCAAAGAACAATCAAAGCAATAAACAAAACTCTCTGAACACTCCCGTGATCACTGTTTCTAAAGTCTTATCAGGATGACCAAAATATATGAGCCAACTTCCCTATCCTAGTCCAAAGTCATTTTCATGTCTGAAGCCTATTTCCTTGCTCCTTCTAGAGTTTAATGGATGAAAAATGTGATATCAATAAACGTTAAAGAAATTTCAAAAGTTTGTATTTGTTAATCATGAACATGTTCTAAAACTGTTAAAGTGAAATTTAGATTTTACAATTGAAGATAATCACTATGATTATCATTAATATTTATAATACAATATTTAATTAAGGGCTGTTTACCCTAAACTGAAAGCAAATAATCTGGGTTAACTGAATCTACTTCACAATAAACTACTAACCTAAACCTTCAGACAGAAATCAAACCTAGCTAAGGGAATTTGTTCTGTAATTTTCTGAATTTCTCATCTCTAGTGGTTTCTCTTTGGACTGTTAATTATTATGTTTTCCTTTGTCCTATTGGACAATGGCAACATTGTACTAGTCACAAGGGTAGTTTATTCTTTGGCATTTTTTTTTCTTTTTAGAGATACATTGTATGTCTATTAACCTTCCCAAGATATTCTTTAATCTTGGGGTTTAAAGAAGAGTTATCTCCTTCTTTGCCTGTGCTACAAAAATGTGCTTTACTCTGACCAAGGAGCCACAGAGTGCTTCTTCCTTGGCTGTGGTGTACAATGACTTTTATGTGGCTATGTGTAACCCTCTACACTTTCTCTAAGTCATAAGACACATCTGTGGAGCATGCTCTCAGCTGGATCTTGGTTCAGTAGAATGAATTCCAGTACTGATAGGGGGCAAACAACACGAAGTTTCTCTATATCTTTTGCTGGTTTTTACTACACCAATCACTTCTTTTCTGACTTCCATTATATTTCATGTTACCTGTGAAAACATATTTATAATGAGATGGTGGTCTTCCTAAATACTCTTTTGTTTTGCTTGGTTTCATTTCTTTTATTTACTTATAACTTGTTACAAAATTCTGATGCAAATTATTATCTAAATGATTTTCTAGAACATTCCTTGAGCACTAAATGTTGAATATACTTTTGTATATGTATATGTTAAAATAACAAAATTATTTACTTTTAGTTCTCTGCCAATATCAGTTTTACAATGATAGCTCTTCACAACTAAACCTTATCTGTAAAGTTGAAGCTTTTTGTTGCTAATTCTATGAACAGAATATTTAACATAAATTCCAATTCATTCAATGTTATATTCTATAAAATTATGTATAATATTCACTGTTAAAAATGTACTTTGGCCGGGTGGTGATAGTGCACGCTTTTAATCCCAGCACTTGGGAGGCAGAGGCAGGCAGATTTCTGAGTTCGAAGCCAGCCTGGTCTACAGAGTGAGTTCCAGGACAGCCAGGGCTATACAGAAAAACCCTGTCTTGAAAAACTAAAAAAAAAAAAAAAAAAAAAAAAAAAAAAAAAAAAAATGTACTTTAACATGATTAATATAAATGGTTCACTTAGAAGGCCATAAATTGTTGTATGATATGTTGGAAACAATATAATTTACTTCAATCAATTAGTGTCAACAGTATTTGAAAATGAATTAACAAATGCTCATGCATTTTTACATGTAAAGAGTTTGATTTAAATATAATTACCCAAATTAATAACATTATAAAACATAAATCTTGATTTTTATCTTTATTTTCTTTCAGGGGCAAAGATCCTAAACAATGACTTTACACACGCTGGAAACTGCTCATCATGTAGCTACATCAAGCTCCTAAATGTACTCAGTAGAGTGCATATAGCTATATAATGTTTACAATATTAGAAGCAGTAGACAGAAATCATATTTTATGTACATATACAAGTAATAGTTATTTTAATAACTGATTATCTTTTTAAAAATACTGTTGAAATATAACCATATGTTACAAAAAAATCAATAGACTCATTCTACAAGCACATACAAGTTATTTTTATGTGAATAATAAGAATTCACTTCAAATACAATTCCTGAAGATATATGAAACATAGCAAAGTTAGTAAAGAGAATAGTACACTTTATAAGTAATTTAAAATATCTGTTTATTTAATGTGTGTGTGAGTGTGTGTTTGTGTGTGTGCACGCACACCTGAGTGAATTTTGATTTTAAGGGATTAAAGAATGGTAAGTTAGAATACTGGAAGAATTCTTTCTTCACATTTAAGTGTTCTTGGGGACTATCCATAGTACTTTAAACAGGTGACAAAATCTCAAGTTAATATGTTTTCTACTTTATTATGTTTTCTGCTTTCAGAACCTATGTTTCTTAATAATCATATGCAAAAGAGAAAAGCTAAGGGTATATAGTAATGATAGCTCAAAGTATATTTTCCTCAGTTCATTTTTTATTATGGTAAACTCATTGAATGCCAAAAAAAAAAAAAGTTCCATTCAATTAAAATGTAACATGAAAGAGAGATTTTCCCCAGAGTGATGCACATCTACCACTGAAATTGCAGTGTGTATTCTTCCAAGAGAATATATATTTGAAGATGGTCAGTCTTTGACAAAAGAAAACATTTTAGTCACAGTTAAACTAATTGTTTTTCATTTTCTGAAATTTATCAATCAATAAAGGTAAGAATGCTACCTTTCTTAAAGTCCAAACTGATACCCTTAAGCTACTTTTGACAAATATCAAACCTACCTATACTTGTACTTTTACTCTCTTAACAATGTCAGCATTCTAATGGAATCATACAAAATACTGAAAAGGAGTCATGGATTTCTGGTTTTTATAACTACAAATTCTATTTTAGAGTGACTATTGTTCCAATATTTGACATTATTAGATCAAACTAAAAAATGAAAACTTGCCAGGCAGTGGTGGCACACTCCTTTAATCCCAGCACTTGGGAGGCAGGGGCAGGTGGATTTCTGAGTTCGAGGTCAGCCTGGTCTACAGAGTGAGTTCCAAGACTGCCAGGGCTATACAGAGAAACCCTGTCTTGAAAAAAAAAAAAAAAAAGAAAGAAAGAAAAGAAACCTTTTAAAATCAAGGAAAAACGATTTGGATTATTGTCAACAATATCATTATCTTATGTGTTATATGTAACAGGTCATTTTATATTTGACTAGGTACCTATTTAAATGTATCTGTATCAAATCTGGAGTTCCAATTATAACAACTGATCAAAATGTTGGTCAATATGACTGAATCAGTTGGTGATTTACTATTTCCTAAAGTGTTTCTGATTTTTAAGAGTTAATTTTCATATTAAATATTCTGGAATCATTAACATGTTTCCTTTTGGTATTAAAGACGTAAAGATTTTTATTCATCATCTTCAATTTATTCCACACTTGGTCAGAGAAACAAAAAGTTGAGTGTACACTTATGTACTTAAATGTCCTATTTAATATCACAGTGTATGGTACAGTAACTGAAGTCAGTATTTCAAAAAAGGATGTCAGTTAAATCAAGTTAAGGTACATCAATTCAATATGCCTAGATTTAACTTAAAAGGGTACTGTTTTTCTTTTTCTTACTGTGATTGCACAGTTCTAAAGAACTTCAAAAATGTTTCCAATCATTAGAAACATAAAGCAGACCTATCCAAATATTTGGAGACATTTTTGAAGAAATTGTACTAAGGAAAAGTTTTACTGGTAAAATGTTGCTTTAGCATGCATGAAACCTTGCATTAGATCAGAACCACAAATGAACAAAAAAGGCGAATGTAAGACCATCTTGAATCATATCATTGCAGTCCCTCCTTTCCATGTAGTTTTAAATGAAGAAACTTATAAAGTAAAATTATTTGTTCTTTTCACAATTGAAAGTGAGACTTCCTCTCTGAAACCAAGCATTAAATCAGAGAAGTTGAATAAGTATTTTTTAAATTAGAAAAGTAGAAGTGAATCTGTTCCTTGACCGGTGTTTTAAATGTTATAAACCTAGCTTAGTTCAATGTAGAGATACATTCTTTTATTTAAACAGTAGGGAGTGACTCAAGAAAGTGTAAGAAGGAAAACACACGATGAAAAATATGGCATTTTTTCTATGTGGGATCTTGAAGGAGGCAGTTTGTGAGCAGCATTTGACTGAGCAAACTCAGAATACACAATAGTTTTTAGTCCTCAGTGAAAGGAGAAAAATCTTTAACATTGTCTCCATAATTAATTTTTATATTGAATAAAATTGATGAATAAATGTTACATGAATTTAACCAGATAGTGTAGAAATTGAAAAAAATTGTTGTGCACTTCTGAGTGTAAAGTCATACCTTCATAATTAGAACTCTTTCCTATTGTTTCGACTCATCAATTTTCAGTCAATTCAATTTCACATTTTACTAATTATTTTTAATCTATTAATGTTTCACACGAAAAATTGTGCAAAGGAAAAAAATTATAACATCAGATTCCTATCATCATAAAATCCTGTTTTATTTCTCAAATTTAGCATGACCTCAACTTGTACCTACGTTTTAGTGCTAAACTCTTGGGACACCATTCAAACGTAAGTCTTTAATATGACTGGTGGTCTGCCTCCTATTTGCTGTGAATTTCACCTTTCCCTTTAAAATAATAATGCTTAATGTAGAACTTACTCAACAAGTATTGAAAACCTGAGAATTGAGCTATTTCTCTAAGAGGAGATAAAATTAAATTCTCACATATACGTCTACAATTGATGCCTGCTTGGAAACAGAGTCAGTATTCTCTATTACAGTGCCGGTGGATATTCAGACCATATGCTATGCTCACAATGAGTTGGAAGATACAAAATAGACTGCTTGTTTTGTTTTGCTTCAGGTGGTCCATAGTTTTATTTTGTTTTCCTACTCTGTTTTTGATTAGTATGATTTTCAAGTTTTGGAGACAAAATGTGTGACAGAGAAGGTATATAAAGTTTGATTGTAGAACAGTGGGGAGGATCTAGAATGAGGTGGCCAAAAAAAATGGTTAAAATGTTGTATGAAAATTTAATTAAAAATAATAAAATAAATCTTTATTAACCTGAAAAGAACATTAAGTGTGATAATAATGACACTGAGACACATTAGGCAATAATAAAAAGTGTTAACAGTAAAAACTGAATTATTATATAAATGAATGTTAATTTGGAGTTCTGTCTCTGAGTAGATGATCTCTGAAAGTGACATACCTTATTGTTATTAACTACAACATGCACTAAAATCCAGTAAAAATGAAAGTAATGTTTTTCATGGGCCTATTTAGTACCTGATAATATAGTTTACCACATATTTAGTTTCTTCTATGAAACTGAGGCATGAGGTATGATGCTGTTTTCAGTTTGCAGATAAACCTATAGACAATGACATAAATAAAGTAAATTAATTGTACTTTTGGTTGAATCATGCCCATAGATAGAACACTCAAGGAACAGTACCATGGATAATACAACTTCAGTGACACAGTTTCTCTTACTGGGATTCTCTGACCTTCCTAACCTGCAAACATTTCTGTTGGCGATGTTTTCTATCATGTATGTGGTTATCTTAATAGGAAACAGCTTTATACTTGTCATAGCCAGAGTGGATCCTGCACTACAAAAACCGATGTATTATTTCCTGGCCAATTTTTCATTTCTGGAAATCTGTTATGTATCAATCACCCTTCCTAGAATTCTCTACAATCTCTGGACACAAGACAGAAGAATTTGTCTCCTGGCCTGTGCTATTCAAATGTTTTTCTTCCTAATTCTGGCAGCCACTGAGTGCTTCCTGCTGGCTGTAATGTCCTATGACCGCTATGTGGCCATCTGCAACCCTCTGCACTATCCTCTGGTCATGAACCCAACAAAGTGCACTCAGCTGGCTGTGGGCTCTTGGCTTGGTGGCATCCCAGTCCAGATAGGACAAACTTGTCGAATATTTTCTCTACATTTCTGCAATTCTAATATAATAGAGCATTTCTTCTGTGATGTTCCGCCAATTCTCAAGCTGGCCTGTGGGATACTTCAATGCATGAGCTATCTGTCTATTTAGTGGCTATGTTTTTTGTTGCCTCCCCTTTTATGCTGATACTTGCCTCCTATAGCAAAATCATTACCACCATTCTAAAGTTGCCAACAGCCACAGGACGGGCGAAAGCTTTCTCCACTTGTTCTTCACATCTGGTGGTAGTGGTTTTATTTTTTGGATCAGCTACCATTAACTACTTGAGGCCAAAGTCCATTCATTCTGTAGGAACCGATGAACTACTTTCTCTGTTTTACACAATTGTGACCCCCATGTTCAATCCCCTAATATACAGCCTCAGGAACAAGGATGTGATTGCAGCACTGAGAAGGCTTTTACTTAAAATTTAGAGCCACGATTTAGGCTCAAGTGAATAAACAGCTTTTTCCACGTTCCTGAGAACCATTTTACCTGTGTAGATTCCATTTTACATCGTAACTGTGTCTATACTATCATGTGTATTTATGTTTGAAATTTAATAATTTTAATTAAAAATATTATTCCTTTCCCCTGTGGCTTTTCTCCTTTTAAACTCTCCAATATTTCTTCCTCCTACCTCTTCCATATTACTTAGACTCTCTCCCTCTCAAATAAGTGTCCTCTTTTTCTTTGATTATTATTGGGATGTGAATATACAGATGAAAGTTAAATAAAGCTATAGATGGATAGATAGATAGAAAGATAGATAGAAGCCGGGCGGTGGTGGCGCACGCCTTTAATCCCAGCACTTGGGAGGCAGAGGCAGGCGGATTTCTGAGTTCGAGGCCAGCCTGCGAGGCCAGCCTGGTCTACCGAGCGAGTTCCAGGACAGCCCGGACTACACAGAGAAACCCTGTCTCGAAAAAACCAAAAAAAAAAAAAAAAAAAAAAAAAAAAAAAAAAAAAAAAAAGAAAGATAGATAGATAGATAGATAGATAGATAGACAGATAGATAGATAGATATTCCCCTCTCTCCACATGGTCATGGCAGGGCCTCTACTCCTCTACTTCTCTTCTCTCCCTCTCTGTCTCTTTGTCTCTCTCTGCCTCTCTCTGCCTCTACTACCCTCCTGGCTCCCCTCCCCATGCCCTGAATAAACTCTATGCTATACTATACTGGTGTGTAACTGATCCCTCATGAGGAAAAGATGCCTCTGCATGAGCCTGCTGAGACATCCCCTTCCCCCATACCTCTCCACACACACAGAGAACATATTCTCTTTATCTCTTTATCTTGTTATAAACATATCACATTTTTATGAAATTATTTTATTTATTTACAATCCCAATTTTGACCAACCTCCCAGTCCCCCTCCCAGACTTTTTTACTCCATCATCACTCCCCTTTGTCTCTGAGAGTGTTATTTATTATTATTATTATTATTATTATTATTATTATTTAATCTTTTTTACAATACAGTCGTTATCCCCTTCCTGATCTGCCCTCTGACTGTGTCTCCAAGAGGATGTCCCAATTCCCCATCCTGACCCCACCAGACTTCCCTACTCTCTAGGGCCTGGTGCATTTTTAATGACCAAATTGGTTCATAATTTATTTTATGGTACTACACCTGTGCAAATTTCTTAGAATATCTTAATATCATGATGGCACATGCCACTTATCACAAAGTAGGCAGGGACAACATTACAACTGTGAATTTAATCTTATTAATTATCTAGTGTCATAAAAATAGAATGATGAAAGGAAGACAGAAAGAAAAAAGAAGAAGACAGCAAACAAGTAAAGAAAGAATCCTAGTAGTAGAGTGTTTTCTCATGCAGGAGTCTTTGCCACAGTCCTCAATACTAAAAAGAATACAATATTAATTACTGGAAAAAGAGAGTAACAATTTTGGTATTTATAATAATAGTATTTCTTTATAATGACAATAAAAAAGAATGAGAATACACAGGATGATTGTACTCGATAACTTTTTCATTTAATTCACTTTCTGATTGCATGAAATCCCTTGAGTGACAGGAAACAATAATTTCTTGTTTATTCTTTTTTTTCCATTTTTAATTTTATTTTTTTGCTTATTCACTTTATAACCCGTCCCAGTCACCCCCTCCCACAATCCTTCCCCATCTCTTGTTTTCTGAGTACCCCCTCCTCCTGTATCCCCCACCCTGCCACTTTAAGTCTCTGAGAAGCTAGGTGCTTCCTCTCCCATTGAGGCCAGATGAGGCACCCAGCTAGAAGACCATACACCATATACAGGCTGCATGTTTTGGGATAGCCCCCACTCCAGATGTTTGAGACCTACATGAAAACCAAGCTTCACATTTACAACATATGTGCAGGGAGGCCTAGGTCCAGCCCATGGAGCTAGATCTGTGTAGACTAGGTATGCTCCACGGTTGGTGATTCAGTCTCTGAGAGCTCCAAGGGTTCAGGTTGGTTTACTCTATTGATCTTCCTGTGCAGTTCCTATCTCCTTAGGGCCCACAATCCTTCCGCCTATTCTTCTATAAGAGTCCTCAAGCTCCATCCACTGTTTGGCTCTGGATGTCTGTATCTGTCTGAGTCAGCTGCTGGTTAGAGCCTCTCAGAGGACAGCTTGCCCCTGTCTGTTCTCAGGCTGGAGGTTTAGATCCTGGGAGCTCTGGTTGAATCTTTTGATACTCATTCTAAAAAGGACAAAAGCACCCTCACTTTGGTCTTCCTCCTTCTTCTTGAGTTTCATGAGGTTTATGCGTTGCATCTTAGGTATTGTGTGTTTTGGGGCTAATATCCACTTATCAGTGAGTGCATACCATGTGTGTTCTTTTGTGATTGGGTCATCTCACTCAGGATGATATTTTCTAGCTCCATCCATTTGCCTAAGAATTTCATGCCGGTTGTGGTGGCTCTTGTTTATTCTTTTATCACAACAAATAAAACTAAATAAATTTATCAAGAAATATTGCAAATGGCCTAAAAGTCAATGAATGGCTGCCTAAGTTCAATCTGTTTTTTCATATGGCAAAATATCAAGAAAAAAAAAAGTTTGAACATAGACAGTCATATATTGACTTTTAGGTCATTTGCAATATTTCTTCCTAAATTTATTTAGTTTTATTATTTTTGTTTAAATGCATGTATATGTCTGTGTGAGTAAATTGCCATGTATTTGTGAGTGCTTATGGAGGCCAGAATAGGGGCCCAGATCTCCTGGGTTGGAGTTTGAGCAGTGATGTTTGCTAGGAATCAAGATCATGCCCTCTAGTAAAAAAGCAGTCACTCTTTTTTGTTGTTGTTATTTTTTTCTTTTTTTCCCTTTATTGGATATTTTCTTTATTTACATTTCAAATGTTATCCCTTTTCCAGGTCTCCCATCTGGAAACCCCCATCCTATTACCCCTACTCCTGCCTTTATGAGGGTGTTCCCCCATGCACCCACACAATTCCACCTTCTCACCCTGGCATTCCCCTACATTGGGTAACGAACCAACATAGGACCAAGGGCTGCTCCTCCCACTGATGTCTAATAAGGCTGTTCTCTGCCACATAAATGACCGGAGCCATGAATCACTCCTTGTGTACTCCTTGGTTGGTGGTCAAGTTCCCAAGAGCTCAGGGGTGGTCTTATAACTAGAAATAACATGGAAAAGGAATTTGTCCCCAAGGATTGTGTTCAGACAATGGAATATATATATATATATAAATGTAATTGTCTTCTACTATAGAAATGGTTGTAAGTTTACAAAGTCAAATTTTACTACTTTCTGTCTTCTATCAATCAATAAAGGTAATAATTATATTTTGCCCATATTCCATTGATTTTACTTGAACTGCTTTTGATAAATACCAAATTAGTGTTTTCTTGATTATTATTTTTGAAAACTAAATAATATTGAAGTCATCTATTTATGCTAGATTTCAAATAACATTGATAATGCCTTCCTGATGTTTTTTTGACAGGCTCAATGAAAACTGAATATAATATGTTTTAATATGACAGACAGAATAATACATTAAAGGCTATTGTCATTAATATCAACAACTCATTTCTTCTTAGGTATGAGTGTAAATGTTCCAAATGGATAAAAACAAAGAATAACATCTTTTGGAAATCTAACTATGTATAAGAGTTGATGAAAATGCGGAATGAATATTGCAGATGTCATCTGAACCTCTTAGTATCTACAGTGATCGTGTTGAAGGAGAGATAAGAGATTATGAGATTATTCATAAGTGAATGTGAAATTGTTAGAGAAGTATAGGTACATTATTCCAGAAATTTGTAGATTCATGATTTTATAAATTATCCTTTTAATTCTATAAATATATGAAAACCTGTGAAAATCTGATGCACAAGTTGGTCTATACCTTTTGTCTTGGTCTATTTCTTGATATTTTACCATATGAAAAACAGTTTGAACTTAGGCAACCATATATTGACTTTTAGGCCATTTGCAATATTACTTCACAAAGTTGATTAGACAGGAATAAATACTATGTATGTTTTATCAGTATAATAATATTTACCCATAATAAATCATTATTTCAGAGGAGATGATACTAAATAATCCTAAAATCATTTTAATAAAAGCACAAATGACTATATTTACCTGGAATAGTAAACTTATGTATTAACATAAATATGTTTCATATGGTTTCCATTAGTCACAAAAAGAAGGGATATTAAAGAAACTTAATTATGTTTAACTGTGCTTATGTTCAGTGCTTATATCAGAAAACACTTCAGCAAAGTGCGTACATGCCTAGTGTACACCTACCCAAACAGGAACAGAAAACCAAACAGGAGGAAGAAACATTATTTGGGTGCATTTATGTAGTTATAGTATCTATTGTTTATGCATATGTTAAAGTTAAGTATCGCCGGGCAGTGGTGGCGCACGCCTTTAATCCCAGCACTTGGGAGGCAGAGGCAGGCGGATTTCTGAGTTCGAGGCCAGCCTGGTCTCCAGAGTGAGTTCCAGGACAGCCAGGGCTACACAGAGAAACCCTGTCTCGAAAACCAAACAAAAAAAAAAGTTAAGTATTAACATTTTTCAATTATAATTCATTCCTTTACATTTAAATGAAAATATGAGTCAAGCCTATCACAAAACAAAATGAACAAATGATATAGATAGGTAGATAGATAGATAGATAGATAGATAGATAGATAGATAGATAGATAAATTATAGATATATATGGACATGGAACAAGGAAAGAATGAAAGAAGACTCTAGAAGAGTTTAAAATTGTATTCATTTATTTATTCTTAATTTTTCTTAATTTTATTCTTTTTCCCATTTATTCTTAATTTTTAAATATTTCTGTATTCAGCTTAGAAATGTGAGTCACTGTTTAGACAATGGGAAGTGATAGAAAAATAAAGTTGTTTTTAAAAAGTAGAAAACAATAGAAAAATGAAAAAATAAAATAAGAAAAGTAAGAATGGAAAAATAATGTTAGAAAAAAATATATAAGATATTTTCTATTAAAATCATTTTCAATAATAACAAAACCAAATATTGACAATATGCATAAGGAGTGGTATTTCTATTTTTATTTATTTTGAGGTTCATGATATATTAAATTCATGACTTACAGGAAAACTGGGTTCTCTACAATTAGAAATTAACATGGGAAAGGAGTTGTCCCCAAGGTAGAGAACATGCTCTGTTAAGTGGAATAGTGTGTTATGACAGTAGAATACATTTGGAAGAAGTTTGGTCTCTGTTTCAAATAAAGGAAGACACTTAAGGTTAGAAAAACAAACTTCTTTATCATTTTAGTGTTGTATGTCAATCAATCAAGGTAAGAATTATAATTGACCTAATTACAAAAAGAATAGACAAATTTGATTGATTGCAAAATTGTGTGCCTAAATTTTTATATTTTAATATAATCAAAAGGACAAAATTATACAAAGTAATTACACTTTTTTAAATTATTTAATTTTTGTTAAGTATAAAACAAGATTTCTCTTTACTATTATACTACTTTTGTATTATAATATTCAAAGAAAACAATATTTACAAACCATATTATTATGAAAGACTTCATTTTATTATGAAGATTGTTGACATAAGCCTGACACTATTATCTAAATAGCTCCTGATGGCAGTGTTAATACCTACAATAAATGATTCTAAAATGTTACAGAAATATTAGCATATCTTCACTTGGTTCAACACAATTTTGCCATAGGAAAACTCTTCTAAGTTATTGTAACCATATGTGTGTTTGAGTGTTTGTGTGTGTATGGTTTATATGTATGTTTATTTATATATATGTATATATGTGTGTGTGTGTGTGTGTGTGTGTGTGTACATAATAACATATATGTTTATCAAAGGATTTAATTAATTATACTATACATAAAACAAAAAATTATTGTTTCAAAGGTGATAACAGCTAAAACTCATTAAAATATTTGAATAAAACTAAATGACTACAGTTCTTTGTAATTTCTAATGCCTGTATTTACTTGAAATTTCTACTGAATAAATTTCTGCATATAAAAATGGGGATCAAAATGTTTTCAAGTGACTGACATACATACATGCACACACATACATGGGGGGTGATAGAGAGGGGAGGAGAGAGGAGAGAGAGAGAGAGAGAGAGAGAGAGAGAGAGAGAGAGAGAGAGATTATTGCTAGATGATTTGGAATATTTGTTTTAGCAATTTGTATACATAATGCCTACAGGAGCTGAGGAAGTAGTGCTGGCCTAGACACTATAAAGCTAGGGTTTAGACTGTTGTACCACAAACAAATAAAACTGCAGAGTAAGTGCTATTTGTAAAAAGCCTCAATTACTGTATCCTTTTATTTACATACAGTTTTAAACCAAAGCATCCATAGATGTGAAAAACATTGATTTTGATTATATAGATTTTATATTGAACTTCCAAAATTTTTAACTGTAAAATTGCGTTTCATAAAATCTGATGCTGAGTTGATCATTAATGATATTGCACCTAAAGAAAACTAGGAGAATAAATGGAGTTAGAAAATCACATTAAGACACTAAAAAAAAAATACACTGAATAAATTTTCTTAAGTTAATTGTTTAAAGAGAGAATATTTAATAACAATGAATTACTTTGTGATAATCTTAGGAAAGAATTTTGGAAGAAAATTAAAGAACCAACTAAAAATTGAATCATTGATTCAGAATTTTTCACTTTAGATACTTAGATAATCATTAAAGTAGCATGTGCCATTAAAAAGAATATAAATTATATTAGGTAGAAAGTGGAGAAAAGATAGAAGCATTTACTTTAGATATATATTCAGTGACAAAACATGCATGATAGGAAAATTCTGAGTTCATTAGTTACACATACACACAAACACACACATGTGTGTAAATTTTAATTAGAATGAAGAAAGACAGAAATATAATCACTTCAGTTTCTGAATGGAATATCAAGGCTGAGGATAAGAAAGTGTACTTTGATTGAATCATCTCCACAGATGAAGCACACAGACATCAGGGAAGAGGACAATGCTTCCACAGTGACACAGTTTCTTCTGCTTGGATTTTCTGATCTTCCCAACCTCCAGAGTTTTCTATTTGGAGTGTTCTCCATAATGTACTTGATTGTATTAATTGCAAATAGCTTCATAATTGTGATAACCAGGCTTGATCCTGCACTACAGAAACCCATGTATTTTTTCCTGCTCAATTTTTCTTTTCTGGAAATCTGTTACGTATCAGTCTTTCTTCCTAGGATTCTGTACAGCATTTGGACCCAAGACAGAAATATTTCTCTTCTGGCCTGTGCTACACAAATGTGCTTTTTCCTAATGCTGGCAGCCACTGAAAGTATTCTTCTGACTGTGATGTCCTATGACCGCTATGTGGCCATCTGTAATCCTCTACACTATCCTCTGGTCATGAACCCAAGAAAATGCAGGCAACTTGCAGCAGGGTCCTGGTTTGGTGGCTTGCCATTCCAACTTGGGCAAACCTGTCAAATATTCTCTCTACATTTCTGTAACTCTAACCAAATAGACCACTTCTTCTGTGACATACCCCCTGTACTTAAACTGGCCTGTGGAGACACTTCTGTTAATGAGATGTATGTCTATGTAGTGGCTATTTTGCTTGCTGCAATCCCTTTTCTCCTAATACTAACATCTTACAGCAAAATCATTACCACCATCCTAAGGCTGCCAACTGCTGAAGGACGAGCAAAAGCCTTCTCCACATGTTCTTCCCACCTAGTTGTGGTGGTTTTATTTTTTGCCTCTGCATCTATTACCTACTTAATGCCAAAATCAACTCATTCTGCAGTAAGTGACAAATTCCTTTCTATTTTCTACACTATTGTCACCCCCATGTTCAATCCCATGATATACTGCCTTAGAAACAAAGAGGTGATTGCAGCTCTGAGAAGATTGTTGCTTAGAACATAGTGTCATGGTTTTCTACTCAAGTGATAGAATTACAAACCCAGGTCTCACTCACAGAGACCTTATATGTTTCTTATATGTTTCTTATATGTTCTTTTACTTTTAGATGCTATTCACCCCCTGCTAGGAACTGTCTTTTTTATTTTGAAAGCTAGTATAACATCACTTTGTTTAGGAATACACTAGCTGAATGGATACATTGTTGATGTTGTATGTTAATGAAACATTTATTGATTCAATTCGTTCTTTGACATTTTTCTTTTCATGTGTGTAATACATTCCCTATTCCTGTCAAAACCCAATTGCTCCATCCAAATCTTTTCCTGTGTGTAGTTCTTTTCTGTTTCATGACCCATGAACCTTTAGTGAGGTCCTCTGTCTGACAAATTTAAATGTATTACAGTTACTCTATTGAAGGTATTGACTCCTTCTCTAGCTGAATTTTTTAGTTGATATTATTGCTGACAGCAGAGTAGGTTTCCTTCTCATATTCATAACTTATTCTTGACAGAGCAAGTTTCATTCAGGTCCAGTGACTGAAGAGCAGAAGCTGCTATGAGTTCAATTCTCACTTAATATGAATAGTTTACACATCCATGTATCTGCATGGAAAAGTAAGCTGAACCAGTCTACTTTCATGTGACATATTTGTAACTCTAAATTACTTACTTCAATTGTCTCCCTCATCTTCACATTGATATTTGCTGTTATTTTGTTTTGTACCATATCTGACTTATTATAATGACATATCAAATATTTCCTGAAGCATAGATTAAGTTAATTGATGAAATTACGAAACTTTCTGTGTTCTGACAGATTTTTGGTAAACAGAGAAACTAGAAACAATGAAATTGAAAGCAACATTGAACTTATCATGTGTTGCTGATATGTTAATTAATTCACACAACTCTATAATCCTCTATGAACTTACTTTCAAATCCTGGGATGCTTATAATATATTCATTAATTTTACATCTACACCATAAATTATTATTATGTATTATAGAATTTGATTCATAAATTTCATATCCAACTTTATTTGGAATGTATTGTTTATTTCTCACCCTACATATACACAATGGCATATTTTATTTTCTTTGGTAGTAGATTATATATTTTAATATACTTACTCCTAATGCTATTCCTGTTGTGTCTCTCTGTGTCTCTGTGTCTCTGTCTCTCATTCTCTCTATCTCTCTTTCTCTGTTTCTCTCTCTCTCAAACACATTTATGTTAAATATATATGTGAGTTGAAACATGTATCAATAAACAAACACCCATAAAATCTAGAACCCACAAATGACAGAAAACAAGAAAGAAATAATCTTTAATAAATGACAGAAATTACATTATAAATTTATGATAAATTATTAATCAAGTTATGATTTTCAGTTGTATAAATTTTTCTACAAAGGACATTTTTTTCTTCATGTTTGTAAACACTGAAAACACATCCATTGTGTACATATGCTATATATTTCAGGAGATAGGTTCCCAAACTTACCTATTATGAAGAGTGCAGCAGTGAATGCTGATGTGATAGTACCTCAGAGATGTTTTGACACATGAGCATTTAAACACTGTGCTGAAGTGTATAGTTTGATTATATGGTTGATCTACTTTCAGTATGGATACAGTTTAATGCTCATTTTCATAGAGGCTAAACTGGTTTGCATTTCACAAAATTATTCAATGGTTCTCTCTGTGTGTCTCTCTTTCTCTCTGTGTGTGTCTCTCTGTCCCATTCTGTCTCTCTCCGTCTCTGACTGTCTCTTTGCTCTCACCAGCATTGTGTATTTCTTTCCTTTATTTTCATGTTTTCTTTATATCTATTTACATGTACTTTTTTGAGTTTATGTGCATCACATGAGTTCAAATGCCACAGGAAGTCAGAAAATGTTGTTTTACTTTTGGACATTTCTGGGAACTTTTGGAACTTATTTTTAATTGCTAAGCTACCACTCTATGTGTTATTTATTTTCTTAAATGACTAGCATTCACACAGTAGCAAGTTAAAATCTCAGTATAGTTTTTAGTCTATGTTTTTGTCACAATTGTGGTTGATTATATTACTCTGTGAGTATTAGACATTAGCATTTTATTATTTGTAATCTCTTTTATCATTGTTTGGAAAATTTGTATTTCATTTAATTTTAAATAATTAATAAATTTATCATTAACTGTTTGAATATATATTCTAAATATTAATCCTCTTCTAGACATATGACAAGCAAAGATATCTTACATTCTGTAAAATGTCTATTCCCTTGATAGTTTACTATAGAGACACTTTTTCATATCATAAAAGCATTTTTCTTCTCATTTTTATAGGGTACTACTGAGAAAGTTATACCCCTGTCTTGGTCTAGAGTATCTTATAAATTCTTGGACAGCATTATAGGGTATTATTTTACTGATAGAATTTTAGCACACCAATGGACCCATATAATCCCAATTGATGCCAATAAATTTATTGAATGGTACCCTTTCTAGGCCCAAGGATCAGTCATTAAAGAATTTATGCTGAATGTGGGTCCAGAGAGGTGGTAGCATTTAAAGGAATATCCAGGCACAAAATCACTCTGCATCATAAATAAAGTCAAATCTAGCTTTAAAATTTAGTCTCTCAGGAGAAAGCAAATTCTGGAAAACCACTCTATACTCAATATAGACTAAGAGTTTATGGAACAAACATATCAGTACTTTTATATTTTCTAATTAATAAAAATTATTTGAAATATAGAGAACTTAATTAAAGAAAACAAAAAAATTATCAAAATAATTTGTGACCTACAAAGATTGGTAAGCAAAGAAAAAGTCATCTGGGTATAGTAACACCATACCATAGCTGAAGGTTTAGCTTTACAGAAAAGAAGAATCAATTTTTGTAAAAGGCTTTTCAATCATTGAAATTTGGCTTAAACTATAAGATGTCATTTCTCCAGTACTAGACTATGTGTGCTACAGCATTAACTTGCCAGGTAAGGGACACCCAATGTACAGTAGCAGCATGTCTCCTATGAGAGTAATAACTGATTTATAATTTGATGTCAGAGCTGCTCAAGAGGAGGGAATTCTTGTCTCTTACTATAAACCTGGTCAAAACCCCATGCTAGTCTCTTACTATAAACCTGGTCCAAACCCCATGGTTAGAGAAGTCATAGGCACTGGATATGGATCATCATCTTGATGTTGATGTTTTAAGTGATCAGGTAGTTTAAATGCCTTTACATATTATGACTCTGCTGTTCCCAAACTAGCTTAGAGCAAAGGATCTTTTATAGTTTGTAATGATTAATGTAGATGCTTATCATAGGTTAAAGTGCAAAGAGCCAGTGACTAAATGCTCAATTACAGGTGAGTGATCTATATCAACCTCCTTCATCACAACTTTCAAAGAACATATTGAAAAACTGGGTACAAAAATGTAAAATAAAAAATGTAAAAGCCAGATGATGGGCAAGAGAGGTATTGAAATGCTGTTTTATGGACATGCGTATCTGTTGCATATAGCAATTCACACCAGCTATGCTGTTTGCACTAGCTTAAGTTTGTACAATTCTAGTATTGATTTGGGGAAGGATCAAAAGGCCCCACTCCAGTTAAAGTTATATTAGTCTATGGCTGCGGCAGCATGGATAATCACGTTTCTGTGGGGACATGTTCACTGGTAGATTTACCATACCTCAATGGATGTGTTCAAACCACAGAATGCGGTTGACTCAGTAGGTAAAATAAATTTAAAAAAAAAGTGACATGAAGTTGGTGAGAATGGAGCAGTGCAATATTTAGGAACTGGAGGATGGGAGTGAGCATTGAGTATGATTAAAAAAAAAAACATGCTATATGTGCATGAAACTTTCAAAGAATACCCAAATATATATTAAAAGAAAAATACAATACAGATCTATAAAATAACTATCCTAAAAGCTAGTTACCTTTGCTTTGATAATTCGTGTAAATCAATACTCATTTAGGCTACACGTTGGTGAATGTTTTTGCATATTGTAATAAAACTTATGTGTGAGTGTGCATGTGTATGTGTGTGTGAATAAATATATATATATAATTTTATTTAATGTTTTTTACACTTTAGATTTTATCCCTTCCCGGTCCACCATCTGATTGCTCCACATCCCATACCTTGTCCCCACCCCACCCCCCTTCTCCATAAGGATGTTCCCACCCTCCCACCCCCCCAACCCACCAGACCTCCCCACTCCCTGGAGCATCCAGATTCTTGAGGGTTAGGTGCATCTTCTCTGACTGAACCCAGACCCGGTAGTCCTCGGCTGTATATGTGTTGGGGGCTTTATATCAGCTGCTGTATGCTGTCTGGTTGGTGGTCCAGTGTCTGAGAGATCTCAGGGGCCCAGGTTAATTGAGACTGCTGGTCCTCCTATAGGGTCGCCTTTTCCTCAGCTTCTCCCCGCTTTTCGTTAATTCACACACAGGAGTCAGAAGCTTCTGTCCATTGGTAGGGTGTAAATATCTGCATCTGACTCTTTCAGCTGCTTGTTGAGTCTTTTGGATGACAATCATGATAGGCCCCTTTTTGTGAGCATTTCATAGTCCTGAGGGCCAAGAGAAAGAATGGAAACAGGCAATTTCGGGAGGTATGAGGTGGGGGGACCCTCCAGAATGTATCAGAGACCTGGGAGGTGAGAGACTCCCAGGACTCAAAGGGAGAGGCCTTAGATGAAATGCCCTATAGTGGGGAGAGGGAACTTGTAAAGCTTCTTCTTAATAGAAGAAATCAAGCACAATATAATAAAATGAAAAGGAAATCTACATTCTTGGCCATTACTGAATGTCAAAATCAAAACTATAATAAATTTAAACCTCATCCTAATTTGAATTTCAATCACAAAAAGAAAAAAAACAAATAACAGTGATAAAATCATAACCATAGATTCAGCTGCGTATGTGAGGTTAAAGAACATTTATGGAGAGCTATTGAGAGTGAGATGTGCTGTAATTATAGATCACAGTATGGGAAATCTTCATAAATCTAAAAATAGAACTATCATAATCTCCCTAAGAATACTTTTTGGGGATATAACCATTCTTCTAAGTAAGCATACAAAAATTCCCAATCACCCACAACTCATAACTTCCAAGTCAAGAATTTGCCTAGAATTAGCCTAGATGCTCATCAACAGATAACCTGATATCTCTCTTTCTCTCATTCTCTGTCTCTTTCTGTCCTCTCTCATTTAATTTTGCCTTTAAAAGTCTCAACTTTAGAAAAATTCATTCAAATGGGAATAACATGCATTCTTTCTTTGCAGCTTAGCTTCTACAAACACATGAGAGGGGGGAGAGGAAGGGGGAGAGGGAGAGGGAGGGGGAGAGGGAGAGGGGGAGGGCGAGGGAGATGGAGAGGTATATACCATGATATTCCATGACAACCAATGAGAAGCAAGGTGAAAAATGGAGAGTAGAGGTTATAGACGTAGATATGTTCAAAATATTCTATAAACATGAAGAAAACTGATTTACAAAACAGTTATATTCGAGGCATATGCACTAAAGGGTATTTAAGGTGAATTTATGAAGCAAATAATGCAGTCATCACAGTTTTACTTGGGTCAGTTTCAGTGATCCAATGAAAAATATCTTTTCCATTATGAATCTCAGAAAATATTACCATTGAGATTTTCACTAAAAATTGGCTCTTTTAAAATCTTTTGTGCTTTTGTATGAGCATGATTCATATGTATATACATGTTGTCATGCACATGAGCACAGATATCAGTGTATGTGAATGTACATATGTGTCTTTGTGTGTGGATGGAGATGTTGACATTGAGATGTTTTCCTAAATCACTCACTACATTATTTGCTGACACAAGATCTGTCCCTATACCTGGAGCTAGTTTATTCTGCTTGCTTTAGGAATGCACTTTCTCTAACTACTAGTACTGGGGTCACAGGCAGCATGCCATGCCCATTATAGTTTTTAGACAGGAGTACTGAAAGATAAGAAATCAGGCCTTCCACTTACTGACAGGAGCTTGATATAGCTGCTTCTTGAGAGGCTTTGCCAGAGCCTGACAAATACAGAGGTCAATGCTCACAGCCAATCATTGTACTGAGCACAGGGTCCCCAGTGGAGGAGTTAGAGAAAGGACCAAAGGAGCTGAAGAGCTTTGAAACCCCATAGGAAGAACAATAATATCAACCAACCGACTCCCCAGAGCTCCCAGGGACTAAATCACCAACTAAGGGACACATGTAGGGACTAAACCACCAACCACACATGAAGAGACCCATGACTCCAGCTTCATATGTAGCAGAGGATGGCCTTGTTGGGCATCAATGGGAGGAGAAAACCTTGGTACAGTGAAGGCTCAATACCCCAGTGTAAGGGAATGCCAGGGCAGGGAGGCGGGAATGGGTAGGTGAGATAGTGGGAGGGAGGATGGGATAGGGGATTCCAGAAGGGAAACCAGGAAAGGAAATAACATATGAAATGTAAATAAATAAAATATCCAATAAAAAAAGAAAGAAAGAAATCAGGCCTTCACATTCATGGGACAGCTCAATACTTAATGAAGTCTTTAGAATTCATTCTTAAACATTACTATTTAAAAGAAAGGTAATATGTAAGTAGAAAAATATAAATAATGAGAAAAGTTACATCATGACTTATCCAGATAGAATGGAAATTGTGATAAAAATGAGGTATTATTGTTTTATATGTTCTGAAAAAGTTCATAAGCAGAACATTCCAAAATAGTCCCTTCTATATTTGAGATGAAGAAATATTTGGTTTACTAATGTTACTGACCATTTAACTAGAGATTATGGTTTGTAATAATAAAACAATCCAATGTTAAATATTGGAAAAGAATAATTCTAACTAATGGTGGAATTAGTAACATAAAGAGAACATAGAATTGAAATAAAATCATTCAATTAAAATAGATATGAAAGAATATTGTACTATGTAGTTGGTTGCTTTCCACTGGTGATAAAATGATCATCTCTTTGATCATATCTTTGAGTACAGAAAAATCTCCTTCTCATAAACTGCTGGAATATAAAGGAAATAGAATGTTGACTGTAGTGGATACAGGTCCCATGATGTCATCTTCCATGATGATGTAGGATTTCACAGCTATTTTGGGGTCATTCATACTTAAATATATCATTCTTCACTTTTGCACTATACATACAGTCAAGCCATAATTTACAAGCTGGATATTGGTATAGTCTAATTTTAAATTAGACTGTCTTTGATTGTTTATTGGAAAATAGAGATAGATAGATAGATGAAGATATATATATGCTTTTACAACCAGATTGATTACAACAAAACAAGTGAAATTATACATTGGAACACATAGAATTTATCACAATGTACATTTGTTTAATGCTAGAGACTGAATTAATAATATCAACTAAAACAGAGATAGAAAAGGCAACATAAAATCAAGATAGTGGATGATGTGTCCTTGTTATATGTCAGAGTATCTTTTGGGTATATGCCCAGGAGTGGTATAGCTGGGTCCTCAGGTAGTTCTATGTCCAATTTTCTGAGGAACTTCCAGACTGATTTCCAGAGTGGTTGTACCAGCTTGCAATCCTACCAGCAATTGAGGGACTCCATTCCTCTTTCTCCACATCCTCGCAAGCATCTGCTGTCACAAGAGTTTTTGAACATAGCCATTCTGACTGGTGTGAGCTGGAATCTCAGGATTGTTTAGATTTGCATTTCCCTGATGACTAGGGATGTTGAACATTTCTTTAGGTGCTTCTAGGCCACTTGAGATTCCTCAGTTAAGACTGTTTAGCTCTGTATCCCACTTTTTAATAGAGTTATTTGGTTCTCTGGAGTCTAACTTCTTGAGTTCTTTGTATATATTGAATATTAGCCCTCTATTAGATATAGGATTGGTAAAGACCTTTTCCCAATCTGTAGGCTGCCGTTTGGTCCTGATGACAATGTCCTTTGCCTTACAGATGCTTTTCAAATTTGTGGTATATTTTATATATTTTATAAACTATATATTTATATATTGTAAATATTTTATTATATATTTTATTTATAATACCAGAAGCTGGAAACAACCCGAAGTCCCCCAACTAAAGAATATATGCAGAAACTGTAGTACATTAACACAATGAAATACTACTCAGATATTGAAAAACAATAACTACATGTAATTCTCAGGCAAATGAATGGGCGTAGAAAATATCATCCTGAGTGAGGTCACCCGGTCACAAAAGGACACAGATGGCATGTAGTCACTGATAAGTGGATATGAAGGGAAAAGCACAGAACACCAATGATACTATTCACACACCATATGAAGCTCAAGAAGAAGGAAGACCAAAATCTGGATGCTTCAATTCTACTCAGAAGCGTGAATAAATAATCACAGGAGGTAGAGAGTGGGAGAGACTTGGGAGGAAGAGAGAAAGGGGATGAAAACAGGGACAGGATCAGGTGTGTGAGGAGACAGGGGAGATATACAGAGGGTTAGGAAATTGAACAGAGGTGTGTAGCAAGGCAGGATGGGGAACTGAGGGTAGCTACCAGAAAGTCCCAGATGACAGGAAAGCAAGAAGCTCCCATGACCCAATGAGGATGATATTAGCTGAAACACATAACAAAGGGGAGGGAGAACCTGTAGAGACCATATCCAGAAGTGAAGCATGAACCCTGCTTGAGGAATGGGGTGACCCTCCCATCTCAGAAATTTAAACCCAGAATTGCTCCAGTCTAAAGGAAATACAGAGACAAAAGGAAAGACCATCCAGAGACTGTCCCACTTGGGAATCCATCTCATATGCAACCACCTACCCAGACACTATTGCTAATGCCAAGAAGTGATTATTGACAGGAGCCAGATATAGCTGTCTCCTAAGAGGCTGTACCAGAGCCTGATGAATACAGATCTGGATGCTTGCAGCCCACCATTGGACTGAGCACAGGGACCCGAATAGAGGATTTAGGGGAAGGACTGAAGGAGGTGAAAGGGTTTGCAACCCCATAGGTAGAACAATATCAACCAACCACACCCATTCCCCCACAGAGCTCCTGGGGACTAAACCACCAACCAAAGAATGCACATGGAGAGACCCATGGCTCCAGCTGCATATGTAGCAGAGTGTCCGGCACCCTTCCTGACCAGCAGGAAATCAGATGCAAGACAACCAGGTTCCTTCTCAAGGCAGTTTAATCAGGATTGCAGTTAGCAGGTGTGACCCCCCCTACCCCGGGGACCAGGCTTATATCTATGCAAAGGCCAATGAGCATATGCCACGTGTCATCTCCCCATACATCCACGTCAAATCACGTGTGAAGATTCCCTGCCCCAGCACAGCTTCATAGCCAAATAAGGACTTGTTTATCACAAGGAGCACTCTCAGCCAGCGCCATCTTTAGTGTGCAGCACACAGTGGCTCTCCACAGCAGAGGACTCTCTTATATGGCATTACTGGGAGGGAAGCCCCTTGGCCCTGTGGAGGCTCAATTATCCAGTGTAGGGGAATGCTAGGACAGTGAGGTGGGAGTGGGTAGGTGGGGCATCACCCTCATAAAAGCAAGGGGTATGGGGATGGGATGGGGGTTTGCAGTGGGGAAACTGGGAAGGGAGATAACATTTGAAGTGTAAATAAATAAACATCTAATAAAATATCAACAGAAGGAGACATAGAGAACAAACATCAGTACAGAAACAGATGATGCTCAAATAGTTTTATTTTAGTTTTTGTTTTATTTTGTTTTATTCTGTTTTGTTTTTCCCCACATGAATTTTCTGTGTAACAGCCCTGACTGTCTGAGAACTTGCTTTAAAGACCAGGTCTGCCTCAAATGCAGTGATCCATCTATGTCGACCTTCTAAATGCTGGGATTAAAGGTATATGCCATCACTCTTAGCAATTAAAATAGGTATTATAACATGAATAGAAGATGAGAAAATTTGGGAAATTACTAAAATGTGCTTGTATAATTAATACATATAGTTATAATACATCAAAAGAAAGTGTTGTGTAATGCACAAGAACTAATTATGATCAATAGATCCAACGATGAAAGTGTAAAAACCTACAATAAGTAACACAAATGTACCCAGATAATTTGAGGTTAGATGAACAAAAAGTTGATTAATTTGAGTTTCTCAGAAACTCATTATAAAGAATCTCCTGAAATTAAGTTGATGCACAAGAGAAATGAACCCCAGGGGTTTCATGTCTCTATTTAGTAGCAATTCATTTCTAAAACCAAAATAATTACAATAGAGTCTGTGGCTGCCTGAGGAAACAAAAGCATATAAAACACTAAAGATCAAATTCCTGTTTGGTTTCCTAGAGTACTTCCTGTGGCTGTGTAGAGGTAAGCTTGAGTCCTTTCCTTACACCACAAAAAGATTTGAACAACAATTCCAAGAGGCACTGAAAACACCACAGATATGTCTAAGTCTATAATCTAAAAATGAGCTGCCCCCTAAGTAGGTCTTACTTATCTCTGTCCTCCTTACTAAATGAAGTTAGCTATTTATCAAATTGTGGGAATGATGCCATTGGTAAAAGCATTTATTTCACATGTAGTGAAAAGCAAACACAAAGAGAATTTGAAAATGGAAGATCATATAATTATATTTACTTATCGATGTGATATTTTTACGTTTCTTTTATGTTTTATTTGTTTGAATGACTTCCCTGCATGCATGTCTGCATACCGCATCCATGCCTGGTGTCTATGGAAGCAAGAAGAGGCTATCAGACCCCAGGATTTAGCACTAGAGTAGTTTGTCAGACACCAAGTGAGTGATAAAAATGGCATACATGTCCTCTGAAAATGCAGGCAGTGATGAATCATAAATTCAGCCACCTCAACACAGTAATTTAAAGACATCACTGAGTGAGTCTAGAAGGTTTAGAGTACTACTAAAGTGGCAAATGCATAGATACTTATCATGTGCTGATAGAGAACAAGTACCTTGGAAGTATTGTGACATTTGCCAACCTACTGTTGGGATCTTCCAATCATATAGAACTTCTAATCAAGATGAGTGTTGCATTTTATTTTGTTAATTGTTTGCTACATTCATGTGTGTTAGACAGTTCCAATTTTACCATAAACAGAAATGAATGGCAAAACACACATATGCTATAAGTGAATAATGTAACAGAGAAATCTGTCATGACAAGGGAAACATGAAAATAGTTTTAAAGGAAAACTTTAGAGAACCTTTCTTATATTTACATTTACTATAATTTCCACAACTGATGGATTATGCAGAGTAATGTAATAATGTACCTCTTACCTCTTATTAAGAAAAATCTACTTTAAGGTCTGTTAGAGCTTTTTGTTTCTTACTTTTAATGTGTGTTTGCTGAGGTTTTTCTATGTTTCTATTTGTTTCTTTTTGTTATCTATGGGTGTGCATATTTGTAAAGGCCAGAACTTGATATCAGGAATTACTCCAAATCACTCTTCTACTTGTTAGTGCATGGTCTGAGGATCAAACCCAGAGCTCAGCAATGGCTACTCTAGATATCAGCTGTAGACCCTATATCTCTGTCTATGGTTGATGAAATCATAGGTGGGCTTCCACACCCTCTCAGTATTTACTTGTATTTCTTGGAAATGTGAACTTTGTTATTCAGGTGGGCAAGCTGCTGACTGAAAGCAATAAGCATTTAATTGTGGATCCATCTCTCTAGGTACTCAGCATCACATCCTGTGGATATTGCAATAAATGAATTAAAAATTCTTTTGAAACAGAATTAAGAAAGATCTTCAAGTAAAATCTGCTCATTTAAAGCTTTTGCATTGATAAAAATGAAGAAAAGGTAATATGGAAACACAAAAATAGTTTTTAAAGATTTTAATAAAATTTCAATTTTAACTGAAAAATATAAATATGTATATTTTCCTTACAATGTGTTCTTGTTATTAATGTATACATCTCAAGACCTTGCTGAAATATAGCTGAAACTAGTAAAATAAATCTCATGTCCTGGGTTCATTTTAATCACATAATAGATGTTTAATGTTAACAATCTCATGTTGGAGTTAAAAAACAAAATTATGGTAAATGACTGATTAAAAGAACATATAAGCATACCCATTCATCTTATCAGGCCAACAAAAAAACACTGGTGAACTTTAAGAAGTAAATTCACTAAACATATGGAATTTGTTTTATCTGCAAATAGAAAGGAAATTAAAACAAAAAATTTAAATATTACAATTACAGAATTTGTTCTTTTAGGGTTTTCTGACGTCCCTCAACTCCAGTGGATACTTTTTGGGATATTTTTGCTCATGTATTTGTCTGTTCTGATCAGCAACAGCATTATAATGTTAATAACAAGAACTGACCCTGCTCTGCAGACCCCTATGTACTTTTTCCTTAGCAACTTTTCTTTTGTGGAAATCTGCTATGTTACAGTCACCATCCCAAGGATGCTCATGGACCTTTGTACCCAAAATGGGACTATTTCCTTGTTGTCCTGTGCTGTACAACTCTGTTTTGTCATCATGCTTGGAGGCATGGAGTTCCTCCTCCTGACGGTCATGGCCTATGACCGCTATGTGGCCATTTGCAATCCTTTGCATTATCCCCTCGTCATGAACAATAAAGTCTGTGTGCAGCTTGTGGCTGCTTGCTGGATCTGTATTATTCCAGTTGTGACTGGACAAACTTACCAGATTTTCTCTTTGCCTTATTGTGGATCTAACAAAATTCATCACTTTTTCTGTGACATCCCCCCACTACTCAAGCTCGCTTGTGGTGACACATTTGTGAATAATTTAGCAATCTATATTGCTTCAGTAGTGTTTATCATGGTTCCATTTCTGTTGATCCTTGTCTCCTATGGCAAGATTATCCACAACGTTCTAAAACTGGCAACAGCTGGAGGGAGATCTAAAGCCTTTTCCACCTGCTCATCTCATCTGATAGTTGTGGTTTTATTTTACGGAACAGCTACTATCACATATGCACAACCAAAAGCATATCGATCAGAAACCTTGGGAAAGCTGCTCTCTCTTTTCTACACCATTTTGATTCCACTGTTGAATCCCATTATATATACACTGAGGAATAAGGATATCATGGTAGCACTGAGAAAATTACAAACTAAGTTATCAACATAGGGGAACACTTAAAATTTCAAAAATGGTTTCTTTGTATATTTTACATGCAGGTTTAGCAAAGTAGAATTGTTAACTTATTTCTACAATATTCAATTATAATCATTAATAATGTATCTCATGTTAAGTGATCTATGTCTAAGTTCAATTAACAGGCCCTATGGCAATCCATAAAGAAATTATAACAATCTTTTCTTTCAGTAGTCAATATTATAGTCCAGAGAGTAGGTCACTCCTAACCAAGGGACTATTTGTAATTGACACATTATAAGGGAGAGAAATATCATTTTTATTTAAGAGTATGGTGGTCTCAGGTGGTTCTAATCAAAGTACGGTAGACAACCTTGTTAGCAGGAATACATATTTGGCTACATGGATTTAGAATTTAAATGTTATCAAGTAGGGGGCAGGTAATAAAATAGGTATAGATCTTGGAGGAGTTGGGGAGGAAGTTAAGTGGTAAATGTGATCAAAATACATTGTATTTCTCAAATAATTATGTAAAATGAGTTTCATGCATGGCTTTGCACTGTGTGTATTGCTGAGCTACAATTCTCAAACTCTTATGAAATAAAAATATCAACAAAGATAATGGTCTCTTGAAAAAAATTTAAAATTGGTGAATTTATTCTGGTAAAATGTAGTTTCCAACCATGTGGTAGAATTCTAGTAGGTGAAACCAATCATGTCATGTCGTCAAATACTCAAAGCAGAATAATCCAGCCAAGGGCACACTTGTAGCAATCATGTCATCTCATCAAGTATCCAAAGCAGAATAATCCAGCTAAGGGCACATGGAGGCGGAAATATCAAAAAAAAAAAAAAAAAAAAAAAAAGAATGGTCTTTTTTTTGTTTATTTGTTTTGGTGACATTACTTTTTTTTACACTCCAGATTTTATTCTCACCCCTGTCCACCCTCCAACTGTTCCACATCACATATCTCTAACCCATCCCCTTGTCTCTATGAGGCTGTCCACATTAAGTATAAATACATGTAGAATGCACATTTTTAAATATAATGTATGTAATCTTTGTGAACTTGGTTGGAAAAATTTTTTTTACTAAAATAATTTGATAAATCCATTATAATTTGGCAACCTTTCTTTAATCTAAACACTACTTATGCAAAACTTCTGAAGAGCATGTACTAACACAAAAGAAAATTTCACTAGAAGCTTATTATACTTTATTCTAATGTTTTAATTGTTTCTATTGTGTAAAATTATATATTATTAAAATGTATATAGATATATTAGAGTTCAAAAAGATGCAAATATATATGACACATCATTTATATTGAATGCCTAGTAAGGAAATACTATTTATATTAAAGAACAAGGATTTAAAACAGACTGTCCTTTCTACTATAGTTATAATACATCATGAAAGAGGAAAAATTATTTAACTGATAATTGAATCAGAAAATGTTTAAGACAGAAATATATGCAACTATAACTTTAGAAAACCAAAAGAAAGCTATTCTTGCTTCTGACACAGATGAGACTAACCAACTCCTTTCTGTTATGGACACTTCAAGATGTCCCTGGATTTTCTATCTCATCTAGAGTAACCTCCTTAAAGAACACCCCCCCCCCAAGAAAAGAATCATTCCAAAGAAGTTATGAAGTGAAATTGTTATCAAAACAGAAATGAAATTTAAAGGAGTCAAAGTTGATTACATGTACACAGTTTGTAAAATTAGCATGAATGTATAATTATTGAAACAGCAAGAATCAATGCAGAAGTGGGACAGACAGTGTGTAAGAGATAGATACAGATGATAACTACAAGGAAACATTAGGGCAAAGAAGGAGAGTTTCTCACAGGGATCCAATGGTTGTGACAGCATGCACAGAACCTGTCTTAGCCCAGTACAGATCAAATTCCAGCCTTGCAAACACATACAAGTAATAAGTAATGTTAGCTTTTATGAAAGGAGCAGTCATTTTTCTCTTATACAGTAGGCCTTGCTGAGTCAACAGTGTTCTAATGGAAGAACAGACATCCAGAATATTTCTGAAGCACTAATTTATCTTGGAGGATTCCAAACAAACAAATTAGGATACACAATGGGTGGGTAGAGAATGGATGTAGACCTGGGAAGTGTTGATATGCTGAATATGGTCAAAACACATCTTATAAAATTAGAAACTCACAAAATCTATTTTTAAAGAACATAAGAAAGAATTAAAAACCCATTGATTTTTAGCATAGAGGATGGAACACAGAATTATAGATTCTAGACAAGAACTGACACCACTACTAAGCTACTCTTCAGTCCAGGAACATACTCTCCTTCAAATATTAGAAAATAATTCATGAGGTAAGTTAAAAAATATATACTGAGATTTGTAAAAACAAAAATGTAGCATACGTAATACAATAAAATAGGCTTAAGTGAGGACACAGACTAAACATTTATACTAAATATATATAATCAAACAACTAAGCTTCATTAAGATATTATAAATAGGGGGATGACAATCAAGTCATAAGTGAACAAATGGGTTCAATAAACACTATAAATTAAGGAGGGATGTATAGTAAACACATAAAAATGAATTCATTGTTTTTGTCACTAAACCCTTGAGAATCAAGGCAACAATGAAAAGTCTGTGGTCACCAATGATGGAACCTGAAACTGAAATTTCAGAAAGTTTCATATTTTTACAGATAATAATTTTAGAGTTGATTAAAAAATGGTCTCTGTTAAAGAATAGGCAAAAAGATATTCAAGAAGAGAAAGAGATGGAAAATCAGACAGGAAGGAAAAAAGTGTTAATAAAAGAAGTCAGGCTTTGTTAACATATTTTTGCAGATGATTTGAGTAAAAGGATTACCTTAAAAAGAGGAGGCTGCTTAAGGATTGCATGCTGAATATTTTATGTGGAATTCCCAGTGGTCATACTTATCCTGACCACAGGAAATTTCCTACCAGGTAAAACACAGTTACCACAATCTCCAAAAATACAGAGAGAAAGCACAAAGCAAGAAAAGAAACAACCAGCCAACAAAAACAAACAAACAAGCAAAAAGAAACCAAACAAGAAAAAGACAAACAAACAAACAAAAACATAAAACAGGTATCAGCATGCTAAACTATAATCTTTCCAATCACTGACACCTAGATACAAGTGGAAAAACATCATCGTCAATATGTGTGTTAGGATTGCTAGAGTCGCTCTTGCTCTCTTGCCCCTTGACCCATGCGCCTGCAGGTTGTACCCGGCCCTCTCCCCTTTCCCTCTCCCATCCCCCCTCCACGTGGTCATGGCTGGCCTCCACCTTTCTCTGCTCTCTCTCTCCTCTCTTCCCTCCACCTAAATAAACTTCTCCTCGTGGAACCATCCGCCGCAGTTTTTCTTTTTTTTAAATAACAACAATGGTGCCAAAGCCCGGGATACAAAAACTTCGGGGACCTGAAGACCCATGCAGCCACCAGTGGCTCTGGCCACTGCGACCTACGCCATCCTCCGCTGCTCCCACTGCTACTCCATGCCACCTACACCACCTGCAGCACTGGCTGTTCCTGCTGCTGCTGACTGTGTGAACTTCCACTGCTGCTGCAAACTTCCTCCACGTGAGCTTTGCCCCTAACACAGTGCTCAACCACCGGCTGCCGGAGTGGCCTGGGTATCCCAGACAGAGACCCTGCCTGTTCCCCCATTCCCACTGTTCCCCAAGAAAGATCTCTTGAGCTCAGAGCTAACCTTGAACCTCCCTCTAGGACGGCTGCCTGTGGGCGAGACACTTCCCCCTCCTCTCGAGACTCCAGGCCAGGCCTGGACCGACTGTTCCCTCTGCATCAGGAGCACCGTCTCCCAACTGTAATACTGTGTCTCTCCCAACGGGTTAGCCATTCGAGTTCTCCCCTTCCTCCCTGTCATCTGTGGCCATCTGAAGTTTGTTCTCTCGGTTTGCCAGAAGCAGCAGTTAGTCTGAGACTGCTGTCTCCTCCCCCCCCTTCGCCTCCTCTGCGGCCGGTCTGCCAGCTGCCTGGTGGGTCTTAGCTCTCCTCTACATTTTTTTCAATCGTACCGGGGACCCTCTCTCCCTCTCTGCCTGGGACCTATAAAGTGAGTGTTAGCGGTGCCTTCCGCCACAAAAAAACATTAACTTAAAAGTTGCTGTGATTATGGGACATGGTTGCTTTTTTCTTATTCACCGCAGCTGCCCGAAAGCGGCACTGGGCAGCGACTTCCTGTCGATAGCAGGAAGTCCCGCCCTTCCGCCACTGTGGCCTGCAGACCTGATTCGCAGCACTCGCCAGCCAGACCATTTGCCATTGTATCCAGTTTTTTTATTCTGGTTCTAGTCAAACAGTTCTTTGCTAATACAGAAGTGTGCCTTTCCCTGCCTACACAGCCTGCCAGAGTTACTTAAGACCAATCTTATGGCTCTCAATTTTGTCAGAAGTCTGTTAATACTAACTTAAATAGTTTATAGCTGACAAAATCCCAAAGCCTCTAGCAGTTGACCCAGATGGTTTCAGAAGACTTAAACACCGGACTCCTAGAAGATACAGCCTGGACTGTAAACTGGATACCCTGAGTCAAATGACTTAGCTAAGTCAAACCAAGGTAAGTCATTTCTCATGTCATGTGTATCCATTCCACAGAGAAAAAGCCCTGCATCTTCTGCACCTGAAAGCCAAAACTGACTTCGCCCAAGAGAGTATGGAAACCACGGGAACTGTTAACTAGTTGGCTAGTGGACTCTGTCATTTTTTAAAATAATATAACTGGTAGATTGTTGTTTACTCTTTTTCAGACTTCTGACTACATTGACAGCTAAGCTTTCACAGATGTAATCTGTTACCTCATTACCTAAACTCACTAAACATTCCACTATACGATCCAACAAAGGTTCATCTTAAAGACTGCTTGTGTTGTTAACTCATGCTGTTATCTCTTTTGTAAACTTATAAGCTACAGGAAACCCACTGAAATCTACCTCTCATGGACCCAATAGATGCCATCCAGATAAGTACATCTGCCTAAAGTTCCCACTTACTATCACAAAGGGTGGGATCCCTCTGGGTTTCAAATGTATATCTTAAAAAAAATTTCTTTTTCCTAAGTGTACTTAATCTTATTCCCTACATCTTGTCAAGTCCAGGTGCATCCAGACATCTCCAGAGAAGCAACCTTCAGATGCTCCATCTCCTGCCACACACACAGCTGCTTCCTTCTGGCCTATCTAGATGGCTCCACAGACCCTGAACAGCAAGACCAGACAAACATCCTCCATACCCAGGTTCCCCTTAAAGACTCATCGCCCCAGTGCCAGCAGGAAGTAGCCAGATATCACGACGACCCTATTCCTGCTGCGCCGTCACCTCTTTCTTCCCTTTTTTTCTTTCTTTTTATAATAAGAAGAAGGGAGGTATGTTAGCATTCTGTTAAACTCCACCTCCAGAGTTACCTGGCAACAGCTAGGTATGCTCCTCCCCGAAGCTACTTGGCAACGGCCAGGTAGCCCTGCCCACTATTATAAGAGGGGCTGTCTGGCCCCTCCTCTCTCTCTTGCTCTCTTGCCCCTTGACCCGTGCGCTTGCAGGGTGTACCTGACCCTCTCCCCTTTCCTCTCCCCTCCCGGCTCCACGTGGTCATGGCTGGCCTCCACCTTTCTCTGCTCTCCCTCTCCTCTCTTCCCTCCGCCTAAATAAACTTCTCCTCGTGGAACCCTCAAAAAAAAAAAAAAAGGATTGCTAGAGTCTAATGGAAAACAATATGAATCCACTAGACTCTAGCAAGCCTAACACAGAAGACCCTGAATATTCCAACTAGGCTGAAGCACATGACAAAGAGTTTAAAACTGCCTCTATGAAAATGATAGAGATCTTAAGAGAAATGTATAAATGCTTTAAAGAAATCCAGAAAAACACAGTGGAAGAAAATGAATAAAACTTTTGAAGATATGAAAATAGAAATAGAATCAATAAGGACATAGCAGCTGAAGGAATTCTGGAGATGAAAATTTAGAAGTATTAACTATAATGATAGAGGCAGGCTTCTGGAAGTGACAATAAGAGGTAAAAGAAACTCAGATCTTGTAGCTACTATAGAAGAAATGGATATATTGCTTAAAGAAAATGATACTTGTCAAAAAAAAAGAAAGAAAAAGAAAAAGGAAAGAAACTCCTGACACAAAACAGTCAGGAGAACTGGAACACTATAAACAAAAAGACTAAATCTAAGAAAAGGAATAAGTGAAGGAGGAAAAACACTACAAAATGCTCAGAAAATATTTCCAACAAAGTCATAAAAGAAAAGGTCTTTAACCTAAACTAAAAGGTGCCTATAAATGTATAAGAAGAATACAGAACATGAAAATACAGGAGCAAAAAAGAAAGTCCCCTCAATATATAATAATCTAAACACTAAAAATACAGAAAATAAAAAGAATATTGAAACCTGCAAGAGCAATATCAAGTCACATATATAGACAGACCTATTATAATTACAACTCATTGCTCAGTGAAGACTCTAAAAGGAAGAAGGGCCTGGACAGGTATGCTCCAAATTCTGAGAGATCATAGATCCTATTCCAGAGTACTATAGCTAGCAAAACTTTCACTCACTATAGATGGTGAAAATTATATTCTATGATAAAAGAAACTATAAGAAATATTTATTTGTAAATATGACTTATAGCAGATTTTAGAGGAAAACATTAACATAAAGAAGTTAACTGCTACCAGGAATAATTAATATCAAAAGAGTAACATCAAAGGAAAGGAGAGAGAGAGAGAAAGAGAGGGAGACAGAGACCACTACCACCACCATTACTGACAAAGTAACGGGAATCAGCAATGAATAGACATTGCTGTCTCACAATATCTGTGTTGTCAATTCTCCAGTAAAAAACACAAAGAAATGAATTATTTTCTCCATATTTGCCACTTAGAAAACATAAATCAAGATGAGATGTGCAATATAAACAATAGACATATAATACCTAAGGAAATAACAACAGTAATTAAAACTTTTCCAACTGAAAACAAAACAAAAAACAAATGACAAGCAAACAAAATACAAGGGAGGTTTTCCTGGACACCTCACTGCTCACCTTCACTAGGCCTAGGGCACAAAGATCCTTTCTCTCCATACCCAATTCCCTGGCTGCCAGGTCCACAGGGGAACATCAGGCTGCTGGGAAAATTGAACTGACCCCCTGAGTTCCATTGTACAGTCAAAGTTGCCCATCAGTGTTGCCTGTGCCCTATACAGCTCTCTGCCCCACCCTACCTACCCTTGGGGTTAGGGGTGAATTGGCACAGAGTCAATGACAGAGACTCTAGAGCAGGTGAGAAATGCCTCAGCAAGCTCATCTGAGCACTGCTGCAAGCTCCTTTAATACCCTCCATCCACACCCCCATTAGTCCCAAGAAAGTATCTATTCTAAACAGCAGTTCCTGATGGACTGGCATTATTTGCACTAGCAATCATTGGTCACTCAGGCAGTCCTCAATTAGGTCCTCCTGCAGGAGTGCAAATGTCACAGTCAGTCCTCAATTAGGTCCTCGGGCAGGAAATGCTTTTGCAGCTGCATAACCATCAGCATTTATGTAGAGACGGCCCTGCCATTCCTGCTACACACCAGTGCCCTTCTTCACCAGGAAAATTCATGTTAGGCCCACCTTCCCAATACCTACTACAACAGGAACATCTAGAGACAGTTAAATAGCTAAAGGACAGTATAAGAACACAATCAACAAAAACCAGGGAAATATGGCACCTTCCAAGCACAGGTATGCTACTACAGCAAGCCTGGACATCCTTACACAATCGAAGCACAGGAAAATGATTTTAAACCCAATCTTATAAAGATGATAGAGGCCTTTAAAAAGGAAATGAATACATCCTTCAAAGAAATATAAGAAAATACAAAGAAACAGGTAGATCTTTAAAGAGGAAACTAATAAATCCCTTAAAGAAATACAGGAAAGTACAATTAAAAATATGAAGGAAATGAATAAAAATGTTCCAGTCCAGAAAAGAGAAATAGAAGAAATAAAGAAAAAACATACTGAAGTAAGCCTGGAGATAGAAAACCTAGGGAAGAGAACAGGAACAACAGATGCAAGCATCACCAACAGAATATGAGAAATAGAAGAAAATCACAGGCATAGAAGATAGAAGAAATTGACACAACTCCTGACACAAAATATCCAGTAAATCTGTACTCCCCGTGAACACTTATGCTCCGGTGTCATTCCCTTCCCCACATCCTGCCTTTTTGTGTTCATAACCCCTGTGTGAATAAGTAAATTATGATGTGATTTAAATAATTAAATAAATTTTAAAAAAGAATTATAGGTTGAAAGGAAGGTGAACAGAGTGAATTCCAGGACAGCCAGGGCTACACAGAGAAACCCTGTCTCGAAAAACCAAAAAAAAAAAAAAAAAAAAGGGAAAAAAAAAAAAAAGAAAAGAAGGTGAAGAATTCAAGCTCCAAGGAACAGAAAATATTTTCAACAAAATCATAGAAGAAAAATATGCCAACCTAAAAATAAAGAGGCCTATAAATATACAAGAAGCTAACAGAACAACAATTAGATTGGACCAGGAAAAACAATCCTTCCACATAATAATTAATATACTAAATCTACAAAACAAAACAAAAAAATATTAAAATTTGCAAGGAGCAAAAGGCCAAGTAACATATTAAGACAAATATTTCAGAATTACACCTATCTTCTCAACAGAGACTCTAAAAGCTAGAAAGGCCTAAATTTGTGAAGCCTCTAAGAAACCACAAATGCCAATCTAAACTACTATACCCTGCAAAGCTCACAAGCACTATAGATTGCTCCCTCTGGGTATCTATCCCATGTGCAGTCACCAAAGGCAGACACTAATGTGGATGCCAGGAAATGTATACAGACAGGAGCCTGATATAGCTGTGTCCTTAGAGGCCTGCCAGAGCTTGACATGTACAGAGGCAGATGCTCACAGCTAACCATTGAACTGATAATGGGGTTCCCAATGGAGGAGTTAGAGAGAAGACTGAAGGAGCTGAAGGGGTTTGCGGCCCATGGGGAGAGCAATAATACCAACCATCCAGAGCTCCTAGGGTCTAAACCACCAGACTGGGAGCACATATGGAGGGACCCATGGCTCCAGTTGTATATGTATGGGAGGATGGCATTGTCGGGCATAGGTGGGAAAGGAGGTGCTTGGTCCCTTGAAGGCTGGATGCCCCATTATGGAGGAATTCGAGGGTGGAAAAGGTGGGAGTGGGTGGGTGGGTGTGGGCACATTCTTATAGAAGCAGTAAGGGGGATGGGATAGGGGATTTCTAGGTGGGGGGAAATGGGGAAAGGGGATGACATCTGAAATATAAATAAAAATATCCATATAAAGAAAAGATATCCCAAAGCAAAACCAAATTTAAATATTTATTCACAAATACAGCCCTATAGAAAACTCCAACCCAAGGAGTTTAATACACCCAAGGAATCAAAGGAAATAAATAATTCTATACCAGCAAACACAAAATAAGGGAAGCACATACAAACACACTCAAACCACACACACACACAGACAAATACACATACACACTACACACACTAACACTACTAGCATAAAATTGGTCATTAATGTTTCTCAACATCAATCTACTCAATTCCCAATAAAAAGACACAGACTAACAGAATGGATGCATAAACAGGATCCATCATTCTGATTCATACAAGAAATACACCTCGGCAATAATGATAGACATTACCTCAGAGTAAAGGGCTTGGGAAAAAAATCATGTTCAAGCAAACAAACCCACAAAGCAAGCTGTAGTAGACATTCCACTATCTAATATAATAGGCTTTCAACCAAAATTAATCAAAAGAGAAAAAGAGGAACACTTCATATTCTTCAATGGAAAATCCAGCAAGATGAAATCTCAATTCTGAACATCTATGCCCCAAATGCAAGGATATAAAATTCATGACAGAAAACAGAACTAAATCAAATGTTAAATTGCATGCATTAATAAAGGGAGACTTCAACACCCCACTCTCATCAATGGACAGGTCATCAGAACAGATATTAAAATAAAAATAATGAAATTTAAAGATTCTCTGAATCAAGTGGACTTAACATATCTACAGCACATTTTACCCATAAACATAAAAAACAAGTATGTTCTCCTCAGCAGCTCATAGTGGATAATATAGTCAGTCACAAAGCAAACCTCAAAAGATAAATTAAAATAACCAAGTGTACCATATCATCTATCACTATCATCAATTAAACTGGAATTCAACAACAGAAACAACAGAAGGCCTGAAAACTCATGGAAACTGAATAAATCTCTACTCAATTATCTTAGAGTCAGAGAAGAAATAAAGAAAGAAATTAAGGATGTTTGAGAATTCAGTGAAAATAAGGATACTATATATATAAATTTATGATACACAATGAATGATGTGCTAAGAAGAAAGTAAAAAATTCATAGCACTAAGTGCCTTCATGTTGTTCAAGCGATATGAATACTTCTGCCCTAATTCTGAAGAGGATCAACAAGTAAAAAGCACCCTCTGTAGCTTCCTGGAAACATGGATGGACATGATACCTGAGGACTTCAGTCAGACTTCAGACCTGCTCCCTCTAAAATACCTGAAGACCTACTTGAGTATGAATATGCCAGATTTGGATCTTAATGTCCGTGTCAATAGGCTCCTGACCCAGTTGCAGAAAGAACAGGCCAACTTTTCACAGGTCAACTTTTCACAGGCCAAAGATGAGGAAGACTCAGATCTGGAGAGCATCATATCCTCATATCCAGAGCTTGAAGGGTATTAACCATCAGAGAAAACAGCCATTCTGGAGCCAGAACCAACTTGTGCACCAGAGCTAGAGAGCACAAAAACCACCAGAAAGCTCTGTGACCCATGCTTAGCTGCAGCCAGATGTGTCACCAGCTGTGCAGCTAGCACACCTGATATCAGCTGTGGAACCTGTGTCTCAGCATGTCTGTAGATACAGTGTATCTTTTATGCATCTCACTCTTGTTACAGTGGGTCTACCTACTTACACAATGGCCCTACCACCCCTTACCCCTTATTTGAGTCCATCCTACAACTGTTATTCTGCCCCTCAGAATCGCCCCTGATTTCAGTCCAGCAGCAGTCCCAGCCCCACAGCCAATCTTCCCCTCATCCTGAGAAATAATCTTTTTACTCTTCTTGAAAAAAAAAAAAAGAAGTTGAAGAGATCTCAAACTAGCAGCATAAAAGCCCACTTGAAAGCTCTAGAACAAAAAGAAGCAAATTCAAATGAAAAGAGTAGATGGAAGGAAATAATCAAGCTCAGGCCTGGAATCAATACACTAGAAACAAAGAACAATACCCAAATCATAAAGGAAACAAAGAGCTCGTTCTTTGAGAAATCCAACAAGATAGACACCCCCTTAACCAAACTAAGAAACATGGAAAAAGTATCAAAATTAACATAATCAGAAACAAAAAGTGAGATATAAAAATTGATACTGAGAAAACTCAAAGAATCATTAGGTCTTACTTCAAAAGCCAGTATGCCACAAAATTGGAAAATTTAAACAAATGGATGAATTTTTTGGATAGATAGCACTTACCAAAGTTAACTCAAGAACAGGTAGACAATTTAAGTAGCCCTATAACTCAAAGAAAATAAAAAGCAGTCATTAAAATCACACAACCAAAAATGTTCAGGGCCAGATGGTTTTTAGCACAGAATTCTAGTAGACTTTCAAAGAAGAGCTAATATCTCAAACTATTCCACAAAACAGAAACAGAAGGACCATGGCCAAACTCATTCTATAAGACCAAAATCGCCCTCATACCTAAATGGTACAAAGACTCTACAAAAAAAAAAAAAAAAAAAAAAAAATATATATATATATATATATATATATATATATATAATATTTCTTATCAATTTCACTTATGAATATTCATGCAAAAAATACTCAACTAAATACTAGCAAACCAAATCCAAGAAAACATCAAAAATAAATAAATAAATAAAATAAACCCACCACCATGATCAAGAAGACTTTATCCATGGAATGCAGGGATGATTCTGCATATGAAAATCCATCAATGTAATCCACCATATAAGCTGAAAAAACATGACCAGCTCATTAGATGCTGAAAAGGCCTTTGAAAAAATTCAACTTCCCTTCATGTTAAAAATCTTGGAGATATTATGCATATAAGAAGAATACCTAAACATAGTAAAAGCCATAAAAAAAAACAAGCCAATAGCCAATACCAAATAAATGGAGAGAAAATTAAAGCAACTCCACTAAAATCAAGGAAAAGGCAAAGCTTTCCACTCCCTCCCTATCTATTCAATATAGTACTTGAAGGTCTAGATAGAGCAACAAGACACCTTAAGGAGATCAAAGGGATATAAATTGTAAAGGAACAAGTCAAAGTATCACTATTTGCAGATGATATGATAATATACAAAAGTCACTCCGAAATTTTATCAGAGAACTCTTATAGCACATAAAAACCTTCAACAAAGAGACTGAATACAAAATTAGTATCCCTTATTCATACAGAAGATAAATATGCTAAGAAAGATATTAAGGAAACAACACCCTTTTCAACAGCCACAAATTATATAAAATATGTTGGTGTAAGTCTAACAAGGCAAATGAAAGACCTGTATGACAAGAACTTCAAAGCTCTGAATAAAAATAATTGAGGAAGTTATAAGATGGAAAGTTCTCCTACACTCATGAATTGGTAGGATTAACATAGCAAAAAAATGGTACTTTACCAAAAAGCAATCTACAGATTCAATGCACTTCTTGTCAATATTCCAACACAATTCTTTACAGACCTTAAAATAATATTTTTCAGGTTCAAATGAAACAAACAAAAAAACAAGTATAGCTTTAAAAAAATCATGTATATTAAAAGTACATCTTGAGGTACTACCATCCTTGATTTCAATCTGTACTACAGAACACTAGCAATACAAATCACACATGACATTGGCATAAAAACAGACAGGCTAATCAATGGAATAGAATCAAAGTCCTAGAAATAAACCCAGACAACTATGGCCACTTGCTATTTGACAAGAAAGCCAACATTATACAGTGGGAAAATGAAATATCTTCAGGATATTGTGGTGGTCTAAATGAATGTCTGCAAGCAGAAGAATGCAAATGAACCCTTATCTATTGCCCTGAAAGAAACTCAAGTCAACATAGTCAAACAGCTCAACACAGAACTGGATACATTAAATCTAATAAAAGAGAAAGTGGAGAACTTCCTTGAGTTCATTGGCGCAAGAGGTAAATTTCTAACCAGAACACCAATATCCACAAGCAGCAAAATCAACAGTTAATAAATGGAAAGTATGGTATTTGGCATGACACTCAAGATGGTTCCTTACTCTATGTAACTATGAACCTTCTCCCAGTAATTTAAATAGGATAAAGAGCATCAATCTGTTCTTCCAAATGCCTATCTAAATCCTCTTGTATATTCAACAAATTAGTAACATTTTTTGCTAAATGATTAACAAAAGTAGTTGTCTTAACTTCTTGTGTCACAACAATTGCAGATGCAGTGGTGCTAGCAATTAATGTAATTAAAACTGTTATACCAGCAATAATCAAGCCCACTACCTCTTGCTTCTGCTTAAAGCCTGACTCACTTCTTCCAGTACTTGCAAGCTATTTGTAGAATATCAAGGTTCTGTGATACTCAGGACACTAAAACAAAAGCTGGTTGATAAACCTCCATAACAGACATGCCAGATTTCAAAACACAAACACAATTAGAAGGTGTACTATCAATGCAACTTACATTAAATACTGTAGAAGAAACAAAAAGTATTTTTAACTTGACAATTAAAGGAGACTTAACACATGTGCTAACATCTGTTTGAAATCCAGATCCTGCCCCAACTATATCTCTTGCTAACATAACATCATAGAGAACTGCAGCTAACTTCCATGTATGTCTCTGAAAATGTCCAGAACCAGACTTCTAAATGAAGACTGTTATTTCCAGTATTGGATTGCTTTCTAGATCAGTCCATGATTGAGTCTGAATAACTAGTCACCTTTAATAACAATACAAGAGGGGAGGCAGTATAACATCTCTTTTTGATTCTCTGTTCCACAAGGTCTAAGAACTTGAGGCAAGGCATCTTGTCCAATCAAGGGTATAGGTAAGCAATAGTGGGTCAAGAACTTATGTCCAATACAGCTTCCCAGTGACCATTGTCAGGGCACTCAGCAAGCTCATGGGTCAGCATCATTCTTTGTTCAGGCATCAGCATGTTTCACCCATAGTTCTGGCAGCCACCATGCTCCTTCAGCATCCTGCAGGAAAAAAAAAAAAAAAAAAAACACAAACATGCTTTCTTCTCCATATTTAATACCTGATCTGGATCATGCCTCATGCCAGTAAGCAGATCCATCCCTTTCATCTATGCATAAGTATGTCTAGTTGTAGAGCACCATAGACACTCAGCAGAAAGTTCCTTGGCATCCAAAAATTTTTTTTAAAAAATTAAAAATAAAAAATAAAAAGAACATGATTTAAATAAATTTGTGGTGTACATGGACATATCTCCCTCTTTTTTATTTTATGAAGATATTGTTTTAAAGTTCCATGGGCCCATTCCACAGTCTCTTGTCCTTGACAATTATAAAGAACCCCTGTAATATGGGTAATGTTAAATTGCTGTTAAAAAAATGTCAAATGTTCGACTGTCATAGCCAGTTCCATTATCTGTATTTGTTTGTTTGTTTGTTTGTTTGTTTTTTCTTTTCTTTCTTTTTATTATTGGGTACTTTATTCATGCCAAATACCATTGGATTCATGTTAGTTCTATAATTTACAGTGGTAGACATTATAACTAGAGAAAAGTTTAATGACACTTGAAGTGTATTTGGCATAATTCTAACACCTCTTGGGATGTTTTAACAATATATAGGGAGATTACAAATTTCAAGAATGCTGCTCTGCTAAGCATTGATGCAATAGATACTGCAGATAAAATTACCCCTGGCCTGAGGTCAGTATTTCTATTTTGGTCAAGCTTCAAAAATGGAATATATAGCTTGATCATGCTAGGCCATTTTGTCCTGGGAATACTTTTATTCCTGCCCATTGTGATAAAGCTTTTCTTTAACAACATCAACATGTTCACAGCCAAAGTACATGGCTTGAACCTGAAAATGGACCCCCAGACAGAGTTATTAAAGTAACAGGCTGGTAAGCCAAGGACAGGTAATATTCTGCACAGAGCCTTACCAACTAAGACATAAATCCATTGCTTTTGATGATGCATATTCCATGACAAGTAAGGAATTCACTCTTGTCAGAATGACCTAAGACAGGCTCAATCTTGTTCATGAAATAAAAAAGGGGGAAAGGTGGAGAGCCTTTGGGGCTGCTTGGCAAGAAACTGACATGGACCAAAGACAAGGAAATGGGCTGCATGGCAGGAATATGACACTGGCCAAGGACAAGGAAGTAGGCCTCAGGCAGGAATCTGACATTAGGCTAGAACAAAGAAATAATTTCAAGTAGAAATCTAAATCTTAAGCTAGAAAAAAGAAGTAATTTCAGGCAGGAATCTAAATTTTAGGCTAGAACAAGGAAGTAGGCTTCAGATATAAAATGACCTTGGGCTAGGACAGGGAAGTAGGCTCAGATACTTTAGTCATCCTGATAAGCCCTTAGAAACAGTGATCAAAGGAGTGTTCACATAATTGAGTTTAATGTCTTCCTTTTTCTTTGAATATTTGTGTTTATTTTCTTGCTTATTCCTTGAATATTTGTATCTATTGTATTGCTAGACCCTCAACCTAGAACTGACTTTAATTCATGCATGTAATTAAAATGGTATAAAAGCATAAAGGAGGAGGGAGGATACGATAGGGACTTCTTGGGATGGGAAATGGGGAAAGATGATGACATCTATATTGTAAATATGTAAAATATCCAATAAAAAAATTAATAAATAAATAAATAAATAAATAAATAAATAAATAAATAAATAAATGGAATCTCTTTTGGGATATGCCCTGTTCCAGTTGTTTGGACCCACATAAAGACCTAGCTGCTCACAGAGACCCTCCTCTCCTCCATTCTCTTATGAATCTTTTATCACTTTTGTAAAAATATATTTGGATCTTTCATTATCATTGGATTATCCCTTGTTGCTACTTGCATAAGGAGTATCTTAACATCATTTTCTCTTTTTGTCATTAGATATTGAACATCCTTAGGTTGTTTTTGTAGGTTTCATAACTTTTATTTACTTGAAAACAGTTATTTTGTGTTACTAGCTCTTTACAGTTGTAAAGGAGAATAGTTTTCTTTTAAAGCATTTAATTATTTCTTGTGTTATAGCTTTATTCTAAACATGTTTCAGTTTTTAATCAAAGAAGTTCAGTTGGGCTGGGCAGTGGTGGCACATGTCTTTAATACCAGCACTTGGGAGGCAGAGGCAGGTGGATTTCTGAGTTTGAGGCCAGCCTGTTCTACAGAGTGAGTTCTAGGACAGCCAGTGCTACACAGAGAAACCCTGTCTCAAAAAAAAAAAAAAAAAAAAAAAAAAAAAAAAAAAAAAAAAAAAAAAAAGAAAGAAGAAGAAGAAGAAGAAGAAGAAGAAGAAGAAGAAGAAGAAGAAGAGTTGTTGTTCAGTTGGGAGAAAAGGCAAACAATATGATTTAGTTGTCACTTCATAATTATAGAAAGATCTTTCTCTAGTCTTCACTGCTACTTATATATTAACACTGAGTTAATAATCTGTCAAAGTTATTAGATCTTGGGGTTACAATTTGTAAAAGTGCCGGGCAGTGGTGGCGCACACCTTTAAACCCAGCACTTGGGAGGCAGAGGCAGGTGGATTTCTGAGTTCAAGGCCAGCCTGGTCTACAGAGTGAGTTCCAGGACAGCCAGGGCTATACAGAGAAACCCTGTCTCGAAAACAACCAAAAAAAAATTGTAAAAGTATCTTCTAAACTTATTTTTTGCTTGTGGTATTGTCTTTGATGGTTGTTCTAACTAAAACATGCCAATCCTCTTTTTCAAGCCTTTTTGTTAAAGGGATTATTGTATGGAAGTTTACACAATAAAAAATGCTCATCTAGACTTGAATATGAAACAAGATGACACACGAGAGGACCAATGATTATTAACTTTGTTGTTTACAAATTTGTATGGATTTGAAGGATCTGTTGTTTATCACTATACATATTTAAATAAATCTTGCTTATGCATGTAACTGCTAAAATTATTAACAATAAATAATAGAAAAAACTCAGAATAGAATTTTAGGAGGCTCTGATTTTTTTCATATACACTTTATCTGAGAACATGAAACAAATAACTGATTTAAGCATGAATCCCATAGGAGGACAAGGAGTTGGGTAGATTTGTCTTCTAGGGAAGGGAATAGAATGAGTTAGAAGAGAGAATATGAGGATTGATATCACCAAAATCATTTGTATTCATGTAAGGCATTTTCAAATAATTTTAAAAAAATAAAATGAATAGACACATAATACAAACAAAATGGTGGAATTTCTCTGGCTTCTGTGTGAATGTCTCTAAAAATCTATACAATGAGAGTTTTAGTCTTTCCAAAAACATACTGGAACTCACAGGCAGATATACACAAACGCACACACATCTACCCACATATGTGAGTACATAGGCTCCATTCTCTCTCTCTCTCTCTCTTTATCTCTCTCTCTCTCTCTCTCTCCTCTCTCTCTCTCTCTCTCATCACACACATATGTACACAAACATGGATTCACATCTGTCTCCATCTGTCTCTGTCTGGCCTTGGCTGTCTGTCTCTTTATGTGTGTGACACACACACACACACACACACACACACGAACACAACGGTGGGAAAACACTGAGTTAACTTGATTAATGATGAGTAAGAGGGTAAGGTACTTGTCCATACAGAGAAAAAAGTAAAGGTGAACCAGAATCATTGCCAACAGAAAGTTTATTGCAGGTAAATTGTTACGCAGGGGGAGCTTATCCCTCGAGTGAACATCAGGATTCTTATTTAAGAGGATTCGGTGTTCAAAGCCAGCAAAACAAAGCTTATAGAAGCTTGTGACTTATTGAAAAATAAGATTAAGAAGCTATAAATCAACAGTCAACTACATTTAATTAGTGTCTTCATGCAAAAGTACAAAGGTAAGATGCAATATTGTTGTTTATAGATTACTTAAGGGTAGTTATAAATTAAGAAATACAGGAAAATATGTGCACTTTACTTAAATGTAAGACTTAATCATAAATGTTTTAGCTTTATTACTTATACAACTAAACAATAGTAGATGTTTCAAGAAATAAAATTTTACATTTGAAATTAAAATGAGATAAATTTTAAAACTAGTACTAATAAAATATAAAATAGGAGAAAATGTTTGAACATGAATTTATCATTATCTTAACTGAAAAAGTATCAGTTTATTAGTCTGGTATATATGAGCACTGGAAACTTATGAAAAGACAAAGAACAGTCTTGTTTTGCACATTTAGAAAACATGCATGAAGAAAAAGGTAAGCAGATCTTCAATCAGTGCTAACTTCTTTGCATTAGATAATTGTAGTATGAAGAAATATGAAAATGTATTTGTTTGCTTTTACTTTTAAGACTCCTTTTCATATTTGATCACTTGAAGACCCTCAGGAATATGTAACTGTGTTTTTAAAAAGCTCTATGGTAAAAATAAGAACATTATAACATGAAAACAGAGAAAAGAAATTATACTTGAAAATGAAGAATTTGTATTAAAGAAAATCTCCACAAAGAAAAATTTAAAAATATGAAAATAATATAAATGGAACTTATTTATTTATTGAAATGATTGGTAATATGCTTCACAGTAGCTAAAGGGGAAGGTTTATTTTATAAAACAATAAAATTGATGAAATGATAAAGTAAGACAACAGGAAAAAAATAAATCTTAACTGAAATATTAATATTAATAATGAAACAATAAAACACTGATATAGAAAGGAAATACAAATAAAGCCAAGGTTACTAATCCTTAATGAATCATATTAGTATATACAATGAATATATATGGAGGGGAGAGTCTTGGTTTATTATTTTATTATCTCCATTCAAGCTTCTGTCTCTATCTTTCCTTGATGCACACAATTTAAGATTTCTCTTTTACTTGAAATGTGAATTTGATTTTCTAGACGTAATATATGTTAAGTTGCTTGGTGTAACAATGCTTCCAATAAGAAGCATACATTAGTAAATATATATTGAAATGGTAATAGCTACTACTCCGTATCTTCATGTCATTATATCCAAATCTGATAAAAATAGAACAGATCTTGTTACTCGGATTTAATTGATTTTTTTTCTGATTTTTTTTCTTTTTTAATTTTATTTTTTTGCTTATTCACTTTATAACCCGTCCCTACTATTTATATGTTGTCTACAGCAATTTCAAGTCTCATAGAGACATCTTAAGTTGGTAATGATAATTTTTCAGTTATTTATATATATATTCATGTTCTTCATTCAATTATAGCAGCATGTCAATGTTAATAGTATGTATAAATTAATTAACCATGTTTTATTTACTGTCTGTAGATGAACAGAAAATTAAACCAGAAAAATCGAATGCCTCTTCTCTGATAGAATTTATTCTACTGGGTTTTTCTGATGTTCCCAGTCTCCAATGGATTCTGTTTGGAATATTTTTGATCATGTATTTGACTATTCTGATGTGCAACAGTACTATAGTGCTAATAACAAGAACTGACCTTGCTCTGCAGACCCCTATGTATGTTTTCCTTAGCAATTTTTCTTTTGTGGAAATATGTTATGTAACAGTCACAATCCCAAGGATGCTTGTGGATCTCTGTACTCAAAAAGGAAATATCTCTATATTTGCCTGTGCCACTCAAATGTGTTTTATCCTTATGCTTGGAGGCACAGAGTGCCTCCTCCTGACAGCAATGGCGTATGATCGTTACGTGGCCATTTGTAACCCTTTATACTATTCTCTAGTCATGAACCACAGGATCTGTACACAATTAGTGGCAGCCTGCTGGATCAGTGTTGTACCAGTTGTCATTGGACAAACATATCAGATTTTCTCTCTGCCTTTTTGTGGCTCTAACAGAATTAATCACTTCATCTGTGACATTCCACCAGTACTCAAACTTGCTTGTGGTGACACATTTGTGAATGAGATAGCAGTCTACGTAGTTGCAATGGTATTTGTCATGGTTCCCTTTATGCTAATCATTTTTTCCTATTGCAAAATTATCTGCAGCATTCTGAAACTGTCATCAGCCAAAGGAAGGACCAAAGCTTTCTCCACCTGTTCCTCTCACCTGATAGTTGTAGTCTTATTCTATGGAACAGCTGGCATCACATACCTACAACCCAAACCAAATCAATCAGAGATAACTGGAAAACTGTTGTCTCTTTTTTTACACCATTTTGATACCAACTCTGAATCCTATTATATACACTCTAAGGAACAAAGACATCACGGTGGCTCTGAGAAAACTAGTCAGTAAGATACTAGTGTGAGACAAATGCTTGAAAGGTGGATATTTGTTCATTATTTAGACAAAAAAATATTATTCTGATATTCTTTAAATGCTGATTAAAATTATGATAACCGTCCAAATTTTGTCATGAAATACTGATTTCACACTTTAATTCAGGGCTTCCATAAAACCTTTTCTATTTGCCTCAAATTCAGGACCTCTTTTGCCACTAATTGTTATTATATGTAGTGTGTGTGTGTGTGTGTGTGTGTGTGTGTGTGTGTGTGGTGTGTAAATTCTTAAATAACCTGTTCAGGCTGGATAATGTTACTTATATGTATATTTTTAGAGCTGCCTGCTTGGCACTGAAAAACAGTTGGTGTACTCTACCCTGGAAAGCACCACCTCTCTCTTTCTCTGTTTTTCTCAGTTTTCTATAGTTCTTTGTGTAGGGTTAATGCCTCAAGAAGTTTTCCTGTCCACTATGGCATGTCCATTGGTGTCATTTTTGTTCAGTTCATGTTTGGGCAATTATATTTCTGAAATTCTCTCTATATATAGCTGCTGATGTTTCCCTGACAAACAAGTTCACAGCAAAATTCCTGATCCTCTTACACTTACAATCTTTTTAACCACCTATTACTCAATATTCCCTTAGCCATATATCTTTAGGTATTTTGTAGATATATCCATTGGGTCTAGGTTTCATAAATCTTATTTTGATGAGTTGTGGTTTTCTGTAGTGACCTCCTGTAGCAAAGATATTTTTCCTAGCTGAAGCCTGAAGACTACACTTATTTTGGGGTATATTGACAAATTTATATAGATTGTTGTTACAATTATGCAGGTTTAGTAATTAATAGCTGTAAAGTTTCCTCCAATAACTGCGACTTCGCTTGCACTGAGTAGTTAGATAGGTTTCTCATTTACTGAACAGGTTCCCACATGTTAAATCCATTTAGTGAGCTGAGTTTTACCACTGAAGAATGTATGCCAGTATTTCACACTATAGTTACAATGTTATTGTAGTTGTTTATGTGCTTCATAGGCATCCTAACTTGGTTGAACCACTGGTGGCCTCCTTCTTTTGGGAGCTTGCATAGCACCTTCTGCTATTATGAAAGCTAGAATTCAAGGAGTGGGCAGTCAGGTCAGTTCCAGCTCAGGAGTCTTTGTGTTCTGTTTCTGAAGTCCATAATCTTAACAATAGGGACTCAAATTCCTCTTCCTCAGAATAAAAAAGGACACTAACAATTGGCTCTGTTTTAGGATTCTTTTGGTTTGCCAGGGCAGTAATTTAAAAGAGGGCTTATTATGCCTGATATCAGGGGATTTGTTAGGTGATCTTTGACACTTAAGGGAAGCAGTGTTAAACCAGAAGAGAATTTTATTATGTATCAAGTTTTAAACATTAGTGAGCTTTATGAGTAATTTGAAATGTTAGAATTTGAACATAAGAAAGTTTATATATTAATTCAACAGCTGTAGTTAGTATAATTTGCAATAAAGGATTTAAAAAGAAGGAATACAGGGTAAGTGATTATTTTATTGTTATCAGAGACCATAAAATAACCAAAAGATATGAATAACACTTCACAACTAAGTTTATTCTTTTCTGATTTTGTGGCATTTTCAAACAGTCTTACATTTAGTGAGAATTGTCTTGTCAGTATGGCAATACTAACAATGATTAGAAATGTCACCGCCAAACAGTGGTGGTGCACACCTTTAATCCCAGCACTTGCACTTGGGAGACAGAGGCAGGCGGATTTCTGAGTTTGAGGCCAGCCTGATCTACAGAGTGAGTTCCAGGACAGCCAGGGCTATACAGAGAAACCCTGTCTCGAAAAACAAACAAAACAAAAAAAATGACACCATAATTTATAAAGGTAAGGTTGGCCAATTTCTCCATAGTTTTCCTTTGCTGTCTAGTATTTGTTTTATGATTCACATTTTTCTTCTAATGGCAGTAAACTCTGGAATTAAAACGACCAAAACTCATTCTTTTCTCTAACTCTGACAACCATATATGTTAGTTCTCCCAGTTGGAAACAGAATATCTCTTTCAGACAGTGTTAGGAATGGATTCTATGTGGCAATTGAAATATTCTACACCTGCCAAAGTGCTCCCCTAAAAAACCATCAGATACCCTGAAACTGATAGGAAAAAAAACGAGGATATGCTTGAACAACTAAATGACACAGGAAAAGATTTTCTTTTTTTATGGCAATTCTTATTTAGAGCATGCTTCTAGACACCCTTTCCCATGTGTGTGTTTATATGTACATGCTTATTCATGTGCTTGTGTCAGGGAGGCCCCAAGACAGCATCAAATTTCAATGCCAGTATCATGCTCCACCCACCTGTGTATGTATGTATGTATGTATGTATGTATGTATTTGGTAGAGTATTTTACTTGGATTTGAACTTTCCAAATAGGCTATGCTGGATCACCAGTGAGCTCTAGGGATCCAAATGTCTATTTCTTCAGAACTGGGATTACAAACAATCACCACCACACTGCCATTTTAAAACATGGCTCCTGAATGTCAGAGCCAGGTCCTGAGTTTACAAGGTAAGCACTTTAGTGACTGAGCAATATCTTTAGCCTTGGCTAGTCTTCCTGATCTCCTTCGTGCATATTTAGAAATGATCTGAACAGATTCTCCTTTCAGAAAATGAATTTAGATTTTAGAAAGTCTGCAGAAACTAGCAATCTCCTACAAGTGAATTGTGGGGATTTTGGGGAATGGTAGGAAAAGGTTTTCTGAACACAACACTGATAGTGCAGACACTAAGAACAACAACGAATAACTGGGATCTCATGAAGTTGAGAAGCTTCAGAATGGCAAAGAACAAAAGTATTCAGAAGTAGTAGACTACAAAATTGGAAGAGAGTTTTACCATATATACACCTGATGGAGGTAAGTATATAAAATTAATAAATAACAAAAAAGCCCCTCTAAATCCAGAAAATCAATACCACAATTAAAATGGGTATTGGCACAAAACAGAGTTTTCAAAAGATAAAACACAATTGACTGAGAATACTTAAATCTTCATCTCAGACTATTAACAAGGCTTTAATTTACTCTCCATAATTAATGCAAGGCCCTATTGCTAAAGATAATGCAATCTTCTGCTATATATTCAGCTCGAGCCATGAGTCTGTCCGTGTGTACACTTTGGTTGGTGGTTTAGTCCCTGGAAGGTCTGGGGTGTCTGGTTAGTTTATATTGTTTTTTTCCTATGGGGTTGTAATCCCCTTCAACTCCTTCAGTCTTTCCCCTAACTCTTCCATTGGGGTCCCCAGGCTCAGTCTGATGGTTGGATGCAAACATCCACATTTGTATTGGTCAGGCTCTGGCAGAGCCTCTCAGGAAAGAGCTATACCAGGCTCCTGTCAGCAATCACTTCTTGGTATCAGCAATAGTGTCTGGGTTTGTTGTCTGCAGATTGGATGGATCCCTAGATAGGTTAGTCTCTGGATGGTTTTCCCTTCAGTCTCTGCTCCACTCTTTGTCAGGGATATTCTTAAAGAAGAAAATTTTAAAGATGTAGAGAATTAGAAAATAGCTCTTTCTCTTCCTCCTCCTCCTCCTCCTCTTCTTCCTTTTCCTCCTCCTCTTCCTCCCACTCTCCCCTCCACCTCAGCATTTGGTTTTGCCACTATCTCAAGCTCATCTTCCTTCTTCCCTTGCTCTAAAGAACTTACTGGAAGTCTAGGGGACAACCTTGAGCACTCTGAACTCTTAAACTGTTGCACAGGCACAGCCCTGACTTCTAAGCTCACAGGAATGCAGCTGAGGTGACAGGAACAGTAACGGGATGAGAAAATCGAGATGCCTGCTTGGAGGATGTCAGTGAGTTCTGAGGTGCCCATTGTCTGCGAGGATGGCTCTGTCGAATCTCATAGAATGGTTTGCATCTCCCGCTCATTCACCTGCAGACACATGTATGGGGTTCAACTAAGCATGAAGAGGATGAACAGACAGAATGAAGTGCAGAGGACCGGTGATATCTGGAGGTGACAGATCATGGCTGTAATCCCAGCACTGGAGGCGGAGGCAGGAGGATCAAGGTTGTCCTCAGTAATGTAGCCCATCGGAGGCTACATTAAACCTTGCTGCAAACAGAATGAAAACAGGACCTACGATTCTAGTGTCCCGCGTCTCTGCTGATGCTGAGGCCTCTTGACAACTTCTGCTGGTGGACACTGGCTCTGTGACTCTGGGAATGTCACCCTGACATCCTGCATACTGCTCTTCTCACCTACATGATGACAAGCTTGAAGAGAGACTCTCAGAAGGCCTGAGACTGTCCCGTTATTTTACGGCTCTTTTCTAAGTCCTCGCTGGCTTCTCGCCATTCTCTATACTTGTGTTTTCCTGGGAGATGAATGAATGTAACTCTTTTGTCATTTCCCCATTGAGGCAGTCCATTCCTCAATGGCCTTGTTTGATAGTATCACAGCCATTTTTTATTACATTATTGATCAACCTGCATCATCAGTGGCGTTGCTGGAGGTGACCAGGAGACACAGCTCCGTCTGTGATTTAGAAAGCCTTTGCCTTAGTTAGGGTTTCTATTGCTGTGATAAAACACCATAAAAAAGCAAAAATAAAAAAATTAAAATTAAAATAAAAATAAAAGTAAAAAAGAAAATAACTTGACAAAAATATCAAATAATTATTCACAATGCTTCAAGAGATAAATGTAAGTAATTAATAAATGAGGAAAAGAACATTAAAACAAGCCAAATAAGACATATTTAGAACTAGAAGAATGAAAAATATTAAAAGTAGTAACAGGCTTATTGTTCTCTTTGATTGATCAATTTATACTTTGACCTTGTCTCTGCAAAATGAAATTATCTCTTCCATGTAGTATGATCTATCTGCAATCCTTACATTATCTACCATATCTGAGTTTTTGATTAACATTCTAAGTTTTTCATTTCCAGTTTTATATTGGTTTTGGTTTTCTTTAGTGACTGTACTCTTTTGTTTTGGTCAAATTTAACTTTTATGTCTTGAAACTTTTACAATTGATGTGTGTTAGAAATGGAAATATCAGTTTTCTCCAAAGGAGTGTCACACTCCAGAGAAGGCCTAGTGCCTAGAAGTAGTTGGCCAATAGAAAGTAGACTTATCTTTTTCCCTGTGGTCAGTTTTTTGGGGAGGGGCTTTATTATTATTTTGTTTATTTTGACTTTTACTTGTTTGTTTTTTTGTGATGTAGAGGAAAGAAAGACAAGGACTGGAGACAGAACAGAAAGTTGGATAATGGGAAGTGAAGAGAAGAGGACTTAGAAGATAAAAAAATATGATTAAAATAGGTTTTCTGAAAACTTTGAAATTAAATGAATCAATATTAATAGACTGACTAGAGTATATCCATACAAAATGGGAAACACTATGCAGTGCTAGCATGGGAAATGAGGGGCCACTTTAACAAATAGCTTGGCCTCAATAAAGTGTCTAACTATCTGTATTAGGCGGTTACAAATAATTATAGGAAAATACTCCCCCAGTAACCAACTGTAAAATATTCATCCTAGTATGATTTAAGCAACCATTGAAAACATTTATTTAAAATTTATAAAGCAATTATAGTTCCACAAATGAAACACTAGATTACCAGATGAATAAACAAGTAAAATACAAGATGAATCTGGTACAACCACTCTTAAAATCAATCTGGAGTTTACTCAGAAAATTGGAAAATAGATCTACCAGAAGACTCTATTATAGCACTCTTGGGCATATACCCAAAAGATGTACCACCATACCACAGGAACACATGCTCCACTATGTTGATAGAAGCCTTATTTGTAATAGCCAAAAACTGGAAACAAACCAGATGTCCCACAAATGAAGAATGGATACAGAAAATATGGGACATTTACACAATGGAGTACTACTCAGCTATTAAAAATAATGACCATGAAATTCACAGGCAAATGGATGGAACTGGAAAATATCATCCTTTGTGAGGTAAACCAGTCACAAAGGAACACACATGATATGTATTCACTGATAATGTGGATATTAGCGAAAAAATTCGGAATACCCAAGACACAACTCACAGACCATATGAAGTTCAAGATGAAGGAAGACCAAAGTGTGGATGCTTCATTCTTTCCTACAAGAGGAAAAAAAAAAAAAATCACAGGAAGAAGAGGGTAAAGGTAAATTGGGAATAAAGGAGGAGGGGGAGGGGAAAAGGGGGCAGGATCAAGTGTGGGAGGAGACGGGAGATTACAGAGGGTCAGGAAATTAAACAGATGTGTCAAGCAATGGGGGATGGGGAACTGGGGTTAACCACCAGAAAGTTCCAGATGTCAGGAAATCAAGAGGATCCCACGACCCAACATGAATGACATTAGCTGAAATACCCAATAGGGAGTAAGAACCTTCAAAGACCATATCCAGAGATTAGAGGCGGGCCCAGTTGAAGGATGAGGCCACCTACCCATCTCAAAAATTTCAGCTCAGAATTGATCCTGTCTAAAGGAAATACATGGACAAAGAATGGAGCAGAAACTGCAGGAAAGACCATCCAGAGACTGCCCCACCCGAGGACCCATCCCATATGCAGCTACCAAACTGAGAAACTATTGAGAATATCAAGAAGTGCTTGTTGACAGAAGCCTTATATCAGGCTGTCTCCTGAGAAGCTCTTCCAGAGCTTGACAAATGCAGATGTGGGTGCTTGTAGCCAACCATCAGACTGAGCACAGAGACCCCAATGTAGGAATTAACACAAGGACTGAAGAAGCTTAAGGGGTTTGCAACTCCATAGGAAGAACAACAATATCAACCAACCCAGGATGATGAGGCAGGAGTGGGTGGGTGGATGGAGGAGGACCCTTATAGAAGGTTGTGGAAAGGGATGGGGTGGGGATTGTAAAGGGGAAATAGAGAAAGGAGATAACATTTGAAATATAAATAAATAAATAATAAAAAGAGAGAGAGGCCGGGCGGTGGTGGCACACGCCTTTAATCCCAGCACTTGGGAGGCAGAGGCAGGTGGATTTCTGAGTTCGAGGCCAGCCTGGTCTACAGAGTGAGTTCCAGGACAGCCAGGACTACACAGAGAAACCCTATCTCGAAAAACCAAAAAAAAAGAAAAAAGAGAGAGAGAGACTAGAGGCCCCAGGGAGTAGGGAGGTCTAGCAGGGGTGTGTGGGAACATCCTCTTGAAGATATGGAGAGGATCAATGAGTGGAAAGAGGAACTTTGGAAGGGGGACAAAGGCTGAACTGTAAAAATTAAAGGTAACACAAAAAGTACAAGATGAATAAACTTTCTATAGAAAACTGTAATTAAATGTTAGGCCTCCCTGCACATATGCTGTAAATGTGCAGCTTGGTTTTCATGCAGGTCTCAAACATCTGGAGTGGGGGCTATCCCAAAACATGCAGCCTGTATATGGAGTATGGTATTCTAGCTGGGTGCCTCATCTGGCCTAAATGGGAGAGGAAGCACCTAGCCTCTCAGAGACTTAAAGTGGCAGGTGGCGGATACAGGAGGAGGGGGTACTCAGAAAACAAGAGACGGGGAAGGATTGTGGGAGGGGTGACTGGACGGGTTATAAAGTGAATAAGCAAAAAATAAAATTAAAAAAAAAGAAAAAAAATGTTATGTAGTTCTATAATCCTATTGTGTACATGTTTACTGTTTAAATGACAAATGTCTAGGATTGTCTAAACAGCTAGATACATAGTATAGATATAGATGTATAGATATAATATAGATAGTAGAAATATAAATCCTTGCTCTTAGTATAGAAAAAAGTACAGTTGGTTATTTCACCTAGCTAAGGTTTGGATGTACACCTAAAGGAGCTTATTATTGGTTGTCATCTCACTGTCACCATTAGCAATGCCACCCTGGTCCCACATGAGCCCTCATTGCTTGCTCCTCATCCCCTTTCCATGTTTTTTTCTTTTTTTTTATGTCTTCTCCACTTCTAATTAAGTTTATCAAATATAATTTGCTCTCATAGTACCAATACATGGGAGGTGTTTTCAAGAATCAGTTTCTAATAATCATCAGAATTGTTAAAAATCACTATTAAATTAATAATGTTAACAAGTGTTATGTTAGAACCATTACAATTTACCTCCAGTGAGATACTTTTTAAGTTAATTTTTGTTTAATTATTTTTCTTGCAATGTACTTTAACTATATTGTTTTTCCCCTATTCATTGAAGAAGATTCTTAAGCCACCTAATGTGAGGAGTGATTGTCAGTCTCAGGCAAACTCAGAAGCTTGGAATATACAGACTTTTGTTCTAAATGGACTTTTTATTATTGCAGCTGAACTTACTCCAGATTTCTCTTTCACCCTAATCAAAGCTTACTTTTTGTTGTTGTTCAAACTATAGCAGAGACTTTCTTGTGAATACAGGACACAGAATCCATTATACTGTGTATACTGGCTGGAGAAAAAAAATACATTTTTACAGAGTCAGTGTGCTGTGAACTTAGACAATACCCAGTGCCTTCATAAGAGAGAACATCATAGTTGTAAATTTGCCAAAATAGTTAATTAATGTGAGGGTGTCAGTTTTGGACTATCGCTCCTAGTTTTGATCAGTAAACTGTCGGTAACTAGGAAATAAACCACACTGTGTTTTCAATTCCACTGGGGTTCAACTTGTAGGTCAAGGTGGAGCAAATATAATCTGTGAAAAATAAAACAGGCAAATATGTAAATATAAAAGACATTCCCTGATGTAGAAATTTAGATCTGAGACAGAAAGCTAGTGGTGGACAGAGCTGCATTTACTTTATGGTCTTCAGAAACAAAATTACTTTAACAGATTACGAACCTTTGATGATACAAGTGTTCCACTTAAAATAAATGAAACATCTAAATTATGGTGACAAAAAAGCTAAATTAATTGTGCAAGAAAGGTAAATATAAATTATTTTATACTGCTGATCGTTACAGATCAATACCAATTCATTCCAGACTTTATAATTCTACATTTAATAGTCTACCTATTGTAGAAAACAAATTAAAACTTAACAAATGTTTAATTACATAAATATAATTTATTTTGCATTTATTATAGTAAGCACAAATGGTGAAATACCTCAAAATAGAGAAAACTGTACTTATGATAATTTTGTTAAGCATGACTTTAGAGGAAACATTGAAGCAGCAAATTTTAAAGAATTATAAAGAAGTGGAAAATTCCTTTGTTCAGTTTAATCACATTTTAATAGGAAGCTAAGAATTAAAGAACCAATGAAATAGACTTATAAAACTGAATAATTAAAAGAATAATTATTTTAAATGAAAGATAATCGAAATAAGGATGTTTTAAAATAATGAAAATTATTTTTAGTTCAATGTAGTAATTTAAATTAACGCAGTCATAGTCCTTATGCATAGCAAAATACACTTCCAAAATCTTGGAAATTCTGACTTTTGGATGACTTAGAATACTGTTATAATTTTTTTAAGTCTTTGGATTTATTCAGAAAATAGAGACTTAAAAATAGAAATTACCTGGCATCATTTTTATTATTGTAAACCTATTAGAAATTAAGCATTTATTACAAAATGAATGCTATTTGAGGAGAGAACACTGAATAATTTCTTGTGTCTATAGATTCTTCTCCTCTGGAGTAGAAGATACATCAGTGGTCTGAATATCATTTTAGTAAATAGATTTTGTATCACACCATTTTAAACTGTACATTTAAAAAGTCAGGAAATATTTTATAGGGGTATATTATATTAATCATTGAGACTTAGGAGGATGATATAAAAGATTTTATTTTTATCCATATTAATTATCACCTTCTTCAGCTTGAAAGTGAACATTTTCTTTAAATAGAGCCTCTTTATTTCAAATCTGAATAACTTGCAACAGACAATGCAGTGGATCATTAATTGAAGAAAAAACAGACTAAAGTAGAAAAATAGTCATAGTCTTTTCTCACATATCACTTAGGGTTTGTGTGATAAAGGTCATAGTAAACCCTGGAGAAAATTTCAACAACAGGTTCTCATGTGTAGTCCTGATATTGGAGCAACATTAAGAAGAGGTAAAGGAAAGAAAAAAATTTAAAAACAGATTCATGAGTATGTCACCTTCAAAAAGGCTGTATGACCTTCTTTAAGATTTTTATCATTTTAGGGAGATTACACTCATTTTCAAAATAAATGTCAAGCAAAGGCAAAGATTCAAAGACTATCTTTTGGACTAAGTTTTCATTAAATCATTTGAACTAAGCCAATTATAAAATGTAGAAAAATCAAAGGTAACATTTGAAAGCAAATATAAATAACGTTTGAAGAAACATGTGTGCCATGTCTATCTCAAGCATGTTTTGGTTTGGTTTGTTTGCCTGTATTAGGTTATGTGATTCATACGATAATCTTAAGTAGTTTTAGAATTGTTAGGTCGTTGGATAGCTTAACAAATTATGCCCAAATGTTACCCCAAAATACATGTTATACAGTAAAAGAAAGCTAGAAACAATTCAGCTACATAACATTTTAGTAGGACTTTGACCTATATTGCTGATTCTGTTACTACACTTTTTTTTTTCTGGACAAGGTCCAAGGCATGGTGTTGAAGAGATGAGAGGCAAATAGATGCACATGAAGAATTGGTCAGAGATCACCTCAGATGAAATTTCTTATGAAGCATCCTCCTCAGGATTTAAAAGGTACAGTTTGATTCCTTACCAAGAATGAGGACCTCTTTGTCTCTATATGAAAATACTTCCTCTGAATACACCAAAGTTCTCAGACAAAAAAAAATATTTGAAAGAAAATTATTTTCAGTAAAGTATATAAGGTCATTGGATAAAGTTTTACTAAGCAGTGTGATGGATTCCTGGAAGATAATAACTCAGTGGTACAAAATATCTAGAGGTTTATATAAGTGTCAAAGTATAACAAGAATCACTTTGAGTGAATAAATATCTTTTTTTTTTTTTTTTTGGTTTTTCCAGACAGGGTTTCTCTATGTAGCCCTGGCTGTTCTGAAACTCACTCTGTAGACCAGGCTGGCCTAGAACTCAGAAACCCGCCTGCCTCTGCCTCTCAAGTGCTAGGATTAAAGGCATGTGCCACCACTGTCCGGTTAATAAATGATATCTTAATATTGATTTGTTTACCTGTTAAAAAATGATGAAGTAAAGAAAATTTACAAAAATAAACAACCATAAAACTCTAGTCAAAATTACCAGATTTTCTAAATTTTATGTCATAATAATTCTTTTAAAAAGTAAAGTTAAAATGCTTAACTGAATTTCTGATTAGTGGGGAAGTTCAAAATTGTGAAGGTGCACAGAGTCCTGTTTAAGTGACTACCCCTTGCCCTCTACACAAAGTCCCCTGCTTCTCCTCTATTGACCTACTACCTCCATCCTGATAAGAAATGGATGCCAAAGTTGTTTTAAATGAATGAAATGTCATAAAACCCTTACTTCATATAATCCAGAAATATGCTTCTTTTAGACATGCTATTAATTTTTTCTGTCATTATTTTTAAATTGCTTGTAATTATGAACTGAAAAATTAGGGAAATATGTGCAAATTTTAAATCACAAAACAAAGAAAACCCTTGAAATAAATAAGTAAAATATATTGTAGTTCTAAAATAAGAGAAAAACTTTGAAATTTTTAATCATAAAATTATAATAAAATATTTGAAGAAATGAATAAATAATAGTATGCATATTTGAAATACACTATGCTAAGGCATTGGTGTGTATAATTATATATTTTCCATCTTTTTCTAACTGAAATTAGTTTTTGATCATGCTATATATTCTGATTATTGTTTCCCTCACAGAAATCTTTCCACATAAATCCACAACCTTTTCTTTTTCTCATTAGAACATAATAGGCATCTAAAAAATAATAAGAATATAAGAAAACAGACCAGAGGAAGACAAAATGAAACAAACAGAAGAAAAATATCCAAATAAAAGCACAAGCACATATTACAGAGACACATATATTTAGCCACTGAAATCCTCGAAAGCATAAAACCAAAAACAGTGATATGTATGTAAAAAACTTGTAATTTTAAAAAATAATGCTATGACAAAAGATTATGGGACAAAGAACCTTGAAAAATGCCATTGAATTTGTATTAGCCATTTACTTCTGCACATGGGATCTGCCCTTAAGAATGGTTTGTATATCCAGGGAGACAGTGATGATGAAAATTAATTTTTGCCAGTTGTTATCATTTGGGAAATAACTTATGGATTAGGGTGGGTACAATTTTATTTTATATTCCCAATAAATATTTTAAATTTTTTATTTGAAAAATATTAATGATACAGATTTCATGATATCTAAAATAATTCACTTTAAGTAAAAAAGGATTTTCTATTAAATTTTGTTATTTTCCCTTTTATTTTTATAAGTATTTGACAAGCAAATGTATATCCCAGATCAGTTGAATTAGAGTTCCAGACAAGTTGTGAATTGTCATGTATGTGCTGGTAATCAAACCTGCATATTTCTAAGAATAGCCAGTGTTTTAAACTGCTGAGCCAACTCTTCAACCCAATGAAAGGATTGTTACAATATATAACTAATGATATCAGACATAAAACAAATCTGTTGGTATGTGTATCAGAAGTGGTTTCCAGTAGGTGAAAGGTCTCTGCTGTTTGGAACATAGTTTAGAGTATGCCCTGATCTGTAGACTGAGGCAGGTTAACATTAATTTTTGAAAGCATTTTAGAAAACCTATACAGCAATAATACACATGATCTAATATAGCTGAAAGTAAAATTTGTAAGCAGCATTACTTTATTGTAGACAAAATTTATCATTATACTTAAAATTAACCAGGATTAATTTTATGTATATTATGATAAAAGTCTCTTACACTAAAGTGAAGTAAAAACCCATGTTGACTGAATCTGCTTCACAGATGAACTATCAACAAAACCCACAAGAAGGAAATCTAACCAATCCGAAGGAATTTGTTCTTCTTGGATTTTCAGATGTTCCTGATCTCCAGTGGTTTCTATTTGGACTGATGATTGCCATGTATTGCTTTATCCTATTAGGCAATGGCACCATTATACTAATCACAAAGGTAGACTCTGCTCTTCAGACCCCTATGTACTTTTTTCTTGGTAATTTTTCTTTTTTAGAGATATGCTTTGTATCAGTTACTATTCCCAGAATGATCTTTAACCTTGGAACACAGAGAAGGACCATCTCTTTCATTGCCTGTGCTACACAAATGTGCTGCACCCTTATCCTGGGGGCCACAGAGTGCTTCCTGCTGGCTGTGATGGCATACGACCGTTATGTTGCCATCTGTAACCCCCTGCGCTATCCTCTAGTTATGAACCAAAAAGTATGTTCTCAACTGGTGATTGGCTCCTGGGTCAGTGGAATCCCATTACAGATAGGGCAAACATCACAAATTTTTTCTCTATCATTTTGTGGTTCCCACCAGATCAACCACTTCTTCTGTGACATCCCTCCAGTACTTCATCTGACCTGTGGGGACATTTTATCAATGAGATGATGGTTTTCCTAGGTGCTGCATTATTTGCCTTGTTTCCGTTCCTGTTAATAGTCTTTTCCTATAGTAAAATCATCTCTACAGTCCTAAAATTGTCATCAACCAAAAGTGGATCCAAAGCCTTCTCTACTTGTTCATCTCATCTTGCAGTGGTGATGTTATTTTTTGGATCAGGTATGAGTACATATTTTAGATCCAATACAGGTCATTCAGGTAAGATAGATAAAGTGCTTTCTCTTTTCTATACTATTGTGACTCCCATGTTTAATCCCATAGTATACAGTCTAAAAAACAAGGATGTCACAATAGCACTGAGAAAATTCTTATGCAAACAATTTGTGAAAATATAATATGACTTATATTGGAAATATACCTTTATATGTGTCTAAGTTTGCAGGAGTGTCTATCTTCAATTATGTATCTTACCAGTTTCTATATGTTATTACAAGAAAATAAAATTTATTTGTGATGTTAAGAGATATATATCTCTTAGAATTATATTAAGTAATATATATTACCAAATTAAAACTACTTCATTTTTATACACAAATTTATTGTAAAACATTATTATCAAAACAAGATATTTGATACAGTTGACTTTATTTTAACACATATTCTGCTGATATACTAACTACTGAAAATCATATATATTTCATTTGCATATTCAGTTAGAATGATTTTATTACATAATAAATTTAATTTCAATTGGATCTCTTAGGTCTCTATGGTTATTTAGTGTATGCTGTCAAGTCTGATGACTTGTATCTTATCCCCAGAACCCAAATTATGACAGAAGAGAACCCACCCTTTCAAGTAGTCCTCTGATCTCCAGACAAGTGATAGAGGATACATGTTCTCCCTCCCCCACTCACCTCTCTCTCTCTCTCTCTCTCTCTCTCTCTCTCTCTCTCTCTCCACACACACACACACACACACACACAACACACACACACACACACACACAAAGAGAGAGAGAGAGAGAGAGAGAGACTGTTTCAGAAAACGTTCTGTGAAGTGCTGTGAGGAAGTAATTTTCTTTGGTGTTTAGGTAAAATGTTCTGTAATTATCATTTAAGTATACTTGGTTTATGGTGTCATTTTGTACAAACATCTCCCTGTTTAAGTTTTGTCTAGGTGAACTGTATCTTGGCAAGTGTGGAATATTGAGATCACCATTCTTACTGTAATAAGGTCATTATGTGATTGTAGCTGTGGTAGCTGACCTTCTATGAATCTGGGTGACCTGTTTTTCATGCATAGATGGTTAGAGTTGGAATATATTCATGTGGATTTCTCTCTGATTACCATATATTGTATAGTATATAATTTCCAATTAATTTGGCTTGAAGTCTATTTGTCAGATATTAAAATGGCTACAGGAGTGAAGGCTAGATGCCCCATTGTAGGAGAATGCCATGGCAGGGAGGTAGGAGTGGGTGTGTGGGTAGGAGGGGGAGCACCCTTATAGAAGCAGGGGGAGAGGAGTGGGATAGGGGGATTCCAGGGGGAACAGGAAAGGGGATAAAATTTGAAATGTAAATAGAGAACTATTCAATAAAAATAAATAAATAAATAAATAAATAAATAAATAAAATGACTACATGAGTTTGTTTCTTGTGTTCATTGTTGCATATGGTTTGAATAAAAGCAATTAGTAAATCTGCATTCATTATAAAGGAAGATATCAGTAACAATCATTTTAAATATTTTATTTGAAATTAAAATACATTTACATTATGTTCTCTCCTATACTCTCGCTGCTTTCCTCCCTCCAACCATTCCTATATATGCCTATTATTCTTATTCATGCCTTCTATTTCTTTTGTCATTACATACACACATATCATATATATATATGCATATGCATATACATGTGCAAGTTGTTCAGTTCATATAAACTTACTTGTGCAATTTCAAGACTGTCCACATGGTATTGGATGACAATGTGATTACCCTTCATCTGAGGAGACTACTTCTCATGCTTTTAGCATTTCTTAGTTGCTTCTTTATCTGTCCCTGAATCTCCAAGAGGTTGTCCCCTTCTATGTTACTTGCCTAATTGTGTGTCTTTCTTCAGGCTGCCTTTTTCTTCTAAGACTCTAAAGGTGTAATATTTCTGATTTTTAGGAGACATTTTTTATGATAATTCCATCTTCTTACTTATACAAATAAACCTGATTTTTGAAAATATTTTGTTTTTACCTAAAATATACTTTGCATAGGAATGAGGTAAATTCAGACACAGGATGACCTTTCAGTGAGATTTAGGTAATCAACATAATGTGAAATTTGTATGTGCTTTGAAAAGGTTTTGCCAGTCCATGAAATCAGCCAATTCTAAGCCCATTTATTTGTAGATTTTTAAGTTAGACTAGAGAACACAATGTGTTACTGCTTTTTTGACTAAAGACAGCAGAAATATGAATGAATCACCCAAACAACAAATGTTGCAAAGTCTACCCAAGGTGATATCAAAGTGAATAATGAATAAATCACCAATAATTTTAGACAAAGCAGTACCAGGTACTACTAAAATGTAATACAATGATTAACAGCATGAAGCAAATAAAACTAGAAAAAAATCAGGCTGAAGATATTCAGAGAACTTCTAGTCTCAGCTCAGGAAAGCACCACTAAGACGAATAAGTGTGTGGCGGAGAGATGGGAGAGAAAGACGAGAGAAATGGTTTCTGCATCATGAAGAGAGGTTATGAAGAATGTCTAATGTGAGTACCATGTGCTATCATCTGAGGCCATAGTGATATCCTCCCATGCTGCTGCACAGGGTCATGGACCTTAACCTTAAGGTCCTTAACCCTGCTGTAGCAGAGGACTATGACAATTTCTGTGGTCCATCTTACCATTAAAGGACATGTGAACATTTGTGATCTGGGCTGCAACCTGGGTCCAAGTTGATGTCAAAGAGCTGAAATAAGCTGGCCCTGCCTCTGTCCCCTGCTTAGGAATATGGGAGAGCTGGGCTCACCCCTTGCAGGCTGCCATAGGCAGCAAAGATGTCCTGACCCCTCACCTAGGCAGCATGGGAGAGAAGTGCCCTGTGGCTTGGAGGTGGTAGAGCTAGTTAGTAAGCTGACCAACTCAGCTACCAGCCAGGCCGAGCTCCAGGACTTGGAGGTACTCCATTTCAACAGGACCCCATCTATGAACTGCTAGAGTGAATGATGGGGCTGGTACTGCAAAACCAAAGAAACTATTTCCATGACACAGAACAACAAGATATATGAGAGAAATACTGGTAGGGATCCAGTACTGATGGTATAGCAGAAGCCAGAGGACTCAGAACAATGATTCATTGAAATGAAGGTTTACAAGTAAAGGTGTGATGACAAAAGAGTATACTGTGTGACATACCTCTTCACAGATAGTTTTGAGATATTTTTGGTTTTGGTTTTGGTCTTTGGTTTCAGTTTCTTTGGTTGTTTCCTTTGCAGAGGGAGTTTGCAATGGTGAAGGGAGAATATGGAGGGACTGGAAGACGGGTGAACAGAGAAAAAGTTCAGTGAAGTCAGTTACTAACAGAGAGCTACAAACGACCACAGAGAGTGATGCCAAAGGTGGGGTTTGGCATTTGTCTCTGTTTCAGAAAGACTGGCAATTTATGAGTCATTCTCATAAAACTGAGAGCTTACGGGAGGTTGCCTTATAAAATACTTGCATAATCTTGTTCTAACTTACTACAAATCCATTCTTTCTAAGAGTCAATAAGATTATATAGATTATTTATTACTTTTAAAATGATAAGTTGTTATCGGTTTTATAAATCAATATCTAAATAGCTTATTTATTGTTACAAGATTATTAGAAATAATCTTCATTTTATTATATAATATATATCAGACTACTATATATTACAGTATATTATTTATGGTATAAATATTATAGTATATTATATATAGTAGTCTGATGTATATCATACTATATATATAGTCTAATATAAATAAATGTTATACATATCTAACATTTACTATTTGTGATTTGTCTTTCTTTGTCATGTCAGTGTCCTAAATATAAATATTACTTTAAACATTGCAAAACACTTTCTGTGATATGAAACTCTAGTTTATCTACTTCATGTAACTCATAACCAATAATGCTAAATTCACCAAATCCCTAAGGCATTATGTAGGCTAGTTCAATTGTCTTAAAGATTTTCCAGCTTGCTTTTTTCATTTTATCCCTTTAATGAATCTTGGGAAACTTAAAGTTCACTGACTCCTTTTACATTTGTTCTTCTGGCTTTATTATTACTCTTATAATATTAATGATAAATATTATTATTAATTTGGGGAAGTATATTGGGAGTTGAAGAGGTGCATTAGTAGCTAACAGTTCTTGTTGCTCTTCAGGATTATGGGTGTTTATTTTACTAACTTGCATGAGGTTTCTCACAAACACCTTATATCCAGCTCCAGAACCTCAAATGGTTCCAAGAAATAACCTAGAATAGCAATTCTAGTATCCAATAAAATAGACTTTCAACCAAAAGTTATCAAAAAAGATGTGGAAGGACACTACATACTCATCAAAGGAAAAATTTACCAAGAGGAACTCTCAATTCTGAATACTATGCCCCAAATGCAAGGGCACCCACATTTGTAAAAGAAACTTTACTAAAGCTCTAAACAGACAGTGAACCTCAAACAGTAATAGTATGGGACTTTAACACCCCACTGTCACCACTGGATAGATCATGGAAATAGAAAATAAACAGAGACACAGTGAAACTAACAGAAATTATGAGCCAAATGGACTTAATAGATATCTATAGAACATTTCACCCTAAACAAAAGAATATAACTTCTCAGCATCTCATGGCACGTTCTCCAAAATTGACCATATAATCAGTCACAAAACAGGCCTCAACCAATACAAGAAGATTGGAATAATCTCATGTATCTTATCAGATCACCACAGACTAAGGCTGGTCTTCAATAACAACAAAAAAACAGAAAGTCAACATAAACATACACAGGGAAGCTGAACAATGCTCTACTCAGTGATAAGGTGGTCAAGGAAGAAATAAAGACAGAAATTAAAGATTTTTAGAATTTAATGAAAATGAAGGCACAACGTACCCAATCTTATGGAACACAATGAAAGCAGTACTAAGAGGAACTCATAGGTCTGTGTGCTTCCATAAAGAAACTGGAAAAGGCATATACTAACAGCTTAACAGCACATATGAAAGACGTAGAACATAAAGAATCAAATACACCCAAGAGGAGTAGATGGCAGGAAATAATCAAACTCAGAGATAAAATCAACCATGTGGAAACAAAGAGAACTATACAAAGAAATAACAAAACCAGGAGCTGGTTCTTTGATAAAATCAACAAGGTAGATAAATGCTTAGCCAGACTAACCAGAGGGCACAGAGAGACCACCAAAATTAACAAAATCAGAAATGAAAATGGAGATACAACAACAGAAACCCAAGAAAGGTAAAAGATGATCAAATCCTACTACAAAAGCCTATACTTATCAAAACTGGAAAATCTAGATGAAATGGATGATTTCTAGACTGATACCAGTTACTAAAGTTAAAATAGTCAGGTAAACCATCTAAACAGCACCATAAGCACATAATTTCTAAGGAAATAGAAGTCATGAAAAGTCTCCCAACCAAAAATTCCCAGGATCAGATTGTTTTAATGCAGAATTCTATTAGACCTGCAAAGAAGACCTAATACCAATATTTCTCAAATTATTTCATAAAATAGAAACAAAAGGAACACTACTCAATACATTCTATGAAGCTGTAGTTACACTGATACCTAAACCACACAAAGAGCCAACAAAGAAAGAGAACTTCAGACTAATTTCCCTCATAAGTATTGATGCAAAACTACTCAAAAAATTATTGCAAACCAAATCCATGAACACATCAAAATGATCATTCACTATGATCAAGTAGGCTTCATCCCAGGGATGTAGGAATGGTTCAATATATGGAAATCTGTCAACATATTCCACTATATAAACAAACACAAAGAAAAAAACTACATGATTATCTCATTAGATGTTGAAAAAGCCTTTAACAAGATACAATACCTTTCATGCTAAAAGTATTGGAGATTTCAGGAATTCAAAGTTCATACCTAATTATAATAAAAGCAATATACAGCAAGCCAATCGCCAACATCAAACTAAATGGAGAGAAACTTGAAGCAATCCGACTAAAATCAGGGACTAGACAAGGCTGCCCACTCTCCCCCTATCTATTCAATATAGTACTTGAAGTTCTAACCAGAGCAATTAGGCAATAAAAGAAGATCAAAGGGATACAAATTGTAAAGGCAGAAGTAAAGATATCACTATTTGTGAATGATATGATAGCATACATAAGCAACTCAAAAACAAAACAAAAAAATCCACAAGAGAACTCCTACAGCTGATAAACAACTTCAGCAAAGTGACTGGAAACAAAATTAACTCAAACAAATCTGTAGTCTTCCTCTACTCAAAGGAAAAATGGGCTGAGAAAGAAATTACGGAAACGATCCCCTTTACAATAGTCACAAATAATATGAAATATCTTAGTGTGATGCTAAACAATCAAATGAAAGGTCTGTATGATAAGAACTTCAAGTCTCTGAAGAAATTGAAAAAGACCTCAGAAGTAGAAAAGCCCTCCTACGCTCATGGATCAACAGGATTAACATAGTAAAAATGGCCGTCTTACCAAAAACAATCTACAAATTCGATGCAATCCTCATCAGAATTCCAACTCAATTCTTCACAGAGATAGAAAGAGCAATTCTCAAATTTATTTGGAATAACAAAAAATCCAAGATAGCAAAAAACATTCTCAGTAATAAAATAACTTCTGGAGGAATCACCATCCCTGACCTCAAGCTTTACTACAAGACAATAGTGACAAAATTGCATTGGTACAGAGACAGGAAAGTAGGTCAATGGAATAGAATTGATGATGCAGAAGTGAATCCATACGCCTTTGTTCACTTGATCTTCGACAAAGGAGCCAATCATCCAATGGATAAATGACAGCATTTTGAATAAGGGGTGCTTGTTCAACTGTCAGTCAGCACATAGCAGAATGCAAATTGACCAATTCTTATCTACTTATACAAACTCAAGTCCAATTGTATCAAGGACCTCCAAATAAAACCAGATATGATGAATCTAATAGAAGAGAAAGTGCGAAGGAACCTCAAACACATTGTTACAGGGGACAATTTCCTGAACAGAACAGCAATGGTTTATGCTCTAAGATTAGGAATTGATAAACAGGACCTCCTAAAATTGAAAAGCTTCTGTAAGGTGAAGGACACTGTCAATAGGAAAAAATGGCAACCCAGAGAATGAGAAAAGATCTTTACCAACCCTACATCTGATAGAGGGCTAATATCCAAAATATACAAATAACTCAAGAGGTTAGACTCCAGAGAATCAAATAACCGATTTTTTAAAATGGGTACAGAGCTAAACAAAGGATTCTCAACTGAAGAATATTGAATGGCTGAGAAGCACCCAAAGGAATGTTCAACATCCTTAGCCATCACTGAAATGCAAATCAAAACAACCCTGAGATTCCACCTCATACCAATCAGAATAGCTAAGATCAAAAACTCAGGTGAGGATGTGGAGAAAGAAGAACACTCTTCCATTGCTGGTGGGATTGCAAGATGGTACAAGCACTCTAGAAATCAGTCTGGTGGTTCTTTAGAAAATTGAAAGTAATTTTAACTGAGGACCCAGTTATATCACTCCTGGGCATATACCAAAAAGATGGTCCAACATATAACAAGGACACATGTTCCATTATGTTTATAGCAGCCTTATTTATAAAAGCCAGAAGCTAGAAACAACCCAGATATCCTATAACAGAGGAATGGATACAGAAAATGTGGTACATTTACACAATGAAGTACTACTCAGCTATTAAAAACTATGACTTCATGAAATTCACAGGCAAATAGATGAGACTAGAAAATATCATCCTGAGTGAGGTAAGTCAGTCACAAAAAATCACCCATGGTATATACTCACTGATAAGTGAATATTAATCAAAAAGATGCTGGGAATACCCATGATATAACTCACAGACCATATGAAACCCAAGAAGAAAGATAACCACACTGAAGTGTAGATGCTACAGTCCTATTCATAACGGAGAAGAAAACAATCTCAGCAAGTAGAGGGAGAATGGGATCTAGGAGGTGGAGTGGAGGGGGAGGGAAAGGGGGGCCCAGTTCAGATATGAGAGGAATTGGGGAGAAGTACAGAGGGTCAGGAATTTGAAAGGAGGAGAGTAGCAGTGGGAGAGTGGGAACTGGTATTAGCCATTAGAAAGTACCAGATGCCAGGGACCCAAGAGGTTCTCAGGACCCAACAGACAGGATGTTAGCTGAAATACCCAACAAAGGAGAGACAGAACATGTAGAGTAGAGATCATATCCAGTGACTAGGCATGGCCTCCAGTTGACGGATGGGGCCACTCACACACCTCAAAAATTTTAATTTAGAATTCCTCCTGTCAAAAGGAAGTACAGGGACAAAGAGTGGAGCAGAGACTGAAGGAAAGGCCATCCAGAGACTGCCCCACCTAGGGATTCATTTCATCTGCAGACACCAAACCCAGACACTATTGCTGATTCCCAGAAGTGCTTGCTGACAGCAGCCTGGTATAGCTGTCTCCCAAGAGGTTCTGCCAAAGCCTGACCAATATAGATGTGGATACTCTCAGCCAAACATCAAACTATGGGCTGGGATCCCAATGGTCCCGAGCTCCCAGGGACTAATCCACTAACCATAAAGTAGACATGAGGGACCTATGGCTCCAACTGCATATGTAGTAAAGGATAGCCTTCTAGGGTATCAATGCGAGGAGAGACCCTTGGTTCTGTGATGGCTCGATGCTCCAGTGTAAGGGAATGTCTGGGTTGGGAGGCTAGAGTGGGTGAATCAGTTAGGGAACACTCTCATAGAAGAAGGGGGAGGGGTGGAATAGGGGATTTGGGGAAGGAATCAGGAAAGGGGATAACATTTGAAATGTAAATAAAGAAAATATCCAATTAAAAAAAAAAACATGTTGAAAGGCAAAGGCAGATGGGGGAGGAGAGGGGAGAGAGAAGAGGAGGAGGAGGAAGAGGAGGAGGAGGAAGAAGAGGAGGAGGAAGAGGAGGAGGAGGAAGAAGAGGAGGAGGAGAGAGGAGGAGGAGGAGGAGGAGGAGGAGGAGGAGGAGGAGGAGGAGGAGGAGGAGAGGAGGAGGAGGTATTGGGAGCCGAAGCCTAGCAGAAAGCAGCTATCATCTTTGCAGCCAACTTGAGATATATACCCTGACAAGAGACTTGTTTTGAACAGCCCACAACAGCTGAGCACACTCTAATAAACATCTTGTTTTACTCATATATCTTGTTTTGCTGTTTAGTGCCCCCAGCTGCAAGGCGCACATGGTATCCACGATGCAAGGCATGTGGCAAAGCACCTTCAGCTGTGTTCCCCTGCTTGTCCATGAGGGCAAGGCACGTGGTAAAGCATGTAAATATCCAGGATTTCCTCTCCATAAAAGGGAGACTTGATCAAACCCTCTGTCTTGTCTCCATTCTTCGCATCTCTTGCCCTTCCAACCCCATTCTCTTTCTTGCTAGACCCTGACCCACGGACCAGAGCAGCAGACCAGACCACAACAAGGAGGAGGAGGAGGAAGAAGAAAAAGAAGGGGAAAGAGGGAAGGAAGCCAGCCAGCCAACCAAGCTCAAGAAAGACAAAGGAATCAAAAAACCAAACCAAACTAAACCAAACAAACAAAAAAGTATTTTGTTTGAAACTAATATATATTAAAGTTACTAATTCAATGCATGGAATGGATAGTTTAGGGATGATTTAAAATTTAAATTCAAAATTATATTTATATTAAAATTAAATATAAAGTTCATCAAAACCGTTTTTTCCAGCTGATATGAGGCCCCCAACACATACAGCAGAGGTCTGCAGGGTCTGGGTTCAGTCAGAGAAGATGCACCTAACTCTAAAGAGACTAGAGGCCCCAGAGAGTTTAGAGGTCTGGTGGAGTGGGTGGGGGGTGGAAGAGTGGGGACATCCTAATAGTGGGGGGTTGGAGAGGAATTATGGGATCGGGAACAGTCAGAGGGTGGACCTGGAAAGGGATTTAAAAAATTAAATAAAATTAAAAACAACAACAACAAAATGTTTTTTTCAGTCTCCCCACCCCCCCCCCCAAAAAAAAAGTTAGGGTAAGGACTGAAGTAGCTGAAGGAGTTACAACCCCTTAGGAAGAAAAACAATATCAAACTACTAGACACCCCAAAGTTCCCAAGGACTAAACCACCAACCAGAGTACACATGGGTTCCTGCAATGGCTGCATATGTATCAGAGGATTGCCTTATTGGGCATCACTGGGAGGGGAGCCCCTTGGTCCTCTGGAGGCTCGAAAACCCAGTGTAAGGGAATGCTAGAGCTCTGAGGCTGGAGTGGGTGGGTGTGTGGGTGGGGAAGCACCTCATAGAGGCAAGGGGGCAGGGTTTGTGGAGGGGAAACTAGAAAGGGGGATAACATTTGAAATGTCAAAAAATACGATAACCAATAAAAACTGAAAAAAATGAATAAAATTAAATAAAATAGCAATTTTTGATTTTTTTTTTTGACTATACAAGGTGATTTAATAAAACATTCTTTTGCATGTTTTGTTGACTACTCATCAATCAGCTCTCCACATGGTATCATTTCTAATATTCTGTATTGGAATACATATCCTATTTCCCCACTCTTCTGTGTCCTCCTACTTTTTTTTTTTTTTAGAAGACCATACTCCATATACAGGCTGCATGTTTTGGGATAGCCCCCACTCCAGATGTTTGAGACCTACATGAAAACCAAGCTGCACATTTACAACATATGTGCAGGGAGGCCTAGGTTCAGCCCATGGAGGTAGATCTGTGTAGACTAGGTATGCTCCACGGTTGGTGATTCAGTCTCTGAGAGCTCCAAGGGTTCAGGTTCGTTTACTCTGTTGATCTTCCTGTGCAGTTCCTATCTCCTTAGGGCCCACAATCCTTCCACCTACTCTTCTTTAAGAGTCCTCAAGCTCCATCCACTGTTTGGCTCTGGATGTCTGTATCTGTCTGAGTCAGCTGCTGGTTAGAGCCTCTCAGAGGACAGCTTGCCCCTGTCTGTCCTCAGGCTGGAGGTTTAGATCCTGGGAGCTCTGGTTGAATCTTTTGATACTCGTTCTAAAAAGGACAAAAACACCCTCACTTTGGTCTTCCTCCTTCTTCTTGAGTTTCATGAGGTTTATGCGTTGCATCTTAGGTATTGTGTGTTTTGGGGTTAATATCCGCTTATCAGTGAGTGCATACCATGTGTGTTCTTTTGTGATTGAGTCATCTCACTCAGGATGATATTTTCTAGCTCCATCCATTTGTCTAAGAATTTCATGAGCTCATTATTTTTAATGGCTGAGTAGTACTCCATTGTGTAAATGTACCACATTTTCTGTATCCATTCTTCTGTTGAAGGACATCTGGGTTCTTTCCAGCTTCTGGCTATTATGAATAAGGCCGCTATAAACATAGTGGAGCATGTGGCCCTGTTGCATGTTGAAATATCTTCTGGGTATATACCCAGGAGGGGTATAGCTGGGTCCTCAGGTAACACCATGTTTAATTTTCTGAGGTATCGCCAGACTGCTTTCCATAGTGGTTGTACCAGCTTGCAATCCCACCAACAATGGAGGAGTGTTCCTCTTTCTCCACATCCTCGCCAACATCTGCTGTCACCTGTGTTTTGGATCTTAGCCAATCTGACTGGTGTGAGGTGGAATCTCAGTGTTGTTTTCATTTGCATTTCCCTGATGACTAGGGATGCTGAGCACTTCTTTAGATATTTCTCAATCATTCGAGTTTCCTCAGTTGAGAGTTCTTTGTTCAACTCTCTACCCCATTTTTTAATAGGGTTATTTGATGGTCTGGAATCTAGTTTCTTCAGTTCTTTGTATACTTTGGATATTAGCCCTCTATCAGATGTAAGGTTGGTGAAGATCTTTTCCCAGTCTGTTGGTTCCCGCTTTGTCCTGTTGACCGTATCCTTTGCTTTACAGAAGCTTTGCAGTTTTATGAGATCCCATTTGTCAATTCTTGATCTTAGAGCATACGCCATTGGTGTTCTGTTCAGGAACTTTTCCCCTGTGCCCATATGATCAAGGCTTTTCCCTATTTTCTCTTCTATTAGTTTCAGTGTAGCTGGTTTTATGTGGAGATCCTTGATCCACTTGGAATTGAGCTTTGTACAAGGAGATAAGTATGGATCAATTTGCATTCTTCTACAAGTTGACCTCCAGTTGGACCAGCACCATTTGTTGAAAATGCTGTCTTTTTTCCACTGGATAGTTTGAGCTCCTTTGTCGAAGATCAAGTGACCATAGGTATGGGGGTTCATTTCTGGGTCTTCTATTCTATTCCATTGATCCTCCTGACTGTCTCTGTTCCAATACCATGCCGTTTTTATCACTATTGCTTTGTAGTACAGCTTGAAATCGGGGATGGAGATTCCCCAGAAGTTCTTTTATTGTTGAGTGTAGTTTTCGCTATCCTGGGTTTTTTGTTATTCCAAATGAATTTTAAGATTGCTCTTTCTATCTCTGTAAAGAATTGAGTGGGAATTTTGATAGGGATTGCATTAAATCTGTAGATTGCTTTTGGCAAGATGGCCATTTTTACTATATTAATCCTTCCAATCCATGAGCATGGGAGATCTTTCCATCTTCTGAGATCTCCTTCGATTTCTTTCTTCAGGGTGTTGAAGTTCTTGTCATACAGGTCTTTCACTTGTTTGGTTAGATTCACACCAAGATATTTTATACTATTTGTGACTATTGTGAATGGTGTCGTTTCCAATATTTCTTTCTCAGCCAGTTTATCCTTTGTGTAGAGGAATGCTACTGATTTGTTTGAGTTAATTTTATATCCAGCCACTTTGCTAAAGTTGTTTATCAGGTTTAGGAGCTCTCTGGTGGAAGTTTTGGAGTCACTTAAGTATACTAACATGTCATCTGCAAATAGTGAAACTTTGACTTCTTCCTTTCCAATTTGTATCCCTTTGATCTCCTTCTGTTGCCTAATTGCTCTGGCTAGGACTTCCAGAACTATATTGAACAGGTAGGGGGAGAGTGGGCAGCCTTGTCTAGTCCCTGATTTTAATGGGATTGCTTCAAGTTTCTCTCCATTTAGTTTGATGTTGGCTACTGGCTTGCTGTATATTGCTTTTACTATGTTTAGGTATGGACCTTGAATTCCTGATCTTTCCAAGACTTTTATCATGAAGGGGTGTTGAATTTTGTCAAATGCTTTCTCAGCATCAAGAGATATGATCATGTGGTTTTTTTCTTTGAGTTTATTTATGTAGTGGATTATGTTGATGGATTTCCTTATATTGAACCAACCCTGCATTCCTGGGATAAAGCCTACTTGATCATGGTGGATAAGTGTTTTGATGTGTTCTTGGATTCGGTTCGAGAGAATTTTATTCAGTATTTTTGCATTGATATTCATAAGGGAGATTGGTCTGAAGTTCTCTTTTCTTGTTGGATCTATGTGTGGTTTAGGTATAAGCGTAACTGTGGCTTCATAGAATGAATTAGGTAGTGTTCCTTCCGTTTCTATTTTGTGGAATAGTTTGAAGAGAATTGATATTAGATCTTCCTTGAAGGTTTGATAGAATTCTGCACTAAAACCATCTGGACCTGGACTTTTTTTGGTGGGGAGACTTTTAATGACTGCTTCTATTTCTTTCACAGTTATGGGACTGTTAAGATGGTTTATCTGATCCTGATTTAACATTGGTAACTGATACTTGTCTAGAAAATTGTCCATTTCATCCAGATTTTCCAATTTTGTTGAGTATAGGCTTTTGTAGTAGGATCTGATGATTTGTTGAATTTCCTCGGTTTCTGTTGTTATGTCACCCTTTTCAGTTTGGATTTTATTGATTTGGATACTGTCTCTCTGCCCTCTGATTAGTCTGGCTAAGGGTTTATCTATTTTGTTGATTTTCTCAAAGAACCAGCTCCTGGTTTTATTGATTCTTTGTATAGTTCTCTTTGTTTCTATTTGGTTGATTTCAGCCCTGAGTTTAATTATTTCCTGCCGTCTACTCCTCTTGGGTGTTTTTGCTTCTTTTTGTTCTAGAGCTTTCAGGTGTGTTGTCAAGCTGCTAGTGTGTTCTCTCTCCAGTTTCTTTTTGTATGCACTTAGAGCTATGAGCTTTCCTCTTAGCACTGCCTTCAGTGTGTCCCATAGGTTTTGGTATGATGTGTCTTCATTTTCATTAAATTCTAAAAAGTCTTTAATTTCTTTCTTTATTTCTTCCCTGACCCCATTATCAACGAGTAGAGTATTGTTCAGTTTCCATGTGAGTGTGGGCTTTCCATTGTCTTTGTTGTTATTGAAGACCAGCTTTAGACCATGGTGATCTGATAGGATGCATGGGATTATTTCGATTTTTTTATATCTGTTGAGGCCTGTCTTGTGACCAATAATATGGTCTATTTTGGAGAAGGTACCATGAGGTGCAGAGAAAAAGGTATATTCTTTTGTTTTTGGGTGAAATGTTCTATAGATATCTGTTAAGTCCATTTGGTTTAAAACTTCTGTTAGTTTCACTGTACTTCTGTCTAGTTTCCGTTTCCCTGATCTGTCCAGTGCTGACAGTGGGGTATTGAAGTCTCCCACTATTATTGTGTGAGGTGCAATATGTGCTTTGAGCTTTAGTAAGGCTTCTTTTATGAAAGTGGGTGCTCTTGCATTTGGTGCATTGATGTTCAGAATTGAGAGTTCATGTTGGTTGACTTTTCCTTTGACAAATATGAAATGACCTTCCTTATCCTTTTTTATATCTTTAAGTTGAAAGTCAATTTTATTCGATATTAGAATGGCTACTCCAGCTTGTTTCCTAGGACCATTTGCTTGAAAAATTGTTTTCCAGCCTTTTACTCTAAGGTAGTGTCTGTCCTTGTCACTGAGGTGGGTTTCCTGTATGCAGCAAAAAGTCGGATCCTGTTTGCGTATCCAGTCTGTTAGTCTATGTCTTTTTATTGGGGAATTGAGTCCATTGACATTAAGAGATATTAAGGAGAGGAGACTGTTGCTTCCTGTTATTTTTGCTAAAAGGGGAGGCATTGTTTGTGTGGCTATCTTCTTTTGGGTTTGTTGGAAGTGGATTACTTTCTTGCTCTTTCTAGGGTATGATTGCTCTCCTTGTAATGGGTCTTTCCTGCTATTATTCTTTGTAGTGCTGGGTTTGTGGAAAGATATTGTGTAAATTTGGCTTTGTCATGGAATATCTTGGTTTCTCCATCTATGGTAATAGAGAGTTTTGCTGGGTATAGTAGCCTGGGCTGGCATTTGTGTTCTGTTAGGGTCTGCATGACATCTGACCAGGATCTTCTGGCTTTCATAGTCTCTGGTGAGAAGTCTGGTGTAATTCTGATAGGTCTGCCTTTATATGTTACTTGGCCTTTTTCTCTTACTGCTTTTAAAATTCTTTCTTTGTTTTGTGCATTTTGTGTTTTGATTATTATGTGACGGGAGGTATTTCTTTTCTGGTCTAGTCTATTTGGTGTTCTGTAGGCTTCTTGAATGATTATGGGCATCTCGTTCCTTAGGTTAGGGAAGTTTTCTTCTATGATTTTGTTGAAGATATTTACTGGCCCTTTACGTTGTGAATCTTCACTCTCTTCTATACCTATTATCCTTAGGTTTGGTCTTCTCATTGTGTCCTGGATTTCCTGGATGTTTTGTGTTAAGAGTTTTTTGCATTTTTCGTTTTCCTTGACAGTTGTGTCAATATTTTCTATGGTATCTTCTGCACCTGAGATTCTCTCTTCTATCTCTTGTATTCTGTTGGTAATGCTTGCGTCTGTGACTCCTGATTTCTTTCTTAGGTTTTCTATCTCCAGAGTAGTCTCCCTTTGTGATTTCTTTATTGTTTCTATTTCCATTTTTATGTCCTGGATGGTTTTGTATAAATCCTTCACCTGTTTGGTTGTGTTCTCTTGTGATTCTTTAAGGGCTTTTACCTGTTTACCTGTGTTCTCCTCGGATTCTTTGAGAATGTTATTTATGTCCTTCTTAAAGTCCTCCATCATCGTCATGAAAAGTGATTTTAGGTCTGACTCTTGCTTTCCTGGTGATATGGGGAGTGCAGGACTTAATGTGGGAGAACTAGGTTCTGATGATGACATGTGTTCTGGCTCTTGTATTCTTGGGCTTGCCTTTTGCCATCTGGTTCTCCTTGGTGCTACCTGTGCTGTCTCTGGCTGGAAGCTGTCTTTCCTGTTCTCTTGGTTGTGTCAGAACTGTTTAGGTTGGGTGTCGCTGCTGATGTTCGAGCTAGGGCCCAGGATCTGCTCAGTGCTTTGGTCCGGACCGGAAGGAATCAGTGCTCTGGGCCAGGAGTGAATTCCTGGATCCCTGTGGGACCTGGTTACTCCCTGTTTGGGGCAGGTGTTGCTGCCTCCTTGCTTAAGAAGCTGCTCGAGTTAGAGCTCCTGGGAGCCACGCTTCCTCTGAGTTCTGTGAGATTGGTTGCAGAGTTGCCACCCGAGATCTGCAGAGCGCCCAGGCCCAAACCGGAAGGAACCAGTGCTGGGGCCAGGAGTGAGTACCTGGGTCCTGGTGGGTCCCAGTTACTCCCGGTTTGGGGCAAGTGTTGCTGCCTCCTTGCGTAGGAAGCTGCTTGGGTTAGAGCTCCTAGGAGCTCTGCTTCCCCTGGGTTCTGTGGGATTTGGTGTAGAGCTCCCGCCTGGGATCTGCTGGGAGCTCCGACCCAGACCGGAAGGAGCCGGTGCTCCGGGCCAGGAGTAAATCCCTGGGTCTCAGTGGGTCCCGGTGGGTCCCAGTTACTCCCTGTTTGGGGTGGGTGTTGCTGTCTCCTTACCAGAGATACTGCCTGGGTCAGAGCTGCTGGGTGCCCCACTTCTGCCGGGTTTTGTGAGGTTCAGTGCAGAGCTGCCTCCAGGGATCTGCTGCCTGGGCCCAGACCGGAAGCGGAAGTCCCATTTTTGATGTTTTAATTACATCTGTTTCTTTTTGGAAAAGTAAAACCATTCTTTCAACTTATTTTTTTTTAATTCGTTTAATTATTTACTTAGAAAGTCTTATTATGAAGCCCTAGGAGGCTGCAAACTAACAATTCTTTTGCCTCAGTCTGCCAAGTCTAAGATCCCAGTCATGCAGCTAGTCTTATTTTCTCATAATCATAAAATAGAAAAAATATTTAGACTATAAAACATAACTCAGTAGGTTACTCCAGTGTATCTTTGTTGTTTTCTTTTGTTTCACTTTGTTCAGCTTTTGATTCAGGAGGAAACATATTCCCTTTAATTAAAAAGTGACTTGGGAAAGAATTTATTCCCAGAGCAGAGACAGTATCCTACTTAAGTGGTACAGTATGAAATATGTGTTAGACGGTGACTAACCTGTCTTTAAGTAAATACTTGAGCTTAAAAATCAAACTTATTTGTTATTTATATTCTGCCAATTTATAAAGGTAAGGATCATGTTTAACATAATTCCACTTTGGATATATATCAAATTTGTATTTCCCTGTGATTTTCTTATGTCAGCTATAAAATGTTATTATTAGGTTAGTTGCAAACAAAACATGAAATCTTGTTAAGTATGAAATGTAATGGAGAAGAAGACATTCTTAAATGTCATTAAAGACACTATCATCTTATGTGCTATCATGAGTCGATTAATAATTGAATCCTCATTTTTAATTACATTGAGAAAATTTTTATCTTATATATTTAATATTTTACAAATATAAGATTGGAATTCCATATCTTATAAAAAATATACCTATGAAAATAAATAATCAAAATGTTGAATGAGCATCACTGAAATGTGCCTATTGCTTACAGTTATCAAAAGTGCTCATGGTTGCAAAAAATTAACATCTCTGATAAAAAATTTTAAAATTATTAGGGACATATTAGAATATCTTCCATTTGATTTTAAATTTTTCCAATGTGGACATTTATGTATTCAAATCTACTTTTAATTTCCAACCTTGATTTTATTTTATATATTTGCTCTATAGAACTTCTGTATGCATTACATATATTGGGATATTATATTATTTGATATTACAGTATTGACATTCAAGAACTTCATTGTTTCACATTGTATGTGATTTAAATAAGCATAAATATCTTTAGAAATTCAAAATGGCTGTATTTTACTGTAGCACATAAGAGCTTTTCAATTTATTTTTATTATGTAAGTTATGAAATTATATTTATACAATTTCCACATATATCTTTTTGAACTCTATTTCTTAGTGAAAACTAACTGTTATAAAGTTTTCCAACAAAAATTTAAGAGAACTGCTAAAAGATTTGATGATTCTTCATGGAAAGAGATGCTTATTTTGCAGGAATTGATCATGTAGTACATTGATGGACCACTTGCCTTGTATGCACAAGGCCAGGTATTTAGATGCTAAACATTAAAATAAGCAACAAAGAGAGACAGAATTATGTTTTCTATAAATATATAAATTTACAATTGCTCATGCTAAAACTGTAGTTTAAAATGGAAAATTAAATAAATGTGAATAAAATGTATGCCTTTTCCACTGAAATTTTTATTTATTTATAAAAAATAATTTATTAGTTATTTAAGAATTTCACATATGAATACAACATATATTGATGGTTTTCTCTTCTGGATAAAATATTGATACTTCCTACTGAGATAGAAATAAACAGAAATAGATTTCTGTAGAATTAGAGAAAGCAAAACATCTACTAAATATCATTTTTATCTAAGTGCTTTAAAAATGATATCATAATTCTATTCAGAAATGTACAGTTTTATTAATTTTTTTTTTAAATACAAACCAATTGAGACCGCAATATAGGAAGAACTTGCTTCCCTGTTCTTTAAATACAGTAAAACCAAATCAAAAGGGATATTTTATACTATTTGTCCTTTTAGAACATCATTAAAAAAGCAGATGTAGTGTACATGATACATCCTGGTCTTCAGGAAAATGATCTGGTTGAAGGATGTGTAAATGCCTGTGAACATAATTCTACACTGAGTTAAATAGGTGAGGAAACATGTTTAAATGCATTATGTAGTGTAATCAAGAAGGGAGAAACTTTTGGAATATCTTATGATCTTGAGATGACACTTTAGATCTGCCATGTTTTATTAAAAGTATTTGTAACGTTTGTATTTCTGTTATAGTAATTTCACATGTTCATATTATATTTTTTATTAAGAGAAGTGTAAATTTTAGAATTAGAATCAAGTTCTATTACTACTTTAACACTATTATTACATATGAAATAGTACAAAGGAGAAACTACTTACCAGTCCTTTTCTTGTCACAAAATTTTTAGAATGTCCAAGTTAGTCTAAAACACCTCCACATACCCAATTTGCATCTATGTTTTGAGACTAAAGTTTTGAACACCAACTACACATAACACGGTCAAAACTCAGGTGAAAGCCAAACTCTTTTTGAAGTGACTGCTGGTTAATCCTTAAGTGACTATCACTGAACTTAGTTATTTTGAATATTGAGTATAAGACAGTCAGTTTCCCAGCACTTGGGAGGCAGAGGCAGGCGGATTTCTGAATTCAAGGCTAGCCTGGTCAACAAAGTGAGTTTCAAGACAGCCCGGGCTACACAGAGAAACCCTGTCTCGAAAAACCAACAACAACAAAAAAAAAGACAGTCAGTTTTCTCTCATAGAGCAGATGATCATTGTAAGTTCAACATATTCCTCAAAGTCTACACAGCTAAAGAAAATGCATCTACTACCACACAGAATGAAATGTGTAAGTTGAGGATATGTACATGGAAGATAATGGATAAAATGAGTAGAGTATTTGATAATTTTGGATAAAGGTCTCTTTTGGTTTGTTATTTATGAAATACTTTCAAAAGTTTCTAATGTTGGGAAGCTTTATAATGAATATTAAAAAGCAAATAAAAATATAGGTAGAAGTTTTAAATGGAATTTATAGTTCTAGAAGTATATAAAGCATAAGAAAAATGACTGAGAACTTGCCAGCGTTCCTAATCATAAAACCCACCAAAATCCATACAATGAAGAATGGAACAAGTAAAGTAGGTGAGTAAGCTCAATAAGGATGAATATGGAGAGCTTAGAGGAGCATAAAGAGAGCTCTGGTGGACCAGATTTTGCTACAATAGATGCATCTTCAGAATAGAGAGGTATAACACTTAGGTACATTCCTTGGCCCTGTGTGCAGATGAGAAAGGGGGACAGCTTATGATCCTTACTCATATATTATTTACTAATATATGAAATTAATCTCAAGCTAGTAATCATAAAAACAAACTATTGGGCAATGAGAAAATTAAACTATAGGAAGAATCATTGTTAAACTAAAAATGAATTCAATTTCTTCATTTGAAATACATATAATAAAATTAAAATTGCATGCATAATAATCCAAAACAGCCCAAAATGGGAACGGTACAAACAAAATTTAAATAACATAAAACATTTCACTACATATCCTGACTGGCATGAAATAGACTTCACAACATTTGAGAAAATATAAAAGTTATGTGTATTTGTTCTTTTCTTTTAGAAATGTTAAGAAGTGTGATACCTGTAGCTTATATGTAAGATAAGAAAATCAAATGCAGTAATATGACTAGCAATTCTGACTGAAACAACTCAAAGCATGGAACACACACAGATCGGGGCAAAGTTCAATGCCTCCACAGTTACACAATTCATCCTACTGGGATTTTCCGAAATTCCCAACCTCCAGGGGGTTTCTGTTTGGGATGTTCTCCATATTTATTTGATTATCCTAATTGGAAATAGCTTCATTACTGTGATAACTAGAATTGATCCTGCACTACAGAAACCCATGTATTTTTTCCTGGCAAATTTTTCTGTTCTGGAAATCTGTTATGTATCAGTCACTCTTCCTAGGATTCTGTTCAACATTGCTGCTCAAGACAGAACATTATCTGTGCTGAGCTGTGCTGTACAAACATGCTTCTTCCTTATGCTGGGAGCCACTGAGTGCTTCCTGCTGGCTGTGATGTCCTATGACCGCTATGTGGCCATCTGTAACCCTCTGCTCTATCCTCTGGTCATGAACCCAACAAAGTGTACTCAGCTGGCAGCAGGCTCCTGGCTTGGAGGCATCCCAGTCCAGATAGGACAAACCTGTCAGATATTCTCTCTATATTTTTGCAATTCTAACCAAATCAACCACTTCTTCTGTGACATACCACCCATTCTCAAGCTGGCCTGTGGAGACACATCTATTAATGAGCTGTCTGTCTATTTAGTGGCTATCTTGTTTGCTGCAGTTCCTTTTATGTTGATACTTGTCTCTTATAGCAAAATCATTACCACCATTCTGAAGTTGCCAACAGCCACAGGACAAGCAAAAGCCTTCTCAACATGTTCTTCCCATTTGCTTGTGGTGTTTTTGTTTTTTGGATCAGCTACTGTTACCTACTCAAGGCCAAAGTCAAGCCAGTCTCCAGGAATTGACAAAGTCTTTTCTCTATTCTACACCATTGTGACTCCTATGTTCAACCCCCTGATATACAGCTTCAGAAACAAGGATGTGATTGGTGCTCTGAGAAAACTGTTATGTAGAAAAAAATGTCATAGTGTGTGCCCTAAAGTCTAAAGTACTCTATTAATTTCTTGTGACACAGGGGCACTCTTATCTTGTGGGTCACAGTGTGCTACTTCTCATCTACTTCTAAGTGGTCATCTGTAGCTCTATTTGCTAATCTCTAGTAATCATTTACTTTATGCCTCCAGATAGTGGTGTGCTCTGAGCTCAGGAGAATTCTCATTTACATAGCATGGAATTGCAAATGTTTTCTTTTGCCATTTTATGGTTTCTATCTAATCAGACACTTCTCCTGTGAGATGCCACCTAATACTAATCTTTGCTGAGTGAACATTTTTTTGTGACTATTTGAATGATATTTTTTGGTTCTGTTTAATTGCCTTGGTTCCATTTATGCTAATAATTGTGTCATATCTTGAAATTGCCATCAGCCATATGTTAGGCTAAAGCAGCTTTCTTTTTGTAGTTGTAGTTTTATCTATTAAGTTCTTTGCCTTTGTATACTTTTGTAATTTTCAAAATTATTTCCAAGTAACAAGCACATCATAATGACAATAAATAGTTAACTGTATGGACATATATCACTTTATATTTGGTTGTAATAACATTATAGAACTCTAAGAATTATCAGGTATTTGATTTTACAGTGGTAATGATTTCCAAATAAGATTTAATTTGTATATGTTAAGGCAAAGTTCTGTATGCACTATCAAATAAATATTCCATTTTAGTACATATATTTATGTGCAATATTCACTTTCCAAAGTACATGATTTTATAAACAAAAAAAAAACATTTAATTTGATTTACACACACACATACACAAAAAAAACCAAAAACATAAACACAAACAAAACATAAAAAAAACAACAAACAAAGAAAAAAAACAAAACTTTTCCTCTTGCAACTTGCTTTGGAACATAATCTCTATGATATCAAGAGAATGCATATGGAAAGTGTGAACAATAGATATTAGAGAAAAAAATATCAACAAAAAAACAGTTATACATGTGTGTAGTTTGGTTTAAAAAATAGCTCTCCAAAACAACTCAGTTCATAAATATAACCCAAGATTTTCTTGCTTGTTTGTGTTTTGTCATGTTGAGAATCTTACCGCTGGGATCTGGGAATTGCCACACCATAATTACACCAATTTCAGTTAAGCACAAATGGTTTGTTGAACACACACCATAATACTGAAGTTCAAGACCACAAGAGGAAAAACCTAATTGTGGCACCAGTCTGTCCTCAGGAGGATTTCTATGGGAAAAAAAATGTTTAAAAGTTCAAAGATAAGTTGTGAAGTGGTACAGTATTTTTTGGCTAACTAGACAAAGTATTATTGCTAACTTTTAAGCTGATTGGCTTTAAGTGAGGTAAGAAAGATGGTGGACAGGTGGTAAACGGGAATTACAGAACATTGAGATAACAGGGTACAAGTGATCCAACTATAACTATTTGGCTAATTGGTAGCAGTTTTTTAGTATCAGCTATGGATAATTACTTATGGGAAGTAGAGTCTGAGAACCTGAACTCAGATACTTGTGAGCAAAAGTAGAGAATGAATACAAAATGACTACAGTTATGTTTAAAAGAACAGGTCTCAACACCAAGATCATCACACATGCTATAGGTTTTAAATATGATTTCTTTGTTTATAGGTAAAAAGTCCTGTATGCTAAATCATGATATTTAATTAAGTAAATATTATTAATATGTAAGCATAAGAACTAAGAAAATAATGTCTGAGAATATTAGCCAGTAGCTTTTTGATGAATATTGATAAGTATTTTACAAAAATATTTTCCCCATTAATTTGTTTATTTATTCACTTTACTTCCTGATCACTGCCTCCCTGCCAGTCTCCCCAACAGTCCACCATCATCACCCCATCCCTTTTCCTTTGAGAGGGTATGTATCTGAGTATGTACCCACCCTCTCAAATCAATACAAAAGTATTTTTATGAGAACATAAAATGTATATTAAATTAGCAAAGAAGAAAGACATTTACATGTAAGCATGCATTTGTTAAAATGTTGGCACCTCACATGTGAATTTTACATGCATATAAAATTGAAGTATGAATGGAGATTATCAATATGTATTATAGATGTAATAGAATCATTTATCTTATTACTCTTTCTTCATTGCACAGAAAAAAATTCTATGATTACTCTAGGTATGGTATAAATACTACTATACCCAGAAGAGAAAGAATGTTTAAGGCCAGCAATGACTGTACAATGAGATTCAGATCTAGTACTATAAAGGCAGACTGTCATACACACATGCAAACATACACACACACACACACACATACTATAGTTGCCAGTTTCTGATAGTTTCAGTGTTCACTTTTTCTTAATAATAACAACATTGAAAAGTAAAACACAATTTGTGCAAAACATAAGGAATTTACCTTGTTTTCTATTTTATATGCTTAAATCCTTGAGTGAGGATAAATGAGTTTTCTTCCAGTAGAATGTAGCATGGGGATGGAACTTATCCTTTGATATACAGTCTTAGAAATAAGGCATGGTTGCTGCACTGAGGAAATTGTTACTTATAAAATATTGCTTGGAGCTCTGCAACAAATGATTGAATTTTTTCTTACACAGTTACTAAATAGGTCAAATTTTATTCAGTTTTTTAAATATAGTCACTTTATGTTTCTCAAATGTGTTTTTATTTTGAATTATAGCCTGAAATTTGTTGTTTTAAATTCACATTTTAATCTGTCTGCATTCAATAAAATATAATAAAACAAAATGCTATTTAATGTAAATTATATATGATTAAAATGACTTTTTCTATGGGAAAACTTTGAACAGAATTCAAATTTTGAAACATGTTACAAGTATACAGATAGGTTATTAATGTAAACAGTTTAACAAATAATTATCCCAATATTATCACACTCATCATTATACATAATTAATGGATGTTCTTTAATATCAATGTTTTGAGTGAATTGCTGAATTAGTTGATAAAACAGTTAACAATAATATATTTTTCTCAGAGTTCCGGTATCTACCATATATGTCACAGTATAAATAAAAATTAAAAGATATTATAAATCTACTATTAATTTGTGTAGCATGTAACCATGATATTATGATAAAAAGCTGCTTTCGTGCTCCCATCTGTTTTTTGTTAGTGCAGAAAATCCTAATAATGTATTTATTACATTTAATTTCTAACAGTTGTGTCCAACCTTCTGACATTTCAACAGACATGATTTTCAACAAAGTTCACACTACAGAATCTTATAAATAAGTACATAAAAGTACAAAAGTTTTAATGGGCAGTTGATAAAATGGTTAAATGGGTAAGAGCTTTCTTTGCAATTGTATAACCTTAGTTTTAATACCCATTACCTATGTTTAAAAAAATAGGTATGACAATACATGTATCTGCAGTCTCATTACTGTGGGGAGCAGATATAGGAGGATTGCTTAACCTTGTCTTTCTCCAGACTAGTTTCAACTAAATTAAGCATACTATCCTAAAAAAAATTAGTGTAGAGAGCTATATAGAAGATTACCTGGCCGGGCGGTGATGACGCACGCCTTTAATCCCAGCACTTGGGAGGTAGAGGCAGGCAGATTTCTGAGTTCGAGGCCAGCCTGGTCTACAGAGTGAGTTCCAGGACAACCAGGGCTACACAGAGAAACCCTGTATCGAAAAAACCAAAAAAAAAAAACAAAAAACAAAAAAAAAAAAACCAAAAAACCAAAAAACCAAAACAAAAAAAACAGAAGGTTACCTGATGTTATCCTCTGGCCTCTATGAAAGCACAGATATCCACTCATATATGTACACATGTGTATGGATATATGCACGTGCTTGCACACATACATAAACACACATACACACACACCCCACATTCTTTTATTTAAAGATTTATTTATTTTTGTGTATATGAGTACACTATAGCTGTCTTCAGACACACCACCAGAGGGCATCGTATCTCATTACAGATGGTTGTAAGCTACAATGTGATTGCTGGAAATTGAACTCAGGACCTCTGGAAGAGCACTCATTGCTCTTAACCACCCATATGTCACATTCTTTTTTTTTTTTTTTTTGGTTTTTTGAGACAGGGTTTCTCTGTGTAGCCTTGGCTGTCCTGGAACTCACTATGTAGACCAGGCTGGCCTCGAACTCAGAAATCTACCTGCCTCTGCCTCCCAAGTGCTGGGATTAAAGGTGTGGGCCACTACTGCCTGGCAACACATCGCATTCTTAATGTCTATGTTATGATATTTTTTTGTTAGACCACATTTACACCTGTCCTATGGCACATGTGGCCCTCACAGTTTTGAGATTCTGGAACCCACCTATGAATATGAGCAAAATAGAATTTAACTAATAAATGTTTGATTTTATCTGAAATAAGTTTCTGTATAAATTATCAGCAAACAATTTATGAAAGTTTGAAAGAAAGCAAATGAAGCGTATTGAATTTGTTTAATATAAATATAAAATTGGCCGGGCGGTGGTGGCGCACGCCTTTAATCCCAGCACTTGGGAGGTAGAGACAGGCGGATTTCTGAGTTCGAGGCCAGCCTGGTCTCCAGAGTGAGTGCCAGGACAGCCAGGACTACACAGAGAAACCCTGTCTTGAAAAACCAAAAAAAAAAAAAAAAAAAAAAAAAAAAAAAAAAAAAAAAAAAAAAAAAAAAAAAATTAAAAAATAAATAAATAAATATAAAATTGATTGTATTTATTCAGCCTGCCTCTCTGGAACACTTTATAACTCCATTCAAGTTCCTTAAAATTCATCAAGTCCTTTTCATAGAATATGTGAAACAGTTACTTGTGAAATTGGATACTTGTACTGAAGAATAAAACATAATTCAAGCATCCTAATTAATTATCTGAACATTTAACATAGGAAGAAAGGAGGTACAGCCTTCTAAGAGATAATTACAAATGAGAATAGAAACTGAGGCACAGGATTTATATTACAGCTTTTGATTGAGCAAACTGATTAAGCAATAATCTAATAAAGTAGATACAATTCTTTGAGAAAACAGTGAAGTCACTTCCTCCTCTGAAAGGAGCAAAAATCTAATAACATTAATGGGGATATAAATTAATTGTGCATGATAGCCTCCAGAATGAAGTTATTATCTGCTGATACCTATATTTTTGCTCAGGGAAACATGTACTTTTAACATGATACTCACTGAGATTAGAACAGACACTGTACAATGTTATCCAACCCTTTGACGTCAAACCTACAAAACGGTGGAAGCCCACTCTGAAGGTACCTAGAATTCAACAATTCAATACTAGGACAACAAATAACTAATAAAATTGAGAAGCTCATGAGAGGATATGCTTATGACATTAAGATGCCTGACCAATGCATGAAAACACTTTAGTCATTAAAGAAACTATATAACAATTCATTGTGCTGTCACTTTTTTCGAGTTGAAATTACTACTATCTAAAAGATAAAAGGCAGCCCTGCAGTAAATGTTGGTGTTATGGAGAGACAGTCTGTTAACTAAGAACATATATTATTCTTCTAGACACATGATCTTAAGATTCACCTCCATGTGACAATTGGCTATAATTATAGATGCAAGCAGATCTTGTTGCTTCTGACCTTTGTTTGCTGTGATATTCAAGTGCACATAACCACATACAAACATACATGCATACACATATAATAACTGTGATGGCTATTCCTGGTTGTCAAGTTGACTACATTTGGATTGAACAACAATCCAGAAATGAAGCGCACACCTTTGATCCAGATCATGAGGCTGGAAGACACAGGCTTCTCACCCAGATCTTGACATGGAGATCTTGAGGCTTTGTGGCCATAAAAGGCTTAGGCAAGTTAGTATATGCCGTTTATCCCAGGAGACTGAGGGTAGCAGATCTCTGAATGCAATATCAGCCTGAGACAAAGCAAGTTCCAGATCCAGGTGTGGTGGTATATACCTTTAATCTGGGTCACATTTTCTGCTGGAGGCCTACATAAGAACATTAGAAGAAACAAAACTCACTCTTCTTATCGGCTTGTACTTACTTGCCAGCACATTTGTTGGAAACTACTTCTTCAGGATTCCAGCTTATGAAGACCAGTTGAAACAACTTCAGCCTTGTGGACTGAGCAACTACTAGACTCTTGGACTTCCCATTCACTGCTGCTCATTATTGGGTTAGCTGGACTGTAGACTGTAAGGCATTACAATAAATTTCCCTAATATATACATACATTCCATAAGTTCTGGGACTCTAGAGAACCCTAATACAATAACTTTAAAAAATAACCAGTAGTTGGCAAGATGACTCAGCAGATAAAGATACATGCTGTGCAAGTTTCATGATTTGACTTCCTAGAAACCATATAAATGTAGAAGAGAAGCAACACCAAAATATTGTACTTTGAGTGCCAAATGACATGATACAAACATCATACAAACACTAATAATACGTTTTAAATTTTAAAGTGAGTAAGTCAGGGCACATCAGTCAAAAGAGGTGAATGACCAATGTGCTAGCTGGATGACTGCATTCCCTATACCCTCCAAACTACTACCACGGCCTGTGTCTAGGACCCTGCCTCTAATACAAACTGTCTCTTGCTGCTCAACTTTCAGTCACAACAGTCAGAAAAATAGTTGAATCACCAGCCAGACAGCTGTACTAAACACTCTTTAAACTAGATTTCCAATGATACATTCTATAGCTGCCTCCCTATCTCACCAACTGCACAAAAGCCATACACATGCCCCTAATTCTGGCAGACTTCTTTTGCTCATTTGAAGGAGACACTAGTTCAAAGAAAAGGTGCAGACTATACCAGTCAGAGGAAAAAAATTCATACTGCACCAAAGGCCAATCTAGTGGACAGAACTTCACCTCCCAACATGGTCAGAGACTCCATATTAGATCCAGGCCACAAAGTCCACATTACACAGAGAGACATGTTATCATTATCACCACCACCAATATGCCAGGAATTAACAATAATTGGTCACTAATATCTCTACATATCATTAGATTTGATTCCCCAAGAGAAAGACACAGGCTAACAGAATTCTATAGATTCTGCATCCTTCTCCAGAAGATAGACACTACCTCAGAGATAAGGGCCAAAAAAAAAAAAAAAAAAAAAAAAAAAAAGAAAGAAAGAAAAAAGTAAAAAAAAAAAAAAAAAAAAAAAAAAAGACTTTCCAAGCAAATGGACCCAAGTGTAAACAAAGAAATCTTAATTTAGCAACATGGTAGCTCTGGGAAAAGATCACATCCAAAGATATGATCTGGACAAAATACAGACACATTTTAGGTATACACCTTTAATTCTTTTTTCTTTAATTCTTTAATTTTGCTTTTTACAGTCCAGTCTTTATACTCCCTCCCAGTCTGCCCGCTGACTGTTGCACATTCCATAAATCCTCTCTCTCTTCCCCTGGTCTCCAAAAGGATGCCCCCATGTGGAGACATGGAGATGCAGCTCCCAGGAAGGATCAAGTAAGGACTGGTGAAAGGCACAAGGAGGGCCGGGAATGCCGCCCTTGAGAAGAAAATGTTTTTCTCACTTGGCCTGAGCTATGTTCTGCTTTGATCTGTTTTTGTGGAAGTGACTCTCAAGGTCTCTGAGTTATGATAAGTACTGGGGTGATTTGGTTTTTGTTTGTTTGTTTGTTTGTTTGTTTTTCCAAGACAGGGTTTCTCTGTATAGCCCTGCCTGTCCTGGAACTCACGCTGTAGACCAGGCTGGCCTCGAACTCAGAAATTCACCTGCCTCTACCTCCCAAGTGCTGGGATTAAAGGCGTGCCACCACCACTTCCCAGCATGATTTGTTAATTAAACGTTTTAAGAAGAAGCATATGTTTAGTCTTGCCTATATTCCTGGTATTATGGGAAAAAAGATTTTATGATTTTAGCTTGAGAGAATGCATGTTTTTATCTATATAAGGCTTAATAAAGTTTGTGGCAGTACGCAGTTGCTTCTGTCTTTGCTCCCAGGTTCTTTCGTGACTGACACCCAGGGTTCCCAACGCACTACATATTGACACCCCCAAACCCCTCTCTATTCTCTGGGGCCTCAAGTCTCTTGAGGGTTAGGTGCATCTTCTCTTATTGAGTCCAGACTCGGCAATCTTATGCTGTATATGTGTTAGGGGCCTCATATCAGCTGGTGTATGCTGCCTGGTTGGTGTCTGAGCGATATCTGGGGTCCGGGGTCCAGGTTAGTTGAAACTGCTGGTCTTCTTATAGGGTTGCCTTCCTCCTCAGCTTCTTTCAGTTTTTCCATAATTCAACCACAGGAGTCACCAGCTTCTGTCCATTGGTTGGGTGTTGAACATCTGCTTCTGAAACTTTCAGCTGCTTGTTGAGTCTTTCAGAGGGCAGTCATGCTAAGCTCCTGTTTGTGAACACACTACAGTATGAGTAATAGTGTTAGGCCTTGGTACCTCCCCTTGAGCTGGATCCGAATTTCAGCCTGTCACTGGACTTCCTTTCCCGAAGACACTCTTCTCCATTTTTGACCCTGTAGTTCTTTCAGACCAGAACAATTTTTTTGTTTGGTTGGTTGGTTTTCTTTTTTTTTTTTTTTGGTTTTTCGAGACAGGGTTTCTCTGTGTAGCCCTGGCTGTCCTGGAACTCACTCTGTAGACCAGGCTGACCTCGAACTCAGAAATCCGCCTGCCTCTGCCTCCCAAGTGCTGGGATTAAAGGCATGTGCCACCACTGCCTGGCCCCATCTAATTCTTAACAATGAAGATTAGTTTGTAGACAGAAGCAACCAGTTTAAAGTGACATCTAATTGCGTGGCAGGACAAAGTGGTGAATCAGAGAAAGATCTGATAGAGTGAATCAGAGATAAGATGTTCCCAACTCACAAGAGAACAAAAGAGGAAGAGTGGCTACTTAGAAGCAGCAAGAGAGAAAGAAGGTGTAATTTGTAATGTGTGTATGACAGTTTTACTGGGGCAGTTCTTTAGAGACAGATTACAGAAAGAACAAGATAGATACAGGTAAAGAAAGAACTAGCCAGAGAATGAAAAAGGTTCAGAAGATTAGAACATATTGCCAAAGTTATTATAAGGCCAGGCAAAGCAATTCAGTCTAAAGGCAAAAAAAATAACTTTAATCCCAGCATTTGGAAGGTAGAGGTAGGTGGATCACAGGGCTACACAGAGAACACCCGTCTCAAAAAAAAAAAAAAAAAAAAAAAAGCTTCCATCAGATGGCCAGTTGCTATGTCTGATTATGAATAGTGGGTGAGCTAATATGCAAGGTTCCTCCATAGCTTCCACTTTCGATTTTACTTGTGTTCCTGCCCTGACTTCCTTCTGTCAATGAGAATGAGTGTGACCTGAAAGTATAAACCAAGTAAACCCTTTCCAGCTGAATTTAATCAAGCATCTAAGAAGAATAGATTGTGTGGAGGCTAGAAGCTTTCATGTTTAGGCCTAGGGATAGTTAAAACAGAGAAAGAAATGCTCTGGGCTCAGCTCAAACCATGTATTCACAGAGTTGGGCACTGCTCTCGTCTCATCACTTCATCTGAGGAAATAATAGTGACATTTACCTTCCAGAAGCAAGCTGATGTAGTTATTCTAATATCTAAGAAAATAGACTTCCAACCAAAATTGGTTAAAAGCAATGAAGAAGGACATTTCATACTCATCAAGGAAAATTCCACCATGATGGCATTTTAAATTCTTAACACTTATGCCCCAAGTGTAAGTGCACACATATTTGTAAAAGAAATGGTAGCCAGCGGTGGTGGCGCACACCTTTAATCCCAGCACTTGGGAGGCAGAGGCAGGTGGATTTCTGAGTTCGAGGCCAGCCTGGTCTACAGAGTGAGTTCCAGGACAGCCAGGGCTACACAGAGAAACCCTGTCTCGAAAAAACAAAAACAAAAACAAAAAAAAAAAAAAAAATTCCTTTTCAAATATGAAAGGTAATGGTACAGAAGACATTAACAAAAACACTAAAGACATTATCATCTTAGATACTGTCATGAATCAATTAGTAATTGATTTTGAAGTAGTTTTAAGTAATGGTTTTCTGATGTATATATATTTAGCTATTTTACAAATGTAAGCTCGGGAGTACTTTTTTTTTAGATCTAGAGTTCCTATCTCATAAAAATTTAACTACATAAATAAACAATCAAAATGTTGAATGAATATGAAGTGTGCTTGTTGCTACAATTATCAAAAGAGCTCATAGATTTTAAGAATTTACGTCACTAATTTAAAAAATCCAAAGTTATTAGTGACAGATTAGCATATATTCTATTATAGTTTAAATATTTTTTCAACAAAGTCATTAATGTATTCAACTTTATTACCTTTGATTTTATTTTATGTATTGGTACTATTGGCTTCAAAATATGTTATGCATATTAGGATGACACATTGTTTGATATTACAATATTGACAAGTTTCATGGGATTTGTGATTTAAAATAAGCATAAATATCTTTAATCAATGCAAAAATAACTATATTTTCCTGTAAAGCCTAATAATTTTCCAATTTAGGGTTTTAATTTTTCGTATATGCATTATTATATTTATTTCATTTACACATATGCCTATTTGATCTCTATTTCTTAGTAAAAGTTGTTACAAATTTTTACAAAAAAAAATGAGGAGGGCTACCAAACAATTTGGGATGCCTTTTGGGAGGAGGGTCTAGTTGTGCAGGAACTGATGCACACTTGCCTAGCATGCACATGGTCAGGGATTCATCGGGCAAACATTGAAATAATCTTCAAAGAATGCTATAAGTATGTTCTGGATAGATATGGAAATTTACAATCTTTCCTACTTACTCTGTAGTTGAAAATAGAAAATGAAATAAATATGAATAAATGAATGGCTTTTCCCATTGAAAAGGTTATTTATTTGTTATTATTTGTTTGATAATTGTATATATGAATAAAACATATATTGATGATTTTCTCTTCCAGATGACAGTGGTATGTCACATTAAAACAGGAAACAAATGGAAACATATTTCTGTAAAAGTAGAAAAAGGAAAACATCTGATAATGTTTTTAATGTAGTTTTGTAAAACATATCATAGTTGTATAAGAAACATAAAGTTTTATTGAAGTGATTGAAATGCCATCCAATAGAGTTCACAATAAAGGAAGACTCTGCCTCCCTGTTATACAATTAAAAACAGTAAAAGCAAATCAAAAGGCCTACCTTGTATAGGTTTATTTTTATAAAAATTGTGACAATGGAGCTTTTTCAACAGAATATCTAATAAGCACCGGGCGGTAGTGGCGCACGCCTTTAAATCCCAGCACTTGGGAGGCAGAGGCAGGCAGATTTCTGAGTTCGAGGCCAGCCTGGTCTACAGAGTGAGTTCCAGGACAGCCAGGGCTACACAGAGAAACCCTGTCCTGAAAAACAAAAAAACAAAAAACAAAACAAAAAAAGAATATCTAATAAGCATGTGTAGCCCACTTAATTCAGGAAAACGATCTGACTGAAGGGTTTTGCCATTGCCTAGCTATATACTACTAGACTGAGTTAAACAGGTAAGGAAACATTTAAATCCATTGTGTAGTGCAATAAAAAAGCAAAGAACTTTGTGGAATACTTTTTATGATCTTGAAATAACAGTTTAGCTCTACTACCTTTACTAAAATTATATGTACAGTTTGAGTTTCACTTATAGTATGTTTACATTTTATGCTAAATTTTTTTTCCTTTTTAATTTTATTTTTTTGCTTATTCTTTAATTTTATTATTTTAATTTTTCATTTATTTTATTTTGTTCATTTATATATGATTGCTCTGCTGCATGTACACTTGCATGCCAAAAGAGGGCATCATATTCTTTTATAGATGGTTGTGAACCACTATGTGTGTGTTAGCGATAGATCTCAAGACATCTCAATGAGTAGCCAGTGTTTTCAACCACTGAGCCATCTTCCGAGACACATTCATATTAAATTTTTATGTGAATTCTATATTTCAAAATAAGATCAAGTTTTATCACTACATTAACTGAACTTGAAAATTTGTTAACACATTGAAAATAAGACGATGAGGTTTTTCTGATAATTTTAAGTTGCACATGCTGCCCAATTGTCACACACTGTAAGAGGAAATGTATCTATCACAAAAAAAAGTTGAATTGGATAATGAATGAGTAGGTAGAAGGATAAGTAGTTAGAACATAAAAGAATGAATAGAGTTTTTGAATGTAGGAATGTTTTGATTTGTTATTATTGAAACACTTTCAAAAGTTTCTAAATGTTGGGAAGCTTTATAACACAAAGGAGTTTAAAGGGAAGTTATAGTTCTAGAGGTAACCAAATCAGATTAGTCAGTCAATGGGGCAGGAGTGGAGGGGTGAAGACTAAAAAGAAAAAGACAATTAGATAACACTATAGCACGACTCCATGACTCCAGCCAGTTCTGAGGCTGAATCAGGTTTATTTTTTTTCCCAGCCTGCTTTTACACCATTTTAATTACATGCAGATAATAAGGTCAGTTCTAGGTTAAGGAACAAACAAGGTACTAAACACAAACAGTCAAGGAACAAGCAAGGCAATAAACAAGGTCCTGTAATCACTGTTTCTAGGGGTTTATCAGGATGACCAAGATATCTGAGCCTATGTCGCTGTCCTAGCCCAAAGTCAAATTCTTGTCTGAAGCCTACTTCTTTGTTCTAGCCCAAAATCAGATTCCTGCCTGGGCTTACTTCTGTGTCCTGGCCTAGTGTCAAATTTCTAACAAGTTTCTAGAAGTGGACCCAAAAGTTCTCCATATGGGGGTATATAAAGCATAAGAAAATGAATGAGATCTTGGTATCATTTTCAAGCTTAAAACCCACCAAAATGCATGTAACTCAAGAATGAAACCATTGAGCTAGTTGAAACGCACAGATAAGGGAAATTTTGATAGGTTTATAGATGCATGAATTGACCTCTGATGTACAAAGTTTTGCCACAATACACGTTTACTCTAAATAGAGTCATGTACCCTCAGGTACATTTCCCTGACCATGTGTGCTGATTAGTAAGGATAGGCTTCTGACCCGTGGTCATAAAAAGACTATAATGTTATTTATTTCATTGGAGGTTTCTTCTTTAAGAACAAAAGCTTTAAGCTTTGCATAAAAACTAAGACATTTGTTTTCATAGTCTGTATATTAAAATAAAAAATTACTATTCCACATTTTAATTTTCATATAATATTTGTTGGACAGTTGTACTAAAATAGTATAAAGTATCATATCTAAAAGAGCAATAAGGTTTAAATACCAATATATAATATTCCTGAATTACTTTAAGGCATTTTAAATATTTAGTCATTCATTATTTACTAATTTATGAAAGTAATCTCAAGCTAGTAATCATAAAAACAAAATATAGGGCAAAGAGAAAAGTTAGTTATAAGAACAAATCATTATTAAACTGAAAACTTAAATTTTGCATTTAGAATATTGAGAATAAAACTAAAAATGGCATTTATGATAATCCAAAATTACTAAAACTGATGGCAGTACAAATTGATGAAGCCTGCTAGCTTAGCTGTAACTCCTTTGTTTCATGCCTGTCAACCATCCCATATTGCTGGGGAAAAAAGGCAGCTTGAATATAGACACAGAAAAATGTATAGCTCAGAGAGAGGTCAGGCTAACCATACATCCTGTTTCATGGAATCATACTCTGAGGATTACTGCTACTACTACTACCACTATTATTATTATTATTATTATTATTATTATTATTATTATTGGAAATTCCTCAACCATGGCTTTCACTCAGAGCCAATCTATATAAAAAGAAGTTAGTTTGAGCTGTTATATCTAGACTATTAAATAACCTTGGGAAAAAAATGCTGATCACCCTATAGCCCACCTTGTTTTGCTTAGCTTATTTTGCTTTCTTCCCTATATAAACAGATTCTGGATAATGCCCCAAGTTGTACTTTTAGTTCCTGAGTTTTAGCTATGGCCCTGATTGATCAGTTTTGGTTTATACATTCAATAAACCAGCCCTGTTTAACTGAGACTGGAGTCTTCAGACCTTCAACCACTTTTCAGTTACTGATAGTTAATGCCACTAAGCTGTCCCCTCTTTGAGGAGTTAAGTTTTTCTGTTCCTGTGTAGTTCTGTTTCTGATTTGGTCTTGTTTCTGGTTTTGAACTAGACCTTTTGGTGTCTCAAAGAAGAGTATCTGGACGTAACAATGCTCTTGAGTCAGGAGATTTCTCCTCTTGGGGAGTGGGGTACAGTCCACACTTTCAGACTTGAACTTGTCTGGGACTCTGGTCTGAGAGCACCAATGTGCAGCACTGTGCCTATCTTTGAAACTAGTTTTTGTTTTATTAATTTTGTTTGTTTTGTTTTTTGATGAGTCCTCTATCTAAATTTTAACTCCTTCACTATGGATGGAATATCTAGATCCCTTTGATAGAATATCTGAGTTTTTGAGTTCTCAACCCTCTCCTGACCCTCAACTCTATTGGTTGTCCTGTTGATAGTACTGTTGATATTGATATCAATAGGATATCATGTTTGATATCCTGATTGTTCATGTCAGTCAGTTATGTCCATAGTTTCATTTAGTTGCTTAATTGTGGCTCTGTGTTTCATATTCCAAGGGAAATGGTTAAAACTTCATCTGCTGGCCATTTTCCCCTTGATTTAGTTTTAATTCACTTCAAGGATTTTCAGCAAAAAAGCAGCTGATTTGGGACAACAAAAACTGCCAACCTGATGCTGCTCTTGGAGCCCTGCCTCCTGTCTGGATCAAGAAAATGTGGGGCTGCTTCATCTGTATAAGCTGCTCTTAGAGCAACTTCTCAGCTACTCCAGTAAGGAAGTTCATGGCTAGTCCTGCTGTAAAACCTCTGTGTCCATAAAAATTGGATTCAGCAGGTAGCAAGATGCTCCTCTCTTGAAATTTCACCTGGAAGAAGTAAGGCAGTTTTGTATGTCTACTTTAAATGTATAAACATATGTGGTAACTACATATTTATTTTTGCCTGGTCTTAAATATATAAATTTAAATTGGCTTATAAGTTATTGGGCATGGCTAAAAATCTGTAACTTCTGTAAGAAGACGTTAGATTAAAGCAAGTAACTCAGAGTTGGAGCCATTTTGTACAACAACACACAACACAAGCCAACCAAGGAAGCAGATCCTCTAGAAATACTTTTAAATTGGGATAATATTTTTAAAATTATGTGATTCTAGTCCTGCCTTAAACATCAGACTTAAAACATGGGATTCAACCCATGTTTTTTTTAATGAGGTATTAAAGCTGCACCTTAATGCATTTTTATACAAGAACATTTCTTGGTGGCAGTCAAATTTCTTTTTTTTTTTTTTTTTTTTTTTTTTTTTGGTTTTTCGAGACAGGGTTTCTCTGTGTAGCCCGGGAAGTCCTGGAACTCACTCTGTAGACCAGGCTGGCCTCGAACTCAGAAATCTGCCTGCCTCTGCCTCCCAAGTGCTGGGATTAAAGGCGTGCACCACCACCGCCCGACAGTCAAATTTCATAACATGAAAGTAATGCACTTGTACTGATTTTGGAGGCATTGAACTGTCTAAACTGTTAAAAATTAGTTTTGTCTTTGAAAATTATGTTTATGTTCTATGACTTCACTCTTTAAAAGATCCTTTATTTTGATTTTGGAAAGACAGATAAAATATTTAAATATATGAAAATATGGAACTTTTAAAATTTGTTAAATATTTTATTATGTTTTTATTACAATGAAAGAGAAATTTTAATGAAAATAACTATTCTGATGATGGAAACTATAATGACTCTAGAAATAACAATGGACAACAGCAATCAAATTATAAGAGCCATGAATGGGACACAGTTATGATAAGAGAAGCTCAGGAAGTCCCAGTGATGAGAGCTATGGATCTCATGATGGAGATAATGGAGATGATAACAAAAAGTTTTCATTTTAAAAAATGCAGCTATTGATTAATGCAATATGAATTCAATTAAATATACATTGCTGAGATTTTTCTAATGTAGTTTTTTCTTTTTTCTTTTCTTTTCTTTTCCTTACATTAGGTATATTTCCCTGTAAATTATGGTAATGATACCAGAAATACAAATTTTTAAAATTTTAAAGAAAAAAATTTAAAGGTTTACAACATTAAAAAGTTTAAGGCATCCCATGTTGTTTATGCAAAAAGCAGGTTTTGTACAGACAGAAAATTAATTTGGTTCAGAATGAGGTTATGCTGATTATATGTCCTATAATGTTCTGATTCTCATTATTATTATTATTCATGGAACTTCCCCAACCATGGCTTTGATTCAAAGCCAAACTAGATAGAAGTTAATTTGAACTATTATGTTTATACTACTAAAGAAACGTGGAAAAAAAGTGACCATCCTGTGTCTACTTAGGAGTAATTTTTTTCTTTCCCTACATAAACTCACTCTGGACAATGTCCAAAGTCAAAGATTTCAAACCCTGAGTCTGAGCTATGGCCCTGATCAATCAGTCTTGGGGTATGCTTTCAATAAACCAGCCCTGTTTAACTGAGACAAGAGTCTAGGTGATTTTTGTAGCAATTCCTGAACACCAACACAAATACATACATACATACATACATACATACATACATACATACATACATACATAAAACTGAAAATTATCACTGCATATTTTGACTGGCAAGAAATAGATTTCACGATAGAAAATCTGTCAGTATTTTTGGGATCGTGGTGGATGCTTTTTTTCCTGTCACACGGACCTGAGGAGCTTTGGTCTAGGGAATGACAGCGTCTAGTTCTGCATGGGTTAAATTAAGTTAGAACAAAAGCTAGAGTAGGGCCAGGTGTGGTAACTGGTGTATGCCTTTAATCCCAGCATTCAGGGCTGAGGCATGCGGATCTCTATGAGGAAACTGAGGCCCAGAGAGGTTAAGTGTATTAGCCAAAGTCAAAGAGCTAGCAAGTGAGGGAACCAGAACTCAAACTCAGCTTCGAAACCAATGTCCACCTTGTTCCCTTCACTCTTCCCCTCGTGTGACTGAGACACTGTGGTATAATCTGGATCGACTCTGTGTGGAGGAGTCTGTTTAACTGAGACAAGCAAGAGTCTAGGTGATTTTTGCAGGAGAACTGCAGCAGCATGAGCAGAAGCATCAGGCCTGGCTCCAAAGCATCGCAGAGAAAGACAACAACCTGATACCTATTGGTAAGTCGGCCTCAGAGCACTATGATGACGAGGAAGAAGAGGATGATGAAGACGATGAGGACAGTGAAGAGGATTCAGAAGGTGATGATGGCCAGGCAGTGGTGGCAGACGCCTTTAATCCCAGCACTTGGGAGGCAGACTTGGATTCTGAGTTTGAGGCCAGCCTGGTCTACAGAGTGAGTTCAGGACAGCAGGGCTACAAGAGAAACCCTGCTCGTAAACAGAAGAGAGGAGAAGGAGAGGAGGAGGGAGGGGAGGAGGAGGAGGGGGGGGGGGGAGGGGGAGGGGGAGGGGGGAGGGGAGGGGGGAGGGAGGAGGAGGGGAGGGGGAGGGGAGGGGAGGGGAGGAGGAGGAGGAGGAGGAGGGGAGGAGGAGGAGGAGGAGGAGGAGGAGGAGGAGGAGGGGGAGGGGGAGGAAAAAAGGACATGCAGGACATGGATGAGATGAATGACTATAATGAGTCACCTGATGATGGAGAGGTCAATGAGGTGGACATTGAAGGCAAAAAACAGGATCAAAATCAGCGGATGATCTAGGTAAACAAGACAAGTTGGCCTCGGAGTGATTCCATAGCACCCCAACCTATTTTGAATCCACAGCCTCAGCCCTTCAGCCTGCAGAATCAGTTTGTGACTGTAGTGCCTAAAACTTTCCCTTAGACACTTTCTCAGCTGCTGCCAGGACAATGTCTCCTTGGGTCCTTCCAGGACATCAGTCTTCCCTTGAATCCCAAGAGCCTGAACTAATCCCACCTTCCTGGGTGGTACCCCACTCCTTGGTTGCCAGGTGTGGTCCCTTTCTAACCCTCTTTAATAAAGACGCAGGACTGATTCTTTAAAAAAAAAAATAAATTAAAGAAAAGAAATGGATTTCACATTTGAGAGAATATATATGATGTGGGTTTTTTTCATTCTTTTAGAAATTTTAGGAAATTCTGATCTATGGTACCTGTAGCCTATATGTAACATAAGAAAACCAAATAAAGTAACGTGACTTGTACTACTGACTGAGTCAGTTCCAAGCATGGAACACACAGAGATCAGGGCAGAAGACAAAACCTCCATAGTGACACAATTTATCCTTCTGGGATTTTCTGAGCTTCCCAATCCCCAGTGGATTAGTTTGGAAGGCTCTCCATAATTTACTTGATTATCATAATTGGAATCAGCTTCATTACTGTCTTTACAAAAATTGATCCTGCACTACAGACGCCCATGTATATCTTTATGGCAAGCTTTTCTTCTCTGGAAATCTGTTTTATATCAATCACTCTTCCCAGGAGTCTGTTCAACATCGGTAGTCAAAATAGAAGTATATTTAACCTAGCCTGTATAATACAAACCTGCGTCTTACATCTGAAGGGAACCATTGAATGTTTCCTTTTGGCTGTGATATCCTATAACCATTATGTCACAATCTGCAACCCTCTGCACTATCCCTTAGTCATGAACCCAATAAAGAACATATAGCTTGCAGAAGGTTCCTGGCTTAGTAGCATGCCATTCCAGTTTGGGCAAGCATTTCAGATACTCTCTGTACATTTCTGAAATTCAAACCAAATCCACTCCCTTTTCTGTGGCATATCACCATTCTCAAGCTGGCCTCTGGAGTTACTTCTCTTAATGAACTGTCTGTCTACTTATCATGGTCCTCCTTGCGGCAGTTGGTTCGTTATATGTTGATATTTACTTCTTATAGCAAAATCATTACCACCATCCTGAAGTTGCCAGGAGCCAAAGGACAGGCAAAAGCTTTTTCAATATGTTCTTTAATTTGAGTATGTTGCTTTGGATTTTTAGATCAGCCACTGTTACTTATTTGAGCCCAAAGTCCACCAGTACCCCAGGAACTGACAAACTGTTTTCTCTGCTCTACATCATTGTGATCTGCAGGATCAACTCCTAATATATAGGTTTAGTAGTAGTGATTGCTACATTGTTATATAAGAAATAATGGCATGCTTGTGTGTATTAATGTCTAAAGTACTTTCTTTACCAGTGACACAGGAAGACTCCTATCCTGGGTGTCACAGAGTGCTACTTTCTAACTATTGCTACTGGGTGTTCTGTAAGCCTCTATGCTAATAACTAATCTGCATCCATCTAGTGGTGGGCTTTTAAATCTGTTTACACAGGGAATGTTTGCAGAAGTTATCTTTGTCATTTTAGTGTTCCTACCAAATCAGCCACTTCTTTGACATTGCTCCCCACCCTGATTCGCTTGCTATGTGTGATAACCTTTGTGAATGAGATGGTGGTCTTTCTTGGTGTTGTTTCATTTATATAATAATTTTCTACTAGAGTAAAATCATGTCTACAATCTTAAAATTGCTATCAGCCATATGCTGGCATGAAAATTAAAAACCTGCTGTTTCTGTTCCTTGCATCTTGTAGGTGTGGTGTTACTATTGTGACTCTGATATTTATTCTCAAGTAAGAAGAATAGCATATCAACACTGAGGAAGTAATAATGTAAAGAATGACCTGAAATTTATCCTGGTAAATTGGCAAACAGGATTTTATGTTTGTTCACAGTAACATTTCAGAACTATTATTGTTTAAGTATGTAACATTTGTTTTTTAAATAGTAAATATTTCCAAATAAAATTTTATTGACATATATAGAAAGATGGTACTGTATACATTATTAAATAACTAGATAATCAGTATTCATACATACAACTATGCATAATATTCACTTCCAAATTGCATTGTTTTTTGTTGTTGTTGTTTTTCGAGACAGAGTTTTCTCTGTGTAGTCCTGGGGCTGTCCTGGAACTCACTCTGTAGACCAGGCTGGCCTCGAACTCAAAAATCCACCTGTCTCTGCCTCCCAAGTGCTGGGATTAAAGGCGTGCACCACCACCGCCTGGCATTGCATTGTTTTTTTAAAGAAAACATTTAATAAGGCTTACTAGTCCAGTGGGTTAGAGTACATGATGGCAAAGCTCCTGGAAGAGCTGAGAGTTCTAACCTTTTTTTTTTTTTTTAATGGTTTTTCGAGACAGGGTTTCTCTGTGTAGTCCTGAATGTCCTGGAACTCACTCTGTAGAGCAGGCTGGCCTCGAACTCAGAAATCCGCCTGCCTCTGCCTCCCAAGTGCGAGTTCTAACCTTAAAAACCACAAGCATTAGGCAAAAATGCACACTGGGAATAGATTGACTCATCTAGCAGAGATGCTGTTATATTACCACAAATCACGTAATTTTCTTATAAGGAATAGTGTTGTTAGGGTGGGCTTTTTTTTTTTAAGAATATGTTTCTCAGTTGTTGTCAGTCAACTTGCTACAAAGTAGTGTCAGTCCTGTAGCAAGCAGAAACTTGATTGAGGAATTGCCTCTATCAGGTTGGACCCAGGAAATATTCGTGGGTCATTTTCTTAATTTCTGAATTATTTAGGATACTCGAACATGCTGTGAGCAGTGCTACCTTTCCCTGGTTTGTGTGTGTGGTGTGTGTGTGTGTGTGTGTATTGCTGCTTCCTTTGGTTGAACAAATCAGAGGAATTAAATCAGGTAGCAGTGCTTTGAATCATGGCCTTGATCACGTCAATAGAAAGCAAATGTACAGTAAACAATGGGTATTAGATAAAAGATATGCTCAAAAATACATACTCATGTACCTAGTTTGGATTAGAAATGGCTTTCCAAAGAATTCAGTTTAAATATAAGATCCCCAGGTTTTATTGTTAGTTTGTTTTGTATTATTGATAATAATACCAAGAACCTCACCCATACTTAACTACATGCATAAGAACTTAAAAATATCATTTAGATGTAAGTAATTCTATTAGTTAATGATTATAGATATTGATTAGAGATGAAGTTTTATGTATGGTAAATAAAATATATGCTACTAAATAAAATAAATGCTATTAAGATGTTAATATGAGATATCATCCCCTGAGATCCATATTATACTTCACAAATCTTTAACTTAGTCCTGCTTTCCCTTAAGTCACACAAGTATCAGAGACTTCATGTAAGACCCTGCACTATGCCCTATCCCATATACCTACCAACTTTCCTTAAAGCACATCCAGGATATTTAAACTGCAACGCATCCCATGGGCTTCACATTTCAGCCCACACTTTCCTGCTATTTCTGGAGGCCAGTCACACTGGCATGAGGGACCAAGGGACAAGCTTCATTTAGGGAACACAGAGGTAACATTAGCACTAAAAACCCCACTCATCTTATAGGCAACAAAGAAGCACAGGGGAGACACTTTACTGGATCTGAAGATTTGCTAATCAACAGAAATCAAGACTACTCAGGCTAGAAAAACAGAGAGGAAACAGAAACCAAGGGGAAAGGAAAAAAACAAGCAAAAAATTACCCACTTAACAAAATCAGAACCTAAACATATAATAGCGCTAAAATACAAATAGCTATAGACCAGTATTAAAAAAAAACAATAAACAGTCAGGGCAATATAATACTTTCAGTGCCCAGCTACCCTGCTGAAGCAAGTCCTGTATATTATAACATAGATGAAGCACAACACAATGATTTAAATTCAATCTTATGAAGATGATAGAGGTCTTAAAGAGGAAATTAGTAATCCCATAAATAAATAAAAACAGAAAAATGCAGTCAAATAGGTGAAAGAAATGAATAAAACTGCTCAAGTCATGAAAATGAGAAAGGAAGCAGCAATACACGCAAACACACATGCACACACACATACACAAACACACATGGATATAAATTATGGAAATCCTGGAGATGGAAAATCTAGGTAAACCAACAGCAACTACAATTGCAAGCATCACTAATAGACTATAAGTGAAGGAAGAAAGAATCTCAGTCATAGAAGATAATGTAGAAAAAAAATTGACTCTGAGATTCCATATTACATTGATCAGAATGGCTTAGTTCCAAATCTCAGGCGACAGCTCATGCTGGTAAAAATGTTGAGTAAGGGGCACACTGCTCCCTTGCTGGTGGGAGTGCAAAATTGTACAGTCACGTTAGAAATAAATTTTTAGGTCTCTCAGAAAATTGTAAATAGCTGTACCTCTTGGGGATATACCCAAAAGTTGCTAGACCATGCCTCAAGAACACTTGTTCAATGATGTTCATAGCAGCTTTATTCACGGTAGCCAGAAACTAGAAACAAACTAGATGTGCCTCCAACAAAGAATGGATAAATAAATTGTAATACTTTCACACAATGGCATATACTCAGCTATTAAAAACAATGTCATTATGAAATTTACAGGCAAATAGATGTGGAGCTATAAATAAACAAACAAACACCATCCTGAGTAGGGTAACCCAGACCCAGAAATACAAACATGGTATGTACTAAATTACAAGTGGATATTAGTCATAAAGTAATTGATAACCATGCTATAGTTCACAACCCCCCAAAAAAAGCTACGTAACAAGGAAGGCTCAAGAGCCATGTATAAATATCACTGAGAAAGGGATAGAGAAAATATATAATGTGCAAGACTACACACACACACACACACACACACACACACACACACGGACAGGTGGAAATGTAAATGTCACTTTTATGTACTTAGATGAAGTGATGAGATACGAGCCATACCCAAGCTTTAAGTTATAAGGCTTGGTCTGAGCCCAACGTAGTTTCTTCTATATTTTATGTATTCCTGAGCCAGGTGTGGAAGCTTATAGACTCCATACAATCTAATTCTCAGCAAGCCCAGGCCTTGACGGCTTCAGCTTCCAGCCTTTGTCAGCTAACCTAGGCCTAGAATGTTTTAACCTCAGAGACTTACTGAAGACTAATCTCATTATTCCTAGATTTTTTCTTTGAAGTCTGGATGGCTGGTTTAATTAAGCTGTTCTAGGTCTGGAGAGATGGTTCAGCAGTTATGAGCACTGACTGCTCTTCTAGAGGTCCTGAGTTCAATTCCCGGCAACCACATGGTGGTTCACAACCATCTGTAATGGGATCCAATGCCATCTTCTGGTGTGTCAGCGACAGTATACTCACATATATGAAATAAATAAGTAAATCTTTTTTAAAAGTTAAAAATAAATAAATAAGCTGTTCTGGATGAAACTCATCTCCAAGCTTATTGATTCAAATTGGCTTCTCTCAGCTTCTGATTGAATTGCTATGCTTGGGAAAACTACCTTTGAAATCCATGAACTAAACTGCTCCTAATTGACTCTTTCTGAACTGAACTTTTTCTCTCTCACTGCTCTTCAAGTAGCCTCTTTCGTGTCTGTTCTTCTGAGAGTTGGGAACATCCTATCTCTAAACCATTCTGTCAAAGTTTTCTCACATTCATCACTTCATCACCTTGTCTGCCCCTCAATTAGTTGATATTGTTTTGGATTAAAGGTGTGTACCACATGGTATGCACTCACTGATAAGCGGATATTAGCCCCAAAACACACAATACCTAAGACGCAACACATAAACCTCATGAAACTCAAGAAGAAGGAGGAAGACCAAAGTGAGGGTGCTTTTGTCCTTTTTAGAATGAGTATCAAAAGATTCAACCAGAGCTCCCAGGATCTAAACCTCCAGCCTGAGAACAGACAGGGGCAAGCTGTCCTCTGAGAGGCTCTAACCAGCAGCTGACTCAGACAGATACAGACATCCAGAGCCAAACAGTGGATGGAGCTTGAGGACTCTTATAGAAGAATAGGGGGAAGGATTGTGGGCCCTAAGGAGATAGGAACTGCACAGGAAGATCAACAGAGTAAACCAACCTGAACCCTTGGAGCTCTCAGAGACTGAATCACCAACCGTGGAGCATACCTAGTCTACACAGATCTACCTCCATGGGCTGGACCTAGGCCTCCCTGCACATATGTTGTAAATGTGCAGCTTGGTTTTCATGTAGGTCGCAAACATCTGGAGTGAGGGCTATCCCAAAACATGCAGCCTGTATACGGAGTATGGTCTTCTAGCTGGGTGCCTCATCTGGCCTCAATGGGAGAGGAAGCACCTAGCCTCTCAGAGACTTAAAGTGGCAGGGTGGGGGATACAGGAGGAGGGGGTACTCAGAAAAGAAGAGATGGGGAAGGATTGTGGGAGGGGGTGACTGGGATGGGTTATAAAGTGAATAAGCAAAAAAAATAAAATTAAAAAAGGAAAAAAAAATAAACCATATGCTGAGTCCCAGCATCATACTCATTCATTAAGAGGAACACAGAAAAAAATAAATAAATAAATAAATAAATAAAAAATAAAGGTGTGTACTAAAGAGCTGTGTGTTCTCCAGCCAGAAGACTCAAAGGTGTGTGTTAAAGTCATGTCTGAATTCTATCCAGAGGAATTAAAAATGTGTACTCCAACCAAAGAGATTAAAGGTATATGAATGACTATCTGCATTCCAGTCAGAACATATCTTTGAAAGTGATCATTTGCCAAAGCAGCTATGTTACTAGATTAAAATTTCCTATAAACTCTATGTGTGTGGAAGGGTGGATGGGAACATGAGGGATTAGGTGTGGGGAATGGTAGAGGGAGAGAGTACTGGAATGACATAGGAGGGCATCTCTGGGATAACTAGAAACCCAGAATAATAGAAACTCCCAGGAACCTATGAGGGTGACTTTAGCTAAGACTCACAGGAATGGGGGACACAGAGACTGAACTAACCATCTCCTATAACTAGGTAAGACACAAATCCAGATGGAAAATCTCTAGCCTATAATTTGCCCCACCTACAAGATGGGCAAGGGTAAAAGTATAACAGAAATTGAGGGAGTGGTCAACCAAAGACTGGCCCAGTTTGATACCCATGACATGTGAAAGATCCCACCACTGACACTATTAATGATACTCTGTTATATTTGCAGACAGGAGCCAGGCATACTGCCGTCAGAGAGGCAACTAACCTGCAACTGATAGAAAAAGTTGTGGAGACCCGCAGCCAAACATCATGCACAGCTTAGGTAATCCTGCAGAAGGGGGGAAGAAATGATTGTAGGAGCCTAAGGGGTCAAGGACACCAAAACAAGATGTACTAAATCAAGTAACCTGGGCCCATAGGGATTCACAGAAACTGAACTGCCAAACCAAGAGTATGCATGGAACAGACCTAGGGCATCTGTATATATGTTACAGTTTTGTAGTTTGGTCTTCATTTGGGATTCCTAACAGCAAGAGCTGTCTCTGACTTTGTTGACTGACTGGACTACCCCTACTGGACTCGCTCATCTGCCTCAATAAGAGAAGATGTGGCTAGTCTTAATGCAAATTGATATGCCAGGACAGGTTGATATCCATGGGATGTCATCCCCGTATCCACCTACTTTTCTGAAAAGAAACTGTGGAGAAGTGGCTGGAGAAAAGAACTAGAGAAGAGGAGGGGGGGGAAATAGGATTAAAGTTAATTAGTTAATTAATTAATAAAATGTAAAAGGTAAGTACAAAGTTAGAACTAAGAAAATGGTAATTTCAGACAGAAATCTAAATTTTAGGCTAGAACAAGGAAGTAGACTTCAGACATAAAAATGACCTTGGGATAGGAGAGGGAAGTAGGCTCAGATATTTTGATCACCCTGATAAGCCCTTAGAAACAGTGATCATAATCACGGGAATGTTCATGTAGTTGGGTTTAATGCCTTTGCTTTTTCTTTGACTATTTGTGTTTATTTTCTTGCTAGTTCCTTGACTATTTGCATCTATTGTATTGCTAGACCCTCAACCTAGAACTGACCTTAATACATACAAGTGATTAAAATAGTATAAAAGAAAAGAGGAGGGGGATGGAATAGGGGGCTCTAGGGAGGGGAAATGGGAAAAGGGGATGACATCTGTATTGTAAATAAATAAAATATCCAATAAAAATTTTTTAAAAAAATAAAATGAATATTGGTGATACTGGCAAAGTCATTTTACAAAGAGTTCTGACAAGTTGTTTACTTAAACTACTTTTCATGTGGAGATGTATAGTAAATCAGTGATTAAGACTGAACTTTAAATAACGCATGTATTTATTTTATAAATGCAAACCACATGTGCATTTAAAATGCATAAAAATGGAAGTATTAATGAGGATATAATCCTCAATGTGTGTTGTGTCTATGTCAGCATCGATTATGTTTTTACTCTTCCTTTAATTCCCTGAGAGAGGGATCTAGATAGGGGGCTAGACAGGGACAAGTGTCAAACACAAACACTTCTGAATACACACACTGTTGCCAATTTCTGATACTCCTTTTAATGTTCATTTTTCTTAATCATCACAAAATTGAAAATAAAACCAAATGTACAAAAGGAGTAGTTTACCTCAGTTTCATTTTATTTTTCTCATTTAACGTATATATTCTATTTCTTAACTTCTTGAGTAGAAGAAGAAAGAATTTTCTTGAATCAGACCATAGCATGGGGAAGGACCATATCCCCAGAGTGGATACCATTTCCTACTTAAACAGCACTTGTGTTTGACAGTACATTAAACGTTTGAAAGTGTTTTGCCTGAACAGTTTTAAAAAATTGTTTAAGCCTTAAAACCCAAAGTTACTTACTATTTTCTTTTCCAAATCAATAAAGGTAAGATGCATATTTAACTTAATATGAGCTCAAACTACATTTGACTTGACCAAATATATATTAAACTTGTTTCTCCTTTTAAATACTGACATTAGATGGAATTGAAAAAGAAAATTGGAACAAATCTTGTACATAATTTTTTACCTCAAATATGGTTTATTTTTTACTCTTCTGATATAGATCAAAGAAGAACAAGATGGAGAATATGGTTTTGTATAAAAGGTCAATATACTTTAGAAAAATAATAATATGAGCACCATCTTATATAGTAACCTGTATCAACTTGTTAATATAATTTATTCAATTACAGGTATTATTTATCTTTTATCAAGCCTTAATTTCAGCTATTCACATATTTATCTGCTTTATAGGAATAAGTTGGAGATCATAGCTATTAAAATTTTTACATTTTAAGATGATAATAAATGAATGTCACTAAAACATGTCTATGGCAGCCAAAAGTATTCCTAAGAGTTAAAGAATAAATCCTATAAGTGATTATAAAAAATATTATACAACTTTAGCATGCACATGTGTGTGCGTGTGTGTGTGTGTGTGTGTGTGTGTGTGTGTGTGTGTGGTCTGTTCTGTGATTTTTGCAAAGAGGAAAATCTTTTTGAATTCATGTAACCATACAAAACTTTCAACATTTATCTCCTCTTTTATGAATCTGGTCAGAGACATATAAGCTCTATATACCCTCCATGTTACATGTATTAGTTAATATCAGAGTAACTGTAGGAAGATGACAGATAAATAAGCATAAAGTATTTGAATAAAACAAAAGTGCCTGTATTTCAAAGAAATGATAGTGGATTTCTTTATTAGAGTATTAATTGTGTCTTCTACATGATTTCCATAATCAGAAACAGTAGCAATCAGGGAAATCATCTTATAGACACCAAGATTCATAGGCAGAAAAGCCCAAGGTATAGTTTGGTCCCAGAATGCTTGCTAGTGTGTGTCAGTCCTGGGCTGGAACTGCCATGTCACAGAAAAACTAGGAAAGTCCCATTTGAATATATCAGTATAGTTCCAATATCATGTTAATATGTAATATTAGGTTGTCAAGTCCCAGAATGTGAAGAAAATTGAGGATGGTTTTACATATGAAAAATTGAGACTTTCTCTCCCCAAACTAGAAAACAGAAAAAAAATAAACAAAAGATTTTGTACAGTTGGCCGGGCAGTGGTGGCGCACGCCTTTAATCCCAGCACTTGGGAGGCAGAGACAGGCGGATTTCTGAGTTCGAGGCCAGCCTGGTCTACAGAGTGAGTTCCAGGACAGCCAAGGCTATACAGAGAAACCCTGTCTCGAAAAAACAAAACAAAACAAAACAAAAAAAAAAAAAAGATTTTGTACAGTTAGAGGAATAAAATTCTGACTACTGCTGCTTTTCGTTTAGTAGTTTGGGAGCATTATTAGACCTGACTTTAGAAATGTATTATAGTATCGCTTTTATATTAGTACTTTTCAGACAACTGGGATGATAATTTTGAGAGCAGTAATTATCTACCAAAATACAACATGTATAACACTTATGAATATACCATAAAATAATTTAAACAAATGATTTTCTTTTCTATTTCAATCATTGTCTTTATAATAAATTCTAGATTTAATTAAGTAGGTGAAAAGGAAACTTAATTATCCTGTAACTTATTTTTTTAAAAAAATAACTTTGTAGTTCAGTTTTTCCCATGGGAGCCATAGTTTAGCAATGTCAGGACTTATTTGGAATTTTCTATTCATTATATATACAATTTTCACAATATAATATTAAATTATCATTAAAGTGTCCATATTTTTACTGAAAGTATTTTATATTTTACTAAGTAGTACTTATTTTATCTATTATTTTAAGATTTAATGTGAAAACCTGAAAATGGAAAACAAATCCTTGTTAACATTTGGTTAATATGAAATTTTATTTCCATTTTGCAGCAGTGTTTTCAATGTGAATTCTTGAACACAAACAGTGCACAGTTTTTAAATCATATTTAGAAGTCAGAACTCACTAACTATGCTAGTTGGTCCCTTTGTCTTCAGGTAAATAACAATATGACAACTGGACAAAAAATAGTGAAAATAATGCCATAATGGAAAAGTTCTGTAAAATAGGAAAATTGTAATTCTTATATTCCAGTAGTGACTACAAGTCACATACATTATGTAGAAAGATAAAACTGCTATCAAATGAGGTTAAATACATTTATGAGAGTAGATAGCATAAATATAGGGAAATGTGTAGATAAGTAAAATGTTTGCATAGTAAAATATTAATTTCAAGAAAAAGGTAAGTATATTCATAGCTTTTTAGGAAATTCATTCAAAGATTATCCACTTTCAAAGAATTCATTGTGAAAAAAATCAATAAAATGTAAAAATTATGTCCAGAGATAAATAGAAAACAATGAAAAGAAATTCACAAATGTGATTGTGTCAATTCCCATAGCAATGTATGCAATAAAGTTGGCTGGGTTGATGAAAACATTTACAAATGTTCAGAATGAGATATGGTAAACCTGCATTGCTGCAGTAGATATGTACACTAACTTCCATCCATAGAAAAGATGATCTGACAATTTTAAATCCATCTTGAATTTATATCTAAATGTCACATGAACATAAGAATGAAATTAAAATTATTGATTTCCAATTTAAAAACCATTACACTGAACTGAACATTTAAAATAATAATGAGTAACATCCAATGTAATGTGGCAGCCTGGTATTCAATAATTCCATAGGAAAAGAACACATAAACCTAATAAAAATGAGAAATTACATTTGTATATTAAAATAAACAATATGAAATTATTTTAAATGTATTTAAAAATATTTACCCATGTATTAAAATTAACTTTAAATTAATGACAATAGAACACAAATATAACTAGAAGCCTTCAAGCTGAGGAACAAATTAATTATTAAAAAATATAAACAGAAATTGCCTATTTTCCTTATGAAAGGAAAATAAATATGGCATGGCTTACCACCAAAACCCTTAAAACCCATAACTTATTAGGAAAATATACAACTATTTTGTATGCTGTTTAACAAAAATAAAAAGCTTTTGAAAGAATTTGGAGCATGTAAAAGGCATATAATTTTTGTTCATGGGCACAGAAAATTTGCAAGACTGTTACTATTACTTTATATAGGACTAAAAGAATGCAAGGACAAGAAAAGACTTTACGTTTTCCTTTGAATCGTCCCTACAGATGAAATTCACAGAAATCAGGGCAGAGGACAATGCTTCCACTGTGACAGAGTTTCTCCTCCTGGATTTTCAGACCTTCCCAACTTACAAGGGATTCTGTTTGGGATGTTCTTCATGATTTACTTAATCATCTTGATTGGAAATAGTTTCATAATTGTGATAACTAGAATTGATCCTTCATTACAAAAACCCATGTATTTTTTCCTGGCCAATTTTTCTTCTCTGGAAATCTGTTATGTATCAGTCACTCTTCCTAGGATTCTGTTCAACATTGCTGCTCAAGACAGAAGCATATCTGTGCTGAGCTGTGCCGCACAAATGTGCTTCTTCCTTATGCTGGGAGCCACTGAGTGCTTCCTGCTGGCTGTGATGTCCTATGACCGCTATGTGGCCATCTGTAACCCTCTCACTATCCTCTGGTCATGAACCCAACAAAGTGTACTCAGCTAGCAGCAGGCTCCTGGCTTGGAGGCATCCCAGTCCAGATAGGACAAACCTGTCAGATATTCTCTCTACATTTTTGCAATTCTAACCAAATAGATCACTTTTTTTGTGACTTACCGCCCATTCTCAAACTGGCCTGTGGGGATACTTCAATACATGAGTTGTCTGTCTATTTAGTGGCTATGCTGTTTGTTGCTTTCCCTTTTACATTGATACTTGCCTCTTATACCAAAATCATTACCACCATTCTGAAGTTGCCAACAGCCACAGGACGAGCAAAAGCCTTCTCAACATGTTCTTCCCATTTGCTTGTGGTGTTTTGTTTTTTGGATCAGTATGTTACTTACTTGAGGCCAAAGTCCACACATTCTCCAGGAACTGACAGACTGTTCTCTCTTTTTACACCATTGTGACTCCCATTTAAATCCATGATATACAGCCTTAGAACAGAGGTGATCGCTGCACTGAAAAAACGTTACTTTAAAGTAGTAGTGCTTGGAGCTCTGGAAAAAAGCAGTCAGTGCTCTTAACCACTGAGCATCTTCCAGCCCCAAACATGGTTTCTTTTCTTTTTTTTTTTTTTAATACTTCTTTTTGTTGTTGTTAAGGTTTATTTATTTATTTCATGTGTGGAGTACACTGTCGATGTCTTCAGACACACCAGAAGAAGCATTGATTCTTAAGAGTTACTGAACAAATAGGCCTACTGATTTTTTTTATTTTTATTTATTTATTTTTTTTGGTTTTTCAAGACAGGGTTTCTCTGTGTAGCCCGGGCTGTCCTGAACTCACTCTGTAGACCAGCTGGCCTCAAACTCAGAAATCTGCCTGCCTCTGCCTCCCAAGTGTTGGGATTAAAGGCATGTGCCACCACCGCCCGGCACCTACTTCTATTCATTTCATTGAAATATAATAATCAGTTTATGCTTCTAAAATATCTGTTATTTTGAATGATAGCTTGAAATATGTTCTGCTTTGAAGTAATCTACAGATATTAATCTGTCTGTATTCAATGAAATATAATAAAAAGATGATATTTTAATATGAATAAAGAACAATGTGAACCACAGTTTTTATAGAAAAGCTTTGAGGAGATTTCTACTTGTTGAAATATGTATTATAAATGCACATATAGGTATTTATCTTAACATTTTAACCAATAATTATCTCAATATATGATGGGATTTTCTCATTCAGCTTTCTATAAAATTAACAATAGTACTTTAATATCAATATGTTTTACTGAATTGCTAAATGAGTTAGTAAAATTGTTACTATTGATATACTAGTTTTCAGAGTTCTGGTAACTTCTGTATTTGTCACAAACAACATAAATATGAAAAAATGTTTAACCTACTATTAGTCAGTACAGTGATCAACCATAATAACACTATGATAAAATCTACTTTATTTCCCACCTGCTTATTATCAGTGCACAAGTGTCTTGATAATAAATTTATTACATTTAACTTTTGTTAGTTGTGTCCAACTTTCTGATATTTCAACAAAAAAGGTTTTCTTTTTTTAAGATTTATTTATTTTTAATTTATGTGAGTACTCTGCAACTGTCTTTAGACACACAGTAGAAGAGTACACTGAATCCCATTACATATGGGTGTGAGCCACCATGTGGTTGCTGGGAATTGAACTCAGGACCTCTGGAAAAGCAGTCAGTGCTCTTAACCACTGAGCCATCTCTCCAGCCCCCAAACATGGTTTTTCTTTTCATTTTTTTTTTAATACTTCTTTTTGTTGTTGTTTTAAGGTTTATTTATTTATTTCATGTGTGTGAGTACACTGCCGATGTCTTCAGACACACCAGAAGAGAGCATTGGATCCCATTACAGATGGTTGTGAGTCCTCGTATGGTTGCTAGGAATTGAACTCATTACCTCTGGAAGAGCAGTCAGTGTTCTTATTCACTGAGCCATTTCTCAAGCCCCCAAACATGGTTTTCAATGACTCTTTCATTATACAATCGTCCAATTTAGTCCATAAAGTGTATGTATGTGTATATATGTAATGGGAATCGTAATCATGTAACCTAAGTGTAACTACCCATCACCTTGTTAAAATATGGGCACATCCATACATTTGACTTTTGCCTCAGTACTGTGGGGATGAGATATAGGATAATTGTACAGCTTTGTTTGTGGTCAGTCAGTTTCAATTAAATGAGAAATCCTTTCATTACAAAAGGTAGTACATCTCGAAAAACAAAAAAAAAAAAGGAGTACAGAGGTCTATACAGAGGACAGCTTTTATGGCTTCTGTGAGAGTACAGACATGCACTTCCACATGCACACATTGTGACTTCTCACATGTACACACATACATAAGAACGTGTATACACACACACTATACACACACACACACAAATCTGCTAGATCACATTTCTGGTACCCTGAGGAAACTCTAGCCCTTAGCCCACTGATTGGAGTTTCTTGAACCCACATATTAATATAAACACAATAAAATTTGAGTGCTAAATTTAATTTTTATCTGAAATATATTGCCTTGTGTGTCCTGTCCAACAGGGCATTAAACAGGGTCTGGGGAGATCACCTAAGAGAGAATGAAGAAAAACGGGCGAACACAAGGAACACGGCTTGTCTATAGGCTGATCAAACCATGATTTTTACTTTTTTACATACAGGTTAGATACACAAAAAGGCAGGATGTGGGGAAGGGATGACACAGGAGCATAGGTGTTCAGGGGGAGTACAGATATCTTCCAGAACAGAGTGTCAGCTGGGTGAAGGTTCGGAGGACAGATCACTATGACTCCGCCTATGATTCACTTGTCTTTACCTAAGTTGGTACTATCCACCAAGGTTACCATCTACAAGGTCTATGGCTACTCAGATTGGCAGCCTTCCATCAAAGCTATTTGTTTACAATAGCTTCTTGGCCTTCTGTTTCAGTGTTTTTACACAGAGCAAGACTTTGTGTAGCATGTATGTATGTCAGGCCTATTGCTGACTTGAGGCCTAGGTGATTTAGGCCTTCAGTGTATACGCAGGGCTGCCCCTGACACTTGTGGAGCATTGGTGAACAATTACAACAGCTTGAAACAGTAAATGAAGTACACTGAATTTTATTCAGCCTTGGCCTCTTTAGAACATTTTTTAGTAAAGGCCTTTTCCAAGTTCCCTAAAGATCATCACGTCCTTTTTATGGAATATGTGAGTAAAACAGTTACTTGTCAAATGGGATACTTTTAGTTGTGTAAATGATAGTCCAAGCATCATAATTAATGATCTTAACACTTAAACTAGGAATATAGAATGGATGCCACTAACAACAGGCAACTACAAATAAGGAAGGAAACTGAAGCATCAGAATTTAAATTGCTGTTTTTGATTTGATAAACTGTGTAAGCAATGAGCTAAGAGGGTGAATGGTTATAGTACTGAACTGATGATTTTAGAAAACAGTGAACTCATTCCTTCCAATTAAAAAAGCAGAATTCTTATAACATCACTGGGAATATAAATTGATCATGCATGATAGCTTCCAGGAGCAGTGCTGCTTGCTCACATCTGTATTTTCACTCAAGGATACATGTACTTTCAACACCATGCTCACTGAAACTACATAAACAATGCACAATGTTGTCCAACAGCATTGACTCTAAAAACTATGAAACTGCTAAAGTCCACTGTAAAGATTTGTAGAGCTCGACAACTCAATATTAAGAAAATATATTGCACAGCCAGGCTATACAGAGAAACCCTGTCTCGAAAAACAAACAAACAAAAGAAAAAAAAAGAAAATATATTGCCATATAAAATTATGTGAAATTTGATAGATGCGACACTTGAGTCATTAAATAAAAACCTATTCCAATACATTGTGTCACCGTTTTACCATTCAAATGACTACCATCTAAACTATGAAAGGCAGAGCATGGCAGAATGGTTTTGTGGAAAGAGAGTCTACCAGCTAAGAAGATAGACTGTGCTTCTAGAGACCTGAATTCACATTCCACCACCCATGTAAAGTTCCTCACAATTGTTTATAATTACAGATGAAGGGAAATCTTCCTTATTGCCTCTGCTTGCAGTAATATTCAAGTGCACATAACCACACACAAACATATAGGTATACGCATATAATTAACTTAAAAAGTAGCCAGAGGTGTTAGCAGGGTGACTGACTCAGCAGATAAAGATACTTAGGGTACAAACTTTGTGATCTGAGTTCCTAGACCCTAGAGAAATGTACAAGGAGAGAATCAACTCTATAAACTTGTCAATGCCCCATGCAGGACAGAAACATACAAATAGTAATTATTAATAATACTTTTTTCATTTAAAAATGAGTAAAGTCAGAACACACGCAATCAAAAGAACAAATGAGTAAGACACATGCTAGCTGAAAGATTCTATTCCCTAGATTTGATCTCCAAGATACATTTCACCACCACCCCTCCCATCTTCCCACCAGCCCTGTGGCTGGGCTCTGACCTCCAATTCTAGAGGATTCTTGCTGTTCAATTTTCAATCCCATTAGTTAGAAGAAAAATTGAGTGACCTGTCTGACAGCTGTATCACCCAACTCCCTAGACTGTGTTCCCAATGACACATTCTAATGCTGACCTGCTCCACTTTACAGTCTACTCCTTAGCCAGGTTCCTGCCTCCAATTCTGACAAACTCCTGCTATTCATGTACAGGGAATATCAGTTAAAAAACCTATGTAAGCCACAACAGTCAGAGGATCAGAGACTACCTTGCTGCACCAAAGTGAAACATAATTGTCAGAAGTTCAACTCCCAATCTGCTCTGGGACTCCCTACTAGATTGAGGACACAAAGACCAGAAGAGTAAAGAAGAAACAGAAACCAAGGACCAAAACACCAATCCAACAAATACAAACTCAGAAGGCAACACCCAGACCTATAATTATTACAAACCTAGATGCCTAACTGCCAGTGTAAGAACACAATCAATAAAGCTATGGCAATAAAGCAACACCAGTGTCCAATTATGCTACTACAGGAAGACCTGAATATTTCAGTGCAGCTGAACCATAAAAAAGCAATACTAAAAGTAATTTTACAAAGGTGACAGAGGTCCTTAAAGAAGAAATTAAGGGTTGAGGATTTAGCTCAGTGGTAGAGCGCTAGCCTAGGAAGCGCAAGGCCCTGGGTTCGGTCCTCAGCTCTGGAAAAAAAAAAAAAAAGAAAAAAAAAAGACACAACCCTCCCTTTGTTAAAAAAAAAAAAAAAAAAAAAAAAGAAGAAGAAATTAAAAATTCCCGTAGGGACTGAAGAGATGGCTCAGTAGTTAAGAGCACTGACTGTTCTTCCAAAGGTCATGAGTTCAATTCCCGGAAACCACATGGAGTCTCACAACCATCCATTGATGATATCTGATGCCCTTGTCTAGTGTGTCTGAAAACAATAACAATGTACTCACATACATAAAATAAATCAATGAATCTTAAAAAAAAAAAAAAAAAAAAAAATTCCCTTAAAGAAATAGACCAAAAAAATGGAAAAAAAATAAGAGTCCCTTAAAAAATACCAAGAAAGCCAAAAGACAAAAGAACAACAAAGCCGGGCGGTGGTGGCGCATGCCTTTAATCCAGCACTTGGGAGGCAGAGGCAGGCGGATTTCTGAGTTCGAGGCCAGCCTGGTCTACAGAGTGAGTTCCAGGACAGCCAGGGCTACACAGAGAAACCCTGTCTCGAAAAACAAACAAACAAAAAAAAAGAACAACAGCCGGGTGGTGGTGGCGCACGCCTTTAATCCCAGCACTTGGGAGGCAGAGGCAGGTGGATTTCTGAGTTCGAGGCCAGCCTGGTCTACAGAGTGAGTTCCAGGACACCCAAGGCTATACAGAGAAACCCTGTCTCGAAAAAACCAAAAAAAAAAGAAAAAAGAAAAAAAATAGTCTTTAAAAAGATTTAAAAGAAAAAAAAAAAAAAAGAACAACAAAACAGAACAAACAAAAAACTCAATTACATGTAGGAAACTGTTCAAGACCTCAAAATGGAAATAGAAATAATAAAATGAATAAATAAATAAAAAAAACTGGTGGAATTCTTAAATTGTGAAATCTAGGTACATGAACAGAAACTATAGCTACAAACATTACCAACAGTATACAGAAGATGGAAGAAAGGGCTGGAGAGATGGCTCAGTGGTTAAGAGCACTGATTGCTCTTCCAGAGGTCCTGAGTTCAATTCCCAGCACCCATATGATGGCTCACAAACTTTAGTGGGGTCTGACGCTCTCTTCTGGTGTGTCTAAAGACAGCTACAGTATACTCATATACATAAAATAAATTAATCCTTTAAAAAAAAAATAAGAATATGGAAGAAAGATTTTGAAGGGTTGAAGTTAATATAGAAGAAATCTGTCAAAAAATGTTAAATCTAAAAATAATTACTAACTCAAAGCATCCATGAAATCTGGAACAATATGAATAGTCCATACCAAAAAGTATTAGGAATAGGAGAAGATTCCAAGCTCAAAAAACAAAAATATGTTTAAAGACACCATAGAAGAAAATCTTCCTAATCATAAAAAGAACATGCCTATCAATGTACAAGAAACTTACAGAATGTCAAATAGAGAAGGAAAAGATCTGTGTACACTTCCACATTAAATGTATTTGTTAAGATGAGAGTAACTGACAGCAAAGACAATCATTCTTTCATAGAAGATGGCAGATAAATAAGCATAAAGTACTTAATAAAACAAAAATGCCTATATTTCCAAATGTACTAGTAGTTTTCTTTCTTTGAGTATTGATTGTGATTTCTAAAGATTTTCCAGTGACAGAAATAATACCAATAAAAGCAAACATCTTAGAGACACTCAATAAAAATGAGAAATCACTTCTGCATATTAAAATAATCTACCTAAAAATTAATATTTTAAGAACATTTAATCATGTACTAAAATTCATCCTTTTTCTTTTTTTTTTTTTTTTTTTGGTATTTTGAGACAGGGTTTCTCTGTATAGCCTTGGCTGTCCTGGAACTCACTCTGTAGACCAGGCTGGCCTCGAATCAGAAATCTGCCTGCCTCTGCCTCCAAGTGCTGGGATTAAAGGGGTGCACCACCATCAACTGGCTATTTATTAACATTTCAATGTCATCCTCTTTGCCCATTTTCCCTTCCTAGAAACCCTATCCATCTCCCACCTTCTTTTTGCTTTATGTCATTTTAATTACATGCAGTATTAAGGTCAGTTCTAGGTTGAGGAACTAGCAATATAATAATGCAAATAGTCAAGGAACAAGCAAGACAATAAACACAATTAAAGAACAGCAAGGCAATAAAAAAGTTCTGTGAACACTCCTGTGATCACTGTTTCTAAGGGCTTATCAGAGACCAATGAATTGAGACGACTTCTGTCTAACCCAAAGTCATTTTCATGTCTGATGCCTACTTCCTTGTTATAGTCTAAGATTATATTGCCATACAGAACATCAGTAAACAATATATGACATGAAACAGAGCAAATGAAGCAATTGAATTTATTCAGTGTCTCTCTCTGGAACATTTTATAAACAACTCAAGTTCCCTAAAGAGCATCAAGTCCTTTTTATGGAATATGTGAATAAAACAGTTACTTATCAACTGATAATTTTACATTTGTGTAAATGATAGCCCAAGCTATCAAAATATCTTAACACTTAAACTATGATTTATAAAATGTTGCCACTAACAAGCAAATGACAAATAAGGAAGGAAACTAAGACATCAGAATTTAATTCACAGTATTTGGATGTGCATAAGGAGGAAGGTAATGGTACCAAACTGTTATTTGAAAGGTGAAAGGGAAAGGGTGAAAGGACTTCTACTGAAAGTACAAAATTTTTAAGTATCAGGTAGGATTATAAAATTGGTACATGCTTGTAGCTCCGAGGGAAGTGCTGTCTATTCACATTTGTAGTTTGATCAAGGATACATGTAGTTTCATGATTGATTTTCAGTGAGGCTAGATATAACAATGTGAAATGTTGTCCAACAGTTTTAACTTTAAAGGTAACAACTGTGAAAGTCCACCCCAAAGAAATGTAGAACTCAACAACCCAATATTAAGAAAACAAACAATTTAATAAATATGTGTAAAACTCATGAGTATGTATTTCTAGGATATTAATATGGTTTACAGATAAATGTATGAAACATTTTCAACACTTTAGTCATTGAAGAAAAACATATGACAACACATTGTGATGTCACTTTTTTTCCCCTCTTTGAATGATCATCAAAAAGAGGAAAGGCAGAGTAAGGGAGGGTTTTGTTGTGGAGAGATAGTCTATCAGTTAAAAACATATCCATCTCTTCTAGATACCTGAGTTCAAATCCCACCACCCATGCAACGTTTCTCACCATTGCCTGTAATTAGATGCAGGCCAATCTTGTTTCTAGTCTCTTTTTTATGTTCAAGTGCACATAATCACACACAAACATACAGTTATAAATGCATAACTTAAAAATTAACAGAGTTTTTGGCAAGATGACTCAGCAGATAATGATATTTGTTGAGCAAGCCTTGTGACTTGAGTTCCTAGAAGATATAGAAGTGAGGAAGGAGAGATTCAAGTCTACAAAGTTGCTCTCTGACTGCTACATGCATGACACACACATCATTCTAACAGTAACAATAAGGCCAATTTTAAAATGAAAGGTAATAGATGGAATTAGGGAAAATATGAATTTTGGAGAATTTGTGAAATATAAATTAAAGTAGCTTTATATAAAAATGTGTGAACTCTTCAAATTATGACAAGAATATTATGTTTTATCAGTTATAGCATTATATCCCATAAAGGCAGCAAACCAGTGTTTCTGTGAGGTGCTTGAACATGGTGTTCATGTTGGCATAATTAATAGCAGTTAGAGTATTTCATAAATTACAGTGTTCTTTAGCAACTAAGTGGGTAGAGAAAAACCTGTTCCAGATAAAGTTAAGAAATCTTGTACCAGCCGGGCGGTGGTGGCGCACGCCTTTAATCCCAGCACTTGGGAGGCAGAGGCAGGTGGATTTCTGAGTTCGAGGCCAGCTGGTCTACAGAGTGAGTTCCAGGACAGCCAGGACTACATTGAGAAACCCTGTCTTGAAAAACCAAAAAAAAAAAAAAAAAAAAAAAAAAAAAAAAGAAAAAAAAGAAAGAAAAAAGAAAGAAAGAAAGAGAAAGAAAGAAAAGAAAGAAAGAAAGAAATCTTGTATCATGTGGCAAAGTGGGAAGTGTGGGGACATTGAATTAGAAGGCACAATCTAGTTACAGATTATGAAAACAACATGATCACACTGAATAACATGATCCACAAATCAAAAATTGACAGTGTAGTGATGGGTACAGGGGTTGGGAGGGACACTGCAGTTAAAAGCCTGGCAACAAACATTGAGGCAGAAGGCTTTAGATTCCCTCAGAACTAAGTATAGAAAACTTTAAACATGGAGGGGTATTGGATTTTGTCAAAGGATTTTTCTAATGAGATGAGCATGTGTCTTATTTCTTTCAATTTGTTTATATAGTAGATAAAATTGATGGTGTTTTGTATATTGAAATACCCCTACATCTCTGGGATGAAGCCACCTTGATCATGGTGGATGATGCATTTATGTGTTCTTGGATTCATTTTGTGACTACTATATTGAGGTATGATTTTTGTTTTGTTTTGGTTTTGGTTCTTTTTTTTTTCTTCAATATTCATAAGGAAAATTGGTCTGAAATCTTTTTTTGTGTGGTATAGGTATCAGAGTGACTGGCATCACAAAATGAGATTAGCAATATTCTTTCTGCTTCTAATTTATAGAATATTTTGAGGAGTGATTGTATAAACTCTTCTTTGAATCTTTCATAGAATTCTGGGCTTAATTTTTTTTTTATTTTTTTTTTTTTTTGGTTTTGAGAAATTTCTAATAACTCTTTCTAGTCCCTCAGGGGTTATAGGACAGGTTATTCTTTTAATCTGATCTTTATTTAACTTTGGTAATTGGAATCTATCAATTAGATCCATTTCATTTAAACTTTCTGATTTCACGGAGTACAAGCTTTTATAGTAAGACATAATTATTCTTCGGATTTCTTCAGTGTCTGTTGTTACGTCTCTCTTTTCATTTCTGGATTTTTGTTAATTTCAATATTGTGCCTCTGCCTTTTACTTAGTTTGGCTCTGGGTTTGTATATCTTGCTGATTTTCTCAAAGAACCAGCTCTTGGTTTTGATCACTTTTTGTATTGTTCTCTTTGTTTCTAATTTCAGCCCAGAGGTGTTTTGGATATACTTACAGTGGATATAGTATATCATTGTGGGGTTATTTTGTTGTCATTGATGTGTATTTGTTGTTTTGTTTGTTTTCTTGCTTGCTTTTAGCAAAATCCAATAAACACTTATGTCTTAGTCAGGGTTTCTATTCCTGCACAAACATCATGACCAAGAAGCAAATTGGGGAGAAAGAGGTTTATTCAGCTTACACTTCTACATTGTTGTTTATCACCAAAGGATTTCAGGACTGGAACTCAAGCAAGTCAGGAAGCAGGAGCTGGTGCATAGGCCATGGAGAGATGTTACTTACTGGCTTGCCTCTCCTGTCTTGCTCAGCTTGCTTTCTTATAAAACCCAAGACTACCAACCCAGGGATGGCCCTCCCACCCTTGATCACTAATTGAGAAAATGCCTTACAGCTGGATCTCATGGAAACATTTCGTTAAGGGAAGCTCCTTTCTCTCTGATAACTCCAGTATGTGTCGAGTTAGAACTCTGTCTCCAGGTTATTTGGTGATTTCATTTAGAGTTCCTGAATATATAAGAACACATGTACGTGAGTGCGCACGTGCACACACATACACATGTGTATGTATGTATGTATGTATGTATGTATATATGTATGTATGTATGTATATATGTATTTGGTGTCTGTTTTTGGGCCAAGGCCAAGCTGATGTTAATTATTATAGCTCAGTAGTACAACTTAAGTTTGGGGATGGTGATACCTCCAGCAGTTCTGTTTTCATTTAGGATTTTTAAATTTAGCAACCTGTTTTGTGTATGTGTGTGTGGAGGCGGGGGTTCATATGAAGCTAAAAATTGTCATTTTAAATTCTGGTGAAGAGCCGGGCGGTGGTGGCGCACGCCTTTAATCCCAGCACTTGGGAGGCAGAGGCAGGCGGATTTCTGAGTTCGAGGCCAGCCTGCTCTACAGAGTGAGTTCCAGGATAGCCAGGACTACACAGAGAAACCCTGTCTCAAAAAACCAACAACAACAACAACAACAAAAAAAAAAAACTTGTTAAATTCTGGTGAAAATGTTGTTGGATGTCAATGGGGATAGCATTGACTGTTTAAATGCTGTGGTGAGATGGATATTGTTACTGTATTCATCCTTTATATCCATGAGCATGAGATATTTTTCCATCTTCTGACATGGGCCCTAATTTCTTTCCTTTTTTTGATATTTTATTTATCTACATTTCAACTGTTATCCTCTTTCCCATTTTTCCCCTCCAAAATCCCCTATCCCATCCTCCCTCCCCCTGCTTCTATGAGAGTGCTCCCTGACCCACCCACCGGTTCCTGCCTCCCGCCCTGGCATTCCCATACACTGGGGCATCAAGCCTTCACAGGACCAACGGCCTTTCCTCCCATTGAAGCCCGACAAGGCCATCCTCTGCTACATATGTGGCTGGGGCCATGTGTACACTTTGATTGGTGGTTTAGTCCCTGGGAGGTCTGGGGTTCTGGTTTTTTGGTATTGTTGTTCTTCCTATGGGGTTTCAAACCCTTCAGCTCCATCTGGCAGAGCCTCTTAGGAGACAGCTATATCAGGCTCCTGTCAGCAAGCACTTCTCTGCATCCACAATAGTGTCTAGGTTTGGATATTGGATGGATTCCCAGGTGGGGCAGTCTCTGGATGACCTTTACTTCAGTCTCTGCTCCACACTTTGTCTCTGTATTTCCTTTAGACAGGAGGAATCCTGGATTAAAAATTTGGAGATGTGTGGGTAGCCCATGCCAAAACCAGGGGCCTTGCCTAACCTCTGGATATGGTTCTCTCTCCGCTTTTGGGGGCATTTCAGCTAGCCTTATCTCCATTGGGTCCTGGGAGCCTCTTGCTTTCCTGGTATCTGGGACTTGCTGGTGGCTACCCTCAGTTCCTCATCTCCATTGCTACACACTTCTGTTCAAATGTGAAAATGGGCCCTAATTTCAATCGGACATTGGTTGGTTATTCCCACAGGCTTTGTGCCACCATTGATTTAGCATATTTTGCTGACAGATTGTAGGTCAAAGGTTTTCTGTCTGGGTTGGTGTCTATGTTTCTGTTTCAACAGCCTGCAGAGTAATTTCCTATACAAAAGATACTAGAACATAGGCATGAAGGCTCTATGTAGGTAGCAGCTCAGTGTCTTAGTGTTCAATGAATTGTATGTGTCTTATCCTCAGAAATGTGCCCTAATGTCAGTTTGTGGGTAAGTAATTCTTTGACTTAGCAAGATCCTGGGATTTCTTAATAATTTCAATGGGACCACATTGTCCAACAACTCAATTGAAAGCAACCCAGTACCACCATGGGAAACCTTACATAGCAACCTGAGATGGTGAGGTGAATCCCACATTACTAGGATACTTGTGAGAACCTTCTTCAGATCTTCCAGAAAGTTTCAACTGCACTAGGTTTCCACAACACCCACTAAATGCCCTCAATTCCAGCCAACTCTCTCTTTCTGCAGCCTCTCACTCTACTCCACTCTATCTCATTTTCTCACTCTACTCTCTATCTCCCAAGTTCACCTGATTTTCCTGCTTCAGTCCCTACCCATCGTCAGTCTGCCTGTGAAACAGAGTTTATTTTCCTCTTCCAGGAAGACCTATGAATTCTAGACTCCTCATGTTTACCTAAACTCTCTGGGTTTACCAATTGTAGCTTTGTTATCATTTACTTAATGCTAAGATTCACTTATACTTGAAAACATACAAATTTATGTTTCTGGTTCTAGATTACTTAAATCAGGATGTTTTCTCTTATTCCATCAATTTTATGCAAATTTTTTATATCATTTAAAAAAAACAGCTGATTAATACTCCATTGTGTAAATGTAAAGCATATTTTTATCCATTCTTTGGTGAAGAGATATCTAAGTTGTTTCCAGTTTCTGGATATTGTGAACAAAGCTACAATGAACATAATTGTGCAAGTATTCATGTAGTAGGAAGGATATATCTAAGAAGCTTTTGTGTTTATGCCCAAGAGTGGTATACACACACACACACACACACACACTCACATCTATCTATCTATCTATCTATCTATCTATCTATCTATCTATCTATCTATATCATTACTCTCTTCAGACACACCAGAAGAGGGCATCAGACCTCACTGAAGATGGTTGTGAGCCACCATGTGGTTGTTAGGAATTAAACTCAGGATCTCTGGGAAAACAATCGATGCTTTTAACCACTGAGCCATCTCTCCAACCCCTGAAGTTAGTTTTAATTTGTATTTTTTTGTTGTTGTTGTTTTGTTTTTTGAGACAGGGTTTCTCTGTGTAGCCCTGGCTGTCCTGGAACTCACTCTGTAGAGCAGGCTGACCTCGAACTCAGAAATCCGCCTGCCTCTGCTCCCAAGTTCTGGGATTAAAGGCGTGTGCCACCACCGCCCAGCTAATTTGTATTTCCCTCATAGCTAAGGATGTTGAACATTTCTTTAAGCTTTTCTTAGCCTTACATTTCTTTAAGCTTTCTTAGCCATTTGATTCCTTGATTTGAGAATTTGTATTTAGTCTTCACTGCATTTTATTGATGGATTTTAGCTTATTGATTACCTGGTTTCTGAGTTTTGTTATATTATGGATTAGTCCTCTATTGAAGTGGAGTTGGTATAAATGTTCTATTCCATTATTATAGCTGCTCTATTTCATTGATTATGTCCTTTTCCTTACAGAAGTTTCAATTTCATAAGATTCCTTTATTCATTATTGATCTTAGTGACTGTGCTATTGGTGTTTATTCAAAATGTCATCTCCTATGTTGCTGTATATCAAAGTTGTGTCCCATCTTTCTCTCTTTCGTTTTTGTGTATATTGATTTAGTGAGATATTTGTTCCAGCTGGAGTTGAGTTTTATACAATGTAATAAAGTATGCATCTTCTTCTTGAAAATATCCAGTTAGACTAGTACCATTTATTCAAGATGTCTTCTTTTTTTTCCAGTGTATATGTCTGGATTCTTTATCATAAATCAGGTGTTCATATGTGTGTAGATATATATATCTTAGTCTTCTATTTGATTCCAATGATCAAATTTGTCTGTTTTCATGCCAATGCCATGTGTTTTTTTTTTTATTATGGTAGTTCTGTAATAAAATTGAAATCAGGAATGGTGGGACATCTACCAGTTCTTTTATTGTCTAGAATTATTTTAGCTATACTGGGATTTTTCTTTCCTTATTTGTTTTGGTTTATTTTTCATATGAAGTTGAGAATTGCCATTTCAAGGTCTTTAAGAACAGTGTAGAATTTTAGGGTTGTACTAATCTGTAGATTGATTTTTTGATAGGATGGCCAGTTTTAGTCAGTAAGCCTCCAGATTCATAACATGGAAGATCTTTCACTTCTGATATTTTCTTTTTCCTTTTTTGAAGATTTATTTATTTATTTTATGAACACTGTAGCTGTCTCGAACACCAGAAGAGGATCTGATCCCATTACAGATGTTGGAGCTACCATGTGTTGCTGGGAATTGAACTCAGGACCCTGGAAGGCAGTCAGTGCTCTACCACTGAACATCCTCCAGCCCATTGCTATGTTTTCAATTCTATTGTTCAAAGACATGTTTTTATATGTAAATTTTAATGCTATCTTTAACTTGCAATATCGCTAGATATTGTTATTTTTGGAGCTTTTGTAAAAGGTGTTGTTAATTTATTTCTGTCTCTCCACTGTCATTCATATACATAGCTACAGATATGTGGTAATTTTGTATCAGTACTTTGCTGAAAGTGTTTCTCAGCCTGTGAAGTTTCCTGGCTGAATTTTTAGAGTCACTTATGTTAAATTTATCATATCATTAGCAAATAAAGATACTTTGAATTCTTCCTCTTCAATTTCATCCCTTTTTTCTTCTTCAGTTGTCTTATTTCTCTACCTAAGACTTCAAGTACTATATTGAATAGATATAGAGAGAGTCAAAAACCTACTCTGAAGATGCCCTATCTACTCTGTGAATGACATTTTTGATTCATTCTTCAACTTAGCTTGCAAGTCTTTTTTATTTTGTTTTTTGGTTTTGGTTTTGTTTTTTTTTTTTTTGGTTTTTCAAACAGGGTTTCTCTGTTAGCCCTGGCTGTCCTGGAACTCACTCTGTAGACCAGGCTGGCCTCGAACTCAGAATCCGTTGCTCTGCCTCCCAAGTGCTGGGATTAAAGGCATGCGCCACCACTGCACAGCTTCTTGTTTTGTTTTTTTGAAAACGTTGACACATGTGTTCATAGGGACTTGATATATTTTGGGTATCAGGGTGACTGTGGCCTTTTAAACAAAATATGGAAATGCAATTTTTGTTTTCTGAAATTATTTTTTGAAACAATATATTGAATGTTTGCATTAATTTTTCTTTGAATGTTTGGTGGATTATCCACTAAAATCATCAACCCCTGTTTGGTTTGGTTTGGTTTTTGATAGTTGTTTTGTTGTTGTTGTTGTTGTTGTAAGATATTGCTTACTGGTTATATTTCACTTGGAGTTATAGATCTGTTTAAATTGCATATCTGATGGATTATCTGATCTAGATTTAACTTTTGCAAGTAGTATGTACTGAGATAATTAGGCATTTATTTGACCTTGAACAATTTAGAGGAAATCAGGTTTTAAAAGTATGACATTGTGATCCTCTGGATTTCTTCATTTCGATATTTTTCTCTCAGTCTTTGTTAATTTTAATAAGTTTTCCCAATCTAATTGATTTCTGAAAGAACTTTCTCCTTGTTTTATTGATTTTTTTGCATTATTTTATTTGTTTCTTGTGTCTATTTTAATTTCTTCTCCAAGTTTGATTGTTTCTTGCTATATACTCCTTTTGGGCTGATATCATCTTTTTGTAATAAATGTTTTAGATGAGATATTAAGTTGCTAGTATCAGATCTCTCTAGCTTTTTTTATGTAGGCACTCAGTGCTTATGTACTTCCCTCTTAGAATGGTCCTTATTGTGTCACATCAGTATAGGTATGTTATGTATTTATTTTTATTAAATTCTAGAAAATATTTAATTTCTTTCTTTTTTTTTTTTTTAATCAATATATAAGTCCTTTATTGTCCTCAAAAAGCCCAAATCGTACTTGTTGATCAGGATCTTGTTTCTGGAGCTAGGAATCTGAGGCCTCACTCATCACCTGCTGCACGGTTCCCTTCTCAGACACATAGATGCCATCCAAAAACTTTCTGATACTTGTTTTTAACTGTTGTAGCTGAATCAGAGCTGCTGAATCTGAAACAAGTTCAATATCATTTCCTTCAAGGATTAATTTCCTTATGGGCTTGGGAGACAGAACAAGCCAACCTGTCCTCATCCGAACCCTGCGGATGTATTTTTCACCCAAGAAATTTCGGATTTCAACCAAAGACCCATTCTCCTGAATAACGACGTTGATGGAGATGTGAGCATACACAGACCTCATCTTATAACGGAAGCCCAGTGTAACACCCTTGATCATGTTCTGAACATGACTGCAGATAGTTCTGACAGTGGCCAGTTCCTTTCTGTTACCCACCATTTGTCAACCCGGAGCCTTTTCTTTTTCTTTCCAAGAAGACTCAGCTCTACATTGATGTGATTGAAGTCCCTCCACAGAGTTCCCTGGGGCCCTTCACAATGACTGTGCGCCCCTTCAGAGTGATGTCGACATTTTCTGGAATGTTGACAATCTGATTGCTGAGAATGGTCTTCATTCTCGCAGTAGATGGGGCAAAGAGACTTAATTTCTTTTTTTTTTTTTAAGCAATTAATTAATTATAATTCCCTTACCATTGAGCCACCCTCTGCTCCCCAGAAGATGTCTTCCACCATGAGGTCTCACCCCTCCCTGTGGCCTTGGATCTCTCAAGAATTCAGCTCATCTTCTTCCACTGAAGTCATCCCAAGCAGTCTTCTGCTATATATTTGTCGGTGACCTCGGACCAGCTCCTGTATGCTGCTTGGTTGATGCCTCAATGTCTGGGAGCTCCCAGGAGTCTGGGTAAATTGAGATTGCTGGTCTTCCTATGGGATTGCCCTCCTCTTCTGCTTCTTCCATCCGACCCCTAATTCAACCACTAGGGGCCATGACTTCAGTCCAATGGTCGGGTTTAAGTATCTCCATCTGTCTCAGTCAGCTTCTCAATGGGTCTCAGAGAGAACAGAAATGCTAGGCTCCTGTCTGTAAGCACATCATAGCATCAGTAATAGAGTTGGGCCTTTGTTTCCTCCCCTGAGGTGGATCCCTAGTTGGGCCAGTCACTGGACTGCCTTTCCCACACCTATACTCCATTTTGTCCGGGTAGGGTTTTTTTTTTTGGGGGGGGGGGTAAGGGGGAATCATAAAACAAGTCATGAAACAACAACAGACATTATCATAAAAATACAGTGAAAGGATATGTGAGAAACACTCTGTGTACTTATTTTTAAGAATTTAATCTTATCTAATCATCTATCATGTGGCTAGCCTGTCCTTGAAACCCAGAGCCTAAACAGATATTCATCCTGTTCGCCTTAAGCTTCTATCATGTGGCTAGCCTGTCCTTGGAACCCAAGCCTAAGACCAGATTCCTGCATTCTTGGTTCCACCCTTTTGTGGTGGCTAAGTTCCTGGAACACAGATGGCCTGGCTTCAGCCTCTACATGCTAGGGGGTCTCAAAAAAAAGTTTATTCTCTTCAACACCACCCCTCTTCTTAAGACCCTGTCTAGCTACTGGAGGTGGACTTTTCCAGTTCCTTCGCCCCACTGTTGGGCACTTCATCTAAGTTCATTTCCATTGAGTTCTGAGAGTCTTTCACCTCCCAGGTCTCTGGTATTTTCTAGAGGGTCTCCATATCTCCTATCTTCTGAGGCTGCATATTTTCATTGTCCTGGCCCCCTAGGCTTTGCTCCATCCCCTCCCCTGATATGTAATCCTGTTTCCTCCCCCCCCCACCTTCCCCTCTCTCTTCCAAATCAGTCCTCTGCTTCCCTTGATTATTTTCTCCCCCTACTAAGTGGAATTGAAGCATCCTCACTTAGTCCTTGTGCCTGTTAAAGGGCTTAAATTTGGTGGGTTTTATCCTAGGTATTCTGTACTTTTTGGCTAATATCCACTTGTTAGTGAGTACATACCATACATGTTTTTGAGTCTGGGTTACCTCAGTTGGGTTGATATTTTCTAGTCCCGTCCACTTGTCTGCAAATTCATGATGTCCTCACTTTTAATAGCTGAGTAATACCCCATTTTGTAAACGGACCATATTTTCTATATCCATTCTTCCTTTGTGGGATATCTGGGCTGTTTCCAGTTTCTAGCTTTTACAAATAAGGCTACTGTAAACATCATGGAGGATGGGTCCCTCTGGTATGGTAGGACATCTTTTGAGAATATGCCCAAGAGTGATATAGCTGGGTCTTCAGGTAGATCTATTTCCAATATACTGAGGAATTGCTGGATTGATTTCCAGAGAGGTTGTACCAGATTACAATCCTACCAGCAATGGAAGATTCCTCTTTCTCCACATCCTCACCAGCATGTGCTGTCCGTCACCTGAGTTTGTGATCTTAGCCATTCTGACTGGTATAAGGTGGAATCTCAGGGTCATTTTGATTTGCATTTCCCTGATGACTAAGGACTTTGAACGTTTCTTTATGTGCTTCTCAGCCATTAGAGATTTCTCTGTTCTGGATTCTGTTTAGCTCTGTATCTCATTTTTTTAAATTGGTTTATTTGGTTTATTGGAGGTTAGCTTCTTGAGTTCTTTATATAGTTTGGATATTGGCCCTCTATTGGATATGGGGTTAGTGAAGACTTTTTTCCCATTCTGTATATTGCTGATTTGTCCACACATGGGAAGGTCCATAGCCCCCTGCACATATGAAGCAGAGGACTACCTTATCTGGCCTCATTGGGAGAGGATGAACCTAATTCTGTAAAGACTTGATTCCTCAAGGAAGTGGTATGCCCAGCGTACAGCACCCTCTCAGAGGCAAAGGGTAGTGGAGATGGGCTGAAGAACTCAGGGAGGTGGATCTGAGGGGGGGGACAACATTTGTGATGTAAATAAATAAAATGATTAATTTTTTTAAAAAATGTCAGTCATGAGGATCAGAAGTTCAAGGTTACCTTTGGCTATCTAGCAAGTTTGTTGAAAAAGTTCAGCTGTACAAAAATCTGTGTAATAAAGCAAAACAGGGTCCTTGGCTCTGTCAGAGACAGTGTTCTAAAAAAAAAAAAATAAAAACCAGCTGAGTAGAAAAAGGAAATAAAGAGTGATAGCTGGTCAGGCATTGTACTAGACACCTTTAAGGCCAGCATCTGGCATAAGGCAGAGGAAGGTTAATTTTGATGAGTTTGCGGCCAGGCCTACATAATAAGTTTCAGGACACCCAAAACTACATGTTAAGACCCTGTTTCAAGAACAGAATTGGGGCTGGAGAAATGGCTCAGTGGTTAAGAGAACTGACTGCTCTTCCAGAGGTCTTGAATTCAATTCCCAGCAACCACATGGTGGCTCACAACCACCCTGTAATAGAATTTGATGCCCTTCTGGTGATCTGAAGAAAGCTACAGTGTACTCATATACATAAATCTGAAAACAAAAAAAAAAAAACAAAAAAAAAAAGACAAGAATGTGATTTGAGACACGATCACAGCTCAAACATATCCAGATCAACAGGAAGCAAAAAAGGTATTAGTAGTCTGGACAAACAAACAAAGCCACCAAACAAGCAAACATGTAGCCAAGCATGGCTCTTTACCCTTTCATTTTAGTGCTCCAGGGACTGAGGAAGGCTGATCTCTGTGTGTTCAGGGCCAGCCTGGTCTACATAGTGGCTTCCAGGCTAGTCATGTCAATGTAATGAAATCCAATCTTCATAATATTTGTAGGCTAGAGAGACGACAGTTCAGGTGTTCAGAGAACAAAATTCTCTTTCAGAGGATCTGAGTTCAATTCCCAGCATCAATTTCAGGTAGTACACAACCAGATCAACCTCCAGATCCAGAAGGATTTAACTCCTGTGACCTTTGTGGTCACCTTCATCCCTGTGAACATTTTTCAATGTAGACAAGCACAAATACATAACTAAAAGTAATGAAAACATATCTTTAAGCAGGGCAGTGGTGGCACATGCCTTTAATCCCAGCACTTGGGAAGTAGAGGCAGACGGATTTCTGAGTTGGAGGTCAGCCTGGTCTACAGAATGAGTTCTAGGACAGACAGGGCTACACAGAGAAACCCTGTCTCGAAAAAACTAAAACAAAACAAACAACAACAACAACAACAACAACAACAAAAAAGAAACCAAAACCAAAAACATATCTTTAAAACGTGGGATTCATAAATTGAAGTATCCTCACTAATAAATAAATTTATAAGTGTTCCACGTCAAAACTAAATTAACTATAATTTCTAAGCAGTGTTTTCTTTATGCAAAGCAGACTGATATTATCTTGTGATTAAAGGTACACAAATGCTTTAATATTTTTAAAAGTGTATCTATTTTATGTGATATGCGTGTTTTGCCTGCCTATATGTCTGTGAACCCAGCATATAAGCTAGTGCTTATGTCAGCCAGAAGAGGGCACTGAACTTCCACAACTTGAAGTGACAGAGGAATATGAGCCAACATGTGAGTCCCAGAATTGAACCTCTAGAAGACTATTTCTAGAGTGCTCTAGAAGACTGTAGAAGACTATCCATGCCCTTAGCTGCTGAGGCACATCTCCAATACCTCATTAGAAAATTTTTATAATCTCTTACTTGCTGTGATGATACGTACATGATAAAGGTAAGCACTTCCTCACTAAACCATATCCCAAGCCCTTCCATTATTTCTTTAGTAATTATTTGTATATCAGTAATATGTACGTATATTCATTCAAGCATTCACGTTGATTTTACTCTGTAATACAGGCTGCTCTGGGATTCTTGGAATATACAGGCTAGTGACAAATATAAAGGAACCTGCCTACCTGCCTTAGAGTTTGATTATAGGCATGAGCCTGTAGTTAATGGGTTGTTTCTGCTTTTACGAGTAGGACCTGGACATGCATCCAGAACTAGCCTCTAACTCTTGCTGTGAATCATGCTTGTATTCAACAAGTGAAACTCCATCCTTAATATCATAATGTCTCACCAAGCCTGAACTGCAAACAAGGTCTGAAACATTTGCAATGGCTAAGACAAGCAGTGATAATTTTGTGTCACCTTAAGCAGGGTATCATCCCATCCCTGCAGTTTGCCTGTAGGTAGACTCAGTGGTGACTGCATGGGATTACAAAATCTCCAGGAATTTAAGCAGTGACTCTAGGCTCTAGGATTCTAACATTCTCCATTGCCTTATCTGAGATTTTTTTTTTTTTTTCCTGCTTGGTTTTGTGTGCATAGTTTTTATATAAAACAGACTGTCACGTTCCCAAAGCTATCAGTTAACAGTGTAACTGAAGGTGACCCTGAACTTCAGGATCTTGAAGCTTTTCCCTCCCAAATGCAGGAATTTCAGGTATGTGCCACCGTGATTAATCTGCATCAAAATGCCTAAAAGCCTTTAGATTCCAAACACCCTTTTCCAAAAGTGGCTCCCAGTAATGACCCAGCTCTTCTTCCAGATAGTCTGGGAACTTATTGCATCAAATGTGTCATCCAGAAGTGGCAAGAATTAGGGACAAGGTGAAGACAGGAACCTATTCCTATCCCACCCCATGAGTACTGACTCAGGGTTGCTAATACTGGGCCAATTTGGGAGAGGAAAAACCTGCCTGGTCTTTATGAGATCATGTTTCACAAATATTTATTTTGAGTTTAGAGCAAGATCAGCAACTACAATCGGCTGAGCAAAGGTACTCTATGGCTCAGTTTCCAGGGTCTTCATCCCAAGCTGGATCTGGTAGACAAAACAGATGTGGAAGACGTGATCTCCTCTGATGGGAATGTCCTCATGACCAAGATCTATTTAGTTACTCTGTTATCCTTTAGAACCTCATCATCACAAGAAGTCGGATTCCCACGTGAGAGCTTGCCAGGAAGACCAGGTTAGAGTGTCTCTCCTTTCGAACTTTACCAGAAAGGCATAAAACCATACCTGATTGCATATGAGACCCACTGGGCTTCCTGAGAACACGCTGGGCTGTAGTAACTGAACTTCATAGATAAATTCTATTTAAGTTTAACCCAAATTTCCCCAGTTTCTTAGTCAAAGTAACCTTTATTCTAACTTTGATTCATTATTAACTTACAGTGAAATCTGTACAACACACTGTGGAGAAAGCTATAGCTAGTCTCAAGTATTTCCAACTGATAAAACTACTTGGTCAGTGTTAAATGTGTCACCTTGCAGAGTGTATGTCTACCTGTGATATTTGGCTTCTAAGGGCTTTTGTGCTGTAGATAATGTATAAATTGTAGCAAGTATGTTTTACAAGGAGATATATATATAAAGGGTCCATGATTCACTGAAGAATGATACATGCATGATACCCGAGACTCAAATAGTATGTAAATGCAAAGAGTGTTTTATTCTGCAGAAGTTCATTATGCTGGGGTCTCCGATTACCAAGAATCAACCAAATGAGTTTGTAGCCCTAATTTAAAGCACATTAGGGGAGTTCTGGCATTCCACAACCATTACCTGGGCATGAGGGCTGGGTCTTCATTTTTTTTTTTTTTTTCTTCTAGTAACTGACTTATGTGGGCTTGCCTGGACTTGCCCAGTTCTTAGGCCTATCTCCTAAACTGCAAATTGGATGACTGTCATGGAGTGAACCTTGCCTTCTCATTTCCCTTCAGTTTTGAGCCATCTCAGATCTTTGAGATGTTTAATAAATCAGTTTCTTAACAAACTAATTAAAGCATTGATTTTATAAGGACCACAAATCAAAGCTAACATCAGTGGGATCTGTATTATGGTCTCTTTCTGACTAAGGCCATGGATTTTTTTGACCACCCCATTATATGAGACCCATGATCAAATGGAAACAATATTTTTACCTAAGACTGTATAGTGTCCTCCTTGCTGGAGGAACAGCAATCTGGGCCTCTTCTGTGAGTCTACTTCTGTCAGGGAGGATACGGAACTCTGCAGGGCCATGATTGACTTTTTCATCTCCTATATATCTGCATCTATCACTATCTGTAGGGCATTATAGCGCTGATTCCCGACATTAGCAGTCCCAGCCAGCCCTATGCTAAGGAGAGAACCTAGTAGTAACATGATGGAAATGGCCACCCTTCTAACCCAATTGTTTGGAGGTGTTAGCTGGTTGAAGACATCCTCCCCAGAGTAATAAGTCACTCTGGGTACAAGCTATACTAGAACATAAAAATCCTCAGTCCTATTTTCATAAATGTATGGAGTAAGCCCTGAGGTACTGGCAGTCTCTGGGGGCAGCATGTATCCTGCAACAATAGGGCTTACAGTGCAGTTGCAGAGGTGTGAATAGGTTATGGGTACCCTCTTTTCTTTTTTTCGAGACAGGTTTCTCTGTGTAGTCCTGGCTGTCCTGCCTCACTCTGTAGACCAGGCTGGCCTGAACTCAGAAATCCACCTGCCTCTGCCTCCCAAGCGCTGGGATTAAAGGCGTGCGCCACCAACGCCCGGCGGGTACCTTATTTTCAATGTAGAGCTGTAGAGCTCTTGTCCGGTAACCAACAATTCTGTGTTAAGTCCAGAGAGAGAGAGAGAGAGAGGTAGGTTAAGAACTGGCAGTCCAATCTACTTCTATGACAGCCACTGTGAACTTGATGAAAAGGTTGTTGCATTACCCCTAGGGTTACCCAGATAGTAAGGGGCTAGTGGCTGGTACATCAAAGCATAAGCAGCAACCAAGCAGGATTAGGAGCACCGGAGTCCTTGTTTCAGTGGATCGACAGGGTGTGGGGTGACATTCATCATTCTTGTGGAGGTTCCCCTGGAAATCTCCTCCACTGGGACCCCAACATTTGGATCATCTCTCTCCTGTCAGGCTTAACATGGGAGTGGTGTGCCCCGGCCCTTAGGGACTCATGAGATCCTAGGAAAGGGGGCAAAAGAATGAAAGGACAAGAGACACAAAGAATGCGAGCAAGTCTGAGGTTCTGATCAAGCTCTGAAACTTTCATTTTGGGGTCAGGATATAAAGACACAGCAAAACAGGAAGTTTCAGCGAGAGTCATTGCTTAGGGCTATCCCACTATTGAATCATAAGACCATCCCACTGTCATATCCTCATTGCCTAAGACTATCCCACTGTCATATCCTTATTGCCCAAGACTATCCCACTGGTGTAACTGGCTCCAGGAAATGCTTTATGTTCTTTAAGTTCCTGGGACCTGAGACCTGCAAACGGTCTCCCTTAACCTTGTATTGACTAGGCTTTTTAGAATAGCAGGTAATTTCCTGGGTTTGGCTGCTGGCAGTGGTGTATCCACATCCTGATCCAGTCCACCTTAACAGCCATAGGTATGGTCAGGATCACAGTGTGAGGTCCTTTCCAGAAGGTTCTAGAGTTTTATGTCTCTTAAACTAGAGTTTGTCACTTGATTTAAAGCAGTGGGGGATAGGGGAAGGAGCAGACTCATAAACCTGGTAGAGGCAGGCCAGAGTTGCTTCTAGATCCTATGGAAATCTTCTAAGAATTTTAAAAATGTACGATAGTGGTCATATTTAGGTAAGATATCACACTGGATGATAGGCAGCAAGGGAGGTAGCCTCCATACAGGAGGGGGGAAACTTAAAATATAGGAGGTGTTTCTAGCCCTATATAAGGCATAAGAAAAGAGAGACACTCAGTCACAACCAGTTTCAGGGGTTAATTAGTCAAGGCCTCCTTCAGGGTCTGATTCATCTCTCTACTTGCTCTGAACTCTGGTGTCTGTATGTACAATGTTATTTCCAATTGGTCCCAGAACCTGTGTTAGAGATTGAGGTATCTGGAAATGAATGCTGGCCCATTGTCAGACTCAAGCAGGGTAGGCAAACCGACCTGGGTATGATATCTTCCAGAAGCTTCTTTGTTACTACTTTGGCAGTCTCTTTATTTGTAAGATAGGCTTCTATCCATCCTTACAAGGTTATGTTGTTTTGTTTGTTTGTTTGTTTGTTTTTTAGACAGGGTTTCTCTGTGTAGCCTGGCTGTCCTGGAACTCACTCTGTAGACCAGGCTGGCCTCGAACTCAGAAATCCCCTGTCTCTGCCTCCCAAGTGCTGGGAGAAGGCGTGCGCCACCACCGCCCGGCTACAAGGTATCTATGAAAAGTATTAAATACTTATATCTATATGTTCCTGGATTTATTTCTGTATAATCATTTCTTAATTAGCTCCTGGCTGTTGACACTGATGCTGGTTCCTAGAGCAGTCCCTTTATTGGGCCTGATGAATTTACAGCAAGGCAAGTGGCAGAGTCTGAGATTACCTGACCACCCAAGTATCCTAAGTCAAATATTTTGTACCTTGCCAGTCATAATAATTTCTTTAGTTTTCAATGACCAGATAGATGCAAAGCTTGATGAATCTGATGGATGAGTTGTTCTGCAAACTCCTTAAGTAGGATGGTGAGCCTTCAGAGGTCAGCAACCATGATGACTGTCTTCTGTAAACTCCTTGACATTTCACCTAAGTCATTTGTCTTCACCAGTATATTCAGAGTGGCTGGGAGTTGGGGCGGTGGGTAGGTTTAGCTTTAGCAGCTAGGTTTATTTCTGATGTCCCTTTCTGATACCCTGGGCAATGAATTATGGCCACTTTGAGAGAAACCCATAACGTTTCTAAGAAAGTTTTTCTTTTTGCCAGTTTTAAAGCCTGGGTTATATCCTTTAGTTCGGCTTTCTGGGCTGAAGTTCCTGGCAGCAAAGCAGTTGCCAAAATAACAGACTCCAAGTCCATTACTGTCACCTCTGCATACCTGATTCCATTCTGGATGACTTGCTCCCGTCCGTGAAGTAGATACATGTCTGGCCAGGTTATAACAATCAAATGTTCTAGATGTGCCCCAGAACTATAAAGCAATCATGCTGCACATCTGAGAATGCATCACATAGCAGGGTGAATGGGTTTAAGACAGATGATGGAGTATATATTATGTGAGGGGATTTAAAAGTAGAACCTGAAAGTACATGAGTCAGGCATTGGATATCCACAGCCTGGGTGGATTCTTTGGTTTTTGTTGTTGTTTTTTGTTTATTTGAGACAGGGTTTCGCTGTGTAGCCATGGCTTGCCTGGAACTCACTCTGTAGACCAGGCTAGCCTTGAACTCAGAAATCTGCCTGCCTATGCCTCCCAAGTGCTGGGATTAAAGGCGTGCGCCACCAATGCTGAGCAAGGAATTATTTATTTTATTCATATGATTACACTGTAGCTGTCTTCAGACATACCAGAAGAGGGTATTGGATCCCATTACAGATGGTTGTGAACTACCATGTGGTTGCTGGGATTTGAACTCATGACCTCTGGAAGAGCAGTCAGTGCTCTTAACCACTAAGCCATCTCTCAAGCCTCTAGGTGAATTCTCGAGGATCTCCTATATAGGGGGTGGTGATAACATGTTCCTGTCCCGTGATTATTTTGTTAGCATCCTTGACTAGCAGGACAGTGGCAGCTATGATCCAGAGGCATACTGGTCATCCTTGGGCTACTGAATTAACTTCTTAGATAAATAAGCCACAGATCTTTTCAATGGTCCCAAAGTTTGAATGAGCAGGCACTTTCCTACTTTTTCTTTTTTATTGAATATTTTATTTTACATTTCAGATTCCATCCCGTTTCCCCATTTCCCCTCCCTAGAAATCCTGTATCCCATTCCCCCTCCTTTTTGCTTTTATACCTTTTTTTTTTTTTTTTTCGGTTTTTTGAGACAGGGTTATGTAAATATTAAGGTCAGTTCTAGGTTGACGAACTAGGCAATACAATAGATGCAAATAGTCAAAGAACAAGTAAGGCAATAAACAAAATTTCATGAACTCCTGTGATCACTGTTTCTAAAGGCTTATCAGGATAACCAAAATATCTGAGCCTACTTCCCTATCCTAACCCAAAATCATTTTCATGGTCTGAAGCCTACTTCCTTGTTCTAGCCTAAAATGTAGATTCCTGCCTGAAATTACTTCTTTGTTCTAGCCTACGATTTAGATTCCTGCCTACTTTTCCAGGCCTTTAAGACCACACTGCTTTGTTCTAGCCCAAGCAGTGTAGGTCTTAAAGGCCTCAAAATGTCTTTCTAGATATTCCTTGGGCTCTCATTCTTTCCCTGAATCACCTAGCTCACCTTAGATAATAAATGTGTAAGCTGGTAGCCTCTTGGAGATCCCCCCATCAGTATCTGGGCATAGACTCTGAGCTTCTCTTTACCTTCAGCAGTGTTAAAATCCCAGTTGGGTGGAATTAAAGGAAAAGCTGCATTGATGTCAGCCTGAACTTGAGTGGGCAACCTGTTTGTTTCTGGAACCAATTTTTGAGCGGCTCTCATGATCCTCTCTCTGTCCTCTGTCATGAAGACCACCTGGAGCAGTTGCTGACAGTCATCCTAGGTGGGCAGGTGAGTTAGCATGATCCAATTGTAAAGATCATTTTTGGCAAATGACACGTACATCATGAACTGTCTCCCTTGAGCATTTGGGTGTCCCATAGCCTGGAGGGGTAAGGCCCTAGTAGAGTCTACTCTCTGAATGTGAAGTGTACTCCAAGTGGAGTCAGTAGTGTCAAGGTAATCAGAGGTTGCTCCCCTCTTCACCTGTGCTGTCTGTGCAGGGGTAGTGGCTGCAGGAGCAGGAACATAGAGAGGTAGAAAGAGATCCTCCTTGGTAGCAGAAAGGGGGAGCAAGGCAGGGGCAGAGGCTGACCTTCCTTTAGAGGAAGAAGGGTGGGGAGCAGTGAGACTAATAACAAAAATGTCTTATCTTAACTAGTGACTTCTCAACCAGGTATTGTCACATGGTGATTTATAGCACTTGGTGTGGGTAGCCCCAAGCCTCATAAGCAGTCAGCCCCTTCTCCGGACCCCCAGGTCATAAGTAGTCCATTCATTCCTGCAAGAGATGGTTGTTTGCTAGGATAAACAACAAAACTTGAGTCTTCTGTGACTCAGGAAAAGTCCCCCTTTTTTTTTTTTTTGAGACAGAGTTTCTCTGTGTAGCTCTGGCTGTCCTGGAACTCACTCTGTAGACCAGGCTGGCCTCGAACTCAGAGAATCCGCCTGCTCGGCCTCCCAAGTGCTGGGAGTAGAGGCGTGCGCCACCACCGCCCGGCTGGGAAAAGTCCTTAAAATGGTACAGACCCAGGCCCAGTGGGGTGCTTTGTGCCTGTGCCATCAAAGACAAAGAAAATTTTGTACAAGAAGACAAAAGGCACAAACAGAATATATACAAACATTTCTGGGAAACCAAAACCAAAAGGCTGTCTCAGATGGTCTTACTCCCTGATGAGAGGCACATAGATCCACAGCCAGTTCAGGATCCATATGAGAACTAGCAAGTTCTGCTTCTGGTAGGGGGTTGGGAGTGTACTCTATTGCCCCTGGCGGGTGACAAAATGAGTTGGCTTTGCCCCCTCAGCCTCCAGATTAAACCGGAAACAGAATTAAACCCAAAAGAGAAACACAGCATGGGCAAGACAAAAGACAACCTGGTGCCTGGACTTAACAATGGGAATTAACACTCCACTATTTGGATCAGAGCGCCTGCCTCCAGCAAATCACGGGACAAGCCCCCAAATGTAAAGGTCCATGATTCATCAAAGAACGAAAACTCCAGGACTCAAATAGTAAATGCAAAGAGCGTTTTATTCTGCAGAAGTATAGCATGCTGGGGTATCCTATTACCAAGATAGACAATCAAGTGAGATTGCAGGTCCAATTTATTTTATTTTATTTTATTTTTTGAGGACAGGGTTTCTCTGTGTAGCTCTGGCTGTCCTGGAACTCACTCTGTAGACCAGGCTGGCCTCGAACTCAGAAATCGGCCTGCCTCTGCCTCCCAAGTGCTGGGATTAAAGGCGTGCGCCACCACCGCCTGGCGCAGACCCAATTTAAAGCACATTAGAATTCCAGAACCATTACTGGGAAATGGGGTCTGGAAACTGTTGTTGAGGCATCCTGCGTTAGATTAGCTTTATCTTACTTTATCTCCAGCCATTCCAGAACTATTATTGGAGTGTGGGGGCTGAAACCTGGGATATTTTCTAGTAATTGACTTGCCTGGACATGCTCAGTTCTTAGACCTAGTCTCCTAGTCTCAGTTTGAACCCTGTCATGGAGTCAGCATAGCCTTTTCAAATACAGGCATGTATGTGGGTCTTTAGTGTGGGTAGGTATAGCACCTAAATACAGGTGCACAAAGAGATCAGGAACTTCAGATAAGCTGGAACTGGAGATACTATTTCTCAAGTACCTGACTTGGGTTTTTGAAACTAAGCCCAGGTCCAAAGTCTCTGACTCTCTAAGCTTATTCTGTCTACATATTTTGAGTAATTGTTTTATTTGGTGTGTGTGTGTGTGTGTGTGTGTGTGTGTGTGTGTGTGTGTAACAAGTGCATGCAGTGCCTGTGGAGGTCATAAGAGGTGTCTGGACCCTTGGAACTGGAGTTATAAAGGGTTGCGAGCCACTGCAAGGTCTCCTGCAAGAACAAGTGCTTTTGCACCTAACAGTTGTCACTCCACCCCTCCTCCGGTCAGATTTTAACTATTGTCCAGAATGTAATAAGTGGCCCTGAAACCATATATTCAATTGACACTCTACAGATGAAGTGGGATATAGGAATATTTATATTACGTATATATAAATATGTGCATTTTAAAAAGGCCAGTTTTAAACAGCAACAATGAGGGGCATATGAGAGTTTTTAAGAAATGGAAGGGAGGCCGGGCAGTGGTGGCGCAGGCCTTTAATCCCAGCACTTGGGAGGCAGAGACAGGTGGATTTCTGAGTTCGAGGCCAGCCTGGTCTACAGAGTGAGTTCCAGGACAGCCAGAGCTATACAGAGAAACCCTGTCTCGAAAAACCAAAAAAAAAAAAAAAAAAAAAAAAGAAAGGGAAGAGAATGGAAGGAGAAATGTGTGATTATAATCTAAAATAGTAAAATTACTAAAGTTTTTCATATGTATGTTTTATAATCAGAATCCATTCACAATATTTAATCATGTTTAGTTTGTGTCTGCACAATGTTGTGACATTGCTATTATGTATTTGTGAAGTCAGAAGTCAACACTGTAAGTCAACCCTCCCCTTCCGTTAGTATTCCAATATAGTCAAGCTTGGCCCTTAGGATCCTTTGCCCATTGAGCAATATTGGCTACCCATATTTTTTTTTAAATCAACCTAACAAAGAAAAAAAGTGGCCTTAAGATTTGGTGCATTCTTATTGATACCTGATTATATAGACACAATGGAACACAATGGGTAGACTCAGACACATCTATTATGCAGTTCCTTCCTAGGGAGTGGCAATTATTTTAGAGGACAGACTACAAGAGGCCAATAAGAAGTTGGGAGCCCTGAAGAACAAACAGGGCCTCACAGTCAAGTGGTCTACAAGCTGGCCTTGGAGGTTATTTGTCAGTAACCTCATTAATCTGTAAGTGAAAGGGAGAGGGTGGGGCATTCAATGTCAGTCTAAGCTAAAATGCATCATTAGAAAGAAAAAGGATTTTAAAAAGGTGGCTGATGCCCTACTCCTCTCGAATGCCCAGACACCTCATACTAGCCAGACTACCCTGGATTGCAATCTACTGCTCATTCACCAAAACTTCCTTCCTCAAGATTTGGCTTTGCATACATTGCTACTTTGAAGACTTTACACATGAGCCACCAGGCAGATGCAACAGGGGAAATGTCAGAATAGCTTCATTGCACATTGAGACGTTGTACGAAACAAAAGGTTAGACAACACAGTATCCCTCCACTACTGTGTACAGTCAATGGGAACTGTTCTGACTACAATTCTTGAGAACCAATTAATGAATGAGAAGCACACCAACCACAGAAAGAATATCAAGTTTTCAGGATCTGACTATAATTTCATGGATAGGAGAAAGCCAATGAAGTTCTGACAGGAGTTTCGACCATTGTTTCATCACATTGAGAAATGTCCAACACCATGTGTTTTGGGTCCTCTGGATAAGAGACTAGTCCCTAGGAATTAATTTTTTAGTACCCAGAAGTAATATTTCTGTTGTTACTGAACACACAAACAAAATATGACATCATCTTGATAGGTATAACGTGTATCACAGTCATAACAGGAATAGGAACCAAAGCAGATTGACTTGAGCTGCCTTACAGCCCTGAGTTCTTCCATTAGTTCAGCACAAAGCTGAGAAAATCTCTCTACTTCAACATAATGAAATTCATTATAGACCTCTACTGGAGCAGGGTACATTTCTGTGGTCAACTGGCTCATATTGGTAGTCTGGATTAGAAACTCCTTCAGGGTATCCATGGAGATGTCATTATCAAACAAATTGATACTTGTGAGCTGGAGACATTGGATCAGGGCAGGCAGAAGGATACTGAGGTGAGAGTCATTCATCCTACAGTCTTCCAATTCCAGAGTCTGCAGATTATCTCTAACTCTGTCTAAAAAAACTTTTAGAGGCATAATGTTCAAGTAAGTTAAAGTGGTACCTCTCAAGCACAGATGTTTCAGCTGACTGTATTTCCAATCCTGGGCAAATGACTCCAAGTCTAACTGAGAGAGTTGGCACAGCATGATCTTGAGGGACACCAATGGGGCCTCGAGACACCTAGGGAGAGATCACATGGCTGGGTCAGAGTGAACATGAAATGGCATGCAGTTTGGCCTGCTGGCTTACTCAAGTTGCACCATTTTGACATGAGGGTATCACCATCATGGTGGGTCTGGCTCATTCCAAAGCTAACTCGCCTAGTCTTCTCTGACAGAGACCCAAAGTTGCTCTTTAGGCTAATAGGGAGCACAGGAAGAGCAAAGTTGGAATGAATCCATGACAATATATCAAGATGCCTTCTGCAAAATCATTGTCACATTGACATAATAATTCTCTTCACGCCGGGCGGTGGTGGCGCACGCCTTTAATCCCAGCACTTGGGAGGCAGAGGCAGGCGGATTTCTGAGTTCGAGGCCAGCCTGGTCTACCGAGCGAGTTCCAGGACATCCCGGACTACAGAGAAACCCTGTCTCGAAAAAACCAAAAAAAAAAAAAAAAATTCTCTTCACCTCTCACCTTCATTCAATCTTAACCTTTGCATTCCCTAATCCACTTAGCCCAGTCCTGGTCTCCAAAGAGCCTTATACTCTTTAGGAATTACAGGAAGGGGAGAGCCTGTTCTCCCAGGTCTAATTGAAACACAGAGCTCACGTGGGAAACTGTACTGATCTGAACCCTTCCTATGCAGTGGCCTCTTCTCTTTTCCATCCCTTCATATTAGATCAGTTAGGATTGCCATGCAGGAAACCTCACGAGGTATGACTCACAATGCTGGTCTTCTATCAGGACAGCTCTCTCATACAATCCACTCCACTTCATTGCTCAGCTTTGTGAGTGGTCATTTGAATCCTTGAGCCACTTCACATGGAGCAAGATCATGCTTACCAGGCCACTGTTAAATGTACATTGGCCTACTCTCTGTAATGTAATCACATTACCTCTCTCTAATGTAAAAAAGAGAGATTTGTTCTAGTAACAGCAACAACAGCTCTTCATCCTTTCTTACCTGAACAACTGTTCCATGTGGTCTGTGAGAAAATAGACATCATCAATAGTGAGATCCTGGAGACTTCTGAGTTTGGGGAACAGAGAAATGATCTTAGTGACATTCTGATTCTCCTCGTGTGTGTGAGTTCTTGTTCCAAAGATGCGTAGTAGCCTTAATTTTTGAAGATTTCTCATTTTGCTAATGCAAGGTACAAATTTTGCTAGTTTGGACAGATTCCCCACTGTATTCAGTTCTAACTGCTTGATAAACTCTGGCTGTAAAAATTTTAACACCTTCCTGATCCTGGTCACTTCTATTGCTCCAATCTCCAACTTCTCACAGCACAGATACAGGAAACTCGTTCTCTCCTCTGCCCACTCCAACAATTGTGTTTGGCATTCATCTTCTTGTTGAAAAGACATAAAGGAAAGGTCACTGAACACCCTCAAACGCTTCGTTGTGCATCTTGCGGGGCCCTCCACTGCTTGCGCCTGAAGCATAATTTTTTCTAAGTGGCTTCTACCTTCTCTTCCCTCTTGCATATCCGAGGAAGCGTATCCATTCAAGTCAATCACTAGAAGCCTGCACATACTGCGGATAAAACAAGAGATGTGTCAGAAGGAGAATTATTGAGAACCAACACTTTTTTCATCATCTCTGATGCTATCTGTCGCTTGTTCTACTGTCTTCTATATACTCATGGCTTTCAGTATTGGGTCTCCAATACAACCTCTAGTTGCCAAGCAAGGGCACTTTGCCTGAGCTGCCTTTTGTCTGTCTTATTTTCCTCCATTCTGTTCCATTGGAGTTCTGTCAGCTCTTATTTCTTTTTGTTTGTAGTTTTTTTAGGACAGGATTTCTCTGTGTATCCATGGCTCTGTAGCTCTATAGACTAGGCTGGCCTCAAACTCAGATTCACTACTCTGTTTCCCAAGTGCTGGGGCTAAAGGTGACTGCACTGCATATCAGATCCTATTTCTATTAACTGGTGGAAACACAGGAACAGGGTCATTCTTCTATGTCTACATCTGCACCCACCCATATCTCATATTTAATTTACTACAAGGACTCACAAGCTGTCCAGGTACTTACAGCCCTCTAAGACACCAGCCAAAGCCTCTGATCCAACTTTTACCCCATTCTCTTCATGTGCAGATGTTTCTTTACCTGGTATTCAGCTTACCGGGAGCAAAACCTCCGTTTCAGCCACGTGTCTATTCCATCCAGTATAGCCTGGAAGTTCTGAAACTTGGGTTTATTAATTAGCAACCCAACATGAAGGGAAGAGTCGGGCCAGTATTCCACCAGTCTTTTAGTCATCTCTGCTTTTCTTTGAATGTCAGCCTCCTTGAACAGAGGTGAGAAGAACACTTTTGAAATGCTCTGCAGAACATCAGTGGTCAATCCCTCATTCCTCACCAGGCACTGTAAAGCCAGCTCCTCGAGTGCAGGTGGGGCACCATAGTCCATTCTGATGAACCTTAGGGAGATGATCCTGGGGAAAAATTTAGGAGAGAATGTATTCTCAGGGTCTCTCTTATAAGGCTTTTAACTCCTCATAGGAAGCATCTGTCACCATGGTAGCCATGTTGGACTCTTTTCCCTATTTCACTCACTATTTGCTGGTCTCAAAAGCAAATTCTCCATATAGGCAGCATGTGTAGCCTCTCTAAATCATTCATTTTCACCATTGTCTCATCCAGTCCCAATCTTTTCTATTCTGAATCCCATATTCCTTTTGAAGGGGGAATCCAGAAAGTAATCAGAGCCTGTTCATAATAGCAAAAACAATATTAACCATCTTTCAGAGACAATGGGAAAAGCTACATACCAAACTAAGCCATATTCTTTCAACAAATTGATCCTGCTTGGCAAAGACAGGGAAGAATCTATCAAATGGGGCATTATTTTTCATTTACTCATTTTCTTTCTTTCCCCTTTCTATCTCTTTCTATTCCTTTTATCTCTTTCTATTCCTTTTTATCTCTTTCTATTCCTTTTTATCTCTTTCTATTCCTTTTTATCTCTTTCTATTCCTTTTTATCTCTCTATTCCTTTTTATCTCTTTTCTTTCTTTCTTTCTTTCTTTCTTTCTTTCTTTCTTTCTTTCTTTCACTTCAGTTGTCAAGACTGTCTCTGGGTAACAGCCCTGGCTGTCTTGGAACTTTGTAGACCAGTCTGCCTTTCAACTCAGAAACCTACCTGCCTCTGCCTCCTTTTCTGCTGGGAGTAAAGGAGCTTACTACCACATCAAGTTTTTATTTTCAAAGTTTTAGAGCCAGTTATGGGGAGACTATCTATATCATACTACTTTGGAGCATAGAACATACTAGGTATGTATTTATGTGTTAGCAGCTTATTTGTTTGTATTGAGACAGGATTTCACTACACAGCCAAAAGCTGTTTATGTAGTCCAGGCTAGACTCAAATTCATTCTAAGGTCCTAGAACTGAACACTACTCAATATGATGCCACCTTATTGCCCAGCCTGTTGTCTTTTTTCAACATTTGCCTTTCAATTGCTGAATGGATAGTCAAGCTTGTCAGCAAGTGAGGTCTACAGTTTCAACACTTTAGAGCCAGATGCAGGATTTCATGTAGTCTATCTTGTCTTTACTTTAGTTTCAGGTCAGTCTATTTTAAAAGTTTTTAAGATGTATTTATTATCATTACACTGTAGCGTTTTCAGACTCACCAGAAGAGGCCACCAGATCCCATTACAGATGGTTTTGAGCCACCAAGTGGTTGCTGGGAATTGAACTGAGGACCTCTGGAAGAGCAGTCAGTGCTCTTAACCACTGGAGCCATCTCTCCAGTTTGAACTTGTCAACTGAACGGGCTAAAGAAAATACATTCCTACGGCCACAGTCCCCAGAACCACTGTGTGGACCCTCTGAACAAAACTGTCCCTAGATCTCTTTTTAAAATACTGTTAAAAAATTTTCAAGTAAGCCGGGCGGTGGTGGCGCACGCCTTTAATCCCAACACTTGGGAGGCAGAGGCAGGCGGATTTCTGAGTTCGAGGCCAGCCTGGTCTACAGAGTGACTTCCAGGACAGTCAAGCTACACAGAGAAACTGTCTCGGAAAGCCAAAAAAAAAAAAAAAAATTTCAGGTAGCTGGGCAGTGGTGGCACACACCTTTAATCTTAGCACTTGAGAAGGACGGGTAGGTGGGTTGGAGTTTGAAGCCAGCCCAGTCTACAGAGTAAGTTCCAGGACACTCAGGGCTATACAAAGAAACTATCTCAAAAAACTAAATCATTTCAATTAAACCACAAAACTTCAATCCATTTAGTATAATTCATGGAATTACAAACAAGCTATATTACAATGAAACCATAACTGAAATCCCAACATAACAAAGTAGGGACAAAGCTAGAAGGCCAGAAGTACAAGACCAGCACAGATTCTATGAAATCTTATCTCAAAAATCCCCTCAAACTACTGAACAAAAACTTAAACTCTAGTCTACCAGTCATTCCTCATTAAAACCTAACTAAACTAAAACTAACAAATAAAAAAATTCTAACTTGCCTTTTGAAAGAAAACTTATTTCAAATTTTAAAAACCCAGTGGTGGCACACCCCTTTAATTCCAGCACTTGGGAGGCAGAGGCAGGCGGATTTCTGAGTTCAAGGCCACCCTGGTCTACAGAGTGAGTTCCAGGACAGCCAGGGCTACACAGAGAAACCCTATCTTGAGAAAAAAAAAAAAAAAAAAGAAAGAAAGAAAGAAAAAGAAAAATGCTATTTAAAATGCTATTTTTTATGTGTATATGGGTATCAGGATTGCAAGCACGTATGAGCATAATTTGCATCTAGGAGGTCAGTAGACGGCGATAGGTGCATTACAGTTGTATGTGATCACAGACATAGCTATTGGCAAAAGAAACCAGGGCTCCTGAAAGAGCAGCCAGTGTGCTGAGCCATCCAATAATCCAATCATTATTAAAGCCTGGATCTTAACATACAGTAGTTGCTTACAGCACTTGCCTGGAATGAAAGAGCCCCCAGGCTTTCATCCCCTTTACTATATTAACCTGGAAAATACCTAGAATCCAACACTGAGGAGTTGTAATTGAGAATATCATATATTCAAGTCAACCCGGAACACATACTGACATGAAGGCCAGTAAGGGCTACAAAATATGGGTGGCGCACGCCTTTAATCCCAGCACTTGGGAGCAGAGGCAGGCGGATTTCTGAGTTCGAGGCCAGCCTGGTCTACAGAGTGAGTTCCAGGACAGCCAGGGCTACACAGAGAAACCCTGTCTCGAAAAACCAAAAAAAAAAAAAAAAAAAAAAAAAAAAAAAAAAAAGGGCTACAAAATATGAAGAAACAGGCCCATGTCCTACAATCCATTTCTTCTGTGGTACAAAGAGAAAGATTTAGCCTAAGTTAGAAAGTTTATGACCAAATGAGATTCCATCCCAAATAAAAATCTTAAAATCAACACATTTTACTCCATGATCATAATAATCAATAGTCGGAGGCAGGGTGAATGTTGAAAGTCATCCTGTGTCACACATGCTTTCTAGACACTGCACTCTGTTACCCTGTCCCCAAACAGGAAGAGTAGTTATAAAATACAGTTAGAAAACTAATCTTTACACTCATGAGGATGAAGCCAGTCAGTAAATTCCTATATGCTTGAGGCTAACAAGTATTTCAAAAAGCAAAGAATAAGTTTTTAATGCGCACCAAGCAAATCATAATTAAAGACACTTGACTCTTTCTGAACCGGAATCCCAGGTGTTTGGAGGCTGAAGCAGAAGATCTGTCCGAAATTCCAAGGTTCATGGTCTGCTAAGTGAGGCCATGTCTCAAAAAACCAACCAAACACAAGGCAATCAGGGTGCTCAGACAAGAGGACCTTGATTCTCAACCCAGTGCAGCTACCTGGACACATCTTAGAGAGCCTGTACAGCACTGGGAGGCTCTGTCTCAACACCTAAAATTCAACTACAGTAGCACAGAAGCCATTGGAGGTGAAAACAGCCGTGAATTTTGACCCGAGACCAATGTCCATGTGAAGAAACAGAGTACAGGATGCCCTTTATAGACTGATATCTAAAATGTCTCTGAACCAGTTAGGGTGTTCTGGCCTAGGAAAAGGACTTACCTGTTAGGACAGATTCCAGTGATCTGAGTGCTTTCTCTTGCTACGAAGACACCTTTGCAGAACTTTTTCCTCTTGCCCCCTTATCAGCTTCACCACTAACAAATGCTGCCATCTGATTGGATGATTTTTGCCCCACCCATTTAAATTTATATGGAATTTTTTTGTCAATAATCACTAAACCAAAGCTCCTTGGAAGAAAGGAAAAAGAAACAAAATCCTAACTCTGGGATATTCATCAAGAGTCCATAGTTGAGCCGGGCGGTGGTGGCGCACGCCTTTAATCCCAGCACTTGGGAGGCAGAGCCAGGCGGATTTCTGAGTTCGAGGACAGCCTGGTCTACAGAGTGAGTTCCAGGACAGCCCGAGCTACACAGAGAAACCCTGTCTCGAAAAACAAAAAAAAAAAAAAAAAAAAAAGAGTCCATAGATGAATTCATGCCACAACATCAAACTGATTTATTTGTTTAATTCATTCAATTATTTGCATATTTATATACTTGGATTGCAATTTACTTCTGTGACAGTGTCTTACTCAGTAGCTAATCTTGATTTGGACTCTCAGCAATTCTTCTGCCTCATCCTTTCTTCTGAGAGGATTACTGTTTTGAACCAGTACAGCTGGCTGAATTATATTTATACGTGACTGACGTAGTTCTGAGTGTGAATCAGGTCAGGGTTTAATCTGTGCCTGATAAATGGAGAAACTTTTAGAAAAAAAAAAAAAAAAACCCTAAAGTTATTATTTGCACAACTAGAAATGTGTTCTGGAGTTCAAGGCTGAGTCTGGTGCTCTGTCAGTAGTCAGCTGTGGTGGCTTGAGATGACTGAGGTTAGAGGTCCAATCAAAATCAGCTTAAGCTACCCAGCTAGATTGAGGACAGCCAGAGTTCAGGGTCATTATTTCTTCTAATCTCATGTAAATCCAAACCAAAATAAAGAACTGGGACTTTGGGGGAGAAGCTGTCCTTGGTGCCCTATAGCGTAAGGGTGTTGGAGAAAGAATCAGCCAACACACTGGCCAAAGAAGAGGAAATTGTGATTGGGTGGTAAGCAGGGTGTGATGACCACACCTTTAGTCCCAGCACTTGGGAGGCATGAACAAAAGAATCTCTAAATTTACATAGGGAATTCTAGCCTAGCCAGAGCATCACAATGATACTCTGTCTCAAAGTTAAACACAACAAAACAAGCAAAACAAAAAAAAAACCCTATTTTTTGTTAAACAAGAAATCTGGCCTGTCGGTGGTGGCGCACACCTTTAATCCCAGCACTTGGGAGGCAGAGGCAGGCGGATTTCTGAGTTCGAGGCCAGCCTGGTCTACAGAGTGAGTTCCAGGACAGCCCGAGCTACACAGAGAAACCCTGTCTCAGAAAAAAAAAAACAAAAACAAACAAACAAACCTAACTAATAAGTTCATTTACAGGAAACCACATGCTTGAAGTTGAGAATGTCTCCTCTGAATGTTCTCTACCTCAATATCTATCTCCCATTACTGTCCCCAAAAGAAATAACTAATAAATAAATAAGTGAATAGATGTCAAAATATATGGAAGCTAAGCAAGATGGTGGCATAAGCTTATATCTCAGAATTGAGGACACTGAAGAAGGATTGCTGTAAGACTGAGTCCAGCCTAAACAACCAAATGAAACTTTTAACTCACCCAAGCAACAACAGCGGAAGCTGTGACTCAAGGCAGAGTGGATGCTCACATCCAGTTAGGAAATGCATGATGTTGTCGTGGTAGAGATCCTTACCGTTCAAACCTCTCTGTCTCTCACACACACATACAATAATAAATAATAAATAGAATAAAATAGGCTAAAAGGAAAGGAAAGAAAGCCCAAAAGTCCTGTGCTAAATGCCATTGTGGTTATGTGCTGACCTCCATAAAACATAGCAGAATGTTGGCAGACTCTTTAAAACCCATGCACTCAAACAGAAGTCTAACTAAGAAGTGTAGCCACTCCTAGGATAAGGACACTTCAGATGCAAACCCATTACTATGGACACTTGATACAGTATTTGGCATTTGATAAAATTATGTCACATCAACACTGACAGAGCCTAATAATAGGAGGCATAAAAGCATGCTGTGAGTACTAGACAGTCATTTAAAAAAAATGTCTAATTATTTAAAATGCAGAGTTGTTCAGTTGAGTCTTGGTGGATAAATCCAAACAACGCTGTATTACCTAAGTCTCAGGAAACATTGTAGAAGACGGGGTGGAAAGACTGTGAGAGCCAGAGGATCAGGAAGTTAACTGTGAGAATGTGTCTCCTGGAAGTGCAAGGAGTTACACCCTTAAAGTCTCACAAACATGGCTACCTAAGCATGAGCTGAACAAGTCCAATACACATGTCAAAATGGCCAGAAGAAAACCTAAAGCCCCGACCCTAGAAAAGAACTAAGGAACACAGAAAGCAGACAAGTAGTCTTTCCTAGGCAGGAACACATAGTTAGGTTATATCAATACAAAGTGGTCAGCGCTGTAAACATACATGAGTGATGTACTCACAGAATATGTTAGAACGAATATGTACACACACACATACACACACACACACACACACATACACACATATATATACATGTCACAGCAAGTAATAATAATAAAAAAAAAGAGTCCATGAATTTGAAATAGAGCAATGAGGGGGACATGGGAGTTTTGGATGGACATTGATTTTGACAGAAGGCCAGCACCTCATTTATTATGTAGCATCCCAGTTTTGTTAAATTATTACATTTATTATGTCTATTATTACTGCTATATCATTATGCCATTATGATTAAAATATAAAGTATTATGAAATACTTAATTTTTCTTTTTAAATTATTTATTTTAACCACTTGTGTGTGGGTGTTTGCCTGCATGTATGTCAGTTTACCACATGACTGCATACCCAGAAGAGTGCACAGCACAGGGCCAGATAACCCTTGAATTGAATGGAGTTATAGATGGTTACAGACCTCCATCTGAGTGCTGGTACTGGATCTGGGTATTCTATAAGAGCTACCAGTAGTACTCAGCTCTCTCTCTAGGGACCCCTAGATCCCCTGATTTGAGTTTGTGATTGGTGGTTCCCAAACTGATCTCAAACTTACTGTGCTGCCAAGGAGGATCTTGAACTTCTGATTCTCATGCCTTTGGGTCCTGAATCCTGGAATTTCAGCTGGAGGCCACCATACCCAGTGTATACATTGTTTCTTGTGGTAACTAAGACCCAGAGCTTCCTAAATGATAGCCATGAAGTCTAACAAGGGAGCTACAGACAGTTCTAAATTTTTGTTTTGTTTGTTTCATGTCATAAGATGTCATATATTCAATCTGTCTTCGGAATCCTTATGAAGCTGAAACTGACCTGGGACTTTTGATTATCTTGCTTTTAGCTTCCAAACTGCTGGTATTACAGGTGTGAGCTATCACATCCACCCTACTTTTTCTTATCTGGGAAAACCAGATGAACCTGTTATTACTACATCATTCAAGCATTTTCTATTTGATTGTATCACAGTTTTAGTAAGAAAACTATGGGTCTGGAGAGGAGTTAAGGGCAGTAGTTGCTCTTACAGAGGAATCAAGTTCAGTTCCCAACACCTAGGTGGATAACTCACAACAACCTATAACTCCATCTCAAGGGGATCTGACATTCTGGCCTCTGCTGCCAACTGCACTCATGAGCACACCCTTACATAAACACTAGTACATAAACTAAAACAGATTTTAACAAAAATAGAAAAGAAGCTTTTACTGATGATATTGCTTTACTTTTAAAAAGTTAATTTTTAGTTTGCTTTACGAAGTTGAGTGTTTTCATCTCTCATCCCTGGGGCTGGAGTTGCAAACGTCAGTGTTGTGAGCAACCCTATGAATATGGTGGACAGGGATCATTTGGAAGACTAGTCAGTGCTCTTAACCACTGGAAACACTCCAGCAGCTAATAACCATTTAGCTATTTAGCTTGTTGTTTTCTTTTTTCTTTTGTCTTTTGAGATCACATTGTGTAGATCTGAAATTCTATGGAGGTAATAGTTAGTGAGATGTTTGCCGGGAGCTTGTAGTGACTGCTCAAAAGTCTGAAACAGGAGAATGTCTGGAACCCAGCTAAGCCTTGACATTCTCATGCACTTTTTCCTATCAACTCCTGCATTTTCCATACCTACAGTTGTCTCAGACTATAGAGGAGACAATAGCATGCAGATTATTCTTATTCAATAACCCAGATACCAGCTTCACTTCCTCCATGGGATCTTTCTTTCTTTCTTTCTTTCTTTCTTTCTTTCTTTCTTTCTTTCTTTCTTTTTTTTTTTTTTATTATTCGAGACAGGATTTCTCTGTGTAGCCCTGACTGTCCTGGAACTCACTCTGTAGACCAGGCTGGCCTGGAACTCAGAAATCCGCCTGCCTCTGCCTCCCAAGTGCTGGGATTAAAGGCGTGCGCCACCACTGCCCGGCCTTCTGTCCTTTCCTTAGATCACTGTTTTACAGTGCTAAGGACATTATCAAGGGTTTCTAGCTTGTTAGGCATAACTTTTCTTCGAGGTGTGGCAGAACACATCTTTAATCTCAGCATGTAGCAGGTACGGTAGGTATTCAAGCTATTCTTGATTAGATAAGAATTCCTGGATTGCCAGCGCTATAAGCATAGTCCCTATCTTTCAAACAAACAAACAAAAACAAGCATACAAAAATAAAGATGGGCCGGGCGGTGGTGGCGCACGCCTTTAATCCCAGCACTTGGGAGGCAGAGGCAGGCGGATTTCTGAGTTCGAGGCCAGCCTGGTCTTCTACAGAGTGAGATCCAGGACAGCCCGGGCTACACAAAGAAACCCTGTCTCGAAAAACCAAAAAAATAAAAATAAAAACAAACAAACAAAAAACCAAAAAAAAAAAAAAAAAACCAATATAAATGGGTACTTCCTCAGAGTGATAACCACAAAGTTGTCTTTTACTGTTCAGCAGTTTCTATTCCGTAATACAGATCAGACCCTATTTCCATGTTTCTGGGAAGACACAGAAAGACTCCTTCAGTCATTGCTGCATGCTCCCCAAGCAGTCCTGCACACCTAGAAGCCCTCTCTCAGATGAGCTCTTAAAGACTAAGATTCTCTAGTAGTTTCCTCCAGAAGTTGTCATCTTGCTCTTTGATCTCATTCTCATTAAGACAGGATTTCATGTGATGAACACTTGCATGGATCTCCTTATTCTGCCCCCAGCTGACAATGAACACCAGGTCCCATTGCCTTCACCTTACAAGCCTAAATAGTCATGCTCCCATGCTCATCTCACCTCTAAATGTCAACATTTGTTTTTATTTTATTTCTGTATCTCACTCAAATTGTTAATAGTTTTAATCTGGAGAGACTAAAAGAATGTTCTGTTGGCCACCTTGGGCTATTGTCCTCCCTGGATACTGGCTGAAGATGGGCTGCGTTCTTTTGAGAGTTCATAAATTACCACATTTGGAACAGATGGCAGGACATTCAAAGCAGCAGATGACTGCAGCCCCTATCACTGTAGATGGCTGATGACTGCAACACTTAGTCTGTGATTCTTCCCCTGCGTGAATAAGTAAATTATGATGTGATTTAAATAATTAAATAAACTTTAAAAAAAAGAAAAAAAAGTCTCTTAAAGACCATTTGAGTCACAGGTTCTAGGATAGCCCATTAAGCCCCATTTAAAGCATTCTACTGCTTTCCAAATCCAAAGTCCCCAAATCCACATTCTTCCAAACAAATACATGGTCAGGCCTATCACAGAAATACCCAAGTCCCTTTGAGACAGGGTTTCTCTGTGTAGCCCTGGCTGTCCTAGAACTCACTCTGTAGATCGGGCTGGCCTCAAATTCAGAAATCCGCCTGCCTTTGCCTCCCAACTGCTTGAACTAAAGGTGTGTACCACCACTGCCCAGCAGGAGTTGGAGATCTTAAGACTGCTTTGACATCAGAAAAGGAGATGCAGAGTTTGAAGTTTGCCCAGCTGGTTTCCTGTCTTGCTTTGGGGATTACAGTTAACTGATTGGATGAATCTCAGAAGAGACTTTGAACTTTGGATTTTTAACATTGTTGAGACTGCTATAGACTAGGGGGTCTTTTGAAGTTGGACAAAATATATTTTGCATCATTCTACTTTTAGGTATGGCAACCATAGACTCATATGTTTTAACAAGCCTATAGGGGCCAGGGAGTGGAATGTGATGGTATGTATATGTTTGGTCTAGGAAATTGCACTATCAGAAGGTGTGGCCCTGATTCAAGGTGTGTACCACCACGCCTGGGTCTGGAACTTGCTTTGTCACATATGACCTTGAACTCAGAGATCTCTTTGCCTTAGTCTTCTGGGATTCATAGCCACTATGCCTCAAGATCTCCATGCCAAAATCCAGGTCAGAAACTTGTGTCTCCCAGCCTTAAGATCTGGATCACAAATGGCCCTTCCAATTCTAGACTGTAGTTCACTCCAGATATAGTTAACCAGGAATAGCCACTACACATTCTTTCTTTCTTTCTTTCTTTCACATTTTTTTAATTTAAATTTATTTTTAAAATTATTCATTTTACATCCCACTCACGATCCATATCCGGTTCACCCACTTCCACAATTCTTCCCTCATATCCCCTTCTTCTCTGAGTCTGTGGGCCTCACTGGGTATCCCCTTCTTTTTTGTTTGTTTTTTGTTCTTACATAAGAGTCCCCATGAAGCTGGGCGGTGGTGGTGCACGCCTTTAATCCCAGCACTTGGGAGGCAGAGGCAGGCAGATTTCTGAGTTCGAGGCCAGCCTGGTCTACAGAGTGAGTTCCAGAACAGCCCGGGCTACACAGAGAAACCCTGTCTGGAAAAAAACCAAAAAAAAAAAAAAAAAAAAGAGTCCCCATGATCCATCCACTGTTTGGCTGTGAGTGTTTGTATCCCTCTGAGTCAGCTGCTGGGTGGAACCTCTCAGAGGACAACCTGCTCCTATCTTCAATCATAATAAAGTACTATTAATAGTGTTAAGGATTGCCGGGCGGTGGTGGCGCACGCCTTTAATCCAGCACTTGGGAGGCAGAGGCAGGCGGATTTCTGAGTTCCAGGCCAGCCTGGTCTACAGAGTGAGTTCCAGGACAGCCAAGGCTACACAGAGAAACCCTGTCTCGAAAAACCAAAAAAAAAAAAAAAAATAAATAAATAAAAATAAATAGTGTTAAGGATTAGTGCTTGGCCTTGGGATGGGTCTCAAGTTGGGCCAGTTATTGGTTGGCTATCCCCTCAGTCTCTGCTCTATCACCTGTCACTGCATTTATTGTAGACAGGGTAAATTTTGTGAGTGAGTTGGTGTCTCTATCACCTCACTAGGATTCTTGTCTGGCTACAGTAGATGGCCACTTTTGGCTCTATATCCCCAGTTTAGTGAGTCACAGTTAAGGTCACGCTCATTGATTCTTGTGCACCTTCTTTATTGCAGGTCTCTGTGTCATCCTGGAGAACCCCTCCCCCACCTTCTAGCCTCAGTCATTTACACATTTCCATTCATTTTTATGGCCATCTTGCCTTCTTTCCTGTCCTTCCTCATTCCTGATCCTGAACCTGCATTTCTCTCACCAGCTCCACTCCCTCCATTTTTCTCTTATGACTATTTTATTCTCCCTTAGTGAGATGCAAGCATCCTAGCTTAGGTATTCCTTCTTGTTTAGCCTTTTTGGACTTTAATATGGTACCTGTATTTTATGGCTAGTATCCACTTATAAATGTGTACATACCATATATGTTCTTTTGGGACTGGGTTAGCATGTCACTCAGGATGGTGGTCTAAATTCCATCCATTTGTTTGCAAAATTCATGATGTCTTTATTTTTAATAGCTGAATAGTATTCCATTGTATAGATGTACCACATTTTCTTTATTGATTATTCAATTGAGGGACATCTAAGTTGTTTCCAGTTTCTGCCTATTATAAATAAAGTTGCTATGAACATAATTGAGCAAGTAAGTGTCTTTATGGAATATTGGAGCATCTTCTGGATATGTGTTCAGCAGTGGTATAGCTATATCTTCAGGTAGGACTTCTTCCAGGTTCCTGAGAATATGTCAAATTGATTCCTAAAGCATTTGTATAAGTTTATACTCCCACCAGCAATGGAGGAGTGATCTCCTTGCTCCACCATGCCTTCTCCTAAATAACCTTTCCAAAAGGGAGTGAAATTCAAAGGAGCAGGTTTTAGTACCTGGTGGGATAAAGGTAAATTGTGTCTGTGTTGGTTCTTGTGAGAGAATATTCCTGCTGAGACTGATGAAGGTTTGTATGTGAGACAACTAGAGAGTACAACAGGACACACAGAGTTCTCTGGTGTTGTGTATTCTCCAAAAAGAAAAAAAAACCTATTCAGACATGGGTTTAAGCCAATAGTAAGCTAGGTCTTTATTACTCAGCCTATATTTGATGTTCAAGTTATTTTAAGAACAAACACCATGTTCTAGGTTGACATACTTCCTTTAACAAGAACAGTTAGCTAGAAGCTGAATAACAGAAATCAAAAGCAACATTAGTACATTTAGAGACTTTCCTAGAAGTATAATTATAATGGACTAGGTTTTGTTTTTGTATTGGCTTGTGGTACTTTCCACATGCTGAGTTTTATGACCTGAATGGTACATCCACCATGGAGTCAGCTGTGCTTAGGTCTGGGGTACTATTAAAGTCTATGGCCTTCTTCTGTTGTCCACGGTGCTATTACCCCAATGTCTGTTTTAATTTTTTTGTTTTGTTTTTGTTGTTCTTTTTTTTTCTTTCTTCTTTTTTTTTTTTTTTTTTTTTTTTTTGGTTTTTGGTTTTTGGTTTTTGGAGACAGGGTTTCTCTGTGTAACCCTGGCTGTCCTGGAACTCACTCTGTAGACCAGGCTGGCCTCGAACTCAGAAATCCACCTGCCTCTGCCTCCCAAGTGCTGGGATTAAAGGCGTGTGCCACCACCGCCCTGTTTTTGTTTTTCCAGACAGGGATTCTCTGTATAGCCTTGGCTGTCCTGGAACTCTGTAGACCAGGCTGTCCTCGAACTCAGAAATTCGCCTGCCTCTGCCTCCCAAGTGCTAGGATTAAAGGCATGCACCACCACTGCCCGGCTAAAGTTTTTTGTTTGTTTGTTTTTTCTTTTTTGTTTGTTTGGTTTTTGTTTTGTTTTGTTTTGTTTCCCTGTGATTGACAGCACAGGCGGGGATTCCAACTCGGAAGAGCCGGCAACCTCAGACTCCAGAGCGCAGGGACTGCAGCGGTTCACCACCAGTGGATGGCTTGTTTTAATTTTTTATTTAAAAACTTTAACATTTGTTTTGGAGCAGTGGTTGGAATTGGGTGGGACATGGTGAACTTAGCCAGGTGGACAATTGCTAGGGCTCTCCTTGCTGCAGTTAGTGGAATGGAGGCTCTAAGAACAGAAGATGAAGAGTCATAGTGTAAACATCCTGATCCTTCAACTCTCACTGCCAAGCTATTCTCTGACACTAGACCACAGGTCTCAATATTGTTGGTTGGTATCTGATTTCGTTATGTAGCTCAGGCTAGACTCAAGCTTTTGTCTATCCTCCTGCCTCCTGTAACGATGTGTGTGTACGCTAGACATACTATATCAATTGAGCTGCACCCTCAGCATCAATCTTACAAGAAGAATGCCCTCACATCATTCTCATTCTTTGCATGTCAAAGCATCCAGTACAGGTCTAAAACTCCAGAAGAGATTCATAAATGAGATCTTGCTAAAGGTCATTAACCCTGACATTCTCTGCTTTATACTTCAGGTCAATCATGAGGAACAGTCCTGTAATCCCTAAACTGACTTACTTTCTTTCTTTTTTTTTTTAGGTTTTTCGAGACAGGGTTTCTCTGTGTAGCCCTGGCTGTCCTGGAACTCACTCTGTAGACCAGGCTAGCCTCGAAACTCAGAAATCCACCTGTCTCTGCCTCCCAAGTGCTGGGATTAAAGGTGTGCATCACCACCGCCCGGCGCTGACTCACTTTCAGAACTATGCTGCTCACATAAGAATAAAACTCACTCAGATGTGGCAGCTCACATGATAGCATAGGTATGTCTGAAGCAGAAGGGTTGTAGAGAGTTGGCACCTAGTATAGGCAACAAACTGAGTTCAAGCTAACCTTAGGTACATCATGAAACCCTACTTCAAAACATTTAAAAAACAAAACAAAGTCCCTATATCCATAACTAACAAGTCAGTGTTCACTAGTTGTGTCAATGAATGGAGTTGGTAACTATTTATTGCTCTAGTTTAACTTCTTTTCCTGGGTTGAGATCTTATCCAATCCATCCTGATATCATCTAAATCCCCAAATGATAAAGTGTGTTGTGATTCAACTATTAAATCTGATTGTAGACTTTGGTTGGGAGGGTATGGCTACAAAGGGGGCGGTACAGTGTGAAGGTATAAATAGAGTAACCCTCAGGGTTTTGGAGCTTAGAGCCACTTGGAGTCACTGCTTATCCCTGCTTGGATCTAGAGATTGTTAACCTGTCCAGATCAGGTAAATTCCTTAACTCATTTGGGGTACTCTATCTCACTCAGTAGAATCTAGCTTTTAAGTTTACTTCAGTGTGTCATTTGTATGTATCTTTAGTTAACTGATTATGCTTTTGAGATAAAGACTGAATTCACAGAGCTTCTGTTGCCTCACCATCAGACCAGTGTGTGTTGTTTATAGCAAGTCATTTTGTTTTTTTTTTTTTTTTTTTTTTTCTTCTTTTTTTTTGGTTTTTCATGGCAGGGTTTCTCTGTGTAGCCTTGGCTGTCCTGGAACTCACTCTGTAGACCAGGCTGGCCTGGAACTCAGAAATCCGCCTGCCTCTGCCTCCCAAGTGCTGGGATTAAAGGTGTGCGCCACCACTCCCTGGCGTTTTTGTTTGTTTGTTTTGTTTTGTTTATTTATTTTATGTATGTGAGTACTTTGTTGTCTCCCTCGGACATACCAGAGGAGGGCTTTGGATCCTATTACAGATGGTTGTGAGCCACCATGTGGTTACTGGGAATTGAACTCAGGACCTCTTAACCACTAAACCATCTCTCCAGCCTGAAAGTCAGTTTTTGGTTTTTCGAGACAGGGTTTCTCTGTGTAGCTCTGGCTGTCCTGGAACTCACTCTATAGACCAGGCTGGCCTCGAACTCAGAAATCCGCCTGCCTCTGCCTTCCAAGTGCTGGGATTAAAGGTGTGCGCCACCACTGCCTGTATGTGTGTTTCTTTTTTCTTTCCTATTTTTTTTTTTTTTTTAAAGTCAGTTTTTTTTGAGTCTGTAGTTTCTGTGTTTATTTTTTAGACAGTCCAACTCTGATATCAGGGTAACATTGAACTCCAGAAAATTCTGAGGAGAGCTCCAGATATGAGTACTCAAATGTCTTGACTGTGCTGACTTTCTGGGGGTGTTAGGTGAAGGTTTTATGACAGGGTTTCTCTGTGTAGCCCTGGCTGCCCTGGAAATGGCTCTGTAGACCAGGCTTATCTAGAAATAATAGACTTGCCTCCTGAGTGTGGGATCAAAAGAATTAAAGGCTTGTGCCACTACCACCCAACTCGTGATATTTAGGCCAATTTAACGTTATATGGTCGGGCAAGAGGCAGATTGATCTACACAGCTAGATTCAATATAACAAGGGCTGAGATACTTTAGCAATAACAAAATTGTCTCCTCAGGGTCTGGAGTATTGAACGGTCTATCATAAAGATGTGGGCTTCCTTGATGACCCCTTCTGAGTATTCATCTGAGCGGTGGTTGGAATTAGATGGGTGTATTTGGGAAAGAGTATACTTTGGAGAGGCTTCACATACCAGATAGAAGTATGGCTTTAAAACTAACATCCAGTGATCAAAATGCATAACCTGCAATAACCTGCAATAACCTGCAACCTCTACCATCCGAGCAGTGATATTTATTGCCCAGAGAAGCCTTTGTGTGGAAGATAGACTTTCAGAGTTTTCTGAATGGTGTCTTTGCTTTTATGCTTCCCAGGATCTTTTTCCCTGAAAACCAGTCACAATGAGTTACACCCCACTCACACTCTTTCACTGGGCAAGACACAGTCTACTGAAGGAGGAAGCTTTAGCCATTTCTACTTTGGAGAGACTGCCTGCTCTTCTATTACCAGAAATGTTCAAGGGGGCCGTCACTGACAGGCATACAAAGGTTCTGACTGCAGTGGTGTCTGTCTGGCCATTCCCATGCCTTCCTGTAGGAGTCCTGATAGAGGACCCTGACCTGGAGACTTTGAAAGCAGTGCTTGATGGGTTGAATGTCCTGTTAACCCAGAAGGTTCATTCCAGGTAAGGTGGAGGATGGCTCTGTGTGTGCAGAGAAGGAACATCTGGGGACAGGGAATATTTGTCCAAAGATGGATAAAAGAGGCTTCTGATAGCATCAGCATAGAGGGTTGTAGAATCTTGGGCTTGGCTTCAGCCATCAGGGAAAATGATGGGAAATGCAAAGGACATAGCTTCTGAGGAATAAACCTGTCCCTGTTTGTCACACAGGCATAAGTGCAATGAGGCTGGGACTAAATGAAGTGGAATGAAGGGAAGACAGACAGGGCTGCAGCTGATTTTTCTTGCAAAGATTCCTTTTTACCTGAATATGAGACCCAAGGGTTGTTACTAGGCACAGGGAAAAAGACTTGGAAGGGATAGCTGAATTGTGAGATGTGGACCCGAAGTAGACTCTAAGGTATGTTTTATCTTCTGAGAATTCTACCCTTTTCATCCAAGTAGGTGCGAACTCAGAATGCTTGATTTGAGGAGGAACGTGTGCCATAGTTTAGGGAGCATACTGACTGGATCCCATGAAGATAACTGCTCACCACGGACATGTCCTGACCCTGGGAGGAAGAGATATTTTAAGGTGGTAACCGATTTTGAACTCACAGAGGCCAGTTTCAATGAATGTATCATTTATTTGCTGCAGTGGGTTGAGCAGAGAAAATCTTCCATTCATCTATGCTGTAGGAAGCTACACAGTTGTGCCTTACCAGTCTCTGCTGTCCAAAAGGTCTTTAAATTGGTGGATCTGAACTGTATCATGGAGCTACGGCTGAGTCAGTGGTTGGTTGAATTCCTGGTAGACCTTGTTCCTTACCTGGAGCAGATGAGTAATCTTCACACCCTCATGCTAGAGGGAATTAAGGAGCCCTTCAGTGCTACTCCTTTTGAAGACCAGGAAGATGAGTGGCATAGCACGTTGCTTTCTATGCTCCCCAATTTTGTCCGTCTCCAGAATCTCTATTTGAATGATATCTACCTTCTAGAAGACTCCCTTGACAAGTGGCTAAGGTAAGAGGATGAAGAGCATTTTCCAGACCATAGACACCATAGACATCTCCTTTTCCTTATTAGTAAGTTAGTAAGATCCGACCACTGCAAACCTAGCGATGTTAGAGACTTACATAGCATATCTGAACAGATTGAGTTCTGTGCTCAGATATGTGTGACCCTGTACCGGCATGCTTCTAATTGCTCGCGTGTGAAAGGTAAATTTGAGTCCAGAAAGAGGTTGAGTAGATGATGGGAAATGTGTGACACTAGATTTGAAGATGAGCAAGTGGACACTGTTGTGGGAGGGAACAGATCAAGGGTCTCTTAGTGACACCCCTAGGATGAAGCTGCACCCATCATATAGACAGATTAAATTTGCGACAAGTGTTACCTGCCATGCTTTTAAGCCCACCAATCCTCTTGAATACAATTTAGCAAAAATAATCTCTTCTTTCCCTAGCTGCCTGACGACCCCTTTGGAGACCTTGTCAATTATTGACTGCCATCGGCTCTTACAGTCGGACTTCGAGTACCTGCCCAATTGTCTGAATATTCGTAAGCTCAAGCATCTGAATCTGAAGGGTCTCTTTCTATCTGATGTAGCCTATAAGTTTCCGGGGCTCATCCTTGAGAAAGTCACAAGTACCCTACAAATTCTGGAAGTGGAGCAGTGTGGGATGTCGGACTCTCATTTCAAAGCCCTCTTGCCTGCCCTGAGCAAATGCTCTCAGCTCCTCAAAGTCAACTTCTATAAGAATGATATCTCTCTGCTTGTCCTGAAGGACCTCCTTTGTCACACAGCCAAGCTGAGCCAGCTGACCCAGGAGCTGTATCCTGCCCCTCTGGAATGCTATGAGGATAACAAGATACTTAAAGACAGATTTAAGCAATTTTGTCCAGAGCTGCTGGGCATACTTCGGGCCCAAAGGAAGCCCAAGAAAGTCTCCTTTGCTACAAGAACCTGCCGGGAATGTTCACATTCCTGTTATTATTATTTGAACATGGGGGTCACAGATTGCCTTTGTCAGTAAGTGGAATAAGGTTGCTTCTGGTACCAAGAATGGAACACGGTGTATTGTATGTCCTTGTTTGGATATAATAAAGATGCTGAGCTTTATTTTAGAGATGCTAGTTCATCTCCATCAGAGCACACAGCCCACTTGTTCCCAGTCTTTCAATACCTGTTTTTCCATCACCCAAATCAGGTCAATCTTAAAGTTGTGCAGGTCATGGCATCCTATAGATAGGTCTATCATCAAGGAAACCCAGAGGACGTGGCTTCATATAGGAAAGAAATTGGTGTGCAGGGGGTTCAGATCCCAGGGACTGACATTGACATGGAAAATAATGGAATGAGGGCACAGGAGACTGGGAGAGTCAGTTATAGGCTTGTAAATATTGTTCGCTGAAGTTCCAGTTAGTGAGGGTTTTCCTAGAATGGCAGCTGTAAAGAAAGGTACAGTTGGACCCTGGAAACCTGGAGTACAGAGAACCTGGAAGAGAGCACAGAGGTCATTGTACTCAGAAGCACTAAGAGAACCAGGAGTTAATCATGTAGGGGTGTTTCCTCAATGCAGGAGATAAAAACAAACAAACCCTGCATTTCATCCAGAAAGCTGAGTGGGTTTTTTAAGGACCTGGTGACTTTTTTGCTATCTATGGAGACAAAACCTCACCCACCTTGTTATCTGTGGAGACAGCACCTACCTTTTGTAATAGCGGCGTATCACACCCAAATTCCCCAGAATCGTTAGGTTATTCCAGACTCTTCCCTCCCTAGACAGACCATTACCTATCCTTAAAAGAGATGTCATGAACTTTATGGCCTGCCGACTTCTTTGTTTGCAGAGACCACACCTTTTTAGCTAAACTAGAGATCCTCATGGTCACACATACTTTGTAAAATAGTTTCTATATAGTCACACCTTAAGCATTATTACACTCCTGGAATTGGACTAATTGTTGCCTGGAAACCTTTTCCCAAGTTGTACAGTATTTTAAATATGCTGACCATGAACTGGCATTAGACTTCCTGAAGGCTGATCCAGGTTGAAGTAAATCTGCACAACATTTTTATCTACTTGCAGGGACCCACCCCTCAACAAGCACATAAATATGGGGGGCATGAACCTAAGAGAAGGTAAGTTTTTTAATAGAAATTAGGGGTTAGAGGGGTCCTTCACAGAAAAGGGGTCACAGCCTTAAAGTGATAGAATAGAGCTAAATATGGGTTTTTTCTCAGTCCTCTGAGACCAAGCATTTTGTAAAATTATTAAAATATTGTGTTAAGATCTAAAGTACAATCCAAGAAGTGGCACATGCCCTTAATCCATAGTACGCAGGATACAGAAGCAGGTGAATCTCTTGAGTTCAAGGTCAGCCTGGTCAACAGCAAGTTCCGGGACAGACAAGGCTACACAGAAAAATCTCTCAAAAAAAAAAAAAAAATTCCAAAGGAAGAAAATAATTCAGAACAGTCCTACAATTTTATACACACAGGACTTAAAGCAATGAAAAGAAAGATAATAAAGTCCTTGTCAATTAGTGTGTGCATGTGAGAGAGAAAGAGAAACTTTTCCCACCAAACATGTCTTTTGACTTACAGAACATCGATGCAAGTTCTCTTAGGATCTGACTGAACTTGCAGTATGAGCTAGGTTGGCTGTCATTTTTTTTTTTTTTTTTTTTTGATGGAGGATGTTCTCTTCTGGTAGCCTAAGTAACATTTAAGTGAATCTTTAAATTTTTTTTTAGTAAGTTAAAAGCAAACTTTATAATTTTGAACTATACCATTGGTTACACTCTTATCTGTTTAGTCCTACTGAGGAGTAGGCTCCACTTTTGTTTAAGTCGCTTTCTAGAAACTGTTAAGTTGTATAAAAATGTAACATCTGTAACAGCAGGTTATTTGGCAGTTATGAGGCCAGCCTGGTCTACCGAGTGAGTTCCAGGACAGCCAGGGCTATAAAGAGAAACCCTGTCTTGAAAAAAAAAAAAATGTTTAAAAGCCTTCCCATGCTGCTTGGATTATGCTTCTTCCCAACTTCACTGTAACTTCATCAGCTGGACAATGGTATTAGCAAAATCAGAATTTTATCATGTCTTTTATTACTAGAACCCATTTTTTTTATATTTTTGTACAGCATAATGAAAAACTCAAAATAACGTAAACTGGTTTAAGGTGGAGTTACAAAGAAATGGGAAATAATTGAAATATTCTATTTCTGGATAATATGGCCAAAAAAAATTGAAAATATAATTGAGTGTTTTTTATTTTGTTTTTTTTTTTTCAGGACAGGGTTTCAACTGTGTAGTCCCAGCTGTCCTGAAACTCACTCTGTAGTCCTGGCTCACTTCAGAGATCTGCTTGCCTGAGTACTGGCGTTGTGTGTTACCACTGCCCAGAGTGCTTTTAAGTTCTAATTATCCCTCTGGTAAATGAAGGTTTTCATTTCACCATGATCTGAATCAACTGTCTACCAGTCTGTCTATCTATCTAGATTTTTCTTTTCTTTTCTAAAGATTTATTTACATGAGTACACTGCAGCTGTCTTCAGACACACACTAGATGAATACATTGGATCTCGTTACAGATGGTTGTGAGCCACCATGTGGTTGCTGGGAATTGAACTCAGGACCTCTGGCAGAGCAGTCAGTGCTCCTGCCTGATGAGCCTCTCTCCACCCCTATCTAGGTTTTTCAAGATAGTTTTTCTGTCTGTAGTCATGGCTGGCCTGGAACTCTAGACCAGGCTGGTCTCAGAGATCCTCGTCCCTCTGCCTCCGGAGTGCTGGGATTAAAGGATCAAAACATGTTTTTGCTTGCATGTATGCACCACATATATGCCTGGTATCTGTGGAGGCTAGAAGACATCAGACCTGGAGTTATGGACATTTGTGAGCTACCTTGTGGGTTTTGAGAATGGAACACAGGTCCTGTGAAAGAGCAGGACGGTTCTCTGAACCATCTCTCCATCCCCCACCCCTGCCCTTTTGACAAACTTTTCCAAGATCAAATTCTACATTAAATCTTTTGTGGCTTTGAAGGCCCCTGGAAGTCTCATGAGACTGATACAAGTAGAATAAAACCCTTTCTAACTTTTTGTGATGCAAACTTCATCAGATTAGAAGTGATTTCGCTGGGTGTGGCAGTTCTTGTTTTTATTCCGAGAACTAGGGAGGCGTAAGCAGGCAGATCTCTGTGAGCTCCACCTAAGATCCTACCTAGAGGTCAGAGGGGAACCGGAGATGATTTTAAAGTAAGCTTTAAATGGCTTTTCATTAGAATACTCAGGACATGTGTTTTTAGTGTGCTTCTAATTTTAAATTCAATTCTCAAGGGGAAGCTCTTCTAAGCTGTTTATTCACTTTCCAGATAACAGCCAACATCCTTTTAAATTTTCTTTCCTGTGTTTAGCACCCAAATGCAAAATCATACTTGAGAATGGACCTTCCCTGGTCGTGGTAGGCTGGTGTTGCAGAATCCAGGTTGTGCTGACTGCCTTATGTCTGGGGATCCCATTCTATTGTTTTTTATCTCTCCTTCCCCCACCCCCCACCACCTCACTGCTTTGCCTTTGACATTAGGTGTGGATTTTTTCAAGTGAGTAGCTTGCAATGTTGAGGATGGAATGGGGAGCAGCTTTAGAGCTTCACCTGAGCTGTTGCCTGTGCTCCCTCCCAGCTGTGTCTAATTCTGCCCCAGCTGTACCCGCTCTCAGAAGGTGCTAGAGAATGTGCATGGTGGGCTGGTAGCTGTATGGAGGACACTGTCTTTTCATAGCAGGGACATCTCCAGTGTGCTATGAGACTGTCTGTTGATTCCCCATAAACAAACCCAATAAATAGTAATCCATCCAGCTCCATGTGAGTGGAATTGTAGTGCCAGGCAGATATTAGTGACCCCCGACTGCCCCCCCCAAAAAAAACCAGACAAGAGCCGTTCTAATGCAATTCACAGCAGTGCCTTTATTTACCTATCTCAGGATCCCACAGTGTACTGCTGCCAAGCAGAAGCAGTTTTTTGGGGGGGAGCCCCGAATATCCATGGGGCAAGGCTTTATAGTAAGCAGCAAGTGGGGGGTAAGTGTGCAAGCATCTTAATGTAGAAAGCTACTGTGGCCTTTAACATGATAGGCTGATGCTGGGAGTCTATCATAAACTTAACTTCTGCTCCCTTCTGCATTAGTGGTTGGTAGGCATGGGGTGGGCTTGTAAACTGGGGGTGCAGGTTTAATGGGATAATAACCTGGAGACTCTGGTCTTGTTGGAGATTAGCCTAGAAACTGGAGCTAGGCTCCTTTTTTTGGGGGGGGGGGCGGGCAGCAACTTGGAAATTAATGCTAGGAACCAGCCTGCTTGTTTACCTGAGTTCAAACTTAGGTCAGATTCTCTAAAATGGAGTCTGAACTTCAAGATTTGGTCTCTCATCCCACCCTTTCCTTTTGACTAGAAGAGCCAATCATGGGACTTCCTGAAGCTTCATGAAAATAGTAACAAGGTTATATCTTTATGGTGTCCCTGGAGCATGGGGAGGGGCCCATTAGTAGGAAACAGAAGGAAATCTTGAGGTTGAGTTCTCCTCCTGCTGGCCAGGGTTCTTCTTCAACTGCAAAGAGATGTGCAGTGGATCCATGCTGCAACTCTGTAGAACGGGAGGGACCCTTTGAGCGAAGCTCTAGTGACCCCTGGCAGTGTCTTTCGTAGGACCCATTTCCAGGCTAAGTTGGTGGAGCTCCAGAGGTGGACTTGTCTTATGGAAAACACGGAAGTTTAAGACAAACATGTTTGTATACCCTTGGACACACTAGAGATTGTGTAATAACTTCTGTCAGTAGGTGAACCAATCATAGCTTTAAAAGAAGTGAGTCCCATCTGGTATGGGGAACTTTGTACTCTATAAAGGATGAAGGGAAGAAGAGTTATCCAGTCACTGTCAGCCTCTGAGGTTTTTTTTTTTTTTTTTTTTTTTTTGCGAGACAGGGTTTCTCTGTGTAGCCCTGGCTGTCCTGGAACTCACTCTTGTAGACCAGGCTGGCCTCGAACTCAGAAATCCGCCTGCCTCTGCCTCCCAAGTGCTGGGATTAAAGGCATGCGCCACCACCGCCCGGCTCTCTTTTAGGTTCTATTATCATTTCTACCTGTCCTGAACTATAGGGTCTATAAACACAATGAAATTTCCAGTCAATCCCCAGAATATTAGCTAATCTCTAACTTACCTGGGACACAAATATAGGTCTATTGTCTGACCTTATAAACTTAGAAGAAGCATACCTTGGAAGAATTTCTTTTAGTAATTTCTTTGTTGTTGTCTGCACAATCTCGTGCTTAGTTGGGAAAGTCTCCATTCATCCTGAAAAGGTATCTATAAATATTAGCAAATATTTGTACCTGAATTTTCTTTGGTTTGACCTCTGTGAAGTCCATTTCCTGATAGACTCCTGGATTGTTGCTCCAGTATTGAGTACTAGGGTTCTTCTCATTGCACCCACATTAGTCATTTGACAGGCCTTACAGATTTTAACTATTTCAGCAGTTTTCAAATTGGCATCTCTAATTCTGATGTGGGACTGGTAGACTAAGTCCTGTTTTCTCTGGACTCTCATGTGTGAAAAGCAATGGATCTTTTTTGGTATGTGGAGACCCATTTTCTCTGGTACAATTAGTTTGTTGTCAGCTGTCCTCTGTCATCCCTTATGACACTGAGACATGGGCAGGTTTTTGGCCCAGATCACATCTTCTGTCTTGTCAGAGAGTGTGGGATCTCCTGGGTCTAGGACAATCAAGGACATTAGGGAGTCCAGTTTCCAAGACCACTCACTGGGCTGTCTTGTTGCCCTCTGGGATAGAGTTTAGTCTTTCCTTCTTCCTTCAGAAGGTCCATCTCCCTATAAATAGCCCCACAGATACGTGCAGTAGCAAAGGCATACTGGCCGGCTGTGTCTCTTTTTTCTCAGCTCTAACTCCTTGGTCAGAGATGTCAGTTTAGCTTTCTGGACTCACATTCCTGATAGGAATGGCTCTGACATGATCTTGGTGTTTGAGACCACCATTGCCCCGCATACCTTTGTCCATCCTGATTGAGGATGTTGCCATTGAACCACATTACCTCTGCATCCATCAAGCGGTTACTTTGGTCCCATGGATGAGGGCCAAAATGTCCTTGCAGTCATGCAGAGGATCATCAGTCTAAGTCAGGTCAGGCAGCAGGGCAGCTGAAAAGTAATCCTTGGGGCATTCAAGACAAAAGGCAGGTAATGAGCCATTCTGGCATCTTCTTTAACCAGGAGGTCCTAGCTGCACTGATGTGTAAACAGGGCAGGGTCTGCTTCTGGTAATTGGTGATAGATGGGCCATTGGCTGATGCCAGGGCTCAGACTCTGGCTACGCATCCCCGGGTTCTAGGGAGGTCACCTGTAGTTGGCAGAGTAAGGCCTTCTTAGTGGAGGCTCTAAGAGGTCCTGGGTTTTTGTTTGATTTCTGTTGCTACCAGGAAGTCATTTATAAACTGATGAAGAAACTTCATCTGCTGGTGGGCTCCCCTGTGGGGCCAGGAACCAGCTTTCTGGCCTCTTGTGTGGTGAAGGGAACCTGTAGAATTTGGTAGAGGTAGCCTGTCTCATGTTAAGATGGCTATCAAAGTCACTGTGTCAAAGTCACCTCATCAAAGTCATCTTGTAAGAAGAAACACAAACACAACTGTAATACAAAACCACAAATGTAACCTTCCTTCTCTATCTGGCTGAAACAAGAAACAACCACAAAGAGGCACTCAAGAAAAAAAAAAAACTCTCTATGACACCCAAAACACGAGTCCAAACTTTTTCTGTCTATCAGGCAGAAATGAAGAAAAAAAATCAGAAAGTGATGCACATACACAAGAAAAGAACCAGATTGGTGGTCATCTCTCTGTTCCCCTGAGCCCACACCCACCCCAGAAAGAGACTCAGGACGTCTTCTGGTCCCACCATAGCACCATTCCCTGATATGTCTATCCCTACCTGCATCACAGTGAAGCTCAATGAACTGAACAGAGGCTGTTAGGAAGATTGGGCTCATTGAGCTCAAGGTTTGCACAACAGTGGGTCATTCTTTTTGTTTCTTTGTTTGTTTGGTTGGTTGGGTTTCTTTTGTTGTTGTTGTTGTTTGTTTGGTTTGTTCGAGACAGGGTCTCTCTATGTAGTCCTGGCTGACCTGGAACTGGAACTCACTCTGTAGATCAGGCTGGCCTCAAACTCAGAAATCTGCCTGTCTCTGCCTCCCAAGTGCTGGGATTAAAGGCGTGTGCCACGGCCAGTGAGTGAGTTCTAAGTGTTTCCTGGTTGGTCCTTCTGTTCTTTTTTCTTCCTTTCTTTCTTTTTTTTTTCTTTTTGTTTTATTTTATTTTTTTTTTTTCCTTTTTTAATTTTATTTTTTGCTTATTCACTTTATAACCCGTCCCAGTCACCCCCTCCCACAATCCTTCCCCATCTCTTGTTTCTGAGTACATCCTCCTCCTGTATCCCCCACCCTGCCACTTTAAGTTTCTGAGAGGCACCATACTCCATATACAGGCTGCATGTTTTGGGATAGCCCCTACTCCAGATGTTTGAGACCTACATGAAAACCAAGCTGCACATTTACAACATATGTGCAGGGAGGCCTAGGTCCAGCCCATGGAGGTAGATCTGTGTAGACTAGGTATGCTCCACGGTTGGTGATTTTCGAGACACGGTTTCTCTATGTAGCCCGGCCCGGCTGTCCTGGAACTCACTCTGTAGACCAGGCTGGCCTCGAACTCAGATATCCGCCTGCCTCTGCCTCCCAAGCGCTGGGATTAAAGGCGTGCGCCACCACCGCCCGGCACTTTCTTTCTTTCTTAAAAAGATTTATTTATATGAATACACTGTAGCTGTCTTCAGACACACCAGGAGAGCGTATCAGATCTCATAACAGATGGTCGTGAGCCCCTTAGAATTCCTTGTAATCACTTGGTATACAGTGTCAGAGTCAGACTTGAGTTATCTGTCTCAATATCAGCTCAAATACCTAAACCTGAATGGCATCACCTGAATTACATCTGCTGATATATCATATTGTCCCACATTATGAAACAGAGCAGCACTAGGTCTTCAATTCCGAAATATTTTCATGAAGGATCACTTGCTACTGGAACTGGTAAAACTGAGTGAGTCAAGGAAAGTTTAGAATTTATAAATGTGACTGAAAAAAAATAAAAGAATCTTCAATGGACTTTAAATTTATGTCTATGTCCAAAGTTTTTCAGAAAGAATTTTTAGAGCTTTAGCCGAGAGAAATCTTATTCAACAGTTTGTGAAAAAGGTATACCAAAGACATATTCAAAGGCAAGATGCTCATCTCTCAGTAACATAATTATTTAGAATTTAGATTTGTATCCACAACATTTTTTGTACTTTCTTCAAGTCCTGAAGTGTATATTTTTGAACATAAAATATGCCACACTCTTGTAGAATTGTTTTAACAATGATTAATGGGCATTCCCGAATTTCATATTCTTTTCTTTTTTTTTTTTTTTTTGTTTTGTTTTGTTTTGTTTTTTTTGTTTTGTTTTTTATTGTTTGTTTTTCAAGACAGGATTTCTCTGTGTAGCCCTGGCTATCCTGGAACTCACTCTGTAGACCAGGTTGGCCTTGAACTCAGAAATCTGCCTGCCTCTGCCTCCCAAGTGCTGGGATTAAAGGTGTGTGCCACCACTGCCTGGAGAGGTTTATTTTGTTATTTGTTATTTCCTGTTTTTTTCTTCCTATGATACTGACATTTTCATAATTAGGGCCATTCTGTGTTTGAGCAAATGTATATTCTTTATTTTTTTTTGGAATTTTTTAATTGGCTATTTTATTTATTTACATGTTAAATTATTTACATTATCCTCCTTCCTGGTTTCCCTCTGAAACCCTCTATTCCAGCCCTCTTCTACCTTGCTTTTATGAGGGTACTCACCCACCCACCCACTCTGGCCTCACTGTCCTAGCATTCCCCTACCCTGGAACATCAAGCCTTCCCTTCGAATTTCATGTAGCAATTTAAGAAATGGTTGTAAATTAGTGAATGCTTAGGACTTAGGGAAAAAAATAAATAAGAAGCCAATGGAGGACATGATAGAAGATACTTCTAGCACCCATTTATTCATTGTCAAGACTGGTACTTGTGTTAATCAGACATAATGTATTTTACAAACATATGTGTACCCACAGCAGACAACTATTTGTCAGAGTCTGACACAGACTATTTCTTGTACCCTGCAACCATTTTTTTTTTTTTTTCTGTAGAGACAGAGTATCTTCCTCTTAAAAGATGATATCCTAAAACTGGATTAGAGAGTCAGCCCTGGTGCTGAGTCAATATATTTATGCACACAGACTTCTCTGAATCCTATGTAAATTATGAGAGTATACATTAATTATATATATGATATACATATCATATATTATATATATCAATGCCAAATATATATATGTATATACACACACACATATATAGCTTAAAAAATCTAAATCTCTCAAAATCAATGAATAATACACCACATCATATTAAATTTGACACTGAATGAAAGGATTGATATATATACAATTAAGGCACAATTGAAATTGTTAGTTAAATTTCTACAAATAGAGAATAGAATATGATGTTTGTTGAAAACTAAACATAAACCGGGCGGTGGTGGCGCACCACTTTAATCCCAGCACTTGGGAGGCAGAGGCAGGCGGATTTCTGAGTTTGAGGCCAGCCTGGTCTACAAAGTAAGTTCCAGGACAGCCAGGCTACACAGAGAAACCCTGTCTCGAAAAACCAAAAAAAAAAAAAAAAAAAAAAAAAAAAAAAAAAAAAACCTAAACATAGATTAAAATCACTATTTTACTAAAATTAGTTTATAGGCTTGTTGATATATTGTTATTAATTAGTACATGATGCAGTGTTTTGTAATGAAGAATGAATTAAAAGCAAACATGTACAATAATATCTGAAATTGACATAAAGTCACCTTTTAGTCTTCAACTTTTCAAGAGCCTCTTTCACATCTTTGTTCCTCAGGCTATAAATCAGAGGATTCAGCATTGGAATCACCAGGGTGTAGAACAATGATGTCATTTTGTCTTCATCTAGAGAGTAGGAAGAACTTGGACGGAAATACATAAAGAGCAGAGTTCCCTGAAAAATTGCAACTGCAGTCAGATGAGAGGCACAGGTAGAGAAAGCTTTGAACCTCCCCTCAGCAGAGCAGATCTTCAAGACTGATGAGATGATGTAACAGTAAGAGACAAGAAGTCCAGAAATTGTGCTTAGTTCAATAAACCCAAAAATTGTGAATATAGCTAACTCATTGGCCTCTGTATTTGAGCAAGATATTAATAGAAGAGGTGGAACATCACAAAAAAAGTGATTGATCTCATTGGAGCCACAGAAACACAAACTGAAGGCCAGGGTTGTGTGTATCAAAGCATCTGCTGTTCCACCAGGTAAACCCCGCCATGAGGAGGGAGCACAGCCTGTTGGACATGTTCACTGTGTAGAGCAAGGGGTTGCTGATGGCCTGGTACCTATCATAGGCCATCACTGCCAGCAGTAGACACTCAGAATCTCAAAGACACAGAGGGTGAAGAACTGCATTGCACAGCCAACTGTGGAATTGATTTCTCCTCAGCTAAAAGATCTACCAGCATCTTGGGTCCAATTGCTGTGGAATAGCAGAGATCACAGAAAGAAAGGTGGCTGAGGAAAAAGTACATGGGTGTGTGCAGCTGAGTGTCCACTCTAATTAAGATGATCATCCCAAGATTTGCCAGAAGATTAATGAGATAAACAAGTAGAAACGTGGTAAAGAGGGCCACTTTCATGTCGGGTTATTGGTAATTCCCAAGAAGATGAATTCATCCAGAGAGGAACAATTTATCTTTTCCATATTTCTTGGATAAACATTAAAAATTAGAAGGCATGTATTCAAAATACATTTATTATGCAGAGAATTATTTTATTTTTAATTTATTTTATCTTCAAAAACACATAATTATATTTCAATCTTCAAATAAGATGAATCATTTAATTTTAATAATTTCTTTCACATAATAATTAATAAACACTGGAATCTAGAAACGGTTCTTTCCAAGTATCACCTTGTACACTTTAGTTTTCCTGAATTTGCTTTCCTTAATAGGGATAATATATTCATCATTACATCATCTTATAACCTTAAAAATAATATATACTTACTTCCTATGTTACTGAGAATAAGTGGCAACATATTGACATTTCAACTTCACTCTACTTAATATTCAGATGTATATAAAATATAAAATTATTCTCCAAACATCAAGATTCTGTGAGAAACTCCAAGTTTTAAATGTGAGACCCCTACTCCTAATTAAAAGAACAGCTAATATTTTCCACTGTTTCTCAGCAAAATTTCTGTTAATTAATTTATAATAAGCAATAAATAATTCCCAAATACTTTTGTTTTCAAATATGATGGCTGGCCATCATACTTGTATAATATTTGGACGAGGTGGCATTTGGAACCAAAAGAAAAATCTTATAATCATTCAATCAAAAAAGCTAAAAAATGGTGTAATTAACATGACATCAACATATATATGCACAGATGAACATGTTGTGTATTTCATATTAGAAACAATGAAACAACATGATGCTAAATGAAGAATAACAAGATATAATGGTCTTCTGTTTATGTGTAATTATGTAAATTTTTATGATTTTCCAAATGTGTAATTTAGAAAATATATGAAAATTAGAATGCAGGCATGTATCTTTATAGGAGAATTTGCCTATTTAATGTATCTTACTGAGAGTTGAAATTTACAATGTGTTATTTTAATATAATATTTCTTTAATCTTTATCTTAAAGCTTTAGAAAAAGGTAATAAAAATGCAAATAAACAAATCACAGTTCTCAAATTCACATTTATGTAGAAACAAATTGAAATGAATAAAGACTAGTTTTCAATACTGTTAAAAATTATTAAAATATAGTTTAATAGATACTAATAAGACAGTCTATCTTCATTACTGAACATAAAATAGTATTTTCAATAATTTTAGACATACTGACCCAAATAGGATCCAAATGTTCACTAATTTTAAAACTATACAGATTCTTTTTGAAAAGGTAATTGTAAATCTTATTTTATTGTATTAGGAATCTCAGGAGTTTACCTGCGGTGAGTTGATTTTCATTAGCAGAAAGGGGAAGCAACATTTTATTATATCAAGTACCACTTGGGATTTATATCCCTGTAGCCCTTCCCCTTAGGATTTGTTGTTATAAAAACATGTTATTACTTTTACTCATGTCCTTTTGCTCTCCTGTGAGTACATGACATTACTCATTAAAGATGGAACTATACTTTCTTACCATAGTCATCAACTTGGTATGCTAAAATAAAAATTTCAAATTAAATTTATTTTGGAAAATATATAAAACATGTTGAAAAAAGGCGAGCACTAGTCTGAAACATGTTGATGTAGTCATGTAGTGTTTCTAAGACTAGGAAAACTTTGGCTTGGTGAGATACAAAACACAAACCTGGTTTGTGTATGTGTATGTGTGTATGCATGTGTGTGTAAGTCACATGAGATTGATAGGTACCATCCCTGGAATGGGTCTGGGATGGATAAATAAGCTAGCTGATCATGAGACTGAGTGAGCCAGTAATAGCATGTTTCTGTGGTTGCAGCTACAGTTTATATTTGGGTTCCAGCTCTGATTTCCACTGATTATTGACTATAACCTTGAAGTACAAGGTGACAAAAACCCTTTACTCTACCTATTGATTTCAGATAGAGTGCTTAAACACAACATAGAACAAACTCGGACATAAGTTGTGAACTTCCTTATACTTAACTCAAGGGGTATGTGAACTCTAAAAGGTATGTGAAAGATTCAGTAGGAGAGTCCAAAGAGCTACCTAAGTCTTTTGTCATCAAGAGAAATGTATGATGAATCCCATGCACTAGACAGCTACAAGATTTGGTATTTGACCTATTAGATTTTGACCTTGCTATGTATTTGTGTATATTTTCTTTTCTTTCCTCTTTCCTTTTTTTTCCTTCCTTTCCTTCTTCCTTTTCCTTATCCTTTCTTGTCTCTTTCCTTCCTTTTATTCTGTTTTTCCTCTTTTCCTTTCCTTTCAAACATTTCCTGTTTTCTTTTACTTTTATATCCTTTTCTTCCTTCCTTTTATTTCAGCCTTCCTTCTTCAGTTTTGTAGCTGATTGCTGATGATTTCTATTGAATTTTGGTTCATGATTGTTCACTGTCGTCCCTGGTTATTGCTAAGGTTTTATCTAATGTTGCTGATTTTCTCATAGTTTAACGCTCCTCTGGTTTAATCTGGCTAAGGGTTTCTATGTTGCTGATTTTCTCAAAGAAACAGCTCCTGGTTTTGTTGATACTTTGTATAGGTCTTTTTGTTCCTACTTGGTTGATTTCAGCCATCTACTTCTCTTGGGTGTATTTGGTTCTTTTTGTTCTAGAGCTTTCAGGTGTGTTGTCAAGTTGTAGTGTATGCTCTCTACAGTTTCTTTTTGTCGACACTTAGAGCTATAAGTTTTCTCCTTAGCACTGCTTTCATTGTGTCCCATAAGTTTTGGTATGACGAACCTTCATTTTCATTAAATTCTAAAAAGTCTTTAATTTCTTTCTTTATTTCTTCCTTGATCAATCATCATTGAGTAGAGCATTGTGCAGTTTACACATGTATATGGGCTTTTCATGGTTTTTGTTATTATTGAAGACCAGCCTTAGCCCATGGTGATCTTATAGGATGCAAGGGATTATTTCAATATTTTTGTATCTGTTGATGCCTGCTTTGTGACCAATTATATGGTCTATTTTGGGAAGGTACCATGAGGTGCTGAGAAAAAGGTATATTCTTTTGTTTTAGGATGAAATATTCTATAGATATCTGTTAAATCCATTTGGCTCATAACTTCTGTTAATTACATGGTGTCTCTGTTTAGTTTCTATTTCCATGATTTGTCCATTGCTGAGAGTGGGGTGTTGAAATTTCCCCACTATTATTGTATGAGGTGCAATGTGTGCTTTGAGTTTTAGTAAAGTTTCTTTTATGAATGTGGGTGCCCTTGCATTTGGAGCATAGATGTTCAGAATTCAGAGCTCATCTTGGTAGATTTTTTCTTTGAAGAGTATGAAGTGTCCTTCCTTATCTTTTTTGATAACTTTTGCTTGAAAGTCGATTTTATTAGAAATTAGAATGGTTACTCCAGCTTGTTTCATGGGACCATTTGCTTAGAAAATGTTTTTTCAGCCCTTTATACTGGGTAGTGTCTGTCTTTGCCACTGAGGTATGTTTCCTGTATTGCAGCAAAATTCTTGGTCCTGTTTGCTTATCCAGTCTGTTAGTTACGTCTTTTTATTGGGGAATTGAGTTCCATTGATGTTAAGAGATATTAAGGAAAAGTGATTGTTTTTTTTACTGTTATTTTAGTTATTAGAGGTGTAATTATGTTTGTGTAGCTATCTTCTTTTGGGTTTGTTGGAAGATTATTTTCTTGCTTTATTTAGGTTGTAGTTTTTCTCCTTTTTTGGAGTTTTCCATCTATTATCCTTTGTAGGGCTGGATTTGTGGGAACGATATTGTGTAAATTTGGTTTTGTCACAGAATTTCTTGGTTTCTCCATCTATAGTCATTGAGAGCTTTGCTGGGTATAGCAGTCTGGGCTGGCATTTGTGTTCTCTTAGGGTCTGTATGATATCACTTCAGGATCTTCTGGTTTTTATAGTCTCTGGTGAGAAGTCTGGTGTAATTCTTATATGTCTGCCTTTATATGTTACTTGACCTTTTACCCTTACTTCTTTTAATATTTTTTCATTGTTTTGTGCATTTGATGTTTTGATTATTATGTGACAGGAGGAATTTCTTTTCTGGTCTAGTCTATTTGGAGTTCTGTAGGTTTCTTGTATGTTGATCGGGATGTCTTTCGTTAGGTTAGGAAAATTTTCCTCTATAATTTCGTTGAAGATATTTACTGGCCCTTTAAGTTGGCAATCTTCCGCTCTCATCTATACCTATTATCCTTAAGTTTGGTCTTCTCATTGTGTCCTGGATTTCCTGGATGTTTTGGGTTAGGAGCTTTTTGAATTTTGCATTTTTTTTGGCAGATGTGTCAATGTTTTCCATGGTATCTTCTACACAAGAGATTCTCTCTTCCATCTCCTGCATTCTGTTGGTGATGCTTGCATCTATGACTCCTGATTTCTTTCCTAGGCTATCTCCAGAGTAGTCTCCCTTTGAGATTTCTTTATTGTTTCTACTTCCATTTTTAGATTCTGGATGGTTTTGTTCAATTCCTTCACCTGTTTGTTTATGTTTCCTTACAGTTCCTTAAGGGATTTTTGTATTTCCTCTTTAAGGGATTTCTACCTGTTTACCTGTGTTCTCCTGTATTTCTTTTATATTTTGGTTGTGAGCCTAGCCTTAACGGCTGGCCATCTCTCCAGCCTTCTCCTGTATTTCTTTAAGGGAGTTGTTTATGTCCTTCTTAAAGTACTCTATCATCCTCATGAGAAGTGATTCTTAAATCTGAATCCTGCTTTTCCACTGTTATAGGGTGTCCAGGGCTTTCTATGGTAGGATAACTGGGTTCTGATGATGCCAGGTAGCTTTGGTTTCTTTTCTTTCTTTTTTTTTTTTTTTTTTTTTTTTTTTGTTGTTGTTGTTGTTGTTTTTTTCAATAGCTTTGGTTTTCTATTGCTTATATTCTTGTGCTTGCCTTTCACCATCTGGTTAACTTTAATGCTACCTGCACTCACTGTCTCTGACTAGAGACTGTCTTTCCAGTTATCTTGCTTGTGTCAGAACTCCTCAGAGTCCAGATGTCTCTGTGATCCTGTGATCCTAAGCTCCTGTGTGGAAGAGCTCCTGGGACTCAGACTTCCTCTGAGATCATGAAATTCTGCTGCTGTGTGCAGTGGTTCTTCCTCTGCTCCAAGTGCAGTGAGTGATTCCACCACTGCTCTAAGATGGTTCAGGATACAGTGTCTTCACAGGAGTAGACCTGCTAGGTGTCTGCCCCAGCCAAAATGACAGAGCAAGGGGTGGAAGGGGAGTGATATTCGGGGGAGGGGTGTGGGGTTTGTGATGGGTCCAAAGTGCCCCAGGCTCCCAGTTACAATTGTGGGGCATGGGGTTGTGGGGGAGGGTTCTTACCAGCTATTCTAGGAAGATTAGGATAAGGTGTCTTCATGGAGAGAACAAAACAGAAGGAACACTACCCAATTCATTCTATGAAGCCACAATCATACTCATACCTAAACTTCATGAAGACCCACCAAAGAAAGAGAACTTCAGACCAATCTACCTTATGAATATTGATGCAAAAATACTCAATAAAATTCTGGCAAACCGAATCCAGGAACACATCAAAACAATCATCATCATGATCAAGTAGGCTTTATCCCAGGAATGTAGAATGGTGGTTCAATATTCAGAAATCCATCAATGTAATCCATATATAAAAATAAAGCCAAAGGGGAAAAACATGATCATCTCATTAGATGCTGAGATAGCATTTGACAAAATTCAACATTTCTTCATGGTAAAAGTCTTAGAAATATCAGGCATTCAAGGTCCACACCTAAATATAGTAAAAGCAACATACAACAAACCAGTAAATGGAGAGAAACTTGAAGCAATCCCACTAAGATCAGGGACCAGACAAGGCTGCCCAATCTATCCCTACCTATTCAATATAGTACTGGAAGTCCTAGATAGAGCAATTAGATGACAAAAAGAAGTCAAGGGGATACAAATAGGAAAGGAAGAAGTCAAAATATTACTATTTGCAGATGATATGATAGTATACTTAAGTGACCCCAAAACTTCCAACCAGAGAACTCCTAAACCTGATAAAAAACCTTCAGCAAAGTGGCTGGTTATAAAATGAACTCAAACAAATCAGTAGCTTTCCTATATGTGAAAGATAAAAAGGCTGAGAAAGAAATTAGGGAAATGACACCCTTCACAATAGTCACAAATAATATAAAATACATTGGTGTGAATCTAACCAAGCAAGTGAAGGATCTGTATGAAAAGAACTTCAGTCTCTGAAGAATGAAATTGAAGAAGATCTCAGAAAATGGAAAGATCTCCCATACTCATGGATTGGCAGGATTAATATAGTAAAAATGGCCATCTACCAAATGCAATCTACAGATTCAGTGCAATCCCATTAAAATCCCAACTCAATTCTTCACAGACTAGAAAGAGAAATTCTCAAATTCATTTGGAATAACAAAAAAACCCAGGATAGTGAAAACTATTCTCAACAATAAAAGAACTTCTGGAGGAATTACCATCCATGAACTCAAGCTTACTACAGAGCAATAGTGATAAAAACTGCATGATATTGGGAAAGAGACAGCAGGAAGATCAATGGAATAGAACTGAAGAACCAGAAATGAACCCACACACCTATGGTCCCTTGATCTTTGACAAAGGAGCTAAAACTGTCCAGTGGAAAAAGGACAGCATTTTCAACAAATGGTGCTGGTTCAACTGGAGGACAACATGTAGAAAAATGCAAATCGATTCCTTGTACAAAACTCAAGTCCAAGTGGACAAAGGATGTTCACATAGATGAGATAAACTGAAACTAATAGAAGAAAGGTGGGGAAGAACCTGAATACCTGGACAAGGGAAAAAGTTCTGAACAGAACACTAATGACTCATGCTCTAGTAAGAGAATTGACAAATGGGACCTCATAAATTGCAAAGTTTTCTGTAAGGCAAAAGACACTGTCAAAAGACAAAATAGCAACCAACAGATTGGAAAAAGATCTTTACCAATCCCACATCTGATAGAGGGCTAATATCCAATATATACAAAGAATTCAAGAAATTGGACTACAGACAACCAAATAATCCTATTAAAAACTGGATATCGAGCTAATTCTCAACTGAGGAAACTCCAATGGCCGAGAAGCACCTAAAGAAATGTTCAGCATCCTTAGTCATCAGGAAATGCAAATCAAAACAACCCTGAGATTCCACCTCACACCAGTCAGAATGGCTAAGAATCAAAAACTCAGTGATAGTAGATGCTGGCAGGATGTGGAGAAAGAGGAACACTCCTCCATTGTTGGGGATTGCAAGATGGTGCAAGCACTCTGTAAAACAGTCTGGTGTTCCTCAGAAAATTGGACATATCACTACCTGAGGACCCAGCTATACCACTCCTGGGCATATACCCAGAAGAGCTCTAACACATAACAAGGACATATGCTCCACTATGTTCATAGCAGCTTTATTTATAATAGCCAGAAGCTGGAAAGAACCCAGATATCCTTCAACAGAGGAATGGATACAAAAAATGTGGTACATTTACACAATGGAATATTACTCAGCTATTAAAAACAATGAATTCGGTAAAGACAGTTCTTCACGTGTGAATATCGAGACAGTGGTCGAACTAGAAATGGAATATTACTCGCATAACCTGAATTCGTAAATTCTTATGTAAATGGATGGAACTAGAAAATATCACCTGAGTGAAGTAACCAATCAAAAAAACACACATGGTATTTACTCACTGATTATTGGATTTTAGCCCAGAAGCTTGAAATACCCAAGATTCAACTCACAGACCACACATGAAGCTCATGAAGAGGGAAGACCTAGTGGGGGTGCTTCAGTCTTTCTTAGAAGGACTTAGAAGGAGTAACAAAATACTCAAGGGAGCAAATATAGAGACAGTGTGTGACAAAAACTGAAGGAGGGTCTGTCTGGAGACAATTCTACCTGGATATCCTTCCCATGTGCAGTCACCAAAGCTAGATGCTGATGTGGATGCCAAGAAGTGTATGCTGACAGGAGCCTAATATAGCTGTCTCCTTAGAGATCTTCCAGTGCCTGACATATACAGAGGTGGATACTCATAGCTAACCATTGAACTCATCAAGGGGTTCCCAATGAAGGAGTTAGAGAGAAGACTGAATGAGTTGAAAGTGTTTGCGGCCCTATGAGGAGAGCAACAGTACCAACCAACCAGAGCTCCCAGGATCTAAACCACCAGCCTGTGAGCACATAGGGAGGGACTCCAGCTGTGTATGTAAGGGAGGATGGCCTTTTGGGGATTGAAGATCCCTGGTCCTGTGAAGTCTGGATGCCCACTGTGGGTAATTGGAGGGCGGGGAGGTGGGAGTGGATGGTGGTTGGGGGCACACCCTCATAGAATCAGGAGGAGAGGGATGGGATGGGGGTTTCTGGGGGAAGAATGGGGAAAAGGGATAACATCTGAAATGTAAATAAATAAAATACCACCTATAAAAAAAAGATAAAAAGAATCTCATTTTGTAGTTGGGTCAATTTGTTAACATTTTCTTCACCCAAACCATATTCATTGATGTAATATCACTATTTTTCCTAAGAAATAAGCAGATACCTAATTTTTCTGCTGTTGGCATGTCTAAGGCTCAGTGTTGCTGCAAGGAGACATGGACTAAGCAAGGGAAGAAATCTAATGAAGAGAAGGTAAAGACAGTGGTGGAGTGAACTGAATCTTGGTTTAAAAATCTTAGGCAATGAGAAGCAAGGGTCAAAGGGTACTTACTATAAGCCAAAGGTGTTGGGTTTAACTGTGGCCTAAAAAAATAATTTTTTTTTTGGTTTTTCGAGACAGGGTTTCTCTGTGTAGTCCTGGCTGTCCTGGAACTCACTCTGTAGACCAGGCTGGCCTCGAACTCAGAAATCCGCCTGCCTCTGCCTCCCAAGTGCTGGGATTAAAGGCATGCACCACCATTGCCTGGCTGTAGTTTTTTTCAAGATGTCAACATAACCATTGTTCCAGGACAGCCCGGACTACACAGAGAAACCCTGTCTCGAAAACACCAAAAAAAAAAAAAAAAAAAAACAATAACCATTGCATCGTTACCTCTTGTCAACCTATCAACATTAAGATAGTTTTATATCAAATGGGAATCTAGAATAGAGTGCCCCTTCTCGTAGAATATTCAGGGCCACATAGGTTAGGAAGAGTGCAGTGAGCTTTATTACCTTGCAAGCACATAATTGTATTTGGAAGAGAAAAATAGGCTAGGTAAGAGTTCACGATCAAAGAAAACTTTTCATTCAAGGTTGAGACTGAGTTCCAGGATTGTGGTCTAGGGATGTGCCCACAGGTTTCACTGTGCACCATGAAAACACAGGGTTGTGAATAAAGAATAAATCACTCTATTATAAGAGTAGAGAATAGATGATTGCCAAGTTTAGCTGAAGAAGAGTTCAAATAATAAAACATAAGACAGATACTGATCTCTTTCTTGCTAGATACAAACTGTCATCAGCTAAGTATAGGTAAAAAAAAAAAAAAAAAAAGCTGCTATGGACCTGCTTGCTTAGACTTTGTTAATCAATGACAAAAGATTTATTGCTTTGGATGAACTTGTGCAAAGAAAGTTAGATGGAAAACACTTAGGTTTGAGACTTAAAAGAGGAATCCATAACCAAAAATCCTGTTTTAATTTCGTCTTGTGTAATGATTTCAATTGCTTTTGAAGAATATGGTTTTTGTGGTGATTGATTTTAAACAATATATAATTTCTGACTATGAGGTAATCTTTTTCTTACATATAAAACTTTGTCTTAGATGGTATAAAAATGCTAAGAGAAAAAAAATAAAGTTGTTGGAGCTTGCTCACTGGAGTTTTGCTCCATCTATCCAATAAAAAAAAAAAAAAAAAAAGATAGTTTTATATCACTTGTTTCTATATTCTTGTAACAATCTCACAATGAAAATGCATTCACACAAACATCAAAAAGCTCCATATTTATTAATTGTTTGTCATTTTATGGGTTTAAAATTATTTTTTTTAGCCGGGCAGTGGTGGCACACGCCTTTAATCCCAGTACTTGGGAAGCAGAGGCAGGCGGATTTCTGAGTTCGAGGTCAGCCTGGTCTACAGAGTGAGTTCCAGGACAGTCAGGCTATACAGAGAAACCCTGTCTCGAAAACACAAACAAACAAAAAAAAAACAAAAAAAAAAAAAAAAAAAAAGAAAGGAACTACAACCACTTAGAATAGAACCCCTTGGACATAATATACCATGAGAAACAGTTAAACAAAAATAAAAATAAAGATTACCGTCCCCATTAATATGGGATCAAAAAATTTCTAATTATTAGCAAATTTTATTAAGTTGTTTATTAATGTCAAAAATGAGTTACATTACCAGTTACAAAAGTTGGAAATAAAGTGTGTCCAGGAGTTGCTCCAAAAACCATACGAACACCAACCTCAGTCAAACCATTATAGTTTATTGAAGACACACCCCAAGACTGATCAATCAGGGCTACAGATCACAGACTGTGGAGTTGGAAACTATGACTTTGAACAGTGTTCAGGGACAGTTTATGTAGGGGAAGAAATAACATAATGAGCTCGTAAATGTATCTAGAGTGGGCTGTATAAGCAGATACAGCTTGTGTTGAGAGGCTGGTTGGCTTTTTACAAAGTGGTTTTTAGTAGTTTAGACACAATGGTTCAAATTAACCTCTATGTATCCTGGCTCTGAGTGAAAGCCACAGTTGAATGAATTACAATAATAATAATAATAGTGTCTCAGAACATAACAGGATATATAAGCAGGTTGACCTTGCTCTGAGCTAAACTATTTTTCTGTTTCTACAGTCAAGCTGTCTTTTATATTGGCAATAGGGATGGATGGCAGTCATAAAGCAAACTGGATAATTTTATGCCACATAAGTAATACCAGGGAAGCAGGTCAGAGAACCAAGCTTCAACATAAAGACCATCTCAATAAATACAAAGAAGGAAATCTACTGATGGACTAGACTGACTCCATCTTATGATCAAAAGCCATTTTGTTACATCAAAATAAGTTTCAGTTTACTGTGAAACCAAATTTATATTTCCTAGAATTTAATTTATGCCACATACTGACCTTGTCCTTCACCCTACAAAATAACACACAGCATTTTGCCAAGTAATCTTTTTTTTTTTTTTAAATCGAATCATAATTTTTACTTATTCATACAGAGGTTATAAACACAAAAAGGCAGGATGTGGAGAAGGGGATGACACCTGAGTGTAGGTGTTCAGGGGGAGTGCAGATATCTTTCAGAACAGGGTATCAGCTGGGTGAAAGTTCAGGGTACAGGTCACTATGACTCTGCCTATGACTCATTGTCCTTATCTAAGTTGGTACTATCCACTGAGGCTACCTATTTACAAGATGTATGACTACTCAGGCTGGTAAATTTCCACAAAAGCTGCCTGTTTTCAATAGCTTATAGCCATTGTTTCAGTGGTTTTCCATAGAGACCCAAGACTTTGTGTTAGCATGTGTGTATGTCAGGCCTATTGCTGATTTTAGGCCTATGGCTGATTTTAGGCCTTCAGTGTATAAGCAGGGCTGCCCCTGAGATCTCCTCCCTTCTCTAAGTATAAAAGGTCATAGGCAATTCTAATCTTGCAAAGACTGGGATAGAGGTCTGGCCTTCAATAATTGAAGGGGACCTTGTAATGGCTCCGGTCCTCCTGTTGTTGTCCAGTGAGGCATGAGGGCCATACCCATTCAGACGTCTTTTTCCTGGAGAGGGGATAGTTTTGACATCAACCCCTATGCAGTCAGGCCTGTCCCTCAGGGAACCCAGAGAGATATTTTTAACTTTTATTAATATTCCCTTGCAGTGCTTAGCCTCACAGCCTAAGCAAGAATTCAGATCGCCAGTTAGAGGGAGTTCTGGGTGGCCCCTCTCTGCTTGGTCTAGTGGTGGAAGTCCCCTCTTTTAGATTGGGTGGAGATGGGTTTTGGGAAAACGCCTGGATAGAGTAACAACCTCATCTTGAGTCTCCTGGTCTTCCATAGCTAACTTATGATAATGTATTTGTATAGGTTTTGGTATCAAATTATCTATCTATTGTTTCAAAAAGTTAGTCAGCCTATTTAAGGCCCTGGGAGCAAAAGAAATCAGCAAAAATAACCCAATTAATGATCCCAAGATGGGAGAAGTAGAGTTGACAACCATGGAGAGCTGAAAACCAATTCTTATACCAGCTCTCATCTTTCTCTTTCTCTCTCTGTCTTTTCTCAGGGCCTTCTTTGACCTTTTTCATGCTCTCTTTAACCATCCCTGTCTTGTTTATGTAAAGCAACATTCTTCTTTAAGGACTTACACAGTTAAGAGCTGTACAGTCTTTTCTATTGTAAAAGACTAAATCAAGTCCAATAAAGTCCTTTGCAATATTTGGAATCATTTCAGATAGTGAAACGAGGGATTTCTTCAGATTAGTGATGTCAATCTCTAGCTGTTTGATGTCCTTGTCAATGACCCATTAAATTGCCAAGTAATTTTTTTTTTTTTTTTTTTTTTTTAGGTTTTTCGAGACAGGGTTTCTCTGTTTAGCCCTGGCTTGTCCTGGAACTCACGCTGTAGACCAGGCTGGCCTTGAACTCAGAAATCTGCCTGCCTCTGCCTCCCAAGTGCTGGGATTAAAGGCGTGCGCCACCACTGCCTGGCAAACTGCCAAGTAATCCTAAACTGCTATCTGCTTCTGAATTTCACTTGCCAAGTTTCTAAGTCACCAAATTCATCCTTAAAACTCCAGGTAGTGTTTGTTCAATTAAAAAAAAAAAAAAGTCTAGTTAACTAGCTGTAGATCTATTGAGCCCAGCTTTAGGGGGAAATAGTTCTTAGACTTTCTTTGTTGTGTCCAGAATTAAATTTTGATTAATTTGTATCAATGTTATTTATTTGTATCAATGTTCTTTATTCTCAATTGGTGGGTTTAACACTATAAATGGCATTTAACCCATTATCAGCATATAGGGTTAAATTAATATAATCTTTTTTTTTTTTTTTTTTTTTTTTTTTTTTTGGTTTTTGGAGACAGGGTTTCTCTGGGAACCCCGGGCTGTCCTGGAACTCACTCTGTAGACCAGGCTGGCCTCGAACTCAGAAATCCACCTGCCTCTGCCTCCCAAGTGCTGGGATTAAAGGCATGCGCCACCACTGCCTGGCTAATTTTTTTTTTTTTTTTTTTTTTTTTGTTTTTGAGACAGGGTTTCTCTGTGTAGCCCTGGCTGTCCTGGAACTCACTCTGTAGACCAGGCTGGCCTCGAACTCAGAAATCCGCCTGCCTCTGCCTCCCAAGTGCTGGGATTAAAGGCTGCCACCACCGCCGGGGCTAATTTTTTTAAATACACTGTTAATTCAAAGTGAGATAAGAAAGCAAATAATTTAATGCTGAGGAAGAAATGTACAAGAAAAGGGAGTTGGGATTGATTAAGTATGGCTGTTTAAAGTTTGAGTTACTAGATTTTGACTTTGGAGAGAAAAGTTTAGTCATCTAATTCTTATAGTGTGAGTGTGTGTATGTGTGTTTTATGTTGTAGTATCCATATTGAAATTGAATAATTAATGAAACTAGTAAACACTTCATGCTACATCTTTGCTAAAGATAATGATGGATTTACAGAGAACAATATAGAAGAAGCTAATCACTCATAACAAATCCTGGGGGAAAAGATTTCACAACCTTCAATCCCAAATGGCAATTGGAACAATAAAATATCACCATCATAGTGTTCAGGCAACTAAGAGCTACTCTCCTAAGGTGGGTTTCTATATCTCTGTATCTTCAGAAACAGGAAAAAGCAAAACAATTTTAATTTACTTCTTTATAAACAAATGTTTCCATGATGATCCTTCTGCCTGCTCAACTTAAAAAAATTACTAGGTCTAAGAATGAAAAGAATTTTTAAACAGATTCATGAGTCCCAAATATCTTCAGAAAATGAACAATATAACATTTTGACTATTTTAATGTAGTCTTCTTAGGTAGGAAAGCACTACTTCTTATTTCCATACATATATATTTAAGTAATTTATATATGAAATATAAATGGTTAGAATAATGTGTCACAAATAATGCATGCCATGTCAGTGAATTATGAAATAATTTCATATTATTTACACTTTTTAAAAAGACAAAAGGCCTATCATTTCCTTTCTACTGTCCATCAAAATAAATGTATACATAAATATATGGATATGTTCACATATGCATATACACTACATATTTTATAATGAAAACTTGCTGTCAATTTGCCAGTGAGGCATGAAAGTGGGCTGATGTAACCTAATGTATATTAAAGAATATGTATAAAGTCCTGGACTCCTAATGGTGGATAGTTTCAGTTTCTTGACTGTCTATCCCAGATGTTGGTCATTTTTTTTTATTGAAAAATAGGTTAAGAAAATGTTGTAGGAAAGAAACAGGACTCAGAAATTTTTATAGTATAGATTAGATGAAAAAATGAATTAATTAATTCTACCTCATAAATATAATGTTGATATCCAGCAGTAAAAATGAATTTTTAATATTTTATTTTTAGACTGCAAGAAAGCATGGATTTAGAAAACTGTTCCTTGAATGAATTCATTTTTGTGGGAGTTACCAATAACCCAGAGATGAAATGGACTCTGTTTGCCATATTTCTCCTCATCTATCTCATCAATCTTCTGGGAAATCTTGGTATGATCATTTTGATCAGAAGGATCCCCAGCTCCACACACCCATGTACTTTTTCCTGAGCCACCTCTCTTTCTGTGATCTCTGCTATTCCACAGCAATTGGTCCCAAGATGCTGGTAGATATGTTTGGCAAGAACAAGTCAATTCCCTTCTGGGGCTGTGCGCTGCAGTTCTTCATTTCTTGTACCTTTGCAGATTCTGAGTGTGTACTGCTGGCAGTGATGGCCTTTGATAGGTACCAGGCCATTAGCAACCCTTGCTCTACACAGCAAACATGTCCAGCAGGGTCTGTTCTATGCTCATGGCTGGAGTTTACCTGGTGGGAACATCAGATGCTTTGATTCATACAACTTTGGCATTCCGTTTGTGTTTCTGCAGGTCTAATGAGATCAACCACTTCTTCTGTGATCTACCTCCACTTTACCTTCTTTCCTGCTCAGATACTGAAGTAAATGAGTTAGCATTGTTTACTATTTATGGTTTCCTTGAACTGAGCACCATTTCAGGAGTCCTTGTTTCTTACTGTTACATCATCTCATCAGTCTTAAAAATCCGTTCAACTGAGGGAAGGTTCAAGGCTTTCTCCACCTGCACCTCTCACTTGACTGCAGTTGCTATTTTTCAAGGAACTCTACTCTTCACATATTTTCGACCAAGTTCTTCTTATTCCCTTGATCAAGACAAAATGACATCTCTGTTTTATACCCTTGTGATTCCTATGCTGAACCCACTGATTTATAGCTTAAGGAACAAGGATGTGAAAGAGGCCTTGGAGAAAATTAAAAGCAAAAGATGGTTTTAAATATTTATTCATAATGGATCTCACATTTCTTTATTCACATAAAAGTTTTAGCTATTCACTATGTTTTCCAGGCTGTCTCTGAAATTGTGAATCCTTGCCTCAGTCTTCCGCATCTATTTATCTTTAATTGATTAAATTAAATGAAATAAATTTATACAAGTACTTACTGTTTACTCATCTCATTTTGACAGCTTTTTCAAGTGTCTCATTGAAACATTATTTTTATCATCCTAACTAATGGACCCATACTAGCAAGCACATTAAAACAGAGCAAGTTGAAGCCTATCAAAGTGAAGGTAGGCTACAAAATTAGGTTCTGGATAAAAACTATAATGAATATTATTATTATAATTTATTTTTTTATTATATAGGTACTTTACTGAATTTTGTGTTTTTCTTTCATAGTGAATCATCTTTCATGTATCATCATAAGGGTAATCATCTAATGTAAGTCATGGATAAAAATTACATAAACAAACTAATAGCTCTTAATCAGTTTTGAAACTTTCAGCAGAACATTTCTTGAGTTAATATATAAGTGCAGTTTTCAACTAACCAGCAATGCTGACAAAGATACCCTGTCACATATCTAAACATATACTTACCTGTAGGGAACCATGGAGATGGCTCAGCCTAGCTACCTTGGGAGATATTGACTTTTCAAGTTAGAGTCCATGACTTCTAAGGAACAATGTGCCTTCCACTTCTTGAGAGATTGACACACTCCATCAGGTAGTAGAACCTTCAGGCTGCTTTGTGTTTCTCTGTATGTTACCTTGGAAGTCAAAGAACCACAGGAGTTGGACAGGACAATTGGTTTTAGATATTAATCTTGAGTACTATGTATAGCTTGCATATATCACTGTATCCTTGCAATTACAACTGTATTGATCCTGTCAATTTCCATTATATTGTTTCTTATAAAGGTATAAAAAATATCTGATTGCTCTCAATAAAATTGCCACAGCTTATGTTTTGCTGTGGATCCTCCAACTGTCCTGTTTTCATTCCTGTTCCTCATATCAAATGGCCTTGACCAGGCAAGTAAGGGCAGACACTAACATTAGAAGAAAGGAACAATTTTAGGCAGAGTATCTGGAAATTTCAAAAGCCTTATCGGCTATTTATCTATTTCATTTTTAGATTTGCAGATGGTCAAAGTACCTTAGGAGCCAATAAAATTACCCTCATAAAGGGCATGGTTATACGAACTGTAATGGATGAGTTCATAGTTTTCCTCGATGTTGAGTTTCTCGGTTCCTACCTTCCTGCCTACTTCTTTGTCTGGGTAAGTAAGTTATTTTCATTAGTATAAGTCATAAACAATCATCTTGCAAATGCTTTGTTAACTGTAACACAATTTATGTCAGATATGTTTTCAACATAAGTAGGTAGATATCCTTTTTTTAAGGACCACTTGTACAATTCATCTTATAAACAACTGCATTGCATATTTTACATGTAATGTGGAAATAACTCAATTATATGTCAAAGTATGATTATGTCCATCTAAATATATAAACAAATGATTCATACTTATAATATTTGCAGCAGTAAAATTGCAAGTGCTTATTCATTCCTAACTCCTGAACCGCTTAAAAATTCTTTTGAAATCCAACTATGTGTGATTAAAATAAGAAATTAATAATGATTAATGAATTATTTCTTTAGTGATGTCCTCAACAGTTTTTTTATATTTTATTGATGTTATTTGGGTGGCAATGAAGACACAAATATGTTGAACTGACTGGAATCACTGCTAAGGTTCTACTTGATTATCAAAATAATAATCCAAGTGACAGATTGAAGATGTCAATATATTTGTCTTACACAAGGGTTTTGTTAGCAAGATCATCTTGTGTAGTCCATGTAGAAAGATCCCATGCTGGGGGTTTTCCTTCAGGCCTTCCCAGGCTGAGGATGTTAGGATTCTTGTTGACAGGGCAGCCCTCAGAGGAGGTAAGGAGTAGTCAAGGGGAGGGTGGGAATCATGTGATGGTCAGGGGAAGTTAGCAGCTCTGACTAACTAGCAATCAGCCTGCTTTTGTGGCCCTGACTATCAATCAAGCCATTTCCGTGCTCTGAATGAGGAGCAACCAGGTGTTTATTATTTATACAAGTTTCATAAAACAAAACCAGACTGACTATCCAAGTTGTACAAAGTATATATTTGGCTTTTCATTACATGTCCAGCCATACAAGTTCAGTTACAATTAAAAATACAAACAACAGATTTTATCTCTATTATTAGCTTATAACTGTAATTAAAGAATCTAAATAATGTCGTAACCCAAGAAAACATTTATTATATGAAGTACTTTTAGACTGGCAGTGTTTGCTGTTTGACAGCACTCCAGATCAACAAAGATATCTTATCTAAATTTTATGAATTATAAATACTGATACCTAAGATCTTTGAATATGTGATTTATTATCTATGCTGTAAAGTAGGAGAAGTTTATTTTAGTCAGTCTCTTATTATATTTACTAATTTCCATTCTTCCAGCATATAACTTGTACGAAACCCACCCCCATCTTTTTTCAGAGCTCTAAGTCTATAATAAATAAGAGGTGTTGAATCTGTATAGTATTATCCTGGCCAGTCAGTCCAGTCAGAGTTTGTCAATTGTCTCCATTTACCATGTACCAGTTATACTGTTTGAGTTTGCTGATGGGCAGATAGCTCAAGAAGATTCTCTGGGGAAATGAGGCTTTGGCGTAATGGCCTCATCTAGCTATGTGCTTATCTTGATTAATGGCCTCCAGGACATAAGGAAGACTTCCAAAGAGTGGCCAGATAAAATTCATTTTAGGATTTTCCTTAAAATCTCAGACATAATTTTTCTCAGGGAAAGACATAAAATGAAGCATAATGCAGAAAGTCCCCAAGAATGCAACACTCAGAGACTAATTCCAAAAGTTAGAGATAGAAGGACAGCGGTTGGAGCAATCTAGTGAGCTTTGTTTAAGCTGTGTGAAGAAGCTGTACTGGCTCCATGCCTCTCCCCTTATCCTGTGGATATGGTCTTGACAGATCATCAAAAATCTTTCACAACAACTTATTTTTTAGATGGCTTTCCACTTTCTCTTAGTCTTATATGCACTTTGTTTAGTGTCCAATCTAAATATATCATGTATTATGCCAAACATGTAGACTGTTCAGATTAATAAATCTAACTCAGTAGTATTTACCCACAATCATAGATGGCATTTAAAAAGAAAGGTGTGACTCAGAAAAGCTGAGAATGGAAAGAAGCCATGAACATTTAACTACATTCACTACAACAAAGCCTGTGAGGTTGTGGTCCACAGTATTGTGCAACTATCAGACTAAAGAGCAATCTCTTCATGCTTTAATTTGAGTCACAGAGTCCTTTAAATAAATGCAACGAACAAATTTTCAACATCATTTGGTCATTCATCTTAAAAAATAGTGAATCAGCTCAAAGTATTTTAAGACATTGATGGCTTTTAATTTTCCTTTTCTTTTGATCACATTTTGTACATAACAAAATAGGATGATGCAGCTTAAATAACTGTTTAAATGTAATGAAATTCAAATGTCCTTTAAGAAGGATAAAAGCTAATCAGTGACGTACTGTCCAATTTTAATTTATTATCAACTAAATTTCACCGCATTTTACATATTTTTTGACATAACTGAAACAGTTTACAGCCATGTTGTTTTCTTATCTTTTTGAGTTGTTATTACAAAATGTCACATACTGGTAAATCTCCAAGTCTAGGCTAAAGCAGTCACTAATTGAGGTTAAGTGTGGTGAGTGCTTATAGCATTCATTCTTTTTTTTTTTTTTAGAATTATTTATTTATTATTTATTTATTATATTTGTTTATTTATTTATTTATTTAATGTATACGAATACACTGTTGCTGTCTTCAGAAACACCAGAAGAGGGCATCAGATCCCTTTACAGATGGTTGTGAGCCACCATGTGGTGCTGGGAATTGAACTCAGGACCTCTGGAAGAGCAGTCAGTGCTCTTAACCACCAAGCCCTCTCTTCAGCCCCCATAGCACTCATTCTTGATCATCGATATTCTGGATCTTTACTTACTTTACTGGCAGAAGAAAAGAGGGAGTTATTAGGCCATATATGGTAAGGTCTGCAATCCACTCTCCGAGAGCTCTGTCTTTATGAATTTATCATTCGCCAAAGATATGCATTATATTAACAATAGTTTTTATCATCACACTTTATTGAATAAAAATTTCATACATATTCAAATCACATTTTTCCCTCTCCCCATTCACACAAAGTCTTTCCACCTCCCCACCTAGCCAACTGCATGCCCTCTCTTTCTCCTTAGAAAATAAGTAAACAAACATAAAATGACCAAATAAATAATATACCCAAAGTAAACAACTAGTATTTAAACATCTGAGAAAAAAACTGACAGCTCTGACCATAGTTCAAAATTCAGAAAAAAAAAAAAAAAAAAAACAGAAAAAAAGATAATAGATTTGACTGAGAAGTTATTTCTCCACCCTTTTAAGCAATTTTTAATATTCCATAGTCTGTCACATGAAAAAATGAAGCGGAGGAGAACCAGGTTTTCAAATCTGAAAAAATTTCATGCAGGATTATTTGACCCTGGAATGATAAAACAGAAAGTGCTCAAGAAAAGTCAGTTTTTGGGATTGTGATTAACAATAAAAAGAGTCTTTACATGGCTTTCAAACTCAGGTCCATATCTTAATATATCAAGGTTTATCAAAATTCACCTTAAGAAATATGGATGAATAATATAGGGAAAAGGTAAACATAGAGCATATTGATAGGCAAGATGCTATCTCTCAGTAAATTAATTATTAGAATGCTTTAGATTTGTATCTACAACCATGTTTTGTACTTTTTTTTAAAGGCTAAAATGTCTAATTGTGTACATAGAATATGTCAAATGTAAGTAGGATTATCTTAACAATGGTTAATAACATTCCTAAATTTCCTATTATAGAGAATTTTGTTTTGTTATTCTTTTGGCATCTCATGCTGTTTCCCACATATGATTATGAAGTTTTTATAATTAGTATGATTTAGTGTTTGAATATTATATATATACATATATGTATATATTCTCTCATTGCATGTAGGAATTTAAGAAATAGTTGCAAGTTAATTAACATTTAAAGAAGTAATTGAAGAGAATTATTTAACTAGGGCTTAGTGTGGAAAACAAAAATAATTAGCAGGAAATAGGGAAATTATGGAAGAATGACAGTTCTAGCACCCAGTTACACAATTACAAAATATGGAACTTGTGTTAACCAACATGGTTCGTCATCTAAATGTGTCACTATATATTGAGACCTCTGATTGTAAGAATCACTATATAGAATCACTACATCTTCTTCTCCCCAATGAAAATCCCTTGTGTATAGAAGCTGAGAATCTAGCTTCCTAGAAGTTGTTATCTGAAAACCACACTAGACAAATTGTTCTGTAATTGAGTTAACAGGTTTGAAGATCAAGATACCATAAAATCTTCTGGAACATGCTCCAGGAATATACCTTCATACTGATACTCCTCAAACTATTCCACAAGATAAAAAGGAAAGGAAAACCATTTAATTTATTCTATGAAGCCTCTGTCACTCTGATATATAAACCACACATATATTCAACAATGAAAAAGAATTTCAGGTCTATTAACTTATGAATATCAGTGCAAAAATACTGAATAAAAATCTCAAAACCTGACCCAAGAACACATCAAAACCTTCTCTCACCATGATCATGTAGGCTTCATCTCATGAAAACAGGCGATGTTGAATATACAGAAATTCATCAGTATAATCTACTATATAAACAAACTCTAGGAAAAGAATGACTGATCATCTCATTAGATGCTGAAAAAAGCATTTAACAAATATAACACCCCTTCAGGTTAAAAGTCTTGGAAAAACTAGGAATTCATGGCATATACTTAAACATAATAAAAGCAATAGATAGCAACCAACAACCAACATCAAATCAAATTAGAAGCAATCCCACTAAAATTAAGGACAAGACAAGGTGCCCACTCTTTCCCTATCCAATAAGTACTTAAAATTCTAGCTAGAGCAATTAGACAACAAAAGAGATAAAGGAAGTACACATTGGAAATGAGGAAGTCAAACTATCACTGTTTGCAGATGATATGATAGTGTGCATAAGCATACACCAAAATTCTACCAAAGAATGAACTCCAATAGCTGATAAACAACTTCAGTGAAGTGGTGGGATATAAAATTAATTCAAACAAATCAGTGGCCTTCTGTTATAAAAATGATAAACAGGCTGAGAAAGCAATTAAGGAAACAACAGCCTTCACAATAGCCACAAATAATATAAAATATCTTGTAAATCTTACCCAGAAAGTGAAAGACCTGTTTGACAAGAACTTCAAGTCCTTGAGAAAAGAAGTCAATGGAGACTTCAGAAGATGGAACGATCTCCCCTACTTATGGATTGGTAGGAATAACATAGTGAAAATGGCCATCTTACAAAAAAAGAAAATCTACAAATTTAATACAGTGTTCATCGAAATTCCAACAAAACTCTTCACAGACATGGAAAGAACAATTCTTAACTTCCTATGGAAAAAAACAACAACAACAAAAAAATCAGGTTAGCAAAAACAATTCTCAACAATAAAAGATCTTTTGGGAGAAACACCATTCCTGACTCAATTTGTACTATAAAGCAATAGTGATAAAGACGACATGGTATTGGTACAGAGCCAGACAGGCTCATCAGTGGAATAGTATCAAATACCCAGGAATAAACCACACACCTATGGTCACTTAATCTCTGACAAAGAATCCGAAAACACAGTGGAAAACATAATCTTTTATAAATGGTGCTGGTCTAACTGGTCGCCCGCCCATAGAAGAATTAAAATAGATCCATATTTATCACCTTGCATAAAACTCATGTGGACGAAGGACCTCAGCTTAAAACTAGATACACTGAACCGAATAGAAGAAAAGGTAGAGAAGAGCATCAAACTCGTTGGCACAGGGGGAAGTTTCCCGAATAGAACACCAATGGCTCAGGCTCTAAGCACAACAATTGATAAATGAGAGCTCATAAAACTGAAAAGCATCTGTAAGCCAAAGGACACCATTAGTAGGACAAACAGGGCAACCTACAGATTGGGAAACAAACTTCACACACCCTATATCATATAGAAGGATAATAACCAATTTATATATATAAAACACAAGAAGCTGACTTCCGAAAATCCAAATTACCCAATTAAAAAAATGGGGTACAGAGCTAAGCAGAATTCTCAAAAGAGGAATCTCGAATGTCCAGGAAACATTTAATGAAATGTCCAACATACTTAGTTTTCAGGAAATCCAAATCAAAATGACCCTGAGATTCTACCTTATACCAATCAGAATGGCTAACATCAAAAACTCCAGTGAAGCACATGCTGGCAAGAATGTGGAGAAAGAGAAAAACTTTTTATTGTTGAGGATTGCAAAGTGGTCTAACCACTCTGGAAATCAATCTGGCGATTCCTCAGAAAATTGGATATAGTTCTACCTGAAGACCCATTATACCACTCCTAGTCATATACCCAAAGATTCTTAACCATACAGCAAGGACAAGTGCTGTACTATGTTTTTAGCAGTCTTATGGGTAACAGTCAGAAGTAGGAAACAACCCAGATGTACCTTCACTGAAGAATGGATACAGAAAATGCAGTTCATTTACAAATGGAGTACTACAAGGATTATGTGAGTTTTTCAGGCAAACAGATGGAACTAGAAAATATCACTCTAGCCGGGCGGTCGTGGGCACACGCCTTTAATCCCAGCATTTGGGAGGCAGAGGCAGGCGGATTTCTGAGTTCGAGGCCAGCCTGGTCTACAGAGTGAGTTCCAGGACAGCCCTGACTACACAGAGAAACCCTGTCTTGAAAAACAAAAATAAAAAAAAAAAAAAAAAAAAAAAAAGAAAAGAAAATATCACTCTGAGTGAGATAACGCAGACCTAAAAGTATATGCATGGTATATACTCACTGGTAAGTGTATATTAGACAAAATGTACAGAAAACATTAGACAAAAAAATCCATGATACAACTCACAGCAATAAGTTTAACAAGCAGGCAGGTCTAAGTGAGGATGCTTCAATCCCACTTAGAAGGGGAACAAAATAATTAAGGGAGGCAGAGGGAAGGAGGAGCCTGGGAAAGTAATGGGAGGGGGAGGGGAAAAGGGGAACAGGATCAGGTTGGGTGGTGCAGGAGAGAAGCCGTAGTGCCAGAAGAATGAAAGGAAATACACAGCCTCACGGGTAAGAAGTGGAAGGACCCTCTTGAATATCAGAGAAAACTACAAGGTTAGAGATTTTCTGGACTCAACAGGAATGACCTTAGCCAAAATGCCAAACAGTGGGGAGAAGGAACTCGAGTCCACCTGCAGTAGATAGACAGGGCAAGTGGAGGGACAGTTCACTAACCCACAGGCAAAATTGCTGATCCAGAATTGTTCCTGTGTCAAAGAACTGAGGGACAAAGGAGATGAGACTGAAGGAAAGGCTGTCCAGTGACTGGCCCAGTTTGTGATCCATCTTATGGGGCAGGAGTACCAAGGCCTGACACTATTACTGATGCTTGATGTGTTTACAGATAGGAGCCTAGTATGGTTGTCCACTGAGGCCCTACCAGCACCTGACTGAGATAGATGCAATTACACCCAACCACTGGACTGAAGCTGGGACTCCTCTGGAGGAATTAGGGGAAGGACTGAAGGAGCTCAAAGGGAAGGCAACCACATAGGAAGAGGAGCAGTGCTAACTAACCCAGACCCCTTGGAGAGCCCAGAGAATGAGCCGCTAACCAGACAGCATGCACAGCTGGGTCTAAGGTCCGAGGAACACATAAAGACTGGGACTGCCTGGTTGGTCTCACTGAAAAAAAAATGTACCTAATCCTCAGCAGACTTAAGGCACCAGGGAAGGACAATATGGGGAGGAGAGGAAAGAAGGAGATGTAATTGGGTGTAAAACTGTCGCGGAGGGGTACCAGGGAGAGGGGACAATGCCTGAAATGTAAATCAATAAAATAAAATAATTAGTTAAAAAAAGAAGTTACCCAAGGGAGAAAAATGAAAAGTTATGCATTCATGATACTTTCATTATGCAAAATGTTATTTTATTCCTTAGTTTATTTTCATCCTCAGAAATGCACACACTATACTTCAATTATCAATTTAAACTGTTTTCTATTTAATTTTATATATTTAAATAATATTATGTGTTATTTAATTTTAGTAATATTTAAATGAAAATAATTAAAAATAATAGTATTTAATATAAAATAAAATGATTGAAGACATAGTAAATGTAGTATGGTATTACATATTAATTAATTTTAGTACTCTATCAGACATAATAATAATTTATATACTCTGGAATGAAGGTATTCTTGATAAATTTCACCCTCGACATGTTAGTTTCCCTGAATTAGCCTTCCTTAAAAGGAATTATATATTTATTGTACTATCATGTGATAGACTTATAAAAAAATATAAATTGACTAAAGGCAAGGCATTGAACTTGTAAATTCACTGTACTTAATATTCAATTATACATAACTTATTTTCAAAACAAAAAGGTTCAGTGAAGAAGGCAAATTTAAAAATGATAGCCACTTTCCTATTCAAAATAACTGTTATTATGTTCTACTATTTGTGATCAAAATGTCAATTAGTTTGGGATATGTAACAAAATAACTCCTGATTACATTTCTTTCTGAATTTGTATGAAGGAGTAGCCACCATACTTATTGAATATTTGTTGGGAAGCTACGGAACCAAAAGAAAAATCTTATAATCATTTAAAGGAAAAGGCTAATAATTAGTCTAAGCAACATTAAATTACAAATGGCAATGCACAGCTTCAAATGTTGTATACTGAATATTTAAAAAAAAAAACAACATGAGGACAAATTAAGACTATCAGATATCCTGGCCTCATGAGTATGTGCAATTATTTAAATATTTATGATTTTCCAGGTGTGTGACTTAGATAACATAAATACTATATACATATACATATATATGTGTGTGTGTGTATGTTATGTGTGTTATTTAATTTTAATAATATTTAAATGGAAATAATTAAAAATAATTATATATATATATATATATGGGAGAATTTGCCTAACACTTCATGATATATAGCTCAGTAAGATTTTAAATGTACTATTTATTATTTTAATATATTTATAATTTTTATATTAATGACATTTTATTAAAAGCTAATCAAAATAAAGATAAACAAAATGCAGTCTTTAAATATCATATGTATCTACACAGAAATTAACATTAATAAATATTATTTTCTGGAAATCTATTAAAGGAATTAAAAATGGTTTTATAGATACAAATGAGTGCTGTCAGAATATTATTGCTGTCAGAATGTTATGACTACAGAATAGTGCTTCTAATAGATTTTAAATATATTTGCCCAAATAGCCTATATAATTTATTAATTTAAAAACTGATTATGCCTTTTCTGAAAAGGTAATTTGTACCCTTATATTATTGGATTTATAATTTCAGGTACCTATCTGAGATAAATTGGCCTTTGGTAGCAGAATATAAAACAGCATTACATTATTACATGTTCCACTTGGACTCAAGCCTCTTCCCTTTAGGCTGTGCTGCTATAAAAACTGTGATTAATTTCCTCATGGTCTTGATCCCTGTGATGCATGAAGCTCTAATAAAGTGGAAACTGTTATTCTTACTCCTGTCATCAACTTGATATGTCAAATAAAAATTTCAAGTTAATTTATATTGTAAAATATACAGAATATGTTTTATGAACTATGTACATATTTTATGAACTAAAATATAATTTGTTTTGTTGTAATTTAACTGAACCAGAAACTAATAAAATTAAATTTCTTCCCCTATGTAGTTATTTCCTAGACATTCGTGTTCATTTCATTTTCTAATTTTGGAATGCTTCACTGCTTTAGTGTCTGAAATTTTAAATATTTCATTGGTATATAGTCCATAGACTACATAATTGGCACTTGACAGTGAGCCAGTTCCTTGATTTTTAGCACATCCACACACTGTATACACCTTACATTATCTGTTTCTAGAATAGTATTTTGAACATGCCCAATTGTGGTTCCTCCAACATATATTCCACTTCCAGATCCTGGAAAACTTCATAAACAATCTTTTTACTGCTATAAACAGTGAAGAGATTTTAGTACTAAGAAGTCTAACAAAGACAGAAAGTCTTATCAAATATTTTTATGTTAAGTAATGTAAAATTAGGGGATGGAAATAAATGATTCAGTGATTAAGAGCATTTTTCAATGGTGGAGGAATGAGTTAAGATTTAGCACAAACATGACAGCTCACAAAATCTGTAGGTGTAATTTCTGGCTGTCAGATACCCTCTTCTGATCTCCATGTGCATCGGGAACACGTATGCTGCACATATATGAGACAAGCATTATACTCTTACACATTAACTAAATACAAAGTTTTTCTTTTCTTTTTTTTTTTTTTCCCCGAGACAGGGTTTCTCTGTGTAGCCCTGGCTGTCCTGGAACTCACTCTGTAGTCCAGGCTGGCCTCGAAATCAGAAATCCACCTGCCTCTGCCTCCCAAGTGCTTTGATTAAAGGCGTGCACCACCACCACCTGGCACAAAGTTTTAAAATTATTACACAAACATTAATATAAACATAAGTGGTTTACCTTGGGGAAAATACTTAAGTACATATATTATTATAGAGAATATAGAAGAATGTAAATTAAAGTTGAGGTCACAATTTCTCCTGTTCATTATGGATATATCATTATTAATTTGTTGAAAGGCATCTAAGATAGTTTTATTATAGTAAAATGATAGTTTTAGGTTTTTTGATTTTTAACAACAAAAAAAAAAGCATGTTTCTGTCTCTATCTTGTCTCTCTCTCCATCTCTCTCTGTCCTGTCTGGAAAACATTCAGCTTTGACTTTCCCTTCCACTGCCCAATCACAGGACCTCTCTTATCTGACCAATTAAAATTTCACCTGACTGGTCCTGTGTACGGGCACACTCTTGAGGGAGCAGAAAAAAAGCAAGCAGCAATCGACAACAGCTGATCATGGGAACTTTACTGATGCAAGTAAGACAACTGAATAGAAACTGTAAACCAAGTTACCCTTTACCCAGTCATTCTAGGCCAAACGCAAAAAGAATATTTAACTCACGATAAAATATACAATAATGAAATGAAAAGAAAGTTTTATTAACATTTATAATTAACCAAGATATATTACTTTTAAAAGTATATACTCTTATTTATTCAATAATTGGCTTTTAATAAGAACCCTTTAGCTAAAAATGAAAATACAAGTAAAAATAACATAAACTAATGACATAATAATAGCAACACAGGTTGAAAGTCTAAAGCAGGTGTCTGTTGTTTGCTTGTATTTGTTCATTTAGATACTAATTATTGACTGGAATGTTCTGGATATAAATTGGATGACACTAGTATACCTGATTATTGCCCAAACCAATACCACCGTATTTTCACTTTCAAACATTCACTTTGAATATATCAAATTTATTTATGGATCCTTTTATTGAAACTAGAGGAAAAGTTGAAGGATTTTAGATGTGAAGAGTTTACTAAGCCTGGTTGCATCTCATCTATTAATGAAAACAACTTGTTAAGGACCTTCTCTACAAAATTTGAGTGCTGGTTTCTTTATTGTCTATTAGTTTAGACTGAAGACTAAGGAGAGGGATTGTTTTCATTATACTCAATACTCAGTAGGAAATATTTCAAAACTGGTATACTAGGGAATCTATATTAATAAACTTAAACACAGTCTCAGAATAGTCTATTCATTTTGTCATGTGACATAGACATTTACCCAGATCACAAGTTAATATTGATTGCCTTCTTCAGAGCACCCTTCACATCCTTATTCCTCAAACTGTAGATCAGTGGGTTTAGCATAGGAATCACAACTGTGTAGAAAACAGAGGCCATTTTGTCTGTGTCCATGGAGTAACTTGAGCTGGGCCGGAAATACATGAAAAGCAGAGTTCCTTGAAAAATGGCACAGCCATGAGGTGGGAGGCACATGTGGAGAATGCTTTGCGTCTGCCCTCAGCAGAGTTCATCCTGCAGATGGTAGCAATGATGTAGCAGTAGGAGAGAAGGACAGTGACAACACTGTACCCTAACACGAAGGTACTAAATGTGAACAAAAATTATTTCACTGATGGAAGTATCTGAGCAGGAGAGAGCCAGCAAGGGTGGAATGTCACAGAAAAAGTGGTTGATGACATTTGAATTGCAGAAGGACAGTCGGAATGTAAAGGATGTATGGATTGCTGAATCCACCAAGCCTACTGTGTAGGCAACAGCCACTAGTTGGATGCAGACCTTCTTGGACATTGCATTGTATAGAGCAGGGGATTGCAGATGGCAACATAACGGTCATAGGCCATGACAGCTAGCATGAGACATTCTACATCTGCAAATGCAGCGAAAAAATACATTTGAACAGCACATAAATTATAAGGAATTCTCTTCTCTTTAGACAAAAAGTCAGCCAGCATCTTGGGAGAGACTGTGGAGGAGTAGCAGATGTCACAGAAGGACAGATTGCTCAGGAAATAGTACATAGGAGTGTGAAGCCTGCTGTCCAACTTGATCAGCAGGATCATCCCTAGATTAGCAATTACAGTCAGTCCATAAACAAGGAAGAACAATGCAAAGAGGCCCTGTTGCACATCCTGTCTGCCAGAAAGTCCTAATAAGACAAAATCAGTAAAAATAGTGAAGCCTTCATTATTTGGATCTGGATATCCTGCATTTAAAAAAAAAAAAAAAGAAAGAAAGAAAGAAGAAAGAAAAATTGAGTTATAACTGACAGTTATAAGTTATAAGTTTTCTGTTTACATAGGTAGATCCTTGGTATTTGCTTTTAACATAGGGAAAATTGATAAAACTGATAAAAATCATCAGAGAATGAATTAATTAGACTATTGTTAGTGTATTTGACTCAATGTGCATTAGCGAGAAAATCAGAGCATGTCTTGTATCTGAATAGTTCTCTTTAGAATATATAGCACATAGTCATCCAAATTTATCGACATGATATCTAAACATACATCATGTCATTATAAGAATGTTGCTCTCCCCACCTTTTATAAGTTAGGAAGTGGATATTTTCAGAAACACAGGAAAGATTTCTCTTATCAATTTATGAAGAAAACTGTCATCTTCAGATAAGAATTGTCATATTTCATTTGTAAAAAACATCACTATGTCCTCTAAAATGAATATGTATCATTACGTGTGGGTACTGAATGTAACCATTCTTATCCCTTCATTCTCTAAACCTATATAGAACATTCCTCAGTGTGATACATGCATTTGCAGGCAAATTTACATACTTTATTGAAAACATCTCTAGTTGATCTCTGGTTTCAAAAATAGAGCTACATTTACTATGACTTTGATCTGAGATTTAAGATCCATTGAAATTCTTCCAATTGAAGTCCATGTCTCACTGTTTCATTGTTGTACTCTAACATACCAAAACTCTACACATGTAAATGAAAGTGGAGAGATATCATTTGGTACGTACTTAGTTACATTAACACAGAAATTTCTAATATATAAATATATAAGATTGAAGCATGATTAGTAAAATGCATGCATATGAAATTTGAAAGTTTTCATGTAGTTCACAGACTTTTAAAACTTGAATAAATTATTTTAAATATCTTTTTCAACATAAAAATCTTTAAAAATAATGATTTAATATAATGTATGTATAGCATTTAAGATACATAAAATCATATGTCTATTATTAAAGTACTAAATGAAATTTGCCAACTTTACTTTCTATTGCAATACATTTGTCCCTCCCCTATTATTTTCTTAAACATTGAAATGCTTAGCATATAAAGCAGACATTTGCTTTGTTTCATACCTGCCTTCATACATGTATTTGTTGCAACTGAAATACAAGAGAAAAATAAAGAGATTTGTAGTGTACATATGAAAAACAGCAAAAATATCTTTAATGGTCCAGATTAGAGATGCTAGTGGATATAGTTCTGTCCACACACAGATTCAGCACTCTCTGGAATCATGTGTGTTATGAGTCTGTCTGCTTGTCCCTGAGTGCTGAATACTTGATCTCTTAGGAATAAGGGGAAGGTTTTTTTTTTTTTTTTTTTTTTAATTTTTTTTTATTGGAACTTTTATTTACATTGCAGGTGTTTTACCCTTACCCCCTTTTTCCCCTCCCTCCCAGGAACTCCCTATCCCTTCCCCCCTCCTCCTGCCTCTATGATGGTGTACCCACTCCCACCCTCCCCAGAACCTCACCTCCCCACCCTCGAATACTACCCCTCACGATGTCCAGCCTTCATGGGATTAAGAATCTCTTCTCCCACTTATATATAGCTCTAAGGGGAAGTTATAATAACAAGTTTTAATGTTGTGATTTCAAACAATCAGGGTGATTGAAGAGCATTCCTATTATCAATTTCAAAACATTTCTATGTAGCTAATTCCCCAAATTAGCATCAGCAAATTGACTTCAATTAATTTTGTATTTATCACTATAATATATATTTTTAATGCTATAAAGGAGGGAATTATTACATATTCATACACCTGTATAGATTTATGTTAACCTCCAAAATAGAACAAATCATGCATTTCCACAAATGCATTCACATTTACTTACTGAAGACAGGAGACATTATTAGCTCATTGCCTAAAGATAAGTATTAGGTCTTTTTTTTTTTTAATTTTAATCAGTGGCTATTATTTTTAAGATTTATTTTCTTATTTATTTTATGTGTATGAGTACACCATTGCTCTCTTCAGACACACCAGAATATGGTATCAGATTCCATTACAGATGGTTGTGAGCCACCATGTTTTTGCTGGGAATTGAACTCAGGACCTCTGGAAGTGTATGTTGTTTCACATTGAGGACCTTGATCAACTTAGACTTGAGTTTCGTGCAGGTTGTTAAGTATGGAACTACTTTCATTATTCTACATATAAATATCCAGTTAGTGCAGAACCATTTGTTGAAAATTCTTTCATTTTTTTCCATACTATCGTTTTTGCTTCTGTATAAAAAAATCAAGTGTTCATAGGTGTGTGGATTTATTTCTGGGTTTCAAAACATAAATCACACATACCTCAATTTGTTACCATAAATGTGTCTTAATTGCTCCCTTTGGGTCTGGGTTTTGTTTCACTGTTATGAATTTCCCTTGCTTCTACAAAGCCACAATAAATATGATGTGGGACTGTGTGATACTTTAATTTTGAAAAATAAACCATTGTGATATTTTAAAAACGTCTTGTTGTATTCTTTATATATTTTGGATATTAGCCCTCCATTGGATGTGGGGTTAGTGATGAGTTTTTCCAAAGAGACTGCCAATTTTTCCTATTGACAGTGTCCTTTGCCATACAGAAGCTTTTCAGTCTCATGAGGTCCCATTTATTAATTATTGACCTTAGAGCCTGGGCCATTGGAGTTGTGCTTAGGAAATTTTTCCACATGCCAATGAGTTTGAGACTGTTTCCCACTTTCTCTTCTATTAAATTTAGTATCTGGTTTTATGTTGAGGTCCTTGATAAACTTAGACTTGAACTGTGTGCAAGGTGACAAAAATGGATCCATTTTCATTTTTCTACATACCGATTGCCACTTAGATTAGTACTATTTATTGAAGATGCTTTCTTTTTTTCCACATTGTATATTTTTGATTTCTTTGTCAAAGATCAAGCTTCCATAACTGTGTAGTATTGTTTCTGGTCTTCAGTTCTATTCCGTTGATCAAGCTATTTGTCTCTGTACCAATATCATACAGTTTTTAATCCCTATTGCTCTGTAGTACAGCTTGAGGTTAGAGATGGTGATTCCACCAGATGTTCTTATATTCCTAAGAATTGCTTTTGATATCCTGGTTTTTTTTTTTTTTTTTTTTTTTGATTTCTGATATGAAATTGAGAATTACTCTTTTCATGTCTTTGAAGAACTGTGTTGGAGTTAGGATGCTGATGGGATGGTCATTTTTACTATGTTAATCATACGAATCCATGAGCATGGGGATATATTTTCTGAGGTCTTCTTTGATTTGTTTCTTGAGAGACTGGAAATTCTTCTCATACAGGTCTTTGACATGCATGGTTGGAGTTACTACAAGTAGCTAACTCCCCCAAAACCAAACAACACTTAAAAATATTGGCTACAGAGCTAAACAAAGAATTCAAAACAGAGGAATTTCAAATGCCAGAGAAGTACTTAAAGAAATGTTCGAAGTCCTTAGTGATCAGGGAAATGGAAATCAAAACAATCCTGAGTTTCTACCTTACACCAATCAGAATGACTATGATCAAAATCTCAAGTGACAGCACATGTTGCTGAGGATGTGGAGAAAGATGAAAAATCCTCCATTGTTTGTGGGATTGCAAGCTGGTACAACCACTCTGGAAATCAATTTGGAGGTTCTTCGGAAAATTGGAAACCGATCTTTTGAAGACCCAGCTATATTAGTCTTGGGCATATACCTATGAGATGCCCCACCATACCACAGGAACATGTGATCTACTATGTTCATAGCAGCCTTAACTGTGATAGCCAGAAACTGGAAACAACACAGATGTCCAATAAAGAAAGAATGGAGCCGGGCGGTGGTGGCGCACGCCTTTAATCCCAGCACTTGGGAGGCAGAGACAGGCGGATTTCTGAGTTCGAGGCCAGCCTGGTCTACAGAGTGAGTTCCAGGACAGCCAAAGATACACAGAGAAACCCTGTCTCGAAAAACCAAAAAAAAAAAAAGAAAGAATGGATACAGAAAATATGGTGCCTTTACACAATGGAATACGATACTGCTATTAGGAACCAGGACATCATCAGTTTTCCAAGCAAATGAATAGAACTAGAAAATATCATCCTGAATGAGATAATTCAGACCCAAAAGACCATGTTTGATATGTACTCACTAATAAATGGATATTAGTCAAAACAGTACAGAATATCCAGGATATGATCCACAGACTATAGAAGGTTAACAAGCTGAAGACCCAAGTCAAGTAGCTTCAGTCTCACTTAGGAGGGAGAAGAAAGCAATCAAGGAAGGCAGAGAGAGAGAGAGATGAGACAGACCTGGGTGGGAGAGGGGTGGGGGTGTGGAGAGGAGGAACATGGTCAAGTAGTAGGGGAGGTGGAAGGAAACAGGAGGAAAGTCCCGAGGACGAGCAGAATGAATGGAAATATACAACCTACGGGGTGGGAGTGGGAGGTGCGGAAACAGTCTAGAATATACCTGAGACCTGGAAGATGAAAGACTCTTAGGACTCAAACAGAGGGACCTTAGATGAATTGCCCAACAGTGGGGAAAGGGAACTTGTTGAGTCCACCTCCAGTAGAAAGACAGGGCATCCAGAGAGATGGGGCTGCTATCCAAGATAAATAACTCTGACCCAAAATTGATTCTGTGTAAAGGAACTACACAAACAAAAATGAAGAAGAGATTGATGGAAAGGTGGTCCAGGGACAGGCCTAACTTGAGATCCATCTGAAGGGTGTTCCAAGGCCTGACACTATTACTGATGCTATAGTGTGCCAACAGACAGGAGACTCATATGGCTATCCTCTGAGAAGTCCAACAAGCAGCTTATTGAGACAAATGAAGATACTTATACCCAACCACTGGACTGAAGTTGGGAATGCCTGTGGTTGATTTAGGGAAAGGCTGGAAGAAACTGAGTAAGAGGTAGACCTCATAGAAAGACCAGCAGTATCTACTAACTTGGACTCCTGATCTCTCCAACATTGATCCACTAACCAGGCAGCATACACTAGCTGGTATGAGGCCAGGACAATATTACAGCAGAGGACTTACTGTTCTGGTCTCAGTGAGAGAAGATATGCCTAATCTTTGAGAGACTTGAAGCCCCAGGTAGTGAGAAGTCCTGTCAGGAGGGTGGGGAGACAGGGACATCCTCTTAGAAACAGATGAGAAGAGGAGTAGAATGTGGAATATAAGGAGGTTGGAGCAGGCCAGGGTAAGACTAGACTGTAAAATAATAAAAGTAATAAAACAATTTTTTGTTATTTCAATTTAAAATTTTATTCTATTGATTCTGGATACAATGTCTTCCTTAATAAGTAAGCTAGTTTGGATGAAACTTACTATGTAACTCAGGCTCACCTTAACTTCTTGGCAGTCCTTCTGACTCAGCCTGCCCAGTACCAAAATGCCATTTTTTCCATGATGAACTGAACATTTGATTGCCAATATACTTTAATAAGAATATTGAAGAAATCCTTCCACCTGAGCAATTTTTCATGTCTTTTCACAGAGGACAGTGCAGAGAGTTTTTATCGAATTATTCAAGTGTTCTTTTTTATTTATTTATTTTATTCTCTATTTATTCACTTTACATCCTGCTCACTGACCCCACCAGTCACACCATTCTACAAAACTTCTACCATTACTATGTCCCCTTCTCCTCTGAGTGGGTGGAACCCTCTAAGTATCCTTCCATCTGGCACATCAAGTCTCTGAGTGGCTGAGCACATCCTCTCCCAGCAATGCTAGCCTCCTATCTTCAAGCATGGATGCTGGAAAAGCCTTCAAAAATATCTAACATCCCTTCACATTAAAAGTCTTAGAGAGATCAGAGATATAGGGCACCTACGTAAACATAATCAAAGCAATATACAGCAAGCCAATAGCCAACATCACACCAAACAGAGAGAAACTTAAAATAATTCCATTAAAATCAGGGACAAGACAAAGCAGCCCACTCTCTTCCTGTCTATTCAAGATAGTACTTGAAGTTCTAGCCAGAGTCATAAGACAACTAAAATAAGGAAATTAAAGAGCTAGAATTAGATTGGAAGGAGTATTGCTATTTGCTGATGACATGATAGTATACATAGGTGAACCCCTAAAATTCTACTTGAGTTCTATTTGGCAATCTCTGGTACATTTTTTACATGTAGCATGTGTATGCATGTTGCAAGTCACTGCATATGTGTGTATCCATGAATATGTTGATGAAAAGACCAGAATGCCATTCTTCAAGCACTGCCTGTTAGTTCTGATATGGTTTCTCAAACCTATCAGACTACATGACTGAAAGCATGCTACCTCATAAAACAGCAACAACATATTACACAATCAAAAAAAGGTCACCTCTTCCATCCTCCCCTGAGTCTTCAGGCACAGCCCCCATTTTTAAACTCATGATCTTTCTACCAATCTTACCTGCATTTACCAATGCACCCCCATCTCCTTCAACACATTTATAACCTTCTTCTCTGTAGACCTTCCCTTTATGACAGCAAGTTCAACTTTACCACATACCTTATTTTCTATGTTCCCTGGAATATAGAGTTTCACCCACTGAGGTGCAACTTTCTTCCTCTAAGTCAACTATTTAGGCCTTTCCTTAAGTCCCAGCCACAAATCTCTCTTCATTGACTGCCTTTCTCAATCTCCAATTCATTCACCAACCCTCCATTAAAAATGAATGAAATGATTAACTTTCTTTTTCCCAGATTCCCAGGATTCTAGCACACCGTTTTACCAGGCAGCCTCTGGTTCCCTTCATGCACAGCTACCTCTTATACTCAAATCATTTTCCAGACTCAAATATGGTCTCCACTCAGATTCTGCCCTATCCATTTCACACACTCAGCAACATGGAGGAAACAGGCGTTCCTCCAGACAAAAGGAAATGCAGTAACCAATCTCTCTCATATTTTAACCTGCTTCATGCTACCTTTTTACCTTACAAGAGGGGCCAGTCTACTGCAGGTCCATTCAGCCCACGTCACCAAGGGAAACAATGTGCCCAACATGACCACTTTGCTTGGCTGTGCTTTCTCATCTTTTACCTCCTCTACTTTCCAACTTAACGTATCTCTACTTAAGGATCCTAAAACTAACTGTCATCCAGATGGTGAGAACCACTCAAAACAAGATATTCTCCAAACCTATATTAGCATTTTTATCTTAAGGACCCCCCTCTCTCTGTCTTTCTCTCCAAAAGACAAAACCATTTTTATAGGAATAGATTTGCAGTTATGAAATTTGACATTAAACAAAGCCAATCTGTCACCAGTACCTACCTAATTTCATTTTTCTGCAAGTAGTCAGCCCATTTTGTTTTGTTTTAGTATCATTTGTTAAAGATACTATCTTTCTCCAGTTTATCTTTTATCTTCTTTTTTTTAGTTATCAGATGTTGGTAATTATGAGTAGTCCCCTTTAGGCATGCTATTTTATTCTATTGATCTACATTTGTATTTTTGCCACCAACATATGGTTATTTTATAGTTTGTTTCTTCTCTTTTTGTTTGTTTGTTATTTTTTTTTTCAATACAGGCTTTCTCTGTGTGTAGCTCTGGCTGTCCTGGAACTCAGTCTGTAGACCAGGCTGGCCTTGAACTCAGAAATCTGCCTGCCTCTGCTTCCCAAGTCTGGGATTAAAGGTGTGTGCCACCACTGCCCGGCCAACATACTGTTCTTTATCATAACTCTGTAAAATATACTGAAGTATTAACTAATAGTATCAAAGAATTGTCTTTTGGATTTTAATATCATATTATGATGTTTTTTTTCCTGTGAATATTGAAGTGTTGTTTGACTGAGAATGTGTCAGATCTGTAAGCTACTCTTGATAGAATTGTCATTTTCACAATATTAATAATACAGTATTACACAATAGAAAGTGTACAAGGTGTGCTATAAAGATGTATTAAAGATAAATTAAATTGTGAAACCTCATCTAAACTTAAAAGAGCATCATAACACCCAAAAATACATTCTGGTTGGTGAAAGAGATGGCTCAGTGCACAAAAATGCATAATATTCTTGCAAGTTCAGTTTGTAGCTCACACATCATGTCTCTTATACCCTAATTTAGCTTCAGCCCTAGGGAATACAACACCATCTTGAACTCCAAGGACACTATTGTTGTTTCCCTCTAACATAATTGAAAGTAATATAATTCCATTGAATTATTTGCTGGTTTAGAAATTTGGGACACAGTGATTATTACTACAGTTAAAACACTTTATAGATAATTAGTCCATAAACATTAACATAAACTAACCAACTAGTACTATAAAAATGAAGATAGGTGTGGATTCAGAGACTGAAGAGAAATAACTACTATACCATATGTATTCAGTAGGAGATATTTCCTGAAGTGGATAGATTCCCCTCAAACTGCAGTTGTTACTGATTTGTATTACTAAATGTGCCAGCAAAGCCTCCAGGTTTAGGATAGAGCCACAAAAGATAACAATCTTGAGGTGCTGTAGGAATAATTATCTACATTCTTGCAGTGGGAGGTGAGAGCTGAAATGGAATCCAAAAGTATAGTTTCTACAAGCAGATCAGTGCAAGGAGTCACATGGCTGTAGGGAGAACCAAGATATAGACTATGCACAGATCTGACACTGAGTAAAGACAGAGTCAAGTACAGTAGTAATATCTCAGTTCTTCAGGTAGATTGATATGTACAACCTAGATGATCAGACTTTGTGGAATACAGGAGGTACAGCCAGAAAATAATCCTGTATTAGTGGGCTAAAACAATACTGTCCTGTCTCTAAGCACTAACTGGTTTTTCCTTGACAAGCAGTTCACTAGGATTGCACAGTGTTAGTTCTATTGATCAGGTGCTGATTGTTTTCTACCTCTTTATCTCTTTTTTCATTTTAGATAGATATACATAAATTTATATTGGTAAATTAAATTAATAAAATTTAGTATATACAGATATTAAACTATTTGTTTCAGTCATTTGTTTTTTTTTTTTCCTTTTCTTTAAGTGAAAATTAAAAGCCAGTCATAAATACGACTTTTGTGCCATCCACACAGGCTCAGAAAATATTGTGTGAGAAAGATTAGAAAGATTATATGAGCTGAAAGAAAGAAGTTATATGTGTGAAATACCATGTCCTGGACAATACATACTCACTACAATGACCATCTGAAACAGCTACAAGTGACTGCACTCAGCCTGTACAAGAGTGGACACTGATCAGATAGGCAAGGATCATAAGGTTGCATGAAGACCTACCTCTCACAGTAGAACTGTTTCTTCTGAATAGATTAATGGAAAGTAGAATCATTTCCTTCACTTGTGTACCTACTGCTGACCCACCAGCTCCAGAGATAGCCTCAATCCTATTGTTACACAGACAAACTTGATAACACTAAATGAACCAAATATAGAAATATAAACTGGGAAAGTGGTGAGTAGATGACAAAATAGTTGACAGAGATAGATCAAATCAAATAGTGTAGGACAAAGATAACAAACTGAATATATTGCAGATTTGTATATAGTATAAAAGAAAAAAATTAATTTAAAAATATTACAAAATTACTGGGTTTTCAACAACTGGTAAAAATAAATCAACAACTTTAAAAGAAATCATAAAATTGTATGTGAAAGTAAGAAATTTAATTTTAATTTTTAATTATCTTTAGATATATCTATTTAATTTTTATGTAAAAGTATTTTGGTGAATATTTGTATATGAAATGCCTATGAGTCTGGTTCCTATGGAATTCAGCAAAGGGCATCAATCCCGAGGAACTGGATATATAGATGTTTATAAATCAACACATCACTGCTACTAATAAATTTGCTAACAGAATAACAAAAGGTTTTCAGTGTCAGCAAAAGAAGGAAAGTCAGAAACCCTGTCTGAAAAACCAAAAAAAAAAAAAAAAAAAAAAAAAGCTGGAGTTGCTGATGAGTGGATGGGGGAATTTACTGATGCAAGCAAGCCAACTGAAAGAAATTGATACCAAGTTACCCTATGCTCAGTATGTCATTTCTGGGCCAATCACAAAAGAACATTTAACTGAAGATAAAATATACAATAATGAAAAGAAGTTTCATTATTATTTGAAATGAAGTATTATATAATACTTTGAAAGTATATACTTTATTTTCAATAGCTGGCTTTTAATGTGAATTCTTTATCCAAAGATGAAAATTTAAGTAAAAATAACAAACAAAATGCCATAACAATAATAGCAACATAGGGTGAGAGTCTAAAGCAGGTATCTGTATTAGCTTGTGGTTATTCATTACATACTAATTAGTGACTGGAATGATCTGGACATAAATTGGATGATTGAATATACCTATGATGCAAAACAACAATCACAAAATTTATTTTCACTCTCCAACATTCACTTTGTATATATCAACTTTATTTATGGATTCTTTTATTGAAACTAGAAAAATGTGAGGGATTATAGATGTGAAGTATTTGCTGAACCCTGTTGAATCTCCTCTATCCAAGAAAAATGGTGTTAAGGACACTCTCTACAAAATTCAAATGGAAATTTTTATTTTTTGTTTAAACTGAAGACTAAGGACAGTTATTGCTTTCATCACACGGAATCTCCATAGGAAACATTTCAAAGGTTGAATACAAGGGAATCTATATTAATACACTTAAACGCAGTCTCAGAATATTCTATTCATTTTGTCATGTGACATAGAATTTCACCCATGCCTCAAGTTAATTTTGATTACCTTCCTCAGAGCCCCCTTCACATCCTTATTTCTCAAACTGTAGATCAGTGGGTTTAGCATAGGAATCACAACTGTGTAGAAAACAGAGGCCATTTTGTCTGTGTCCATGGAGTAACTTGAGCTGGGCCGGAAATACATGAAAAGCAGAGTTCCTTGAAAAATGGCTACAGCCATGAGGTGGGAGGCACATGTGGAGAATGCTTTGCGTCTGCCCTCAGCAGAGTTCATCCTGCAGATGGTAGCAATGATGTAGCAGTAGGAGAGAAGGACCGTGACAAGCTGTACCCATCACAAAGTACTGAGATGTGAAAGAATTATTTCATGATGGAAGTATCTGAGCAGGAGAGAGCCAGCAAGGGTGGAATGTCACAGAAAAAGTGGTTGATGACATTTGAATTGCAGAAGGACAGTCGGAATGTAAAGGATGTGTGGATTGCTGAATCCACCAAGCCTACTGTGTAGGCAACAGCCACAAGCTGGATGCAGACCTTCTTGGACATTGCAATTGTATAGAGCAGGGGATTGCAGATGGCAACATAACGGTCATAGGCCATGACAGCTAGCATGAGACATTCTACATCTGCAAATGCAGCAAAAAATACATTTGAAGAGCACATAAATTGTAAGCAATCCTTTCTCTTTAGACAAGAAATCAGCCAGCATCTTGGGAGAGACTGTGGAGGAGTAGCAGATGTCACAGAAGGACAGATTGCTCAGGAAATAGTACATAGGTGTGTGAAGCCTGCTGTCCATCTTGATCAGCAGGATCATCCTTAGATTAGCAATTACAGTTAGTCCATAAACAAGGAAGAACAATGCAAAGAGGCCCTGTTGCACATCCTGTCTGGCAGAAAGTCCTAACAAGACAAAGTCAGTAAAAATAGTGAAGTTCTCAGTCTTCATTCTTTTGATCTGGATACCCTGGTTTTGAATAAAGAAGGAAAAGTTGACCATTATAATTTTTTTATTCTCGTGGTCAGACTCTTGGTATTTGGTTTTTACAGAGGAAAATTTGATAAAAATCATCAGAGCATGAATTAGACTATTTTTAGTGTATTTGACTCAATGTCCATTATTGAGTAAGTTACATAATTTT